>OY756360.1:9574540-10774540 GCA_963576895.1 Ceraclea dissimilis
ATACGCCTCATTAGGATTCCCCTTATTAGATCAGTGAAGGAATAAACCTCAACATATTTATACCCACTTGCTGTAGGATTCCATCACCCGTTTCCCTTTCATGTAATACTACTACTATAAGGTAGTGAGTACATTATGTTACTTAAAATGTCTGCCCTAATCTTGTCGAATTGCCTTGTCGTATATCTTGAGGCAAACCTAGATGTTGTGTATAATGTAGCTTAGCTACGTACCTACAGTACCTACACAATACACATATGTAACATAATATTATCAGTATTATCACATATGATTATTACTATTGATGATTCATTAATATGTAGATATAGAATTACATACCATAATGCTAGCAATAATGCCCGAAGTATGCATTATCATCAGTCGAGTCAAATAATATCTTGTTATAGTTACTACGAGTATAAGTCGGGTGTTGTAACTAGAATAAAATTGAATAATAAACTTAGATGGTTTAGGCATGTTAAGATAATTATTAAAAAGGCCGAAGTCCGAAGAAGCGTGGTCATCCGAGACTGACCTAGATCGATCACGTCGACCGGATCCTCAAGGATGCACACATATTGCACACTTTGTGAGTAGGCAATTGCAATCGATTGTAAATTATACTTTAACTACTATACTTTAAAGGGGGTAGCAGTTTCGATTATTTCGACTGTATAATATAGCGCTATGTATAATTCATATATTTCGTTAAGAGACATTTCAAAAATTTCTAAAAACGGGAAACCTTCTATTTCGACAACCGTTACTAAATATTTTTCGGAACAAAATAGGGTAGATGCATTGAACCAATATTTAGGAAATAACCGTTAAAGATTTTTTTTATCTTGTAGTTATAGATTTCTCAAAAAAAATTATTAAAAACACATCTGATCTTTTTTCCGAAAAACACATACTCGAAAAAACGCTATTTTTACCATTTTATCGTGCGTTTGTCACACGATTTTGAACCTTAATGCCGTGGGAAAAGACTGCGACGTGATTCCTAGTGCCATGCCCTTAAAAGGAAATTAAACGTTTTGACATTAGGTAATATTTACTTGTAGATTGTTTAGATAATTCTACTTAATAGGTTTTTAATAGAAACATAATATCATCAATTCTGATTAAGGATATCATTACGACCAGGTACTAAACAGTTGAAGTAAAAAAGTAACCGATAGCTTTAAAAACATAATCTTTTCATATTTAGTTTTCATTACATATATAATATTTAATATCATTTTCTATTCAGTAAATAATCTTCTTACCCTTCTTAACCTATTTTCAAACTAACGTTCCAAGATTTGTATCATCATCAACCAGGCATTTTCTATATTTTCATTTCTTATTTTATCCTCTTTCTGGATTCTCGAATCCTGCGCCGCCAGCGAATGACGTCTATTCAAACAATTGAATATTAACGGAGGTAAAACGTAACGGAACTTAAATAATCCGTTAACTATTTTTGGAAGTGAGAAAAGCGTTAAATCTTTAACTAAAATGTTAACTTCGTTAATTAACGCTTAACGGATTAACGCTTTTCTGCCCAGCTCTGCAAGTTAGTAAATTGTTACTTGTAGATATCTAATGTGCACACAGAGTAAGCGTTTTTCTACACCAAGTATATCGAGTTTAGATAGCCATTGACTATTTACACGGACAACTCATGGGTTCACCCATGGTTCACCCCAGTGGCGGATCCAGGATTCAATTTGGGGAGGCTGAATGTCGTCACATGGTAAAAAGTACTGACACTCAACGTTTTGAGTGGGGCTAAGGGGGTAAAACCCCTAGATTTGTTGTATAGTACTGTCACTCATGGTTTTGGAGGTGGCTCCAGCCCCCTAGCCCCCCCCTGGATCCGCTAGTGGTTCACCCCAATACTCATACTAAGCGGTTATTAAATTAAACGATACGTGACATGACATATCCAGTTTACATAGTACCACATAATTTTAAATGCTTCATGATGTATTCAAATGTATAAACTACTCTATAAGATGCTGTAGAGACATTCTCCAGTTATGTTAGCCCAACTTACGTGTATTGTGAAATCTAAGTACGAGGAGGTACGTTTATCAAATGAATAGAAAAATATAAGTACCTACCAGTGACGAATGGTGGATTTCTGCAGAAGGGAAGCCGTGGCTAACATTTCTTATATGGGATTACCTCAGATTAGACACTATTATACCTTTGATGATATTATAATATAAACTTTGATATGGGATAGATATTTCATAGGTGATGAAAAAATTAATTCGAAAATATTTAGAATTATTTTCAAAATGTTTATGCTGATAAAGTATCAAAGTGGACAAAATATTTCAAAATGTTACATCGCCAGGTAGAAAAGGGTTATTTAGAAAGTATGTTTCCATTGTTCCTTGGCCGGCGCCCCGAACAATGGGGTTTGCAGACGGCGAATTTCCTAGAATTCGCCTACCCCGACGTTGCAGTTAATCCCGTTAGCCCATCCTGAAGGCGTGGCTTGACACAGCTGAGCGGGATAAAAGATGGCTTTAGCCAATGACCGCTGGCCGGCGGCCATTGAAAGTTCGTTCTGGGTGAGGTGGCTGCACCCCAGAACAACGAAGAGTTCCCGCCTAGCTTTTGGAGAGTTCAGTCGTCTAAGTTTTGTGCATTAATTATCTTCGAAAAAGTGAAATAATAATTATCTACGTGTGTGTGATCCGCCAACTAATGCCTCGGAAAACGAGGTGTTGGGCGCGGGGCTTTGCCCCCTCTATTGTAAGAGTCTTGTCTATCAGGGCTGCTATATAATCATCACTCTGTGTGCTTCGATTGGAAGGCAGAGTTCATCGTGGAACGTCAAGGCTGATAAAATATTGGAACACCGTTTTTGGTCGGTCAGCAGTTTTCCCTGGTTACCCCGTTCACCCCCTCATCAGTGACTCACCATAATTCAGATCAGGGTCTCTGGAACTATCCATGAGACTGATCTGGACACCCCATCGCTGGATTGCGTCATCGTGTGCGTCACCGTAATAAACAGTGAATTGGATTATTTTTTTTAATTGGCCAATTGTGTGCGTATTTGTGTTTTATCCGGATAATAATAGAGTCAGTGTATAATTACGTGGATATTTAGGTAGATTCTTGTGTATGGTTTTTCTTAGTAGGATATTGTATTGATGGTACATTGTTTTATTTAATTTGTTTTGGTATGCAAAATACCTACTTGTGAAATCTGTGGTTATTTTATTGTGTAAATAAAATATGTAAGTATAGTTTGAAATCTTGGTTTTCAATACACATTGCCCACTATTTATTTCGTTTCAGATACTTGCCAGTGTAACTCTTTGCTTTCTTTCTTTTTTAAATTCATTTTATTTATTTATTTTACCCCTCATGAGCGAGGTGCTTTCCTGTTTCTAACTTCAATTAATTTAGTATCATTAATAGTATTTTTTTTTTCATTTTAATTTTCGTTTAACCCCTCATGAGAGAGGTGAACCATGGACCGAAGAGGAGAACTGGATGAATAATTTTCCCGGAGAACGCCCCCCCCATGTCAACTTTAATGATATTATATCATTTTTCCCAAAAGGTAACTCGATGGGAATCGTGTCCTAAGGTAGCTTCGCGCCTGGTACCTACTCAAAAAGTAACGCGACGCTTGATGGAGTCTATTGAACAATTAACTCAAATCCCAGAATCAATTTTACAATAGATCTACTAGTAATATTGACAAGTATCCAACTGCCGAAGTTAATGTGTGATGTTTGACAATAGACCCTCACACGTGGCGTATGTTGCTGAAAAATGCTCAGAAACCAACCCATTGGAAACATCATACGAGTATATTGTTATGTTTAATATCTAATATGAATACATACGCCTCCGGTTCATCTATACCGCTATTATTATAATACCGTCTTTGAAGCAAAGCAACCTAAGCTTAACGTTGGAATTACTGGGTAAGCCGGCATGCTTCTTCATTTAAATTGCAAACCATGATTTGCTACGCATTACTACATATTATTATACGAGTGCTTTCAGAACTCTCCTAAGACTCCCCGCGCACGGTACGCGACATCTGGGCGACGGTCACTTGGGCGACGGTCACCTGGGCGCCGGACATCTCGGCGACGCGACATCTGGACGACACGACACCTGGGCGATGGGACATCTGGGTGATGCGACACCTGGGCGATGGGACATCTCGGCGACGCGACATCTGGGCGACGGGACATCCGGGCGACCGCAGATATTTTCACTTTTTGTGAAGTGGCTTCTGGCTACGCTCTAAACATACCATAATAGTTGGTATTACTTTTCTACCCTTTCTTGAGGGAAAAATAAATAATTTATTGACATTTTTAGAATAAAGAGGTATGCAAAAATAACAATAATATAAAAACAATAATCATCAACCACTATACGCATTTTACAAATACATATTATGTACTATAGTGAATATATTGGACAAAGGGGATAAATGCATTGCCGTATATCTTGATCTAGCAAAGGCTTTCGACACAGTCTCTCACGGTCTGCTGTTGTCAAAACTGTCTAAGTTGGGAATTCATGGGACAGCACATAAATGGTTTTGCGATTATTTGTCCAACAGGACGCAAAGGACAAAAATTGGGAAATACATTAGTGACGGGGCGCAGATCAAATTCGGGGTTCCGCAAGGGAGCGTGCTGGCTCCGGTTCTCTTCCTTGCCTACATCAATGACCTAACAAATATTCAACTGGTTGACGGGGACGTGGTGTCATTCGCTGACGACACCGCACTTATTTTTCATGGAGCTACATGGGATGAGGTTTATCAGAAGACCGAAGAGGGACTGAGGCGGGTGAAGAGATGGTTGGACCTGAACTTGCTTACCCTTAACGTGGAAAAGACTAATTACATGACAATCAGCATTACGAACAGAGACGATGACTATCTCAAAAATAAGACTATTAAAATACACAACTGTGACACTGACATTACCAACGGCACACTCTGCGATTGTCCAATCACCAAAAAGGTAAAGAGCACTAAATACCTAGGCGTAATAATTGATGAAAGACTTGATTGGAAAGAGCACATATTAACCACAGCGAAAAGGCTCAGAAACACCCTACACATCTTTAAAGAGGTGAGGAATATGATGTCCAATAGCATGCTTAAGGTGGTATACTTTGCTCTAGTACACAGTGTATTGTCATACGGTGTTCTCGGTTGGGGAGGAGCGACACTGACGGCCCTGGATCCACTGGTAAAGGCTCAAAAATCAACACTTAGAGTGATTAACAAAAAGCCATTCAGGTACCCTTCGGTTGCCCTTTTCCGAGAATTTGGTGTATTGGACGTAAGACAGACGTATACAAAGACCATAATTTTGCATTACATTAAACATAAGCACCTACAGACACAAATAACGCACAACCTATCGACAAGAGCAAGAAACAGACAATTCTATAAAGTACCAAGAACAAGAACAGTATTTGCACAAAGACATTTTACTTTTCAGGCACCAAGACTCCTTAACAAAATCCAGGACAGGGTACTGACTAAACGACAAATGACGAATAGACCCTTACCTAAAAAACTAATTACTGAATGGTTACTCAAGATCGGACGACACGAGACAGAAACCATTCTCAATTATATACCTGTGTAGTGTGTAGGTCTCCTCGAATGCCTAACAGACTTTAATCAAACCTAGTTTGTATATGTGTGTATATGTGTATGTGTGTGTCCTCTATGTGTGTGTATGTGTATGTGTGTGTTCTATGTATTTGTATGTTGAGTGTACCTGTGAAATTGTGAAGTACATACTAGATGGTAGTTATTGGTAGAATGGCATATCTGTGTGTATATGTGTACGTATGTGTATGTGTGTGTGTATGTGTGTGTGTGTGTGTGTGTGTGAGGGTGTGTGTGTGTGTGTGTGTGAGGGTGTGTGTGTGTGTATGAGGGTGTGTGTGTGTGTGTGTTGTATGTGTTATCGTATTGCATAAGGATTGCTTCAATTGATTGGATGAAAAACAAAAAAAAAAAAAACATAATTACATAAAGAAAATAACTAATTTTATATACTTGGGTAAATGAGATGTATAAATGAAATACATAAATGAAATATATAAATGAAATACATAAATGAAATATATAAGTGAAATACATGAATGAAATATATAAGTGTAATACATAATATGGAAATGTAATGCCACCTTAGTACGGGCTTTGCCTAGTTAGGTGGCAAAATTGTGAATGTATTTATTATGTCTGTTTATGAAATAAAGTATTTATTTATTTATTTATTTATATACTTGCATACATTTAATACCTCTCTCAGGTATTGTGTATGTGGGAGTGGTATGACTGCTATGTAATAAAATATCCCTTACTCATTTTATCAATATTGTTTTCTAGCGAATAAAAGTCGGGAAATTTCTTATTAAGTAGGTTCATCAGTGAATTTGATTGTGCGTTCCAAACCTGTCCCCGCTTGCCCCATTTTTTAAGAAAAGAACCTATGATTGTGTGTGGTCATAAATCCTCAAATACTTTCCAGTACACTTCGTGTCTGGAACTGAAGAATGCACATGTCTCGTGAAGGGATGAATACAACATAACCCCCGAGATTCGAACCCGGCACCTCCTGATTAGAAGTTTGGGCTGCAAACAACCGCACCGGATATGTACCTATTCAAATTTAATGTCATTTATTGTTTTATTACATATCATGTATCATCATCACTTAATCAGTTTTACCAATATGAGCAAATTAAATATATCTAATAGGTTAATTCGTATTTTCGCTCAAACGATTTTAATTAAACCTATATTTGACAATACTAATGTAATGTTGTAATGTATAATGTAATGTGTTCTTTTTTGTGTCTACGCCTCAGTAGCCAGAGATCCGGCCGTTAAAAATGTGATCCATCTGTTTTTTGATCAAAATGTGGTTTAAATGCATAAATGATAGCTTACCAACAGGTTAATACATCGCACCAGGATTGGCTATCCAAATCCTGCCGCAACCCCCCCCACCCACCACCGAATAGGCCCCGCCGCGGTTTCGCTGTTTTTAGCTTTTTAAAGAATATGGTAAGAGTAAGAGATATGAAAAGTGGTCAATGACGAAAATAATACTTAATAATTACCGCTGTTTACCCGCAATAACCCGGAATAACAGTTTACCTGCAATGGCCGGCCCAAATACCGAAATTCATTTGGATTGCAAAAACCATGTACTTATTGAAACTAAATTGATTAAAAATTGATTAGAGCTATGGGGAAATAGTCTAAAAACTAATAATTTTCTATAGACTTAGCTAAAAATGAGCTATAATTATATATTTTCATTCATCTAATAATTTCTGAGTAATTGTATGAGAACACAAATGACGGATGTTCTTAAAAAATATTATTTCATAAAATAAGCAGCAATATAGCGCCGCAGTTCATTTTTTTTCCATAAAATATTAGTGATGGTGGTTGGAAGGTTAAAGGAAAATAAAAAGAAGAAATATTTTTATCAAAAAATATCCCGCATTCTAACCGGCCATTACAGGTAAACTACTAGTCTTACAAAAACATGTATGGAACATTTATTGTAGAGAATTTAGTAAGGATTATTTTTGTCATTAACTACTTTCTCTTATCTGCTACCATATTCCTAAAAAAATAAAAAAAAACGGAAAGGGGACTTTTACGGGGGGGGGGTCAGGGGGTATTGCGGCAGGATTTTGGTAGGCAACTCTAGTGCGATGTATTACCCTATTAGTAAGCTATCATTTTAACCACATTTTAAACAAAAAACAGATGCGTCATATTTTTAACGGCCGGATCTCGGACAAGATATTGTGTCAATTTCGAATAAATTTACAGATTTTTGTCTTATATTTCTAGTTTATTGTTACTTTATTATTATTATTAATATATTTCGTAGTCGTATTGTCTAAATAGGGTCCAAACTAGACATGAGCGCCGTCGGCCAATTCCGCGGCGGCGGCGTAATGAACAAATTTTCACGGCGGCGGCGGCGTACGGCGGCGTGGCCTTGAACCATAGATTTTTTGTTAAGGAAGTAAGGAGATAAAGAAAACCACATTGTTGGTGTCAAATAGAGCTTTATATTCTTTGATAAAGGGACGGAAACATAAACGATCATAATTAAAAAAAAATGCCTGACATAACGCTTATGCTTATGACTAAGGACTGAAAAAAAACGGTGTTATTTTTAGGAAATTTGTTGTTATTTTTTGCAAAACGGGGTGTAATTTTTCACAATTTTGCAAAATGTGGTGTTAATTTATTTATGACATTATTTGGATGATTTTTTTTTACTATTCTTATTTATTTCAACAACAAACAGAATGAATACATAATTAATATAGTAATATAACAAGAAAAATTAATAAAAGATGTATTACTCCAATTATGCATCAAAATAAAACAAAAATATTTGATAAAAACGCTTGCTTTAAAATTTTTTTAGCGTAGTTCTTCTCGCTTTCAAAGCCGCATTCCTTTTGATAATGTTTTCACTTATGATGTTTTCCAAAATAAAGGTAAAATTCGCGTCAAATATGCGAAAATTCGCGTTATTGCTGTAAAAGAGTACCAAAATTCTCTTACGGCGGCGCGCCGCGTTTTTCGCTCGGCGACGGCGCGCCGACTAAACTCGAGACCACGGCGGCGCGCCGGCGCGGCGCTCATGTCTAGTCCAAACCAATCCATGTTGTTAAATGGGTTGTTTCAAGTTCTCTCTATAGTACAAGGGTGGCCAACCTTTTCAGCAGCCGTACCAGATTCTAAAGATGAGATTGCCTACCGGGCCGCATAACATTTTTTTTAATTTTACATTATAAAAAATAAATATATAGGTTTATTTCGGGAAGGGGGGAAGGCAACAGAAATGAAAATATTATTTTTGCGAAACTGAGTGGAGAAGGCACACTTTAACTTTTCTAATTAAAAATATTACCCATAATAGTGACACAGGCGAAATTTTTAAGGGAAAAATGGGTGATGTTGTGAATCTGATTTGTCTTTCTACAACAGGCAATACATATAATTAATTTGTAAGATGCTCACGACCGTAAGCAGCGCCGCAGGCCCCCCGATGAAGCCCATGGCTCATACATTAGTCAAAAAAATAAAACAAAAATGAGAATCGAACATAATCGAACAACAATAAATTAGTGTGAAGCTTAATTTCGTATGGCAGAACTAAGTGCATATCGATATTGAGTGAGGTAGTTTCTATACGGAAACAGTTTTCATCAGTCATTCATGTTTCCACTCGGGATTTAATATTATATTTTTATTTTCTCACTGATCCGCGGGCCGCGGGTTGGCCACCCTAGCTATAGTAGAAAGTCCCAAAACAGCTATAAGGAACAATAACTAATTTTAAACAATGGCAAATTGAATTCCTTTATTTTGGATGTACAGTCCCTGGCCATGTTATTAGACGCACTGTAGTTTTTGAATAATTAAATGTTTTTTATGAGTTTTTCTTAAGTTCTTTTACATTTAAACATAGATATAATAGATTTTTAGTCAGGTCATTTGTTATATACCTCATATTTGTATATTATATTTTTAACGTATGGCATTACAATGTTAACCAATTGGTTAACCAACATGAAAGTTTCAGGCGCATTCGCGCGCGTACTTGTTAATACAAACGTGTTTCTGTGGCTTTATGCACTGTATTTTTTTTCGCAGTTTCATTAAGTTACTAGTGGGTATCTACCTGCGAATTCACGGAGGGTTGGTTAAATATGTTTTTGTGTAACCACTTTTTCTACTCCACCCTTCAAAATTCCTCGAGTGAACACAGGAAGATCACAAGGCTCCGTCTTTTCCCCGTCTCTCCAATATCGTCATGAAAGTCGTAAAACCAGATTCACATCGTCGACTTTTTTAGTTGGTAGTACCTACCCGTCAAAGCCACAAGACTCCTCTTTACCTGTGTCATTCCCATACTCATACTGCCACTCCTATCACGGTCTTTAAAGTTAATCGAAGGAACACATCAGGGAAATCACAAGGCTCAGTCTTTTCCCACGCCCCTGCTGGACTATAGTAGGTATATTGATTACTTTGAATCCCCTAATTCGATGTCGTGAGGATGTATTTGATACATCTCCACTCCATGTGCTGTGCACTTCGCTCAGTATTGGAGATCGGTCTGATAGCTTTCTGGCTTGGGCACGTTAAAAAATTAAACAATAAAAATAATAGAAAAGTAGCATCGCCGTCTTTTCGGTAAGAAGAAAGAACTGTGGAATGAGAAACTATACAGTGTGAAAAAATATAGGGTCTTACAGCTACTTTCCATACTAATTCTACAAACGTACCTACTATATATAGTATATAGGTATGATTCGAAAGAATCCGATGCATTATGTATCAAATAGGTATGTACCTACCTATAAATTACTGTATTCAGCAAGTACCTACAGTTCTAATTACAAACTTTTTCAAATAACTTTTCTTCAGACGTATTGCTCAACCGACACTCTTTGTCTGATGTAAAGCGATAGTGTAAAGAAAATTTTCAAAATTTCATACATTCGATTAATTCGTTTGCATAATAATGACGGTACTATTTATTTTCGCAAATAAAACATAAATAAACGGACATTGGACAATTATAATAATGATTAGGTTAAATAATCAATTGGAACATTTTCATAATGGGTAAAAAATGCGATTTTACACCATTTAAAAAAAATGAAGTAAAGGCTCTCGTGAATGCTAAAATATTTTCAAACCGCGAAATATCACGAAAAATGAACGTTTTTTCTATTATATCTATGTTTAAATGTAAAAGTACTACATATAAACTCGTAAAAAATATTTAATTATTTAAAACCACAGAGCGTCTAATAATATGGCCAGGGACTGTATGTAGTATGTACTATCTATGTAGGTACAATTCTCTTTAAATGGTAGACAGGGACACTGAGTGGTAAGACTGATTAAGAGTAGACATATTGACATTTCAAAAAAAATGCAAATAACGAGAGACCTTACTAATAAATTTGGCATACCCTCACGCCGCATCCTTTGCAGGGTAGTCAGAGAGAACAGATCGTCAGACCTTCCTATCCTTACACACTTCGGGCTTCCGTCACACTCATGCAATTCGCCATACACACTCTACGATTCCTTTTACTCAGAACACGTCTGTCCTTGAGAATCTGGTCTACATGGTCCAGCCGTGTGGTTCTTGGACGGCCGCGCTTCCTTTTTTCACCCAGGTTTATTTTCTTTGCTATCCTTTCATTGTTCATTCTCTCTAATAAATATTATTTGGAAAAAATAGGGTGAAAAAACATTGAACCTTTACCTAGGGAATAACTGTAAAAGATTTTTTAATCTTGTGTAGATTCTCAAAAAAAGTGAAAAACACCTCGGATCTTTTTTTCCGAAAGACAGAAACTCGTTTCCCGAAAGTCTCTAAAATTGGGAATGATCGAGAAAGTTTTTTCATAAAGCAAAATTAGTCCCAAAAAGTAAAAAAAAAACACTATTTTTACAAAACGCTATTATGCGTTTGTTCATGCGATTAAGAACGCGGGAAATGAGCGTGACGTCATAGTTGGATACTTAGATTTAAGTGATGACGATACATGATAATAACATGATATGTAATAAAATAATAAATAATATTAAATTTGAGTAGGTATACGTGCGGCGCGGTTGTTTGCAGCCCAGACTTCTAATCAGGAGGTGCCGGGTTCGTATCTCCGGGGTGATGGTGTATTCACCCCTTCACGGGACATGTGTATTCTTCAGTTCCAGACACGAAGTGTACTGGAGAGTATTTGAGAGTTTATGACCACACACAGTCACAGGTCCTTTTCTTAAAAAATGGGATAAGCGGGGACAGGTGTGGAACGCACAATCAAATTCACTGATGAACCTCACTGTTGAACCTACTTAATAAGAAATTTCCCGACTTTTATTCGCTAGAAAACAATATTGATAAAATGAGTAAGGGATATTTTATTACATAGCAGTCATACCACTCCCACATACACAATACCTGAGAGAGGTATTAAATGTATGCAAGTATATAGTACATAATATGTATTTGTAAAATGTGTATAGTGGTTGATGATTATTGTTTTTATATTATTGTTATTTTTGCATACCTCTTTATTCTAAAAATGATAATATATTATATGGCCTCAAGAAAGGCCAGAAAAATACTGTTTTTATTCGACCAACTATTATGGTATGTTTATTGCGTAGCCGGTAGCCACTTAACAAAAAGTGAAAATATATGCGGTCGCCGAGATGTCGCGTCGCCCAGGTGTCCGGTCGCCCAGGTGTCGCATCGCCGAGATGTCCCATCGCCCAGGTGTCGCGTCGCCGAGATGTCCCATCGCCCAGATGTCGCGTCGCCCAGGTGTCCGGCGCCGAAGTGTCCGTCGCCCAGGTGACCATCGCCCAAGTGTCCGTGTCCGCCCCGCGCACTATGCAGCCAGGCTGCGCAGCCAGTAAAACATATGACATTATATGTGTATGTGTATATAAATATATATAAATATATTTTTGCATTGTATTCCATTTCATAACGATAATTTGATCTAGTATAAACTTGAGTGGAATTGTACCTCACGGGATATTTCCTCCCCAATCCAATCCCTTTCCTCTTCCTCATTCCATTCCCATCCTATCCTTTCATATATTGTATAATCAAAATATCTATTAGTTAAGTTGTTTTTGCTATGTATGTATGGGTCTAAGTTTGTGTTACTGTGTTTGTGTGTTGTTATTTGTGTACAAATGTAATTGGTCAGGTTTGTTAATACATATTCCTGTTTAATTGTACTGTTGTGACTGTATTTGTACCATAGATAAATAAATAAATAAATAAATGGGGGCCCGCGCACTAGGCAGCCACGAATTTCTGGCTGCGGCAGCCAATACGACGCGCCTGTTTGCACACCAGCCAGCTGGCTGCGCGCAGCCAGAGCGTGTATAGGCGAATGTATGTGGCTGCCCTCTATCTCCGCGCACTAGTTGTAGCAGCCAGATGAATTTTGGGTTCCGAACTATCAAAAAATGAAAAATAAAAATTAATAGTCGTCGATTGGCTGCTTAACTGGCTGCTGTAACTGGCTGCGCAAATATTCTGGCTGCCGCAGCCTGGCTGTGCAGCCTGGCTGCATAGTGCGCGGGGAGTCTATGAGTATGCATACCGACATTTAAAAATTTCTTATATCTTACATGAATTATTATTATTAACTAAATATTTTGTTGAGATTTATTGATTTATTGTGTTGAAGTGGTGATGATTTCTGTATTTTGATGTATTTATCTGAGAATATTAAGATTGACACTGTGTACCAACAAGAAATTGTTAAAGGCTTTTGCCGTTGATGTATAAATAAATAAATCTCGACAACCGTTACTTAATAGTAAATATTTGTTGTTTTTGCTATGTATGTATAGGTCTAAGTTTGTGTTACTGTGTTTGTGTATTGCTATTTGTGTACAAATGTAATTGGTCAGGTTTGTCAATACATATTCCTGTTTAATTGTACTGTTGTGACTGTATTTGTACCTTAGATAAATAAATAAATAAATAAATAAATATGCGTTGGAACAAAATAGGGTAGATTCATTGAACATTTATTTATTTTATTTTCTTAACGGAATCAAACAATCACAACAACAAATAACATAAATTAACATATCACTTATAAACAGACCAACAAAGATTCCATATTTTACCTACAATATAACAAACACAAAAAAACAAAAAAAAAAGAAAAACAAAGAAGAATCTAGGGAATAACCGTAAAAGATATTTTATATCTTGTATAGGTTTCTCAAAAAAAAAAGTTAAAAACACCTCTGGTCTTTTTTCCGACAGACGGAAACTCGTTTCCCGAAAGTCTCGGAGTAAATTAATTTTTTTATACTGATAATATGTATTAAAATCTATGGAATAACCGTAAAAGTTTTTTGATAGACGCAAAATTAACCCTAAAAAATGGAAAAAAACGCTATTTTTACCATTTTATCTTGCGATTGTTCACTCGATTTTGAACCTTAATGCCGTGGGAAAATACTGTGATACCAAGCATTGATACCAAGCCCTTAACATGAATGAAAATCACAAACATAATAAGTTACTACAACACTATAACGCAATATTGTCTAATGTCGGCACATTGTGTTCATTAGGTAAGACTAGTATATTTACCTTTTACTACATTTACTCAGTTGATTAAATTAATGTCTTACAGCCTTATTCAATAGATTCGCCTAGTACAGATCTCAGAGGTTACTTAGTTGGTTGCCATACTAGGGCTTAAGTAACACATAAAAAACATTTTATTCAAAAACCTTACTTAGCCGTCAAATAACTAATCGCGAAGTTACTAGGATTTCGGCTGGGTTTCGGTTAAGTTTGCTACTATATTCCATAGAAATGTCTTGAAAACGTGCAAAATTCTATAGAAATTTGTTTATGGTTACAATTTTGGCGCCAATTTCCGTGGTTTTTCTATGGTTTCAACGTGTTTTGACATTGACATTTGAGTTGCAATGAAATGCCGTGTGGATGTGGTGTGTATGTTGTTCATGATAAATTCGTTGAAAATTTGCCTAATTACGCTTTGCTTACAGTTGTTGTATTTTGTAGTGTTCGTAACACATTGAAAATCATTCGATTTGTAGCTAAGTACCCACGTAAATTCTATACTAATATGTCACATACTTTTTTCGACGCGATCTCAAAACAACTCGGCAGTAACATGTGATGGCGTCATAATTGTATTAAAATGTTAAAAATATGCCTAATTACACTTTGATTAGTGCCCCTGACACCTGGATTGGATTTTTTTTACTCAATTTGCAATAAATTACGTGTTTTCAATAATAATACATTGTTTTTTGGTTGTGTTTGAAAACAAATCACCTGTCACAGTTGCCGTAATGGGAGCCATATTGTTCTGTATTAGCGTAGTACACGGCTAATAGACCTCATGGCTTGTATTAAAGTTACGATGCTGAGTAGCGGTTACTTAAAGTTAAATGAAGCTTATGAATATTTTTTTTCGCTAGTACACCCTTATTATACTGATAAACTTTTAAGTAAAGTTTATAAATAAGGCTGTTATATTGTACGACATTTCGAACCATGTTTTAACATAGAATTACATTTATTTATTTATTTATTTATTCGTATAGGCCTATGGACTTTAAAATATTACAATTAGTATTGCCATAATAATACAATTCAAAATTCTTACATTACTTATTTATTTATTTATCTACGGTACAAATAGAGTCACAACAGTACGATGAAACAGGAATATATATTGAAAAACCTGACCAATGACATACATTTGTACACAAATAACAACACACAAACACAATAACACAAACTTAGACCTCTACAGACATAGCAAAAACAACCTAACTAATAGAAACTATGGTCAATGTTCATACAACATATGAAAGGATAGGATGGAAATGGAACGAGGAGGAGGAGAGGGAGGGAAAGGAGCAGGAATTGGATTGGGGAGAAAATATCTCGTGAGGTAGAATTCCACTCAAGTTTAAATTAGATCAAATTAGCGTTATAAAATAGAATACAATGCAAAAATATATACATAATTATTTATATACACATACATATATGGGCAATTACTAAATTATTTAACTGTTACTAATTCATTAATAAGCCTTGTCCAAAGTGTGACGAGAGTGTGCTTTTTGAAAGTCTGGTTGGTTCCACAGAAAAAAACATACTTCTCAAATTTAATCGTTTGATGTTTAATCAAACGGGCGACACGGGCGTCGAACAACTAACTAGTTTTATATATTAGATAAACTAACGGAGAGTTAACAAAACATATTCAATCTTCTTCTTATCGTGTCGGTCAACACTCATCAGATTACCCTCCGCTCCCAGAAAGCCACGCAACCTCTCCCGCGTCATCGTCCAAGGGGGAGCGATCCGCGAGGCTCTCCCTTGCGCACCGCCTAGGAACCATTGGGCAGGCTAGGAGGTGCTCAGTGTCCTGCAGCTGCCCGCTGTCGCACGTCGTGTCCTCTGCTATTCCCCATCTTGAGGTTCTTCCTAGTGCGGCCGACCCCGAATCTGATCCTGTTGAGGGTTTTCCACGCTGGCCAGGGTAAATCGTGTCCTGGGGGTAGGGCTTCCATTGGCATATTCAATTAAAATCATAAAACGAGAAACAGGTCAACCTTCCAATTAGATGTGTCCATATATGCACATAGTATTCATCTATTAATTAATAATAATTAGCGCAATGAACGGTGTCTATAATTCGAAATTCCCATTAGTTAGGTAACATATAAGATCTACTAGATGATGTTTGATGCTGATTGTACAAGCATACTATTAATTAGTGATTTACATTGTATTTGGTGTTTGGGTGTAACCTTCTGTTTGTAATAATTATCTGATAAGCTCATCTAGGCTCATCAGGGAATACCTCAACTCTCACCGTATTAGTTGCTTCAATTCATGATATGGTAAGACATTGTGGTACCATAGGCGTCGCCAGGAGGGGCAGCTGCCTCCCCCTAGAGCATTTATTTTCAAAGTGGGGGGCGCGCCCCACTAGGGAGGCGCGTAGAGATGTACAGGGGGGCGCGGGCGTTTGTTAGAGTAGTGAGTGACAGGTTATTACTCTTATTTCGCCATGGGCTCGACGAAAAACGCAAATAATATAATGATGATTATATTATATATTATATGTAAGGGGGGCGTAGTGATTTTAGGAGAAACTTTTGGAAGGGTGGCGTCAATGGTAAAAGTTTGGGAACCCCTGCCCTAGAGATTGGAATAGGTATATATTTTACCAAAACCTCACAAAAAATCTCATTCTTATCACACATTTTCTCATCGTGTCATAAATTTTCTAAAATTAGTATGAAAATCCGTCAAAATA
Organism: Ceraclea dissimilis; assembly: GCA_963576895.1. Lineage (NCBI taxonomy): Eukaryota > Metazoa > Arthropoda > Insecta > Trichoptera > Leptoceridae > Ceraclea > Ceraclea dissimilis. The sequence goes on from OY756360.1 coordinate 9,591,464, forward strand.
CAATTAATTCATAAAAAAATTGCCTGCGGCGCTATTTTTTTTTATTACCTTTTAAAAAAACATTTTTAAATAAACCAAACCACATCGCGACCTTCTACACTACGTCTAACAAAAAAATTTCGTCTGCGGCCCTATTTACGCGTTTTTCGTGCTATATAATATATTTTTTAATTTTCGTTGCCCCCCTACATGCGTCTCGCACCAGTGCAATTTGACGCTCCTTCGATCCTATTGGTTAACATCTGACCAATCACAACGTCTTAGATTTCAAGTGAATTTCAGACGTACGCAACCTAGAAGACTTACTTTCAAGCCCTGATTGGTTCTGGTGTCCTTTAGGTGCCCGCTTAAATTAGACAGATCTGTTCAAAGTGCTAGACTTTCTCTAAAAAAAACATCCTCATTGTTATAGCAACAGTGAAAACGCAAACATGCAGTTCACAAACAGTGGATTTCCAAAAATTTGTATCCCTTAAAATCTGAGGCGTTGTGATTAGTCAGATGTTAACGAATAGGATCGAAGGAGCGTCAAGATTATCACTGGTGCGGCACACAAGTGCCCCCCTAGCTCCGAGGCTGGCGACGCCCATGTGTGGTACTATTGTACAATGTCATGAGTAATCAATAATCATACATACCTGCGTATTTCTCTGTGTATGTATAATGTATAGTATTGTTTAAGAGTGTGCATACCGACATTTCAAAAATTTCTAAAATCGGGAGACCTTATATCTCGACAACCGTTACTACATATGCTTTGGAACAAAATAGAGTAAATGCATTGAGCATTTATCTAGGGAATAACCGTAAAAGATTTTTTTATGTCTTGTGTAAATTTCTCAAAAAAAAATAATTCAAAACACCTCTGATTTTTTCCGAAAGACGAAACCTCGTTTCCCGAAAGTCGTGGAGTATTTTTTTTTTGTACTGATAATATGCATTAAAATCTAGGGAATAACTGTAAAGGTTTTTTGATTGACCCAAAATTAACCCCAAAAAATGGAAAAAACGCTATTTTTACCATTTTATCATGCGGTTGTCACGCGATTTTGAACCTTAATGCCGTGGGAAAAGACTGTGACGTCATTATTGGTGCCATGCCCTTAACGGCTATATTTACCTTCCTCATGTTACAAGCCAAGTGGATACGCAACCTATGCTACACCGATAAGATAAACAATTCAGCAATGGTTACCAAATGTTGCACAAAGACCTAAATAAGGTAATTAATTATTCTAAACATAGCAAAGGATCATTACAAACTATGGAAATTCACCCTAATGGAGTGATTTGTGATCTAACAATGAAACAGGAAATGATTCTCTTACATTTAATAAAAAAAACACTTATTTATTTATTTATTTATTTATTAATACATGCCACACACACAGACAGCAACATATATATAGACAAGACAACAAATACAGTGTAAAAAAATCATCATTACTGCCCGGTGCGCACAATTAGTTACATTATTCAATTTATATCACATTACTCTACAGTTTACACTAACAACTAATTAAACAAGAAAAAAAACTAGTAGTCCTACGAAAAAAATGACTAAACATTTTTTGTAGAGAATTTAGCAAGGATTATTTTTGTCGTTGACTACTTTCTCCTATCTCTTACCATATTCCTATAAAATGCGAATAACCGCGAAGAGGGATCTTTTCGGGGGGGGGGGGGCAGGGGGGTTGTGGCAAGATTTTGATAGGCAACCCTAGTGCGATGTAATACCCTATTGGTAAGCTATCATTTATACCACATTTCGATCAAAAAACAGATACGTCATAATTTAAGCAGCGGGCTCTTGGACTAGTATGTTAACTATGTTGTGACGATTGTCTGAACCTCTTTGTACCTCCATAATTTCAACAGATAAATTGTTCCACTCGTATTGTGAATCTAATTTTCATGACCTGAGTTTTATTTATTCTTTTGTTGTCGTATATTTTCATTTTTATTCAACGAAAACTTAACCACAACATTACTTTAATGAGCTCATCAAAGTAAGGGTATTATGAAACAAAGAAATACTTTGCGATATACTTAAATTTTCAACGAAATTTTTATTTTGTTCCAGGTAACTATGAATGCTGCGGTAGGCCGCGGTATAAGAGTACCTAGACCTACTATTTTCTTCGCATTAGCTAGGTAGGCGGTAGGCACAATACAGCCACACAATTGATGGTAAGACACTTTGAAATAGTACCTATAATATAATAAAAAATCCGTACTTTGTGATCCATCTAATTCTTCCTTTGTTAATTGACTTCAACGCGTTTTTGCATAAGAGCTATTGTAACGAATAACTCCAAACACCGGGACGGCGTCAAACTCCTTATTTCTTTTCCTACAAACCAACCAACCCGCGAATGCTGTATGTGCATATAAATGCACCCAACCTATTTTCTTTGCGCCATCACGTGTATGACATTCAGAATAGGTGGCGAATCTTACTGCTTGAAAAGATGAAAAATCTATAATCTAGGGTATACCTAAAATAAATCATCCAAAATTAATTACCGGGGCGACCTTATCTCAATACTGCCATTTCTTCTTATTAATTCAATTTATAATAATATGTTTAATATGTTTTTCCTAATACATACATATTTATTTCCATTCGAGCATTAATTATACTTTTTTATATCACAAGAGAATGCATAGATCCTGGACCACATACCTATTATCATCCTGTGAACTTGAAAATCAAAGTATAGTCTTAAAAATCCAGCTACCTATTGAATTTGAATCGTGTGGCTGTAAATATATACTAACCGTATTTTTGGCATACTTGTATAAAGATGCATAAAGGATATGGTTTCCCTCTCCAGACACGAGACTGGTCTCTATTGAGGAGGTATCTCGAAACATGTAAGTAAGTAAAGTTTTAAGGAACCATATTTGTATTTGTAGAATATTGTGAAAAATAAAAAGAATTTTGAAATTGAAATTGAATGGTATAAAAATATGTGATAAAGTTTTTGGTCCCCTCATACCAGCTTTTAGTTGTATGGAGACCTGTCACCTCAATGAGTATTTAATTTAGTATTGTAACCATTGTTTGTAAACTGTACATATTTTTCTGAATAAACTTATTATTATTTAAAAAAATATATTTCAGTTTTCATTTTAATTTTCATACTTTTTTAAATTCAATAATCAATTTTATATAGTACAAAAACTATTTTATTTATGTAACTAGACCATACATTTACACAAAATTGAACTATGTTTTTAGTGAGACAGAGAGACCACGTCTCTCTACGAATTGATTTCAAAAACTGCAAATTTTCAAAATATAATATAAGATTAACGCTTTTCTTTTTTCAACTGGTTAATGGTTGTAGTAGAGTAGTAGTTGAAAATATCCACCGATATGAAATACGCCACTAACCGTGAAAAATCAATGCCACATCAAAATGTCGTTAGTGTTTTACGAGAGATGTACGGTACAAATAGTTTATAGTTCGTATTTCGATTAAAAATTCTAATACGTACGAGATTCGACATAATCCAATTCTTTTTCATACAGCGATATCTGATTTAATGAATTGTCGTCATTCGACAACACAATCATCCTATATAGGATGGAAAATAATGTTCTTTTTGTGATTCTTTGTTTTTTTTATTCCGCTTTACTAATCTGGCCTCTGCACACACACACACACACACACACACACACACACACACACACACACACACACACACACACACACACACACACACACACACACACACACACACACACACACACACACACACACACACACACACACACACACACACACACACACACACACACACACACACACACACACACACACACACACACACACACACACACACACACACACACACACACACACACACACACACACACACACACACACACACACACACACACACACACACACACACACACACACACACACACACACACACACACACACACACACACACACACACACACACACACACACACACACACACACACACACACACACACACACACACACACACACACACACACACACACACACACACACACACACACACACACACACACACACACACACACACACACACACACACACACACACACACACACACACACACACACACACACACACACACACACACACACACACACACACACACACACACACACACACACACACACACACACACACACACACACACACACACACACACACACACACACACACACACACACACACACACACACACACACACACACACACACACACACACACACACACACACACACACACACACACACACACACACACACACACACACACACACACACACACACACACACACACACACACACACACACACACACACACACACACACACACACACACACACACACACACACACACACACACACACACACACACACACACACACACACACACACACACACACACACACACACACACACACACACACACACACACACACACACACCGGTTCTGGAAGATATGTGCAATTAATGCACCACTTATGAATTTCATGCTAATAAAAAAAAATCTATTTAGATGTTTTTGCTCTTTCATTTTTTTTCTTAATGTTTGTTATAAAGGCAAAAATGAAATTATTTTTAATACAGTGTTTGAGGATTCTCATCCTCATTATCAAACGTTTGACTATAAAGTCTACATATTCACATAAACATAACAATGTAAGTACATATTCACGTTAATTGGAAAAGGAGCCCGTAATTGAAAAAATATAAGCAACTTAACCAAAATAACTTGACTTCAGTGATAAAAACACATATTTAATCATCTTTATTACAAGTACCCTGACCGATACAGGAATTAAAAAGTGACAAAAAGGTATATATAAATATAAGATGTTATCAGCACCTATGTACCAAAATATTTTTGGGTAGGTACACATTACAAAATCACTACAGATTAGTTATTTTTCACTCATCCGAAGCAAATACAATTTCATCAAGTTCAATTTGATGCAAGTGATTTCCCATACTACCTAATATCTTTCCTTCATAAATCACTCGTTGACAGGTGGATTGCCTTTAATTAAAAAAATATATATCTTTCCTAGTATTACGTATGTAGCGTCACAATCCATATTGTTATTAGATAATCGTTGCAAAGGTAACAAAATTGATTCACTATAAACAGAAAGCATCCTGTGCGTTAACTAGAATGCATATACATTTTGTGATGAACATTGAAATATTGAAATTGAGTTTATTGAAAAGAAAAAAATAATATACATAAACAATAACACAGCTACATCATCAGAAACAACATAAAACATAAAAATCGTCCCCAGACAGCATAAGCTGGTATTAGGGAAACATACTACAATACTAAGCCACATATAATACCACTCCACACACCTTCAAATCACTATATTAACACACCAACATAAACGTACAAAAAAAATAACAATAGATTAAAATGAATAAATGATAATAATAAAATAGAATAAATAATTGATAATAATTAGAATAGAATAAACAAATAAATAGCAAATAATAAGATAATAAGCAAAAAATAACAATTATAAATCAACCATACACATGCATTAAAAACATTTCCTCTTTCAGTACCCACTAGAATAATAAATAAACTATAAATAATCGTATAATTCCAGTAACGTACAGAGGAAACCAACCTCTCTTAAGTTATTGTGTATGTCAAACCACCCTCACCATAATGGGATCAAAGTGTACGTAGAACTTTACCTATACGAGTATAATCTACTCATCTATGTCTACTTCGCCAACCAGCGCCGCGTTGAGAGATATTATAATAACCGCATCAATAATAAGCTCCTTTTGTAATGTAATATTTCTTACAACTATAATAGGTATATGTATTACAATAGTGTAGGCACCATGTATGTAGGCACATAATAGGAAAAGCAATCGGCTTTATAAGAAGAATCTGAATAAGTAACTATGGTTGTAGATACCCACACGTTAAGGCTTGCTCCCTTCCACTGACCCTCGAATATAAAAGAACGTTAATTCCCAATGTCATCCGATTTTTTGTCAAAATAAAATGTAAGGCTTAGGATTTGTCAGAAGTAGGTACAGTTTGAGGTAAAAATGAAGATCATATCGTCTGTTTAGAGGTAAAACTCATTACATGCAAAAAACATGTTTTGGAGATAATCGAGTTTATAGATGTTGTGGTAGTTTTCTTCAAATAAATTACTTATTTTTTGACCAATTGCGTTGATTTTCGAGTTACCTTTTAGAAAAAATGATAGGTATAATAGTGTCAAATGTGACGTAATCCCATAAGAAATGTTAGCCCCGGCTTCCCTTCTGCAGAAATCTACCCTTCGCCACTGTTACCTACATAATTCACATAAATAAGACCTACGAGATCTGAAATATCTTGTTATTAAATTATTAAAAGTAATAATACCCTCGAATGTTGCAAGCCAAGGAAAATCTACTTTAGTTTATAATATAATATTATCTGGAACCCCTTTCATCCGTTCTAGACCATTCATCAGGCCACGACCTTTGTATGGCGTCTCAATGCCCCTAAATATATTTCCGAGCAGCTTTTGAAATATTAAGGATGTACACAAGCTTTATATGAAACTCCAAACAATCTATCAAACAATACTGTATTTTCATTGTTCATATAGCCGTAGAATAACAACATTTTGACTGAACAATATTTTATTCCACATCATTGTTAACCCCAGTCCTCATCGTCTTTTAAAATATTCTTGCAACTTACCGAGTCCCTCATGAAATCGGCTGAGTGGAATAATACACGGAATATTAATATCTGATATTTTATGTTTTTTTTTTACTGTGTTTCAGATGTAAATAAATAAATAAATAAAATAATCTTTATTGTACAGAAAACATACAACGGGCGGGCTTATTGCCAAATGGCATATTATTATTATTTCAAATCAATTTTATTATCACAAAAGTATACAAAAAATTCTCAGCTCCATATAATACATTCATATAAAAAAAATACAAAAACATTAAAACTAGCTTTAAAATAAAAATAATAATATAAAATTTTAAACATACATAAACATATTACATAGAACTAAAAACTACCTCTATACTATTGGGTGTCCCTCTCTCCCATGATGTGCACAAAAATGCACTTATCATGAGAGAGTTTTTAAGAGCTATAGAGAGAGAAACCTTCTAACAATCCTGCAAGATGATAGCAGGACAGCCTTCTGCATGGCGTGTCGAAGCCCACCATGCAATCCAAGCTTCTCAAGATTTACTTTGAGACTCTTAGGAATGACACCATTTGTGGACATCACTATAGGAATGATGACAGTGGAAGGTGTTCTCCACATCTCCATAATTTCATGAGCAAGATCAAGATATTTAGTAATCTTGTCCTGCTCAGCCTTATGGAGATTTTCATCATGTGGTATAGTGATATCCACAATATACGTCTTTTTTTCCTACGATCAACCAATACAATATCCGGTCGATTAGCTGAAATTGTACGATCGGTTTGTATTGGTCGATCCCAATACAACTTAACAATGCAATTTTCAAGCACCGACAATGGTTGATATTTGTAATATTCAGTTTCTTCATCGAGTAAACCGTATTTCAAAGCCAATCTTTGGTGAACTATTTTGGCAACCTGGTCATGTCTCTGCAAATATTCAGTGCCACACAAAAGAGAACACCCCGACATAATATGTCGTAATGTCTCTCCCATCTGACCACAAGCCCTACATTTATCAATTATATTTGGTTGTTTCATAATGAATTTTGCATAGTTATTTGTTACAATGACTTGATCCTGTATTGCACAAACAAAACCTTCGGTTTCACCAAATAGATCACCAAACCTTAACCAATTGATTGAGTCTTCAAAACATACATTTGTAGATGTCAGAACTTGGTGAAAACGGCCATGAAGAGATTTACTTTTCCATACGTCTACTCGATTTTTAACTGACATTGTCGGTAGTGAAGCACCAGGATTCGAGAGACATAAAGGTGTGTACCTCAAATCACAATCTATGAAGTCCTCATAGCCTACTTTACTCCTATGAGTTACAAAAAATCTCTTTAAAGACTCTACCTCATTATTATGTAAATTCTTTAAATTAAGTAATCCTCTGCCACCATTTTTGCGAGGAAGGTAAAGTCTCATCATGGAGGATCTAGGGTGATGAATTCGATATCTTGTCATTGTAGTACGCACCTTTCTGTCTAGTGTGTCTAATTCCGTTTGGTTCCATTTTAAAATACCAAATGAATACAGAATTACTGGAATAAATCGTCCATATAAAAAAGATGAGAAAATTTACAACCACCCCTTTTGAGCTGATAACCACATTGAGAATTTTCAATCAATGCACTTAAGGGATTCAATGCAATACATAACCAAAGCGGACTTAGACTATCACCTTGGAATACTCCTCTATTTATGTCAATCGAATCACTAACATAACCTTCCGATGGCGTTGAAATAGATATTTTTGTTTTCCAATTAGACATGCAATATTTTAAGAAGTTTATAATTTTAACATCAATTTTGTAAATTTCCAAAATTTTTATTAACCAAGAATGAGGTACCGAATCAAACGCTTTTTTATAATCTATCCACGCCATCGAAAGGTTACGTTTTTTGTGCTTCACTTGCTCGCAAATAACACTATCAATCAGAAGCAATTCTTTGGTTCCACGAGATCCCTGTCTACAGCCATTTTGCCTGACCGATAAAATGTTGTTGGTCACAGAATGATTTTTGATTTTATTTGCCAAAACAGAAGTAAGTAATTTATAGATTGTTGGTAAACAAGTTATTGGCCTAAATTGGTTGGGTTGAGATGCATTATTAATTTTTGGAATCATATAAGTTATACCTTTTGTAAAAAAATTTGGGAGATTACAATTTTCTATTGCCAATTGAAATTGTGTAGCCAGTGTACCATGAGAATTTGTAAAGTATTTTAACCAAAAATTTTGAATACCATCTATTATTATTATTATTGTTTGGCGTCAGAAGAACTTATTAAGAGAGTCAAAGATTTTTTGCTGTTACATCCAGGAGACACTAGAGAGCAACATCCAAATCATCAAGCCATTGCAAGGCGTATGGAGTGACGTTATACGTTTGTCGATATGTTCCATACATATTACAAAATAAAAATAAATGTAACTATAACGAGAAGATAATAGGTATAGGTATTCTTCCATATGAGGATCCTTTCATTATAGAACAATGCGTAGAGAGTTTGTACAGAATGCGAGGTAACTACGAGTATAAATCGCACAGAATAAATGTTCTACTCCCTATAAATCTGCCGACCGCTCTGTTATACGAGTATAAACATTTTACAAAGCAACCTAATTTTCATCCATTATAATAATATAATATCAAGCAAGATACTTATTAAGAAGTACTTATACCTCAATTTCCTTAGCCAGGGGTTAAATGAACTACTCTGGGTACTCATTATCTTTCTTTGTGAAATTAAATACCCGAAACAATAAAAGCATAAATACTTAACCCATCAGCGCCGGCTGATACATATATGTAACGGAAAACAGGGTGAAAATATTTGGGGTTATCTTCTCATCCGGTTTTCCGAAAAAATTAATTGTGTTATTTTTTAGCAATAAAAGGACCATTCTTTCATACTGATCAAACCTTTGACCAGTGCGTGCCCTTGTTTTCGAAAAAATGTGTCACAAAAATGCTTAATGTTCAACAGCGAGAAATTTTGAGGGGCTATTACCTATTATTGTAATTTGTATCCCTCCAGCTTTATATTTTTTTACTGCTTTTTCTGAATCTGTATCTTGAATGTTGCCTTTAACGAACGGTATACAAAATTTTGGTTTCACTATTTTTTTATGTACCTAAAACGATACCTAAACATGAGCGTTACATATATGTATGCCTCGGCGCTACCACTGCTATGAAGTATAAAGTATCCGTCTGTATGTCTATATCTATATTATCTACTATTTGTTATGTAGGAACGTTTTTTTGTTACGTATGTACAGATATCCATTTACTTATACCTATATTACACAATAACCTCTCAGTTTTGAAATAATAATAATAAGAATAATATGAAAACATGTGGTAATAATGTGATTTTTGGTAAATTTTATCATTTAGTATGAAAATGCACATACCTAGCCCAATATCTAACGGAGTGCAGCTGCCCCCCGCCCCTCCTGACGACGCCCATGAAGCATTTTTTTATATCTTACCTACCTACCTATATCTAGGTCATCGCAAACTTCTGTAGTAGGTATGGTGTCATTCAGAACTATATCCAACTATACCTACGCAATTTTCCAATTTTCATTCGTGAGGCCTTCATTCATCGGGTGACGGGTCGTACATATTTTGTGATCAACTATCGTGTTATTATGGTGCTATACCACAGTAGGTATATATGTATTTTTTTTTTAATTGAAAACCGAACGCTGACTTTGCTTATGTGACTCACAGCAAAAGGGGTGAATTCAGTGAGAACAATGTGCATAAAATGTAATGTAGGATTATGTGTTAAGTGATTTGTATCATGCCATACAATACAATTTTAAGTTTTTATGTTTTCAGTATTTTTTCATAATTATATTCAATAAAACTGATATGATTTCGTACGCGATAGTTCAACTATGTTCTTCCTAAACGAAAAAAAAATATCAGTGGGAACGCCGAGGCATACATATATGTAACGGTCTCTCTGGTGACCCCGGTGACCTTGACATCTAAAATTTTATTTTTGGCAGTCCATTTAGGACTAGAGTATTCCGTTTATACTAAAAAAGTTGGAAAAATTAAAAAAAAATAGTTCTCGGCGTTGGAGGGTTAATTAGTAATAAAATCTTTGTAGGTTGCAGCATCACCCGTAAATCGGGTGCAGAGCCGGAATAATTAAAGAATAATCTTTGTAGGTATACTACAAGGCATTCGTGACAATAGACAGAATCGTTCAAGCTCTAAATTGATAATGAACATTTCCACATCGGATACTAGGGAAATTGAGTGTTTAATTTACGAATTTACATAAATAATATACAAATATATATTTTTTTCTTATTTATTTAACATCGAGCGCGTTACCAACCAGGCTACCAACCACCTCAAATTCATAGATAATGAATTATTATGAAATATTCTATTGGCTTTAAACATCAACCTTTTAAAGAAATTTTCACAGGATGATTAAATGAAAACACATCATTCGTGCCGCTGCATAATAATATTATATTAAAAATTCCTGAATCGAATAAAACCATACCATTCCATCACAATACCTCTAGATATTGCAGCCTCTCTGTATTGGAGCCAATTTGAAGAATGCATTCTTTGCTTTTGTGGAGGTGAAAATAGTTTATTGAATTCCCGCATTCTCAGATACAAATATAAAGCTAAAGCTAGAAATACATGAGGATTCTTCTACCAACATAGATATACTTATAAAAATACTTTGTTACGGGCATTGCAATATTATTGTCCTCTGAAAATCTATTCAACATGGGCAGTGGGCACTCCTTTCACACTTGATGGCCTTTGTGTTAGGTTTGAAGTGTCTAATGCAATCGTTATTATATAACCATAATCAGATATACCTAAGTCTTCCAAAAAATTCCGGCAGACTTTGTCTACTCGGTAGTTATCCGCATATTCTAAAAAATTCCAATACCTAGATGTCGTCGATTTTTAAATATAGCAGATATTCGTACGTTTGTAAATTTCAAACCTAAATCCTTTTAAATAATTTAAGAAATGGGTAGATGGTGCATTACTTGTATTTTATTCTTTTTAACCTTGAATTTAAAAAAGTACTTAGATAATTTATTTATCGATGGAAGATTAACTTTGTGGAAGGACATTGTAAAATTATTTGTAAAAATAAAACACTGTTTTTTACTTCCACTATTTATTTTGAGTACATACACCAGAGATCTTTCAAAGCTAATGCTTCAAAGTTCATAGTTCTAGTTCATAGTTAACCACTGAAGATGAAGCATTAGCTTTGAAAGATCTCTGGTGTATGTACTCAAAATAAATAGTGGAAGTAAAAAACAGTGTTTTATTTTTACAAATAATAGTACTTAGATATTTTTCATTTAGAACCCTCTAGAACTGGAATATTCTTATGGCAATATTGTTTCATTGACATTGATTGTGAATTTGACTCTATCTTACATTTATAATATTTTGACCTCTATATAGTTAAATCATTTTTTTACCGTTCAAAAGGGAAGAAGAGAGAGAATGGGGAATGAAATTGATCTTTTGTCGCGGAATTCCAATAAAATAATACTAATTAAAATTAATTTAGTACTAATTTATTTATTGATGGAAGATTAACTTTGTGGAAGGACATTGTAAAATTATTTGTAAAAATAAAACACTGGTTTTTCACCTCTATCTTACTACCCCCCGCCCCCCAGATCCTTAGACAATGTAAGTTAAACCTGTCTGTCAGTTTAGTTCATAGTTAACCACTGAAGATGAAGCATAAGCATTGAAAGATCTCTGGTGTATGTATATACTCAAAATAAATAGTGGAAGTAAAAAACAGTGTTTTATTTTTACAAATAATAATTTAGTACTGTTTTTGTTAATATTTTTTTTTAATTTTGAGAGTACTTATGGAAATTGAAAGCTGAAATCTGAACGAATTTCATATTTATTAATAACTTATTAGGTACATGGTCGAATACCCTGAGAAAGAGGCCTCAAAACTGAGTTTTGCTGAGTCAAGCTGAGTCAACGGGGTGCTGAAGACAAAGCAACTAAAATAAAATAGAAAGAAAGCACCATCTATCGCTTCTGAAATTCGAATAAGCTTTAAAAAATATCCGTACCTCGTCAAAAATGACGCGTAGGTATGTAGAGAAAACAGTTCGTCAGACTCCATCCTTATGGTAAATAAAATTGCTATTTAGCGCAGTACCTATTATCTGTTTACCATTTTATGATACAAAAAATATTAATTCATTTTATAAATCAAAATGTGCAAATTTAATATAAAGGATCTCGACGTGTATCGTACACTGCTCAAAATATTTTCATAATATCAATGAATACCAAAAGGTTGTGCATAAACGACATGTATTATATTACGCAATATGTATTATTATAACGAAAAGTAGTATTAATGAAACAATTCTACCTTAGCTGAAGACGATCGAAAAGTTTTTAAATTCCGTGTAAAATTGTACATATTCGAACAACTTTATTGAACAACTTGCAAAAGTTGCCACGGTCCTGCGTTACATTCACACCCGATGTCCACCAGAATTATGTAATTGCTATTATGTTTTAAATTGTATTTTTTTGCATTAACAAAAAGTTATAATAAAAAAGGTTGTATCTTTATTACGGTTAAGCATATTTTACGTCCATCAAAAACGGGCACAAATAATTTCCAATCAACCCAAATCAATAATATTTTAGCTTTACAATTTTACTTCATTGCATTAGGTACACGAGATAAGCCTCTTGGAAATGAGGAAATCTATCAGGCTTGTAGTATCGTATATAAATTTGATGAAATACCTAAACCCTTTTACTACAGAAAAATACAGGATATCCCCGCCAACATTGACTGAATGTACCGAGGTTACAGCTAAAGAGACTAACCTTTGATATTTTACTTTTTTATTTAAATTAATTTTATTCTTTAAGTATATTACATGAAAAATAAAAAAATAATAACACACATGCCTGATTACTTATTTCTCACTAATAGTCCGAGAGCCCGCTGCTTAATTTATGACGTATCTGTTTTTTGATCGAAATGTGGTATAAACGATAGCTTACTAATAGGGTATTACGTCGCACTAGGGTTGCCTATCAAAATCTTGCCGCAACCCCCCTTGCCCCCCCCGAAAAGGTCCCTCTTCGCGGTTTTTCGCATTTTATAGGAATATGGTAAGAGATAGAAGAAAGTAGTCAATGACAAAAATAATCCTTGCTAAATTATCTACAAAAAATATTCGATCATTTTTTTCGTAGGACTAGCAGTTTATCCGCAATGGCCGGTCCAAAAACCGAAATTCATTTAAAATACAAAAAAAATGTATTTAAACTAAATTGGTTGAAAATTGATAAGAGCTACAGGAAAATAGTCAAAGAGCGAATTAATTACCATAGTCTTAGCTACAAAACGAGCTATAACTTATGTTCATACATCTAATAATTTCGGAGTTATTACAATTAAACTCAGTGACGAAAATTCTTTAAATTTAGTTTTTCATAAAATAACCAGTGATATAGCGCGGCAGGCCAATTTTTTTTTCCATAAAATGTTAGTAATAATGGGTGGAAGAATGTGAAAGAAAAAAAATCAAACTTTTTTTTTATTTTTTCAAAAAATATCCTGTTTTTTGACCGGCCATTACGGGTAAACTACTAGTCCTATGAAAAAATTGACTTAATGTTTTTTGTAGAAAATTTAGCAAGGATTATTTTTGTCATTGACTACTTTCTCCTATCTCTTACCATATTCCTATAAAATGCGAAAAACCGCGAAGAGGGACCTTTTCGGGGGGGCAGGGGGGGTTGCGGCAAGATTTTGATAGGCAACCCTAGTGTGACGTAATACCCTATTGGTAAGCTATCGTTTATACCACATTTCGATCAAAAAACAGATACGTCATAAATTAAGCAGCGGGCTCTCGGACTATAAGGGAAGCGACCCTCTATTCCAGTTACGGCTCGCGACCCAACTATGACGTCACGGTCACTTCCCGCAGCATTATGGTTTAAATTGGCATAATAAAATGGTAAAAATAGCGTGTTTTCGGTTTTTTGGGGGTTAATTTTGCTTCAATCATAAAACATTTACTGTCATTTACTAGATTTTAATACAAATTATCGATACCAAAAAATATATTATCAAATTACCATGTCTCTTACCTACTGAAAAAGAGTACCTAATCAGAAATTTGAACCTACGCAACTTTAAATACCCAAAAATTAAATATCCAACAACCACGACTTCGACAAAAAAACGTGACGTTCGTATTTAGATAATACCTGTGCTTCCGATTTTTTCTGTTTCATTCGGCCGGAGATATCGCTCGTTACAGGCTGTATGCGACACAGTTTGTGGTAGATTGAAACCTAATAAAAGCGATTCGCTCTATATCATGCTTTGTGAACATGAGAAAATCCTTTAAAAAGTATTAAAGCCGTACGGGTTTAAGGTCTGTTCTGTTAGATGAGTCAGAAAATTAGCAGATTAAATGGAGTCGGTGTACCTATCTATTTTTTTAACCAGTCTCTCCGCCTTTTTGGATAACAAAATCAATAGGTTAAAGATTTTATGGAAATCTCTCGTAACACTGGAGCTGAAACGTCTTTGTTTTTAAATATGAAGTTTACATTTCATGAATTATTAATATTATTTTTCCATTTTTCATGACTAAAGTAATATCAGTTTTACTCCCCGGATATGAGTAAGATACTCGTTTTCCGAGAAGGATCACCACTCAGGGGCGTAGCCAGAAATTCATTTCGCGGGAGGGTTCGAGCACTGGACCAGAGACAATAAGTACAACCATGGGCGTCCCCAGCTTCGAATCTAGTAAGGACAATTAAAATTTTAATGTTGCCAAATGGAATATAAACTAGTAAATAGCGCCACAGGCGAAATTTATTTAAAAATGGGTGGATTGCTAAACTTGATTGATTTCAATATTAAGGCATCTCGATATATTCCTGGGTTACAACATGACAAAGGAGTTACGCATCAGGCGAAATTTTTACATAAAACATAAGAAGATACCTAGACAAAAAAGGATCCTCTAAAAGTTATGTTAATTTTTCGAACAAACTCTTACTCTTATTGGATTAGTGCCCAAGGCGATTTTTTTTTCAAACATGGGTGAGAACCTGGTTTTCTTTCAATAGTCATATATGTTGATACGTTTCTGGGTTACACGCGCATAACAACGATTAGCGCCGCAGGCGAAAATCTTCTCATAAAACATAAGAAGATAATTAGATAAAACAGAAACGTTTAAAAGTTCACTTATTTTTTTATGAATAAACCCTCACATCAATTAGATCAGCGCTACAGGCATTTTTTTAATGAAACAACTGTGTTTTAATGGATTTTCACAATAATTATATTAAAAATTCACGACATTATGAAAGACGGGTCGAACCCCCCCCCCCCCCATCCCGCCTACGCCCATGTCATCACTCACGTTAAATTACTTTCAGTACTTATTTTATTTCAACGAAATTGCAATTTTTTCGATAAAATCTAACCTGGATTTTTCAATTCATTTACATATTAAAGCTACAAAAACACAGAAAAAACATAAGTGGCATAGAAGTACATTATTACAATAATAATTATTGATAAAACATGCATAACTTGGATTGGTATACTCGTACTAATTTATAAGTATTAATTTTTAACTTTTAATGAAATACCTATTGTTGCTTTAAAAATAAAAAATAAATCTAAACAAATTAATAGTAGTTACCCCATAGTTTTGATATACCTACAGAGTACAGACATGCAGTATGGCGAAAGAGGATTAGGTAGGTATGTAATAACGGGTGTCCGGTAAATTCGCCTAAAATCAATTAGTCTAAAACAGTGATTCCCAAACTATGGTACATGCAGCACCATTTTTCGCACTAAGAATATTGTATTTTTTTATTATATTTATATTTTTATATATTTATATTTTTTATTATATTTATATTTTTTTATTATATTTAAATATTTTATTTATTTTTTTATGATAATGTTGTCATAAACAGTTGTTGCAGTTTTTATTACTTTACCATTTTGAAGGTTTTTTTAACGGTTACAATTCAGTGGTACGCACGCTACTGATTTATAATTTCGTGTGTGGTACGCGAAATTAAAAGTTTGGGAACCACTGGTCTAAAATCAATTTTTCTTACGATCAATTCGTCTAATGACCAAGGTATTTATTTCCTAAAATCATTGGTTTAAAAAAAATTGTACGTACATTATTACATTAAGTATTATGATTTTAGACGACTTGCCCATTAGACGAATTTTGATCATTAGACCAATTGATTTTAGACATATTGATTTTATACAAACTGATTTTAGACGAATTTACCGTAAACCGTAAAAACGTGGGGACCTACTCAATTATAACAACATTCCATACTAATTTTATGTATGTGTAAGGTATGTAAAATGATTCCATGTGCAATCTTTATTTCAATCCACACCTAAGATATATATTCTAAACATAGGTAATTGTAAGCACATATGGGTACATTTTGCTTAATTCTCAACTCATGAGCAAAAAAAGGCCATTGTAGTTTACACATATATATTCCATATAATTGACTGAACACTATAATGCACTGAATATACTCGGTTCTATGCGAAACTGAATTTTATTGTCTCACTCTCTTTTATTCTGACACCAGTTTATTCTGTCTGACGAGTAGGACGCATTTGATCAATTTCATTTCTGTATGGCTTCCAGTTCGATATGTATTAACCTCTGGGTAACCTTTTTTTCCCATGATCAGTTTTAGGCGTCAATTTGCTAATTCGACTACTCCCATATCTCAAACAATTATGTGCTTCACTACAGCAATGTCTCCAGTTCAGAAATTTCTCACCGAGCAATGCCCACTCTACTGAAAAGTGACCCGATTTCACGTTAAATCGAGCAACAGATAATAGGTGGATGGAAAAAAACGGTTTACAGTCTAAAACGTGTGCAGAATTGGTTGGGTGACGTAAAATAAAAATATATAAAATAAAAAAACGACACATCACCATATTTTGTATTCTAGTTATTTCTAAATGCTGTTGATCTACCATACTTTTACAGTGAGACCAGTTATACCGCAGGCACATTATAGATATAGAACATAAAACTTCATAAAATTCATTTCATTTTGGACGTAGATTATATTTATCAAGTAATTATTGGGGGATGCGGAAGGGTTAAAGCAGAGGTGAGTGGAAATAGTTCTCAGATCCGATGATGGAAAGTTGGATAACTTCACTACCTACTCTATTGTGAAATCGCTCTTTGTATAATTACAATCCAACTACGAGATATTGCTAATGGCAATAAGCCCGCCTTTTGTATAATGTACTTATCATTATTGCAATAAAAAATATTATTATTATTGTTTAAGATGTTTCACAAAAAATTAAATTGTAATTGTAGGTTTAAAAAAAATACTTTTTCATGGTTATGGTTTTATGGTTTTACCTTTCACCTCGTAATGGTGCAATACAAAAGTTTAACAAACTCACACATTTTTCTTTTTACTTAATGCAAAAGACGTTTATTGAACCATGGTTGATCGATTCAATGTTCTATTTTACACGGATATCAATATCAGATGGTTTTCCTCCTGTTCAACAACGTGGTTGCTAGACATACCTACTTTGTAGATTTCATATGAAGCCAATTTCTTTACATAGTACATGCTTTACACACCTTCAATAAGTGTCAAAGAACTTTTCAATTCATAATATTATAAGTTTAAACGTGTCTTTAAAATTTAATCATTATCATCCGGATCTCGTTAAAGATTTCTTTACTAAAACGTTTTAGCCGTTTTTGAAGAGGCTGCAATATGCCAAAATTAATGCGAGGAGTTTCTCATTTTAGCAAATTTAGTATAATACGCACTAATATTAAATTCTCATTTCACGATACAATAAACGTTTAGTAACCTTTTAATTTTGATAGTAGTAAATCCTTAATTATGTAAAAAACAGAGTTGCAGATAGTAGTCCTTGGAATATTCGATGCTTCGATACCTTGAGGTAAGTATACGGACTACAGACTACAGAGGTACTCGTAACTCTAGTGCACCGCAGGGCTTTGCTTTGTATGCCTACAGAAATGGTGTGTCAATATTATAATCAAGATAGATGAAATTTGTAACTGAATCACTATTTGAAGTACCAGGTACCTATCTAAGTATATTTTATATGTATGTTCTTTTTAAAAATCTATCTATCTCTCTTATATCTATTGATTACAAAAGTATCTACTAATGTACGTTTTCTAATTACTTTTGAATGACTCTCCCTACACACAGAGTATAAATATTAACTAAACAACACTAAGTATATGAAAGTTCTCTGAAAGTAAATTAATATTTTATGCTTTGGAACTTAATTAGGTAAGTATGACTGTATATAAGAAAGGACGATTGGAGATATGGAGTTCGATTTTCAAAGTTATTCAGTATTGGATGAAAAGTTTTACTTCGCGTAAAAGAAGTTATGTGCAGCTACGCTTCCGTACGAATAAGTGTTGAGAAACATTCGTATTTTACGAGGCATGTCAAGTTTATGGTTGACATCTGTCGTATTACATCCTATACGTTACGTTTCCCTCGCTACAGCAAGTCATATCGGAAACATTTTATTAAATACACCAAGGAAATGGGATTGTGTTATAAAAGTTAGGAAACCAAAGGAAAATATAGTGATTTTGTAAGACCAAACCCGTGTATATTGACTAACATTCTGCAACTCTAAAGGTATTATATCTGCATACTATTTGTTAGTACTTTCCACAAGACTGAAAAGCACATCGATAATTTTATTGATTTAATTTGCCCAAATGCTTATTACGGCAGGCAGGCGAAAAGGTGATGGGATATTGTACTCGTGCAATAAATAAAGTTCTGAAAATACACACCTAATTATTTTTTCATTTTATTTATTTATCACAAAGGATTCGTACAGACATTACTTATACATAATAACAATAAGGACATTAAAAATGTTAAGGGCATGGCACCAGGAATGACGTCACAGTCTTTTCCCACGGCAGTAAGGTTCAAAATCGCGTGACAATCGCATAATAAAGTGGTAAAAATAGCGTTTTTTCCATAAATGTATGAAAAATAACACCACATTTTGCCAAAATTGTGAAAAATAACACCACATTTTGCAAAAAATAACACCACATTTCCAAAAAAATAACACCGACTTCTTCCAGTCCCTACTTAAACATTATTACAATAGCGGTAAGCTATTTTTCGCACAAAAGTCCGTTCTAAAATTTGACTCGACATTAATTTAGCGTTACTTGTGCACTGGCTTATGTTTACCATAAAAGAATCTCACGCATGTTCAGTTATGTAAATGATTTCTACCATCTGGCAATAATAAATTTCTCAGAAGTAAAATCCGAAGACTTGTTTCTATTCGCTTCCCCCAAAGTAATAAAATCCAGCATGAGATTTACGTCAATCTATTATGGATAAGTAGCAGAGTACGTACATTGTCTTATCTAGTATCTACCATTGTAGTACAGGTCATGTAGGTAGAGCTATCCTATAGCTGTATAGAAATGTGTTAATAATATCTCTACATTATTAATATGTGTTACTTTTGTTACAACCTGATTGATCTCTTCCCTACATTTTAACATCGACAAACAAAAGATAAAATTTTTCTAGCTTTTACTTATTTTTACTCGCTCTATTCTCTCCTTCAAAAATAAACTGAAGCACCTCCATGGCAGTAGTTCCAAAGTAGCTCTTGGTGCAAATTCGGTTGGACACCACTGCTCTATTAATATTGAAATGTATCAAAGACATTGCGCCCTTTCCCGGTGGTGTAAATAAATATAGTGTAATTTCTACATCTTCATTCTCCTTCAGTGAGTTTCCTGAGTACCTACCTAACTCAATTTACTTATAAAATAGTGATTAGGTGAGGTATAAATTTCGGTTTGATCTTGAAATAAATTGAATGTTTATCCAATTACTTTTTCCTGTTTCGTAAAGATACAGAAAAATGTTATTTCTACGTCCCAAGGAGGGAATTCTTGTCAGTTCCATTTATGTAACTTGCCTTTGAAAACATATCCTGCATATAGCGCGGTGGGAGAAAAGACCTAGTATAAACGAATTTCTTCGTTATTACATTTTTACCGATTAATTCAGTAATGTTATGATTAACACCTATTTGTAACGTTATCGTATACATTTATGTACATATCTTGTTCACCAAAAGTGTAAATAAATAATTAAATATCTAAGATGGTGGCATATTCAGGAAAATTATTTTTTTTATCAATTGTTCTTTATGTTTTTGGGGGAGCTGAATCCGAATTTCAATTTCGCGGCCTCATAAATGTACTGAATTTCAATGCGCTCTAGCACCTAAGCCGTTGATCCATCGAAGAAACTTGAATAGCATGAATACCAGAGAAATTAAAGTACTTTATTTTTTTAAAGGCAATTTCCTTCCAAAGTTTGTACGCTTTGAGTTATAGGCGAAAAATTAAATAAGATTTTAATTTTTGATCGAGAGTGGAATTTTTGTTTTAACCTTAAGTGCGCTCTACTGTCTAAACAGAGCTGAAAAAAAAATACAACATAGTGAATAGGAAATTTACTATAGTTTATTCTTGTTTTAAGATTATTTATAATCTGTAAAAAGAGTACTTTTTCTGAGTTCATTATATATCTCATTATACATTTACGAAGTCGAAATAAATCCCAAAAACATAAATTGGTAAAAACATTGGTAAAAAAAAATCTACTATATTTTTATTCCTGGCTATGCCATCAAATTTCTCCTGGCTGCTGTGTTTCTGTGTTAAATGGAAAAGTGTTTCCATATATAATATACCTACCTGTAATAATCCGATACTGCTTGCAGTACTAGGTAAATATAATTTAGCAGTTAGTGTGGAATGTGGACACTGCGAAAGTTTAAGTAGTTTCTAAAGGACGATTGATACTCTTACAAGAGTACGAGTAATATAATAATGTTACCGAGGGACAGACACGGACCGGGCCGTTCCGGATGGCCTCTGTGGTGGTTACTACTGAGAAAAGGTGAAGAACAAACAAGCAACTCACACATATTAACACTTGAAAGAGCCATGTGATAAATTCTTACGCAAGTACAATACAAACCTACTCGTACCAGTGGAGCAGAGAGAATCTCGTAAATACTCTAGGATTTATGTTGGAGGTGGATTATTTTCTCTGAAAGAGAAAAAATAAAACATTTTATTTTATTTCCTTAAAGTAAGAATGTATCTACTATCTTTATATTGTATTTTATGTATCATTCTTTCCGGTTTCACTATAATAAATCATCTAAAATTAGATGGACGGTAGGCACACCTATATTAAAAACGTTTCATAGTTGTTATTCAAATCGTAGGTACATCTACAATGAAATAATTCTGAAGCTTCTTTAGCGCTTACTTCAAATAAAAATAAAGTACGTGTGGTGGTTTACTGGAAGACATTACCACACAGCAGTAAGCACACCTTAGTATTGTTGTTACCCAAAGTTGGGTCGTTTTGTAAACATCGTATTATGGAATCAAGTAGATGTGTGTACAGAATGTGTAAATATTTTAGTTTGGTCAGTTAGAATCGTGTTATTCTCGGGTGACAAACTGGTAATCTTCTTCTTCTTATCAGCCTCTTTCCCTCCACGTCTCTTCCTGTGTCTTCCACAATTCTCTATTTTGGGCGCTTTGTCTCCACCCATGCCCCACTGACTCGATGATATCATCGGCCCATCTCCTTTGTGGTCTCCCTACATTTCGTTTACTTTCATAGGGTCTCCAGCTCAGTAGTCTGGAGGGTCCATCTGCCGTCCTTTGCTGAATTGGCAATAGGTGTCTAATATTATATAAATGTACACCATCGTATGGAGTTATATAAATAACAAATTCACATCACATTAACGTCTATAAATTTTCCTTTATTACCTTAAAGTTATTGTTTAATGTTTCCAATGGAAGGTACTTCATCGATTACTTTGTTATTTCTCCGAAATTATTTATCAGGAGATATGTACTTAGAGTGTGATACTTGAATGTTATTTTGTACGCAGAGTATTTCGGTTCTTCCTTTTGTGAAAGGTAAACATACCCACAACTGCTTACCAGACATTGTAGGGTAGATATTCAAATTGAAATATCAACCCCACTGGGGATATGAGTACACTGCCTTCAAAGGGAATCTCAAAATAACAAGTACTGTAAGTTAAATTGTTTAAGTACTAGATCTCGCAATTCTATTTTCTGAAGCACATATAATAATATTATTACACAAGACAAAAAGGAAATATTTTTCTTTTAACTGAAATGAAAGACAAAACTTCAATATTGACATTATTTGTTTACCCACAGAAAACATTTACTATGGTTTTACATTTTCATGATAAAATACGTAGGTAATGAAATATTGTAAAACTACATTCTTCAGTTATATGATGTTTAAACACTTAGATTGAAACTGGTCGTTATATCTTAACAGATACACAGCCAAGGATGGACCTTCCACAAGGCTTATGACTGATCGTCGGCTGGCTTGGTGAACTTTGTATTTTTACTATTCTATAAAACAAGTAAGGTAGTCTCCAAACGGGAGTAATTAGCAGGATTCTAATCGCATATTCTGCCTTGGTATAGCGGATAGAGTCATCTGTAAATAAATACATCTCATTTCTCTTAGTTCGTCATCTTTTAATCTTCATCGATTACGTGGAACTGCATAGCTCGTCAATATGGGTAAGTACTTGGAATACAATCAAATAATGGAATAATTACTTTCTA
Source organism: Ceraclea dissimilis (assembly GCA_963576895.1). NCBI lineage: Eukaryota > Metazoa > Arthropoda > Insecta > Trichoptera > Leptoceridae > Ceraclea > Ceraclea dissimilis. The sequence continues at coordinate 9,615,051 of OY756360.1, forward strand.
TAGTAAGCCAATAGGTGAGAGAACTGTGAAGGTTGTAATAATTAATGATTTATTGAGTTACGGATTGTGTGAGGAGAAAATGAAATAAATGTATATACCTATCTGCCGAGTATTGTTATTGGTGGTTACACAGTGTTAGTGTAAATGATTTATGTCCTTCGTTTTATTAAAATACAAATTCTTCGTGTAAAATGAATGGTTATAGAATACACATAGTGTTATGACGGCGCATTGAAGCACCAAATATCTTATCTTCTTATTCTTCTCAGCAGTTCTGATTTCACTGCTGGATTTAGGCCTTCCCTTTGGATTTCCACATATTTCTCTCTTGGGCATGCTTCATCCACCTGTTCCCAGCGATTGGCCTCACATCATCAGACCATCTTGCCTGAGACCTTCCTACTCTCATTCTAGGTATAAAAAAGGCTAAAAATATTCTCATTCGAGAATATTTTTGGTCCATCTAGAAGCGAAATATCTGGCAACTGTCCTGTCCAGCTCCATTTTAGGGGCAACTGCTCTTTACACTTCTTCGGTGACCTTGGATTTCTCTCGTGTCCATTCATTTCTCCGTCTGTCTCTTAACGAAATACCCAGCATCCTCCTCATCAAGGCTTTTTTGTGTACTTCTCTGTAATATCTCATAACATGTAGGTAATTAAATTAAGTTTAACACAATACAACTCCTATAGTCTAAATGAACAAAATAATATATTTACAGTGCAATCCATCAATCCTGATATTAACTTTTCGCAACATAAACGATCCGTTAAGACAACTGACATTTCATAATGAATAGAATATTATTATTATTGTTAGATGCCAACAAACTTTCTAAACGAAGATACTTTGAAACAAAATTGTGTCGTGTATAAATTCTGAGCAAACTTTTGAAATACTGATCAAGATTGAGAGAACTACATATACCTATACTCTTACTCCAAACTTCAATCAATCTGAATTGCCACCTCCTACACTTTAACTTATCAGTTCTCAGTTTGATTAGCATCTTCGCACTAATCGATTATATTTTCAAACAACTAACAAACGAGCATGAAGAGTACTAAATAGAGCACTGGGAGTGTATGGAGCTTTCATTTTTTTTTATTTATTCCAAATTATTATAACAAAGTATAAATCATTGGTGTGGTGCCTAATCCAAATGGATTTTTGGCATCCAGCAGTATAGTTTGGTAAGTGATCACACAATTAGCAAATTAATTTATTTCCTGGTGAGATTAATCCAAAAGTCGGTGTTTATCTAAGATTCTATTCCATTTTCTATTTACATCCAGCATACCTCTCAAGGAGATGGTATGCATAGAAAAAACAAAGCAGGTTATCTATTGGTATTTCCTGACCTCTGCCTTAATAATGAGTTGAAGTAAGATTGAGAGTCTAGTAGCGTATTTGTAGGCGAAGTACCTACATGGTTAAGAAATAAATGAAAGGCATTCCTTCACGCTTCCATAACCGGGGAAAATTACAACCCGATTCGTTTCAGATGTGTTGATTCAGGAATAACAACGATTTATTGCTTCTAAATGAGTGTTTTTCCCTAACAACTTTCCTTCCAATAATATTGAAGCCGAGGTGTTTATGGCTCCAAGCTAGACAGGAGAGCAGTAATATTAGATACGTTGAATTATTATCGTCTGGAATCGAGTTATTACGTTATTGTATACGTTCTAATAATAACTCTCAATACACTAATTAATACGAACGAGTGTAAAGGATTTGTAAAAATAATAATAATCTTCCGTGTAAAAATATAATTATGAGCACTGAACAGAGAATGTAATAATACGAGTATTTTTGAAATAACATATTAATGGGGGCAAATTGTATTTCTTATTTAGTTTGCACTTTAAAATCTTCATTACTCGCGTTCATGGGCGTCGAAAGCCTCAGAGATTGGGGGGGGGGGGGGGGGAGTGGTAAAAAATTTACACATTTTACATTCGATGAAAAACGCGTAAATAGAGAATTTTTTTTGTTAGTCATAATGAATAAGGTCGTGATGTGGTTTAGTTTATTTGAAAATATACATAATAATTTGCACAATATTATGTATGAAAAGTGTTTTCTATAATATATATAGATAGCTCAATGAAATTTACAGGGTAGATACTTTATAAAATTGGCAAGTTTTTGAAAAAATTCAAAAAAAATTTTATTCTATGATTATTTCTTTTAAATCGTCCTCAAACATTTATTAAAATTTTCAATTGTGACTAATTTTGAGATTCAATATTTTTTTATAGGGTTATGGTATCAGGTAGGCCCATAATTCTTTTTGTATCTGGAAGGCACACTATTCACTTATTCTAGAAAAAAAAATCAAGTATGTATCTTAATAATTGGCGTCTCTGTGACCAATAACGTCTTGCAAGTCGGGGTTTGGAAAAAAAATAAGAAAAACATTCATAACTCGAAAACTACAAAAAATCGCTGAACATACATGGGGGTTAAATCGATAGATATTAAGGTCCTCTATCATCCTGCTTCGGTTGATCCACCGGTTGTGTTACACCGTGTATACCTATTCTTTATACTCTGTTATAATTCTCTAAATATTCGGTGGTCGGTAGCCTGGTTGGTAACGCGCTCGACTGTTAATCCAGTTGGCGCGGGTTCTAACCCCGATGCCGATCTACTCCACTTCACGACACAAGCTTTTCAAGCTTACTGTGAAATGTACATAGGTGTATTTGGGTTTATTTTGATAAACCCAGATTCATTTTAAAAAAAGAAAAAAAAAATACAATGAGTTGAGTATCAATCAAGTCTGATTTTATTTCCATAAAACATCTATCAAAATGTTAACATTGCAGTACCTACTATCAGCTACTGATTTTCTGAACACTTTGTGTGAGGGATATCGAGCTACAGCCTACAATGTTTATTACTTATTTGCGATCAAATTTTTCCTATCAGAGGAAAAATTGATCACAGCACACTTTCATTACTGTCTACATACGACTCTATTACTTACATACATCGCGTACACACTCCAAACCACCCTTAAACAGCTATACTCGGTAGATTGTGTAAGTACTATATTAGGTACCCACGTATTGTAGTATATTGTGTGCTTCGATTATCGAAGTACCTAATCAAATTGTGTGCCACGGAATGAAAATAATTTGGATTAGGTACCTACTTCGATAATTAAATTTATGTATTAATTAAATATAGTCGTTAAGTAAAATTTGTATGATTATTTTGATATATTGTTAACCATGAAATCAGTCAATAAAGTAAGTTTCCACAGCACGCACGCGTTTTTATTTCATCTGGATTTTAAGTTTTAGCACATCTCATCGGCACCTGATAGATAATAAATTAAATCATCACAAGAGTTTTTTTTACATTGGTCCTTCGAGCCGGATCAGAACAGGCATGGTTATGTGTAATTTGTTGTAGTGAGGAATTGGCGATGTTGTGGGTATATTAACATAGTCTGTTAGCTACCGATGTAATTTCAAAGTATGAAATGTCTATTCCGCAAAAAACTTCGTACTAAAATTATTTATTTGATTCCGGTAATTTTGACCTACGGATACCGAAATTATATTTATGCAGCATAGTACCTACCTATTACATAGGTTGGAATATCCTACTGTATTCCATACTTACTGACAAAATAAATTCTCTCCGTAAAATGGATAAACGCGTAATTAAGATATTTAAGATGTGACAAATTAACTACACCAGGCACAATTCTTTAAATAATTGACCAATCATTTCCTTGATAAATTCCCCAGTACGAGACCTCATCACAACTCATTCAAATGGTGAAAAAGTAATTTACATTCTCTTCAGTGCACTGTTTACATATTCGTTCCCGTGGGAAATGAAAATTTTCAATTTTTATTCGACACCGATCACGCTTTGAATCATTCACATTATTCATCGTGGAATTCTTCGGCACGACTTTCTTATCGTCGAACGTAGATTCTTTCATCTGGAGACTTAAATATCATGCCTCTTTCTCATCAGCCACGGATGGTTCGTGACAAGAATGCATTCACCAAATAATATCAAATATTATCCAGTGCAGAGGGAAGTAAATAATACACCAACTTCCATCAACTCTATATTTTATTTAACACCAGTAAATGCAGTACCAGCTATAGTCATATTACTCGCATATTCCATACGTGAGGTGGGATTCTGAAAATTATTATAAAACACGCGGTACAAAATACGAGCGAACGAAATTCTCATAATATTATGTCGGTGAATTGTGACCAAAATCACCCATTATTTTATATTTTTTTAAATCTGGTTTCTTTTTGTGCGTAAGTAGCAGGCATGTCTTTTGTTTTACACGTAGCAACTAATTCATTAGGAGGCTAATTTATTCAGAAAGTTGTGTGCGTAGATATAGGGCAGTCTGCCGTTCAATTCCCTCTGCCTACGTCAAAGACTGCACGGGGCATGGGGCATGCTACTAGAATAGTGCGTCCTTCTTCTTCTTCAGCCCTCTGTCCTCTACTGCTGGATATAGGCCTCTTCCATATTCATCCAACCATTTCTGTTGTTTGCTGCTTGCAGCCAGTTTTTTCCCCCACAGCGGCTATGTCGTCGGACCATCAACATACCTTACATAACTTCATTTCCAATTTATTTCCAATCCCAGAATTATTTTTCAGTTAGGAGCCAATCCATATTTAAGTATACTTTCCTAGCACTCCTACGGTGTACTAAGTATATAAATACGTTAGGAAGGTATCATCTTCTTTTTTTGGTTAGTTAGGTGTCTAATTTCAAATATTATAGTAGGCATCAGGTATGTAAATTTGGTATTAAATACAAATATAGTTTTTTGGGGACTATAAATAAAATAGACATCCGAATCAATTACCTACTCATTTATTTAAATTGCGGGTTCATTGCCGTTTACAGTGTCCACCAACCAACCTAGATTCTACAGGTCAATTAAATTTGTATTTGTTTAAAGTGTTTGTGATATTCATATTTTTTCAATGGGCGCTAGCTAACTAGTAATGTAGTAGATACATACAGCTAACTAGAAATACTTATAGTGTATTCGTACCTTTCAAAAGATATAGGTAGTTACACCTAGTGTTAATTTTACCCATAGCGGTAAAAAGTCCACGCTTTATTACGTTCGATAATAAATTGGATCCTGAAAAAACATGACTTCAGTATTTCAGAAAATTAAAATTTACGGGCAAAATCGAGTGAAACACGATCGAAATTTTTGAGCATATTGTTTTTATGAAAACCAATAAATTGATTACAAACAACGAACACGTTTCGCACCTTCAATACACAGTGGTCATATTGTGTCCGCCTTTTTATATACTTTCAGGGCCGCCCCGAGGAGTTCCAAAATCCAGAAATTAGACAATTATTATGTATGTATGTATGGCGCTATCATTAAAAAGTAACATGATCCGATCAGGAAGCCGGTGCGGTAGTGCAAAATAATCTAAAATCTCTATCGTCATATAATTGAAACGTCGGTCGCCAGATAAATCGTAACTAACACGACACATTATAGTCCAAGAGCCCGCTGCTTAATTTATGACGTATCTGTTTTTTGATCGAAATGTGGTATAAATGATAGCTTACCAATAGGGTATTACATCGCACTAGGGTTGCCTATCAAAATTTGGCCGCAACCCCCCCTGCCCCCCCCCCCGAAAAGGTCCCACTTTGCGGTTTTTCGCATTTTATAGGAATATGGTAAGAGATAGGAGAAAGTAGTCAATAACAAAAATAATCCTTGCTAAATTCTCTACAAAAAATGTTAAGTCAATTTTTTCGTCGAACTAGCAGTTTACCCGCAATGGCCGGTCCAAAAACGAAATTCATTTAAAATACTAAAAAAATGTATTTAAACTAAATTGGTTGAAAATTGATAAGAGCTACAGGAAAATAGTCAGAGAACGAATTAATTACCATAGTCTTAGCTTCAAAACGAGCTATAACTTATGTTCATACATCTAATAATTTCGGAGCTATTGCAATAAAACTCAGTGATGAAAATTCTTAAAATTTAGTTTTTCATAAAATAACCAGTGATATAGCGCCACAGGCAAATTTTTTTTTCCATAAAACGTTAGTAATAATGAGTGGAAGAATGTGAAAGAAAAAATATCCAACTTTTTTTTTTATTTTTTCACAAAATATTCTGTTTTTTGACCGGTCATTACGGGTAAACTACTAGTCCTATGAAAAAATTGACTTAACGTTTTTTATAGAGAATTTAGCAAGGATTATTTTTGTCATTGACTACTTTCTCCTATCGCTTACCATATTCCTATAAAATGCGAAAAACCGCGAAGAGGGACCTTTTCGGGGGGGGCAGGGGGGGTTGCGGCAAGATTTTGATAGGCAACCCTAGTGCGATGTAATACCCTATTGGTAAGCTATCATTTATACCACATTTCGATCAAAAAACAGATACGTCATAAATTAAGCAGCGGGCTCTCGGACTATTACACGACACATACTTACTGACCTACCTTAGTCTGTAGTCATCGAAGAGTCCATTTTCTCGTAAATTTTTTTTATTTATACTTACATGCAGTTTGTGCGGTGACACGACATAAAGTCTACAGACAAAATGTCTCCCGACAGAATGTCTCCGGACAAAATGTTAACAGACAAAATGTTCACACGACAAAATGTCTCCAGACAAAATTTTTACATACATAATTAATTAACAGGATTTTTTTTAGGGAAATTATGTTTTTAATAAAATTGAGTATCGAAAAATGCAATTTGTCTAAAAATACATTTTGGTCAACATTTTGTCTGTAAAAATTTTGTCCGGAGACATTTTGTCGGGAGACATTTGTCGGGAGACATTTTGTCTGTGGACATTTCGTCGTGTAAACATTTTGTCCGGAGACATTCTGTCAGGAGACATTTTGTCTGTGGACATTATGTCGTGGAACCAGTTTGTGCCCCGCACACTTTGCACATATGGCAATGGCGGCCCTGTGTACCCTTAGGAATTACCTACATTCTGTAAATAAAATACGATCAAATTTATTATAAATTGTCAATATGTGATGGTCCCATATTAATTTTTCCCCTCTCATCTTTACCAATCGCAGGAGTACCAACAATATTTATTATGGAAAATATCAACGGATTCACATACGAGTATTGTCACTGATGTTATGAACAACATACCTACGTATGTAAATTTTGAATATTTCCAAACATTGTTGCATAGTATGTATCAGGTACCTACTCGTAACATTCCTAAAAAACTTTTTAGGTAAAATGTTACGTAACTCTGACCATCCATTTTAACAAATTTTGATAGGTAGCTACCAGCTTTGGTGAGATTAATCAACCGTGTGATATTAGAATATCGATAAAACTGCGTCATTGTTTGGAACAAACCATGTTGTAACATTCAGAAATGTTGCGGAGAAAGCTAAAAAAAATCCTTTTAAGGGCTTGGCACCACGAATGACATCAGTCATTTCCCACGGCATTAAGGTTCAAAATCGCGTGAACAATCGCATGATAAAATGGTAAAAATAGCGTTTTTTCCATTTTTTGGTTTTGCGTCTATAAAAAACTTTTACGGTTATTCCCTAGATTTTAATGCACATTATCAGTACAAAAAAAATGTTTACTTCGCGACTTTCGGGAAACGAGTTTCCGTCTTTCGGAAAAAAGAACAGAGGTGTTTTTAATATTTTTTTTTGAGAAATCTATACAAGATATAAAAAATCTTTTACGGTTATTCCCTAGATAAATGTTCAATGCATCTACCCTGTTTTGTTCCAAAGAATATTTGGTAACAGTTGTCGAGATAGAAGGACTCCCGTTTTTAGAAATTTTTGTAATGTCGGTATGCATAATTTTAGAAAAATCAGAGTTGTTTTTTTTTCAATTTGTGTGTTTTATCACGATGTTTTTTAATGTCGTTCCATTTTTCCGCCTCGTCATTATGCATACTCTTAATTTTGGGAACTAAGTTTGGCGCGAACTATCGAAAACCAAAAAACATATTCTAGGATTGCATCGGATTTTAAGTTATAGCTCATAGACGCACTAGCCCCGTGGAGGCACTTGCCCCAACTGACCTTTCATATGATAATGTCTTATTCAAAATGAAGATCAATTTTATGATCCCGTAATAATTTATGTAATATCTCATTTTATAATTTCTTACTTTTACGATGCAATTCTTTTTATTTTCATGTATATGCAGAGAGGAATCTCGAAGTATACATTTAATGTATGTATTGTATCTCAAATAATTTTGTTCGCCCATTAACCAAGTTTCAACAAAAAAAAACACATAAAAACCCGAAACATTAATTAAAAGTTTTTTCTTATTTTTTTTCAACTTTAAGTGAAGACATTTTGAAAAGACTGAAAGTAAATCAATATAATACAATAATGCAAAACATATTTACAGCTACACCGCTTATACAAAATTGTAACAAAACTTATTCATTCCTTTCAATAGTACTTATAGAAAGTTTAGTATAAAGAAACACTTTATAACTTCAACCTCACTGGCTAATGATTTATAAACAACATCGACAGGATGTTTGGCAGTCAAGCTAATAATTAATTAGACAAAATTTAATAAATAATCTACCCAGTGGCGGAACTAGCATTAGTGCCGCCCGGCCGGCCCGGCTCTGAAAATGCCGCCCCATTCCGACCCATAAAGAACCTATAAGAGTATGTAGTTGTAATACTAATTCTACATACGTACCTACTATATTTATGTACATACAGTAAGTATGACTACTGAAGGAATTCGAATTGCATTCTTTATCAATAATATACCTACCTACCCAACAGTGAAACTAGGGCAGAGCAACAAAAATTTGAATACAGTTGCGACATAAAAAAGCGCAACATGCGATTTTTTTTTGAAACTGATAGTCGTGATGTCCCTTTGCTTCATTTTCTTATAATAAAAAATGTACCTAGGCTTCACAAAAAATGGAAATATTTTTAAGCAAATAATGGGTGTAGTGATAAACCTGGTTATATTTCTATAGTAGATACCACATCTGGTTATATAGGGCAGACGATCATGCAAGTAGCGAAATTTCTGTCAATAGATAAAGAATCTAAAATATAGTTCATAAAATATAAAAAATACTTGAGTAGGTACAAAGAAACAGGTCTAATAGCGCCGCAGGCAAATGTTTTCATGAAATAATTGTAATTTAATATATTTTCAAAATAATTTTAGAAAATTCAGAGTTGTTTTTTTTTTATTTGTGTTTTATCAAGATGTTTTTTAATGTCGTTCCATTTTTCAAATGCGCCGCCCGGGGCGGACCGTTCTTCTCGCTCCTCCTTAGTTAAGCCACTGATTCTACATACTACGGGACCGATATTTTGTTACTTAAAATCATGTACTTATTAAGAGTATGCATACCAACGTTTCAAAAAATTTAAAAAACGGGAGACCTTATATCTCGACAACCGTTACTAAATATGCTTTGGAACAAAATATAGTAGATGCATTGAACATTTATCTAAGGAATAAGCTAAAGACCGACCGAATATTCGGTTTCGGTTACGGCCAGTTTCGGCCAAAATTGCCGGTTTCGGCCAAAAAGTGGCCGAATATTCAGCCCAACCGAAACTTGCATCCGTATTATACCGAGCATTGTCGGGAATCTTCGGAACAGATTTACACATTGTAGTTGTATTAGTAGAATCTTTTTTTATTTTACAAAAGTGAACTCGATCACTATCACTATCCATTTTTATGCACATCATGACAAAAATTTTGCCAGCGGCGCTACTTAGCCAGCAGTTTCCCTGATACAACAAAACCAAATGTTTTACTTACCTACAACAAGATTCATCACTTCGCCCATTAACAAAAAAACAAAATTGCCTGCTTCTGGCTACTTCAGGAAAAATTGCATTTTAAGGAAAAATACTCAAAATTATTATTGTATTCTATATACCTATTTTAGTTCAAAGATTATATACACATGGGTGTCGGCAGGGGGGGAAGCCGCCCCCCCCTAGAGATTGGAATAGGTATATATTTTTTCACGCTAAATGATGAGATCTCACAATAAATCACACTATTACCGCACGTTTTCGCACCATGTCATAAATTTTGTAAAATTAGCATAAAAAATACACCAAAATTCAATTGTTTCACAAAAAAATTGCCTGCGGCGCTATTTTTTTTGCTTTTTATAGAAAACATTTTTCGTACATAATTTTGTGCAAATTATTGAGTACATTTTCTAATACACCAAACCACATCACGGCCTTCTTCACTTCACCGTGTCTCACAAAAAAATTTCGCCTGCTGCGCTATTTGCGCCTTTTTCATCCTATTTCAATTTTGTAAATTTTTGTTGCCCCCCCTTAGCTCCGAGGCTGGCATATTAGCAAAGTACACCACAACTTCCGTTACTTAACCTCCCGAAGAAAAATTGCATTTTTTCTGCCCCCTCCTAGTGTTACCTATGCCATGTACCGATGGCAAAAGTTCTAGTTTGAAGGTTCTTTTGTGCTTACATTGAGTTCCGAAAATGAAGTGGTTTCCTAATAAATATCTTTGGAAACAATAAATATCAGAGCAGGGTACCTATAATGATATTTTTTTTTCAAAATTACAACTGAAATTCCTAAGTTTCGGTTTCGGTTTCAGCCGAAACTAGAAGGGGAGCCGAATATTCGGTTACGGTTTCGGTTTCGGCTAAAAATCCAGTTTCGGTCGGACACTAGGAATAACCGTAAAAGATTTTTTATATCTTGTATAGATTTTTCAAAATAAATTTTGAAAAACACCCATGATCTTTTTTCCGAAAGACGAAAACTCGTTTCCCGAAAGTCGCGAAGTGATTTTTTTTTGTACTGATAATATGCATTAAAATCTAGGGAATGACCGTAAAAGTTTTTCGACAGACGCAAAATTAACCCCAAAAAATGGGAAAAACGCTATTTTTACCATTTTATCATGCGATTGTTCACACGATTTTGAACCTTAAGGCCGTGGGAAATGACTGTGACGCCATTCTTGGTGCCAAGCCCTTAAAATAAATAATTCTGCAATATCCAAACCGACTGATTAACATAAAAACTATGAGATACCTAACCAGTAAAATTTCATTTATTATCCATCATTGCAACAAAGTAAAATGTTTAGGTATTGGTTGTTATCTTCTTGGTTATTTTATTGTTTTCCCTTGCCAATTTTATTCTTGCTGTCTCATTGTCACATTTACTTGATTATATAAATTTGACTGACGTTTCATTTTATATTAATACTACTTATCTATCTACTTAACCTCGACCTCCTTAAGAGTATGCGTATTGGCATTTCAAAAATTTATAAAAACGGGAGACCTTAGATCTCAACAACATAACTAAATATGCTTTGGAAAAAAATAGGGTTGAACAACATTGAACCTTTTTTATAAAACGAATCTGGGTTTATCGAAATAAACCCAAATACATCTTCGTACCTTTCACAGTTAGCTAGAAAAGCTTGTGTCGTGAAGTGGAGTAGGTCGGCATCGGGTATCGAACCCGCGCCCACTGGATTAACAGTCGATGGCGTTACCAACCAGGCTTCCGACCACCTCAGGAATATCCGTAAAAGATTTTTTATATCTTATATAGATTTCTCAAAATAAATTTTGAAAAACTGCACCTCTGATCTTTTCTCCGAAAGAAAGAAACTCGTTTCCAGAAAGTCGCCGTTAAAATATTATTTTTGGATTGATAATACGCATTATGTGGCTACCACACGCTCGCATACGCTCGTGTGAATGAGTAAAAAGACGTGCGGACGGGGTGATTGCCCTGGATTGTATACGTAATCGACGGTTAACGTATTTTTAATCATTCACACAAAAAACGTCGAGGGTCGGCGAGCGTGTGGATGAATCAATAAAATCTAGGGAATTACCGTTAGTACAGTAATCAGAGGAGATTGGATGGCATTTCTAGGAAAAAAACTATAGACGTCTTTTTCTCCGTCATGCTTTAGTATTTGGGGGCGCTGAATCCGAATTTCAACTTTGCCATCCTTGTAAATGTGATGCGTTCTGACTTTCTGAGATATATTATGAGAAAAACTCAGAAAAAAACGTTATTTTTAGAGACTTTCGCTCATTAGTCAAAAAGTATACATTTTAGAGAAAAGAAATTATTAAATTGATATTATTATACTACGTTGAAGTTTGTTGATTGAAGCTAAATTAAATAATATATATGTATAAGATCTAGTTACACAGTATATTGAAATGTAGTCTCACAACTAAACAGTAAATAATAAATTAATCTGAGCATCATAATTAGAGCAGACTGATACATAAATCACAGTTTGCAATGTGCGTAAAATATAAATGTTGGTATACATAAACAAAGATTGAAATACGAGTAGATTCGAATTTATTACCAGTATTACTCGTATATTTACAAGAACGGCAACGTCATGATACTAAGTAGTTTTATTCAAAGACTTTCATCATAATAAATTATTCATTTTGTCCAGAAATATTCTTCGATATCATTCGATTTTTTCAATGGTAGGTACTTGAAGCAGCGCCGTTGCACCGAATGCAATTTTATCACATTTAATAGGCTCATCGATTTAACATACTATAATATAGGTACATTAAATATAATAATGTGTAATATGTAGTTTTTTATTTATTCAGAGAATACAACAGCTAAATACATAATATGATATGTTATATATATTTACATTTTATAGCACCAATTATAGTATTCTTTGTTTTATTAACAAAAGTATAATTAAATTATATATAAGTAAGAAATAGGAAATAGGATAGGAATGGATCCAGGAATAGGAAGGAAAATGGAGAAAGAAAGTGACAATATTTCTTTACATTTTAGTTATATGCTGAAACCCTCAGACCCAACGGTACACTCGTTATTGCTGGTGTTACTGTATATGTACCAGAGTTGTACCTAGAGGTATCCTCATCAAAGAAAAACAAACATATATGATGGAAATCTACAACGATCTTCATAATCAAATCAAATCCCCATCATGTCTACCTCTTATAAGAGTCAGCACGAGAACAAAGAAGTGAAATAACAACCGATCATCTAAGCGTATAAATGTGTCAAACAATCATAGATATAAAGTATTTTGTATGGTAAATGTGACTTTAAGTCGAATCTCATTGATTTAATATTTAGTTTACTTAACTCTGCTGTGTGGAGGGTGGATGATATTTTAATACAAGGAAAGACGAAGTGGAATCATAATATAAGATGAAGAGGTAGAGGGAGACACACTAGGGACATGAAGTCTCATTCGGCACTCTTATTATTTTCATCTTTAGTATTATAAGAGTATACTAGAAGGTAACCATAACTAACAGAACAGACAGTAATATTCCACACCGTTCCTACTTACCTCGTTTTATAACTACAGGTGCATCTGTACCTAATATTTATTGAATAATGGATATATTTTCTTCCTGTACCGATACCCTTCCTTCTTCAATAAAATGATCAAAATTTTACTACCTAATTATAATTCCAACTCAATTAGGTACTTATTTAAACTGTATAGAGATTTGACGTATTTGTCGATGTTTGTAAGGAAAAAAAATCTTACTGCAGAATTCTCCTCTTCTTCCTTCTTTTTCCTTCTTTCTCCACATGATTTTTATGTACATGATGCTCTTAATTTTAACTTTAATGTGTGGATGGAAGAGGTAAAAATATATATTACGAGAACAAATGTTGCCATTGCCATAAAACAGGACATAACCGATAGCAATGGAGTGTAATCGTATTTGTTGGATATAATAATATTCACCTATGTGTCTACTGCCCCAGAACAGACTCTGGCCTAGTGGGGCAGTACATTTTCCCATGTATCTTGTTGTCTTATGTATGTTTATTTTGTATTTATATATTATGAGTGTGTATATGTATATGTATATATGGGAAATAAATCTTCATTCATTCATTCAATTACCTAGGGGGATAGGTCTGGATTGGGCTGCCTTCAGTAAATTAAAACACACAAGGGTTCATGGAACGGCAGATGCTTGGTGTTAGTCTACGGGATAGGTTAAGAAATGAAGAAATTCGACAAAGAACTAAAGTGGCCGATATCATGAGCCGTGTGTCAAAACTCAAGTGGTAATGGACAGGACATATGGCGCCATGAATATCGAAGTTGAGGCCTTGGACAGATAAAAGGAGTATCGGAAGGCCACCAAAGGGATGAACCGATACATTGTCCAAATCGCTGGGGGAACCTGGATGCGGAAGGGTCAGAGCAAAGACGAGTGGGAACAGTTGGAAGAGGCCAGATCCAGCAGTGTAGGGAAGAAGGCTGACGAAGAAGAAGTTGATGTTTGTATATACTAATTGTAAAATGGTTTAATAGGCATATTGCGAGACGAATAATGACGATAGATGACTCTCTAAAGATATGGGTATGTATGTGTGTGAAAAGGGGCGTGAGGAAACACGGCCGACTGTCCATGTCAACTACATCTCCAAGGACGGACAAGTTTCAAATAAAATGATTCGGAGGGCGTGTACAATATTATGACGAATTTCCCGAGTGTGAAGTATGGAAAGTATGTGTAAGGATAGGACAGTCTGGTGTTTGGTCCTCTTTGCTTAACCCGCATTAGACGTGACATGAGTGAATAGACAGATAGATAGACTTTCTATATTATAATGTCATAGTATAGCTGGATTGTCCGGAGGATGATTATGCTGGATGATCCAGCTACTATGATTGACGCCGGCCGTGAAAGCCTCAGTATCTACTTGTCTATAATGTGTTTATTTTTATTTCTTTTGTACCTTTATTTTGCTAGAAGTGCGGGTAAAGAGGTCGCTATTAATGCGCCCGAGCTACCCAGGGATGTGTAGGGCCTTAAACCCGCGGGATTTTCCTTCAATGTACCTCTATAAATAAAATTAATTTGGGTCTGTTAGGTGGTTGCGTACGAAGCTACTTATACGAAGTGCGACGAGGTAATTTCTGTTCTCTACCCTCTCGCCACCTCCCTTGCGGGGTAGGCAGAGAGAACGGATCTTCAGACTTTCCTATCCTGACACATGCTTCGGGCTTCCGTCACATTCATGCAATTCCTCATGCATATTCTGCGTTTACTTTTTCTCAAAACACGTCCGTCCTTGAGTATCTGGTCAACATGTTCCAGCCATGTGGTTCTTGGACGGCCGTGTTTCCTTACACCTCTTCTTTCACCCGGGTAAATTTTCTTCGTTATTCTTTCGTCGTTCATTCTCTCCACATGACCCAACCATCTCAACTTGTTCACTTTCATTTTAGTGCGACGAGGTAATACCTACTCGTATTATACTACATAGTATACATTTTGATGAATATTGTTTAATCCCAATGTTATTCCACTGCTAAGACTCGGGACCACAAGACAGCGGTCTCAAAGGTCACGACGAAAAAGACGATTATGATTATCAAAGTCGGGCCTATCTAGTTAGACACTAAATAAGACAGTAAGTGTCATTTTGTGGTCGAGTCTTCGAACATTACTGGACAATAGATAAAGGATTTTAGGATTCATAATTAACCATTAGAAATAATGACGCAAAATTCCCAAAGCTTTATGGCTTTTAGATAAGTTATTAAGAGTAAGCATATTGACATTTCAAAAATTTCTAAAAACGGGAGAGCTTAGATCTCGACAACCGTTACTAAATATGCTTTGGAACAAAACAGGGTAGATGCATTGAACCTTTATCTAGGGAATAACCGTAAAAGATTTTTTATATCTTCTATAGATTTCTCAAAAAAAAAAAAAAAACCTCTGATCTTTTTTCCGAAAGACGGAAACTCGTTTCCTGAAAGTCGCGGAGTAATATTTTATTTTTGTACTGATAATATGCATTAAAATCTGGGAATAACCGTAAAAGTTTTTTGATAGACTCAAAATTAACCCCAAAAAATGGAAAAAATGCTACTTTTACCATTTTATCATGCGATTGTCACGCAATTTTGAACCTTAACGCCATGGGAAAAGACTGTGACGTCATTCCTGGTGCCATGCCCTTAAAGCCTTGCCTTTCAAATGATGTCTCTAGCTCTGTTCTATAATATTTTCGGCATTTGTAGGTTACTTGTAAAAGATACAATGTGGGAATATTGCGGACCTTTGATAGCTCTTATGATAGGGTTCGACAATATGAATATACCAATAATAAAATCTTGCAACCCCACTTGCAGTTAATGTCTGTCGGCGTGCAAGATATAGAAAACGCACTGTAGTTATTTTATGTTGTTTTGATTTACATACATAGTGTGCCATTACGATATAGACAGATGTATTTTATACTGTAAATTTGAATTTTATAAATTGTTCTCAATTCGTGATTGATGTGCATATTTCTGTAGAAAAAAATGTATTTAGTGCTTCTACCCTTTTTATTGAAAACAGCTGAATTGCATGGTTTATTGTCTGCTTTGACATACAAAGGCTCTTTTGGGCGGTGAATAAAACTGAATAATTCAATAGAATACCCCTTCCATTAGTGGTAGAAGGCAGTAAGGGGTCAATCAAAATAATAATACCCGCCCACTTTCTGCTTAATTCTTTATATAAGCGACTTCTTTGAAGGCGTTCTGCGGTGTGTACTGATGTATAGTAACAATAAAGAGCAAAAATTTGCTTTCATCGATCAATGTCAAAAGAGGACCAAGACCTGGATCTTAAGGGATCGCTACACCAAACAAAAACTCTATCGACATTTTAATATTAATTATGGACTTTTTGCACAGAATCTCTCTCACTCTTCAATATAAAGCTGTCAATAAATCCATTAAGAAGGTTCACAATCCTTGTACTTAGGCAGATTTCTGCATGAATGTTACAGAAATTAAATATTCATAACATGAGCTCCTGATTTCTTCATATTTTCTAGTAAATTGCAATCAAAGTAAGTGTGTTTTATATTCATTTTCCGTCTGTTAGCATGCGCTTAATTAGTTACAGGATTTACTAATAAGTTTGGCAAATAAGTTTATACGTAGGGACTACCAAATAGTTATGATTATCAATATTCTGTAGAATGTCAATGAGCAATGTCAAGAAATCTCAATGAATACAATGAATTCAAATTTCTCAAAAGGGTTCAAACACATAATTTATTTATTTATTTATTTATTTATTTATTGGGGACACACACAGAAAGTTAACAATCATACATAATGACATACACAAAATATATAATTCAATCTATTAGTAATTTTCATTTTGTGTGTGTACCTTACTATTATGTAGAAGAATGTGTGGGAAAACGCTGAGGGATAAGACAAGAAAAAGGTTATTAGGGAAATGAGTGTCCGCAAGACTGGTGTGTGACTGGATGACAAAAAATATATATTTTAGTGAGCAAACAGATGTGAGGAAACGCGGCCGCCCGTGATTGACCTGGTCCGATCGTGTTGACCAGATCCTCAAGGATGGACACGTTTTGAGTAAAAGGAATCGGAAGAAGCTAGGAGAGTGTGTGTAAGGGTAGGGCTGTCTGGCGCTCTGTCCTCTCTGCCTACTTTGCTCAAAATTTTCCACTTTTTATTTATAAAAAATAGGTACTGATTTTAATGCACTGACAGTTCGTCCCCCGACAATTCGTCCCCTCAGATTAGATCTTCAGTTTGCGTGCACATAGGTACAATGTATTTCTTAAATTTGATTAACGTTTACAAAAATTATTATGTTTTAGTTAATTTCGATTATCTGCTCGCCCTAGTGAACATTTACTTGAAATATTTCAACTCATCTACTTGATTTTGTATCATCAGCTCGCCCTAGTGAATTTTCGTAGTACTTAAACTTGTAATTTAAAGCATTTTCCTGAAAAAAAACGGTAACAATATCGACTTATTGAAACTTTTTCTTCTCGTCATAAAGTTTGTGATTGTTAAAATGAAAGAAAGCACGCATAATGAAAATACCTACCGCGAATTTCACAAGTTACAGAATAAATATTAACAAGAAGATGTAGATATCAATTGATACCGACCCACTTTCAGAACATTTTTTTATTATTTATCTCTCTGGTGATTCTCAAATAAAGTTATATGTGTTTTTATTCACTGTTTGTGGGGTGGTTTTCTAGAACTCCATTATAAATTGTAAATAATTGTTTTTTTTTTTTAAGATAAAACTTGGAGTTTTGAATGATTTTTATTATAATAATAGAGACGAGTTTCGGCTTCTGTAGTCGTAAAGCCGTAATCATTCGTTGGTTCGTTGGTATACAAAATACACATAAAAAATACAAGAGCTCCTGGTTATTTAAAATTTAATTTTTATATTTTCTTAACTGAATTTCCTTTACATTCTTGTATAATCTCATTTAATTTCTTATTTTATTCGCTGTCATACCCAAAATATACCTAAAAGTATTTCTATAAATAATGTTGTTAATACGTACATACATGGAAGTCTAAGTGTACGTGACGTATCCGACAAAATTCAGGAAAGCAGATTACGGTGATACGAGCATGTGAGAAGAAGACCCCCGGAATACATTGGTAACAGGGCACAGTCCTTAGTTGTCCCTGGTAGGAGATCTAGAGGAAGACCCAAGCGGAGGTGGCGTGAGGTCGTGAGTCAAAATATAAGAGACTGTGGAGCATCCCCGGAATATGCACAGGATAGAGCCAAGCGGCGGCGGAAAACAAGAATGGCAGACCCCACCACAAATGCCCAAGGAGAGAGAGAGAATGTTGTTATTGACGAGATTCTGATCACAGCCCTTCGTATTCTGATTGGCATCGATTGTTTATACTCGTTTATTAGTTTTTTTTTCATACATTCATTCGCTAGCTCATTCAGGTATAGAAAGTCATCAAAACTTCCGCCAAATTTGTTGATGTATAGCTTCTAATCCTTGCATTGGATTTTATCTAAAAAGGACGCAATAATAATCCTTGCATCGAGGTTTATCTATAAAGGACGCAACAATGTAAATTGTCTAAATCATAAAAAAAATTGAATCTGGGTACATCTTTATACACTTCATAGAAAGCTTTAAAAGCTTGTGTTGTGAAGTGGAGTAAGTCGGGGATTGAACCCGCACCCACTGGTTTAACAGTTATTAGTAGGAACTGTTATATTATAAGTGTATTATAGGACGGTAATGAGTTGTTCCAAGTTCAAAGCGAGAGTGGTCAAAATCTAGTTAAACAACTTATAGTTCAAGTTATGTGTCTTGGTGAGCCTTTGGTTATATGAACTTGACGTTAACTTGTTTCAAGTTTACTCCGTGAACTGAAATTATACCCTTATGCAATTATGTAATATCTTAGTGCAATATTAGTCTATCGTACATCCTAACTACATACATAATATATGACATTAGGTACTTAAAGCAGAACGTAGATGTATTTACGGTTGTAATAAAATATCTTTACTTAAAAAAAATATGAGTACATTTTGTGGATTGTATTGAAAGAAGGCAATTTTCTTTATTACGAGTACAAGTAATTAATTATAAATCAGAAAAAATAGGCCTCTTCAAAATGCCTATAATGACTACCTATAATCTATATACATAAAAATAAGTCTGTTTTTTTTTTGTAAGTGTTCGCATAACTCCCACATTTTACGATGGATTGCTGTGAAAATTCACAAAAAACTTTCGTACCGATCTGCTTTAGGTTTAAACGTCTAAAATAAAAGTTTTTACTAGGAGGTACCATAATAATGAGAGGATCCAAGGGTGGTGTGGGGTCATGTGTGGTATCGTATAAAAGGGCGTTGGAAAATGAGTTCAGAGCTTAAGTCACATTTTGTCCGGCTCAAGCCATTGGGAGACACCGTATCGTTGCGAAGCACGGGAAACTCAACTAGTATAGGATGTATTTTTAGGTTCCAATCTAAAATCGATAAGATTAACAAACATGGGGTAATGGCGTCTGTTTATGCAAGTATGCATTGTATATTATTACAAGCGCATTTTTTTTTCTCTTGTTTACAAATACTGGAATGAATTATTATGAATAAAATATTTTACACTTAAAGCTAACGTATGCATTCACCAGTCATTGTATACATTAACTGAATATTTTAGTCAAAGTATAAACTCCGTAAAAAAATTATCGCTTTAACTAGTGGGTGTACACTAGTCTGGGCCACTTTTGTATGGAAAAATTTTTTTTGTTCGATTTCTTTCGGGCTTTTCGCGGAAAATGTGCCAAATGATTACTTTATATTACATGTAAAATATGGTCTCGGTAGGACTTCATCTTCAGCCTCCGGATTGGGTTTGAAATTATAGAATTATGAAAAAAATACGTGATATTTCTAAGTCATCGCAACGGGGTAAAAAGGCAGAACAATATAGTCTTTAACATTGAAACACATGTTTTAAAGCTTTAAGGATGTATTACAAAAAGAAAACACAGAAATATAGTATAAGAAAATAAAAATAAATATTTTTAATTAGTCGGAGTAAGTCGGATCGTAAGCTTTGACGATGTGCATTGCGAGAACAATCAGGTTTTGAGACGGAGATTGCATGGAAACATACAACCGCATAACTCAATTAGCCCGCGTTAGCCATCTGGCATGAGACATTTTCCCAGGCGATTTGTTTGCTAAATCAGAAGGAAAATTTCCTGTTGTTACCGCTAACACGATTTTGTACAAATATTTTTGATCGGCGCTCATATCTTCTGCAGAAACATCGGGTAAAAATGCGGGAATAGGCTGGTATTGGACAACAAATGTCTCTTTTCACAATTTTCAGTGGGTTTTGAAAGTGTTTGAGGTCCTGAAGTTTTGCCGTCTAAGTGCAGGAACAAATGACAGAAAGGCAACTCGTTCATGTGAAGAAGACATATGATCCATTGTAACGGTCTATTTAATCGTTTTTAGATACAAGACGAATAATGCCTCCTTGCGTACCAATGTTCACATTGGTTCCATCACACCCTATCATCGCCAACAAAGTGTCTGTAGAAATATTTTTTTCGATTTTTTATTATTCTATTATATTTGATTATTTGGCGATTTTTTCTTCGCCCTCTTCCCTCACCTTTTGCGTACGCAGGGTAATAAAATGTTTTTATTTTATATTTTGACTATAATACAGTCTTAATTTGATTTAGAAATCAACTTTTAACTCGATCGTTAGTACATAATTTCCTTCCAGAAAGCAAAAGTAAAGTGCTAAAAAACCGAATACTTAGCTACGATCCGGAGGCAGAAGATCTTATCAAAATGGAATAATATTTTGCACCCGTTGGTTTAAAGCCATTTGGCACCTTTTTTGCAAAAAGCCCCACGGAAAAGTCAAAAAAAGTTAAAACGGCCCAGCCTAGTGTACACATTCACTAGTCAATGCATGCATTAACTATTGAGAATTTGTTAAAGCATAAACGACAACCAACAGGATATTTTTTTTAGGTTTAAAATATATTTTCGAAGTTTATAAGTGTATATTCATTGAGGTAATCCTGATAAGAAACATGAAATAAATCGAATATAATTCTCACTGACAGCTGACAACAGTGTGTATAGGATAACAGCTGTTCGACAATGGCGGCTATTTTACTTGTTAAAAACATTTCGTACGCTTTGACTGAATCTCCTTCATAAATTTACGCACTAACTAGTCAAAGCGTAATAGTCCAAGAGCCCGCTGCTTAATTTATGACGTATCTGTTTTTTGATCGAAATGTGGTGTAAATGATAGCTTACCAATAGGGTATTACATCGCACTAGGGTTGCCTATCAAAATCCTGCCGCAACCCCCCCTGCCCCCCCCCCCCGAAAAGGTCCCTCTTCGCGGTTTTTCGCATTTTATAGGAATATGGTAAGAGATAGGAGAAAGTAGTCAATGACAAAAATTATCCTTGCTAAATTCTCTACAAAAAACATTAAGTCATTTTTTTCGTAGAACTAGCAGTTACCCGCAATGGCCGGCCCAAAACCGAAATTCATTTAAAATACAAAAAAAATGTATTTAAACTAAATTGGTTGAAAATTGATAAGAGCTACAGGAAAATAGTCAAAAAAGGAATTAATTACCATAGTCTTAGATACAAAACGAGCTATAACTTATGTTCATACATCTAATAATTTCGGAGTTATTACAATAAAACTCAGTGACGAAAATTTATTCATAAAATTTATTCATAAAAAGTTTTTCATAAAATAACCAGTGATATAGCGCCGCAGGCCAAAATTTTTTTTCTATAAAATGTTAGTAATAATGGGTGGAAGAATGTGAAAGAAAAAAAATCAAACTTTTTTTTTTATTTTTTCAAAAAATATCCTGTTTTTTGACCGGCCATTACGGGTAAACTACTAGTCCTATGAAAAAAATGACCTAATGTTTTTTGTAGAGAATTTAGCAAGGATTATTTTTGTCATTGACTACTTTCTCATATCTCTTACCATATTCCTATAAAATGCGAAAAACCGCGAAGAGGGACCTTTTCGGGGGGGGCAGGGGGGGTTGCGGCAAGATTTTGATAGGCAACCCTAGTGCGATGTAATACCCTATTGGTAAGCTATCATTTATACCACATTTCGATCAAAAAACAGATACGTCATAAATTAAGCAGCGGGCTCTCGGACTATAAACTAGACTGATTGTGAACGCGTTAACTGAACGTGTCAGTCAATGTATATCTTGGCTAGTTAGTGTATTGTATGCTTTCACTAAAATAACGCTTTAACTGTAACATATATGCTAGTATATTTACCTAAAACTTTGTTTTAACCATGAGTTTCTACCCGCGTACTGTACGAGTATATTTCAGAGTCGGAAAATTTTATGGATACTTTTTTTTCCATATTATCGTCATACGTGAAGGATCAAATGTTATAGTAGGTAGGAATAGTACTTTATTCAAATTCATCTTTCACCCTTTAATAGACAGTAGGTACCTACTTATGTATTTATTAAAATTTATGATTACTCGTTAACCCAGTTATGACCCGGAGAAACACACATAAAATTGATGCCTATTTTATATTCAATAAAGATTGACGGATGATCGTTTTTATATTACCCATTTAACGTCACATTTTTATATACTATGTCGTCCTTTTTAATTTTTATTATATCCTTTTAACGTTATGTGGCCAGGCCTTACCTACTTACCTGTATAATTAAACTTGCATAATACATATAACACTGTACAAATTTATTGTACAGTGTACACTGTACAGTGTACACTGTAAAATTAACAAAGTATTGTTATGTTCTCCAACTTGGCACCAAGAATGAAGTCACGGTCATTTCCCACGGCATCAAGGTTCGATATCGCGTGAACAATCGCATGATATAATGGTAAAAATAGCGTTTTTTTTTCCATTTTTTTGGGGTTAATTTTGCGTCTTTCAAAAAACTTTCACGGCTATTCCCTAGATTTTGATGCATATTATCAGTAAAAAATACTCCGCGACTTTCGGGAAACGAGTTTCCGTAACGGAAAAAAGATCAGAGGTGTTTTTCAATTTTTTTTTGAGAAATCTATGCAAGATATAAAAAATCTTTTACGGTTATTCCCTAGATAAAGGTTTATTGCATCTACCCTATTTTGTTCCAAAGCATATTTAGTAACGGTTGTAGAGATATAAGGTCTCCAGTTTTTAGAAATTATTGATATGTCGGTATGCATACTCTCAATATAAATACACAAACTACATTCAAGACTAGTTACACGTACCTAACAATGAATATGCACGTCGAACACAACTGCTTTAGTAATTAACTATTAATAAAATGCAAGACTGGTGTTGCAACTAGAATGAAAGTGAACAAACTAAGATGGTTTGGGCATGTTGAGAGAATGAAGGATGACAAGATCTAAGCTATCAAGATCTAATCTAGCTAAAGGGGACATCGGATATTTCTAGTTCACCGCACGAACAAGATCAACGGTGGTTGCATAATGCACAATACACAGTACTGCCCTGCTAAGAAAAAAAACCACAAGTGCTGATAAGTAAGTTTTGAGATAAATTGAAAAAACTTTTTTTTTCTTCTCGCTTTATTTTAATGCGTATAGAATTGACATATCGAGTTGACGATTTTTTTCATTGAGAGATTATACTTTTTAGTTTTATATTCAAACAAGATGTTACACTTACTATTTGTTTTTATTAAGATTTTTATAAAAAACCTTTTCTGCTTCCTAAATTGCACTTGAAAAATATGCGAGTCTAAGGAAAAAAAACTAAGTACTTATTAAGTAACCAATATGAGGCTAAAAAAACACAATTGCACACTTGTGTTGTTTTAGCTTATAGTGCAGTTGCTGAGTATAATAATATACAAACGTAATAAGAACTAAAAAAAATCATAACTTCATCACTTATGTTTTCCTTCTAAATATTTTTATGACTATTGTCGTGATATATCGTATATCCGTTCTGCAACGCGCACGCTGCATGTTGTCTAATGTTGTGTACTTACTACTTACATACTAATTTTTATTGCATAAAGATTCTATCTATCTTCATGTAGATTCAACTACCATTAAGAGTATGCATCCGACATTTCAAAAATTTCTGAAAACGGGAGAGCTTATATCTCGACAACCGTAACTAAATACGCTTTGGAACAAAATAGGGTAGATGCATTAAACTAGGGAATAACCATAAAAGGTTTTTTTTATACGTACCTTGTATAGATTTTTCAAAAAAATTGTTAAAAACACCTCTGATCATTTTTCCGAAAGACGGAAAGTCGCGGGGTAAAAATTTTATGAACTGATAATATTATGCATTAAAATCTAGGGAATAACCGTGAAAGTTTTTTGAAAGACGTAAAATTAACCCCAAAAAATGGAAAAACGCTATTTTTACCATTATATAATGCGATTGTTCACGCGATTTCGAACCTTAATGCCGTGGGAAATGACCGTGACGTCATTCTTGGTACCATGCCCTTAAACTACAACATGTACGACAAATATTTTGTTACCTTTTCTAACTAATACATAGTCATTAAAAAATAAACATCTTATTTAAGTCAGTAGGTAGGTACCTTTGATTATCGAAGTACCTATTAAAAATTATTTTCTTGTAGGTACGCACTAAATTAGTTGTGTCGTGAATACTATCGATTCTCTAAATTAGAGTCCATTAGTTTAGTATTGTGCCTAGAAGATATTTTAAACGTAATGACGTCGGCCTATCCAAATGTATTATTTACCTACTGAAAATAAATTTATAAACGAAATAAATTATATCAAAAATAATAATATTATATAATATTTATTAGTAGAATTAGAGATTGGTCAAACAAACCAAAATATAAATTTAAGACCACAAAATACAAAAGCAGGTACTTCTAGGGGGAATCGTAAATGGACAACCGACGTTGATTATTAATACGGTGCCTTTAGATTTCTCGATGGAAAGTCGTGGGGTAGTCTGGATTTCTTTCAATCTATACGTTTTTTGATGTGCTAAATCCGAATCCGAGGTTTGCCAACAAAATTTCGTGACGGAACAAGGCGAAAAATTGGAAAAATGGCGAAAATTTCCATTTTCTGGCGAATTCTGGATATAAACTTGAGAATTAAAACTTTTTGTAGGTTATCTTTTTAGCAGAATGAAAGTACATGAAATTTCCTACAAATTTTGTATATTATTTTCTTCTCAAAAATAAATAGCAGCGATGCTGTCAAGCTCCAAAGATTGGCCAAATTTTCTTGTTATTTTAAAGTGTGAGAATAGAAAATGTTTGGATAAAGTTCATCTTGTAACCTTTATAACCAAATTTTAAGAATTTTTCTTCAGATTTAAGAGACATATTTTACCTCGTTGGAATCAGAAAACATGAGGAAAGCTTTCATGATAAATTTTATTTAAAAATATAGTGAAATGTTGCTGTTTATTTTAGAGAAAAATTTTATATAGAAATTTTATAGTACATTTTACGTACTTTCATTTTGCGTAGAAAAATAACTTACGAAAGTTGGCAGTTTTCGAGTTCCTATAAAGAAATCGCCAGAAAACGAATATTTTCGCCATATTTGTATTTTTCGCCATGTTCCGTATCGAAATTTTGTTGGCGAACCTCGGATTCGGATTCAGCATCTCAAAAAACGTATAGAATGAAAGAAATCCCTACTACCCCACAACTTTCCATCGAGGAACTTTTTTGTGTTTAATTTCACTGGATTATATTAGAATTTTGCTATTATAATTCTTCATGGGTAGGATATTATTATGCGGTGTAGAACGTAGGTACGTACTGGGGGGGTACTTTGTAAGCTTTCTCACCCAAAACACGCAGATAAAATGTTTATGGAAAATGACCCTTATGGCGATATACATAAGGGCGTTTTTCGTGTGCATTTTATCTGCGTGTTTCGGGTGAGAAACCTTTAGAAAGTTTCAGTACTGGAGTAAATATAATAACGTTACCTACTCTTAGATACCTCCTACTCCAGTGTATGAAGCTCATTCTCAGTGTGGAAATTAACTATTTGTATTACAAATAGCCTCGTCTATGTTGAGAATTTTCTCAACGAAAGGCGGCAGATATCAACATTCACATAATAACTTATGCGAACTCCCTTGGGGAGGGGAGCAGGATGGATGTTCCGACGCCTACGAGTCGGCTTTGGCTGGCTTAAGTGATCACTCTATGCCCAGGGCAACGTTCACCCATTCCACCACATCCTGCTACCAGGAAGCAGGATGTGGAGGAATGGGTGAACGTTGCCCTGGGCATAGAGTGATCACTTAAGCCAGCCAAAGCCGACTCGTAGGCGTCGGAACATCCATCCTGCTCCCCTCCCCAAGGGAGTTCGCATAAGTTATTATGTGAATGTTGATATCTGCCGCCTTTCGTTGAGAAAATTCTCAACATATGCCATCTGCGAGATGCAGACATGAAAAGCCAGTAATACCTAAATGATTTAGGTATCTTCCTCTCAGCCTCGTCTATGCTTTATAACAAAGTGTTGTATAAGAGATAAGGTATGCTCGTACGACACTCCTACTATGAATACAAACATGGGCGTCGTCAGAGATTGGAATAGGTATATATTTTTTCATACTAAATGATAAAACCTCACATTATTACCACACATTTTCTCATGTTTCTCACATTCATGTCATAAATTTTCTGAAATTATCATGAAAATCGTTAAGGTATCCTTTTGGTACTAAATTTATAATTAGGTATATCTCATTTTAGTCTCTTTTATGGGTTGACTGGCAGAAATTGCCATTTGGCAATAAGCCCGCCTGTTGTATGATTATTTATCATACAATAAAGATTATTTTATTTTATTTATTTATTTAAAATCCGTCGAAATACAATTGTTTCATAAAAAAATATTTTAGGCTCCATTTTTTCTTACTTTTTTAAAAAACATTTTTCATACATACTATTATTGTGCACATTATTATGTACATTTTCAAATAAACCAAACCACCTCACGACCTTCTTCACTATGGGTCACAAAAAAAAATTCACCTGCGGCGGTATTTAGGCGTTCTTTATGCTATATTATTTTCATAAATTTTTGTTGTCCCCCCTAGCTCCGAGGCTGGCGATTCCCATGAATATTGTTAATACTCGTATTAGACTATATTTTAGCCACCCCCACGGTGTAACGTACGTAGTTATAATTATTAGGTATACAGTATGTACACGTCTTAACCATTTATGTTATAATTTGATACAGATGTAACTCAACCCATTTCAATCATCCTATTAGAAATTATCTGAAACTATGTATGTTTTCCCTTTCCCTTTTCCCCGCATTCAGTACAAGCTTTCTTACACTGTCTTTGTATGTATGGATATTTTTTTATATGTCTTGTTAGGTCAGCTGGCAGAGATTGCAGTACTGCGATAAGCTCGCTCTAGTGAACAAATATTATGATTTATATTTAATTTAACAAATCTCTGTATCTTGTTCACCAAAAGTGTAAATAAAAAAAATGTAGTCCGTCTAGCTACTATTTATAGGTTTTAAAACCTGGATTCCCTGCATTAAAAAAGCTGTCAACTCATTTGGAAAAAACTGTACCGACTATTTATTTCTCTGTTATTTGTAATGTAGTTTGCAATCAGCCATTTATATGTTATGTGTTATATTTTTCTATGTAATTTTCAGCTGAGCATATTGCACATGCACATATCCACAAAGGGAGATCACAATACCTCGCCACTGCGGTCGAATTACACCGAAACTAATATTTTATAGTAAAATAATATCGGCATACACTTTCTGCATACATAGTGTTAGAACACAATGCATACGTATATACAATACATATTACATATTACTATAAAGTGTAAATGAAACAGTTGTATTGATTATTAAATTGATCGTAAGAGGACTTTAGATGATTCGATCAAGGGGAACTATTGTAGTGACATATTATAGTTATAGGCGGACCAAGAAATACAAGTAGGAGTTTGCCTTCGTCACGTGTCATGTAAATAAATGGATAGATTACGTGACAAAATACACGAATTTTGTACATGTAGGAAATTATTTATCTCCTGTATATGATAATACCTTATTCTAACCATTAGATACACGGCATGAGATTTTCAAGAATCTTTCAAAGTTTTTATAGGTATAAGTGGTGTTCAATACAATGTTTAGTTTTCCCAAGAAGCAGATCAAAAACCGAATACTGCACCTATGAGAATAATTTGGAATATGTGATAATTACGACAGAATAGATGGACTTACCAAATCTCACACTGAATGGTCGCTGATTCTTGATGAACTGAATCTCGGTTTCCCTAGTTGTTACGAAAAATGATAATAATGATATGGTAGAGATACCTATACAGTATACACAGTATGAAAATTCTAATATAACCGAAATTGATTTTAATCTTCCGTGATTTAATGATGTGTTTGTGGGGTGACGTATTGTCCGTTGTTCTTACTTTTCATCTCAATCTCACCAGGAACACAATGACAAATAAAAATTAGGAAACTGCCATCAGCAATGCATAATTTAAGATGAAAGCTGCAACAATTTAATTCGATATGATATCGAACCGATTTTTCATTACAAAATTAATTCTCTTCATCAGGGGAGACAGCATTCGGAGAAATGAAATGTTTTTCACAAAAGTCAGTCAGTTTTCATAACAATCATAACAACGACAATGGTAAATTGATTTTATTGTATTTCATCCATTTTTACATAGATGATAATACAATTATTCGACCCTTTAACAGATTTTTTTCATCCTGAAATGTAGAATATAACAATGAATTATACTATGAGAATACAATAAATATCTAAACTTTTCTGTATAGTTTACCTGAAAAAAAAAACTTAAGTGATTAGTCTGATTATATGTACTTACATATATACTAATTCAAAACGTGCTATCTATTCATCCCTCCAAAAAAGGTTAGAATACATCGTGTTTCATCCAAAACTTTATCGAATATCGCATAAATGTAATCCTAAAAGTTTCCCTCTCGGAAATACTGAAAAGTATCACACAAGTAAAATCTTATTGAAAACATAAAACTGAAATTTCTCTTCTTCTCCTTCTGCTATATTCCTATTAGGTACAGTTTGCAATGGGGGGTTGCGTAAAATATTTCAAACTCGAATATTTTCACATAATTAGGATCGAGTGTCATGCATTCCTCTGCTAATACTAATCCTGTTTCTTGTACAAAAAGGCTTTCGTTATATTGTCTTATAGATGCCATGATGATGAGGGGATCCAATGGTTGTGTGGGGTCGAGTGTGGTATCGCATAAAAGGGCATTGGAAAACAAATTCAGATCTTAAGTTACATTTTGTCCAGCTCAAGCCTATGAAGTATGCCGGGTTGGTTTGTCAAATTTGCCGTGGCGAAGCACTGATAACTCAGCTAGTATTCTATATTATTTGACATACAGTTTCGTACAAAAACGAATGTTCATAATACCCACGTTTTGATCCTAGATCACTTGCGGACGAGTAACGGGGGAATAGAATAAAATACCTATTATTTAATTATTCGTGAATAATTTTGTGAGTAAGGCAGACTTAGCGGGGTAAATGAAATTAATTATTCAAAATATTTGTGAAACCAGCCTATGGAAACTTTCGGATACGATTAATCTCATTGTACTATACTAGTATATCATGAAGAGGAAGGAGAGAATGAGAAACAGAGGGAGGGTGACTTTTAGAAATGATGAAATTTGTTTTGATTCACCCCGCCTCAACTACGAGTATGACGTATGAATGATTAACGAACTCCTGAAAACTTTGCCCTTCTTCATTTAAAGAAAATGTGTTATTTTTTATTTAAGTACTTGCGCACATAATTTGTATCACAAAATGCCTACTATTCAATTGATAAAGTAATATCATATCAAACTTCACACTTATTTCCCTCCGTGAATTCCTACGTGTTGTGTATATTTATACATACATATTTTGCTGAAAAAAAGCTGAAATAATAAATAAATAAAACTTTATTGAAAAATAATAATTTCCAAATGGCGGGTTTATTGCCATCGGCAATTTCTGCCAACCAACCACTTGTGACATTCATTTGACTACAAAAATACATAGGTACATCTAAGTGACTGAAAACGAAAGAAAAAAAAAACAAATTAATAAATATAAGCAATAATCACAAAATATATACCTACATAAACATAATTATATAATATATACACATAAATAAATAGCTGGATGGGATGAAGGACAAGGAAGGAACAAGGAAGGAAACACGGGATTGTCAGTTAGAAGGATTATTTATGGCAAGGTAATGATGCCTCAGTTTACTTTTAAAAAAAATAATGGTTGGAGCTAGTCTGATATGAAGTGAAAGGTTAATCATTGTTAACATTGTTAGTTTACTTATGTGCAAGTTTGAGAGTTTGTGTGCGAGAGAGAGTGTATGTATGTGTGTATGTATTATGTATTTGTGTTTGTCCTTCTGTTCTTAATAATGAAATTCTGTATAATACGAGTATTTTGTATAGCTTAATTGTATTCACCATTAATAGGGCAAGGTATGAACCATACATAATTGTTTAAAAATAAATAATGTCGTACCTTGCCTGTAGGTGAATCTTGGTAAATAAAATAAAAAAAAATCTAGTAGGTATATCCAGTTCCACGGAAATAGGTAGTTGTATGAGTACTATGATAAGACGGCAAAATATGAAGATTCCATTACAGTGCTAACAGCCTTACCTTTTGTATTCAAACTCTTAAGCTTTTGTATGATAGAGCAATTACTATGTTATGCAAGAAGCTATAATAGTTGCTCGGAGGCATTGTGATCAAATGCACATTTACCTAAAGTGAATTCTACGACAACGGCATTGTCTCGATTCACTTACTGCTAATAGATCTCAGTTGAGTAATCTAGACAACAAAATATTGCAATATAATACACATAAATTAATACTCTATATTCTTTATCAATTCAGTAAAAAAATGTGGAAAGTGTCCTCGAGGTGCTACGTCGCTCAGATGACGCTATAGAAATATTCCAATTAGGTATTGTTTGTGCGACATTGCTCGTATTCTTTTGCAGGAAAATACAATAAAGTAATAATCTTTGATTATTGAAGTACTTAATCAAGTATTTTTTTGTCATGTAATAATAGTATTTGCGAGAGTAGGATCATCTGATTACTTCGCTTACAACTTAATAGTGATCAATTAAGCCCTTCACAATATAAAGATAAAAAGAGGGAAAATGGTGTAGTAATAATACGTCGTAGAGAAAGTATTTATAGTCCAAGAGCCCGCTGCTTAATTTATGACGTATCTGTTTTTTGATCGAAATGTGGTATAAACGATAGCTTACGAACAGGGTATTACATCGCACTAGGGTTGCCTATCAAAATCTTGCCGCAACCCCCCTGCCCCCCCCGAAAAGGTCCCTCTTCGCGGTTTTTCGTATTTTATAGGAATATGGTAAGAGATAGGAGAAAGTAGTCAGACAAAAATAATCCTTGCTAAATTCTCTACAAAAAATGTTAAGTCAAGTTTTTCGTAGGACTAGCAGTTTACCCGCAATGGCCGGTCCAAAATCGAAATTCATTTAAAATACTAAAAAAATGTATTTAAACTAAATTGGTTGAAAATTGATAAGAGCTACAGGAAAATAGTCAGAAAACGAATTAATTACCATAGTCTTAGCTACAAAACTAACTATAACTTATGTTCATACATCTAATAATTTCGGAGTTATCGCAATAAAACTTAGTGACGAAAATTCTTAAAATTTAGTTTTTCATAAAATAACCAGTGATATAGCGCCGCAGGCCAATTTTTTTTCCATAAAATGTTAGTAATAATAGGTGGAAGAATATGAAAGAAAAAAAATCAAACTTTTTTTTTTATTTTTTCAAAAAATATCCTGTTTTTTGACCGGCCATTACGGGTAAACCACTTGTCCTACGAAAAAATTGACTGTACATTTTTCATAGAGAATTTAGCAAGGATTATTTTTGTAATTGACTACTTTCTCCTATCTCTTACCATATTCCTATAAAATGCGAAAAACCGCGAAGAGGGATCTTTTCGGGGGGGGCAGGGGGGGTTGCGGCAAGATTTTGATAGGCAACCCTAGTGCGATGTAATACCCTATTGGTAAGCTATCGTTTATACCACATTTCGATCAAAAAACAGATACGTCATAAATTAAGCAGCGGGCTCTCGGACTATTACATTATATTATACCTAACTATACCTGTTGATTTATTTTCTATTTAATAAATTCTTGTCATTAACTCCAAAGTATTTTGGATATTGATATCAAGATAATTAAATTCCAGACAAATCTCATTACAGAGATGACATTTCTCATCTAGGCACTTGTTAAAACAAGTCTTAGCGTTCTCGCATAATGAATCCAATGTTTTCAAGTGTTTACACTCTAGAAATTCTCTTGTAACAATGTTGGCGTGCATAGTTATTGAAATAGTTCAAAATAATTTTAGTAGCATAAAAACTTCTCCAATTTCTCTCATACCAAAAGTTTAATCATCATATTACAAACTTATAATCAATTACGTACCTGCCGCACATATAGTACTCGTATTGTGTATAAAGGTAGAAAAATCATTTTCACTCAAGCATTTCAAATATTTAAACATCCATATTAAGTAGTTACGCAGCAAAGGAATTTCCATCAGTGTAAAGTGATCACCTTGAGCCGGCCGACGATCAGTCATAGGCCTGATGGAAAGTCCATCCTTTGCTGTGTAGCTGTTGAGATATAACTACTTGTTAAATTCAACTACGACATGTAGAAAAATCCCGATGTTCTCTTCTTCGTCAGTCTACTCCCATCCACTCCTGGACGAAGGCCTCCTCCATCTGCTTCCACGCCGCTCTATCCTGGGCTCTCTGGATCCAGTTGGTACCCACGTATTTTACCAGGTCGTCTCTCCATCGTAGTGGTGGTCTTCCTACACCCATAAAGCATAAATTGTGATTTTCAATCTTATTTTTATTTTGTTTTTTATCATACATAAATGAGCGATGTTTGTTTTACCTGTCGTTATTGAATTTATTTTAAGTATTGCTGCCAATAAGTACAAATACATATAGGTAGTATTTTCCACAAGTATCATAGGGTAAGTGAGTAGTGATAAATAAAAAGTTCATTACAATTATTTTCTCATATCTCATGGAAATGTGCTTAAAGCTCCCGTCCTGACTATGACGTCAGGGTAATTTACCACGGCATTAAGGTTCAAAATCGCATGAACAATCGCATGATAAAATGGTAAAAATAGCGTTTTTACCTTTATTTGGGGTTAATTTCGTTTCAATCAAAAAACTTTTACGGTAATTTCCTAGATTTTAATGCATATTATTAACAGCAAAAAATGCTCCGCGACTTTCAGGAAACGAGTTTTTGTCTTCCAGAAAAAAGATCAGAGGTGTTTTTCACATAAGTACCTATACTGATAATTTTTTTTTGAGAAATGATATAAACAAGATACAAAAATCTGTTACGTTTATTCCCTAGATAAAAGTTCAATGTATCTACTCTATTTGTTTCCAAAGCATATTTGGCAACGGTTGTCGAGATCTAAGCTCTCCCGTTTTTAGAAATTTTTGAAATGTCAATATGATTACTCTCAATAATAACATGATGCATCATAAAAAAAACCTTAAAAAACTTAAAAAGAATATATTTAGTACCTATCCAGGACATTCCCAATGAGGTCTCACTCCGCCTTGAGTCCCGCCACCCCTCCTGGAAACTAGGGAGGGAGCTTATGGTGAATGATTACGACACAAAAACCGAATGGGGACGTGTTTGGAGGGAAAGCGGCATAGACACCGATGGACTTGTGGGGGACCCTTCGACAATGCCACCTGGTAGCCACTTGCCACGCCACTTATGGTGTAACCTGAACAGAATCAGAACGGGAGACGGAAGGTGCGGTCTCCTCCTCCATAGATGGGGCAAAAGGGAGCACCCATATTGCCCGTGTGAAGGGGTGAGTCTGTCACCCACATCACCAGGGAGTGTCCACTCACCAAGTTCAGCGGTACCATCGAGGACATACACAACCTGTCTCCTGAGGCTCTTCAATACCTGGGCTCCCACGATCTTAAACTCTGAATCTGCCTTCTTAACGCCATACGATATATATTGTACCTATGATAACATTGTTCAATACTTTTAATACTCCCGTCAACTCGTATCACGTATATTTTTTATGATTCTTCTACGATTTTCTACATGTGGTGTAGACACTTAACAATAATTTTAATGATTGTTTGTATATTTGTTTCAGGTAAGGCATGACAGGCTAAAGCTGGTGTATTTCAATGTTTGGGGTATGTCAAACCACATATTATTAACTTATGTATTCGTAAACAAAAGCCCACCTGAATTCATAGTTTCATTACATGAACATACCTTTTTTGTAATGTAATTACTAATTACTAATCATTTTCGTATAAACCTGCCCCATTCTTCTTTACAAACTACACATATTTTACAATCATGAGTATTTTTTACGTTGTCAGAAGATCACCATTAGGGATAAACGTACTATATATATAGTACGTAATATATTAAGGTGGCTTCACACGTTCCGTGATACTACCTACGTGCAATAATAATGAATTCTTCTTCTTCCTTCAGCCATCTCTCCACTGCTGGATATAGGCCTCTTCCATTTGCTTCCATTTTCCTCTATCTTGAGCTTTGCGAGTCCATCTTCTACCCGCAACTGGGATTATATCGTCGGCCCATCTTTTCTGTGGCCGACCTACTCCTCTCTTTTTGTCCCACGGTCTCCATTTTAGAACTCTGGGAGTCCATCGCTCTGTCCCCCTGTCTGGCAACATGACCCACCCACTGCCATTTTTGTTTAGCAACCCGGTCCATGATGTCTACGACTTTCTGCGCCTTATTTATAATAATGAATTAATGTAATCAAATGCTGGGTAGTAGAGAGTAAAAATTTCGTAGATAAGTATATTAATGTGCAATAAGCACTTAATATACTAAGTACCTTTGCATTGTCACGTTTGTTGTGATGAATTATTTAGCCCAGGAAAATTAGCTTTGTAGCGTAGATAATTGTCGGAAAGCTGGAAACTTTTTTAATCTCTTCATTAACAAGCAAATAAGGTTTCCTGAAGTTTGCACCAATTTTACGCTTGTGCTAAGTACAGGGTGTCCCAAAAACAAAAAAAAAATGTACTTTTTTCAGTTTTAGATTAATAACTCCTAAAGGAAGCATTCTAGACAAATTATGTTCTGCTGTGAATTAAAGTAGATAAAATTCTTCGTCTACTGAGCACAAATACTACTTTGAAACATAACTGAGAAACAGCGATTTAAAATTGTGATGTTTTTCTCAACAAATGACAAATTTCTTAATTTTCTTGAATCATTGTTGGATATCTTTTAATCTATCCTACTTACAGCAAATTTTAGTACATATGATTCAATGGCCGGTTAATTTTCTATAAACTGGCATTAAAATTTTACCTCTATATTAAATGTTTTAGGATGTAGAGGTATTTAAATACAGACGAGTGAAATAGAGAATTTTTTTAAATGATAGATTTCGGTATGTGAAAGGTAAGATAGACTTCATTTTGCGGCTCTCTCTTAATAACGTACAATTTTTTTAGTTAAAAACCAAAATTTCGCTATTGATACGCCACTGCGTAACAACTTATATCGTGAAGACTATTTTTTTTACCTTCATCAGTTTTATTAATGTAACTCCTGAACGGTAGATGTTAGGGAAAAAATATTTTACTCATAATTTATCTAAAACTAATTTGCTATAACTTGACTTCAAAATTGACTCTGTAACTTAAATAATAACTGATTTACAGTGTTTGAAAAAAAGCATTACTAAAAAAAATAAATTGCCTCGGCTATTTTTGTTGAATAACTCCTGAACCGTTATATAGATAAAAAGTTCAAGAAATTTAAATATAAGGTAAATAAATTTTCTATAACACAAGCGTAATAAAATAACTGTAAAAGTTATAGTAAGAAAGTTATGGATGATCAAAGTCAATATTTTGTGTAACCATTCGACGTTTGCTTATGAATTATATTTGCCTAGTAAGCACCTCCGAGCCGGTGTAGTATGAAACATGTCTGCCTGATAAAGTACCTGCTCGCCATATTGTATGAAATATATCTAAACAAGCGTCGAATGTCTGCACAAAATATTGACTTTGATCATCCATAACTTTCTTACTATACCTTTAAAGTTATTTTATTACGCTTATGTTATAGAAAATTTATTTACCTTATATTTGAATCTCTTGAACTTTTTCTCTATATCACGGTTCAGGAGTTATTCAACAAAAATAGCCGAGGCAATTTAATTTTTTTAGTAATGCTTTTTTTCAAACACTGTAACTCAGTTATTATTTAAGTTACAGAGTTAATTTTGAAATCACGTTATAGTAAATTAATTTTAGTTATATTTTGAGTAAAATATCTTTTCCCTAACATCAACCGTTCAGGAGTTATATTAGTAAAACTGATGAAGGTAAAAAAAATAGTCTTCACGATATAAGTTGTTACGCAGTGGCGTATCAATAGCAAAATTTTGGTTTTTAACTAAAAAAATTGTACGTTATTAAGAGAGAGCCGCAAAATGAAGTCTATCTTACCTTTCACATACCGAAATCTATCATTTAAAAAAATTCTCTATTTCACTCGTCTGTATTTAAATACCTCTACATCCTAAAACATTTAATATAGAGGTAAAATTTTAATGCCAGTTTATAGAGAATTAACCAGCCATTGAATCATATGTACTAAAATTTGCTGTAAGTTGCTTGGATTAGAAGATATTCAACAACGATTCAAGAAAAATAAGAAAATTGTCATATGTTGAGAAAAACATTACAATTTTAAATCGCTGTTTCTCAGTTATTTTTCAATGTAGAGAGTAGTATTTATGCTCAGTAGACGAAGAATTTCATATACTTTAATATAATTTACGAATAATAATTTATAATTTTATAATTATAATTTAAGAATACAATTTGTCTAGAATGCTTCCTTTAGGAGTTATTAATGAAAAACTGAAAAAAGTTCAATTTTTTTTGTTTTTGGGACACCCTGTACTTAGCACAAGCGGAAAATTGGTGCAAACTTCAAGAAAGCTTCTTTGCATGTTAATGAAAGGATTAAAATAGTTTCCAGCTTTCCGACAATTATCTACGCTATACCCCCTTTTTTAACGTTAATACACCGGTCTAATTATTTCGTAAACCATTATTGCCGTCAATGGTAGTCACGTTTATATATTTTTATAATGTCCAAGCTGTTATTGCAAAATGGTGAACAAACATAATTTTATAATGGTATGTATTTTATCATAAATTATCACAGAAGGGGCTATTGCATTCCCCTAAATTTGCATTAAATTTGCGGAACAGCCAATGTGATAAACACTCGTACGGAATTATTATTTTGCATCGGTTTCCAATTTCTCTGTTCACATGAAATGTGATTGTTTTGCTTTCTGTACTACATACATACATTCATGTATATTTCCTGTCGCTGTTCTGCGGGCCGCGACAATTACATTTCAATTTGTTTCCCCTGACCTTATTCTACAGTCTACACCTACATAATACATGCAGGCCGCAGGGTGATCGTAAAAGACGGACCCTATTTTAAAAAGATATAACTCTGGAACCATTAATGATAAATGAGCGGCTCTTACACTGTATTGTAACTGATGAATGTAAGTTGTGTTTGATGCGCAATACAATGTAATGGCGTGGAATATGCGCAGATTAACTGCGCGGTCGACAAGAAAGAGGAAGGTGAATAGTGAATGACTTTGTCGGCCGCGTTAATATGCGTAGGTATGTGCCATTGCATTGTATTGTGTATCAAACAAAACTTACATTCTTCTTCTTATTCCCAGCCCGAAACCATCTACTGCTGAACGTAGGTCTCCTCCAAGCCTCTCCACTCCTGTCTATCCTACGCCTTCTGCATCCATGTTCTACCTGCAAACTTGACAATGTCATCTCTCCAGCGGAGTTTCTCCAGCGGAGTTGGGGTCGTCCTAGGTTTTTTTTGTGGTGTGGCGCAAGCACAAGAGGCGTTTCATCCATCTGTCGTTCGAGCTGCGGGCAACATAACCAGCCCGTACATTCATCAGTTACCATAGAGTGAAAGAATCACTCATTAAACATGATTGGTTCACGAGTTATACCTTTTTTTTTTAAATCGGGTCCATCTTTTTCGATGACCCTATAAAAGTTTGCTATAGTAGGTATAGGTATTATCCACTGGGGTTTTAGTCAAAGGAAACAACTTTTCCTTATCACTCTAGCAAGCGGTCCAAGACATATTTTTAAATATCGCGAAATAATGGTAAAAAAAACTTAGTACGTTTTTTCATATTACTTTTTTGAGAGTGGCAGATCCAATATAAAATTTTATATGAAGTATACAATACATTAAGCCTACTGATCTTCCTCATATACCTAGAGAGTCTTAGCATTGTATGTATCATTATCCTTTTTAATACCTTGCTCCGTTCTTATTTATATTGAAATAACTGTTTAATAAAGTGTTCACAACCTTATACAATAAAGCTTTCCCTAAAAAGTATTTTTCTTCATACATCAATAGTTCCAAGGTTGAAGGTACGGTCATGTTTTTTTTTCTTTTTTTTTAAAAGGATCTGGGCTTGCATCATAAACCCAAAATACTTTCATGCACACTTTGCATTAGGCTAAAAACCTGTATTGCAAAGCGTGGAATACATCGCCAGCATCGGAGTTTAAACTGTCCTAGTAACAATTTATTTAGCTCCTAGAGCAGGCCTAGAACCTTTCTAGAACTAAATTGTTTCTATGGCTGGCACCTCCTGTTTGAAAGACGTCGAAAGTTGTCGCCTCAACCAACTGTGCCAACAATTAAATCAAGGTACAAGGACAAGGCAAATAACCGTAAACACAATACAAGAAAATCATTATATTTTAATGTTTTGTGTGTATGTAGGTGATAATAATAATTTTCAATGGTCGTTAGTTCGACCCTAATTAATACTTCGAATTATTGTTGAAATGAATATCCGGAATACCACAGTTTTCGCTGATACCTCGGTTGCAGACATACCTACAGTACAGTGCATGTATGGCATACTGCCCTAAGTTAAAGCCATATATGGAAAATATTCAGCAGTATGTTCGTCTGTTCTGCTTATTACATTTATAATGCATTATGTTTCCACATAGTACAACTACGTAGGTACAGTCATCGGATTTTGCAAATTGAAAATACCTGCGAGTTTGACATCATGTAAATAATATATTATAGACTTTGTATTACGTCACGTTACGAGGGAGATATTTGCAACTACTATTACTCAATATTGCATTTTCAATCATCTTTGAACTCTGCAAACAGAATTAAGGATGTTTCGTAGTACCTAGAATATTATGTACGTTATTTAAACGGAAAAACTGAATTTGCCTTACCCTTAGGCCGGTCTCATACATCCGGAATACTTCTCTGAATTCATAATATGAGTTTAATTTCATAATGACAGTTTATGAGTTTATGAAATTCGATGACACTGTATTGATGACATTTCAGTGAGCACGTTATTTTATGTTGGTATATGTTTATGTATTACGAGAGTAAAAGTATCTAAAATCCAATAAAAAATATTATACATACTTATTACTCATATCGATATAGCCTAAACGTTTTACAAGAAAATTGCGCTCTTATTTGACTGCCCATACTCATAATAATACGTAGATGTTACGTGGGCATAACATTATATTTTATACGTACACCTATTTCCTGTTCAAAAACGAGTTTTCCTTGTCCGCTTTCTGTCATAAAAATAGCTGGTTATGGATGTTGTCTTCGTTAAAATAACGAAATTCTTCCATTTTATGAGATTATCGATTCTTAAATTATATATTGGTCAGCGAATATTTTTATACCCGTGTGTTGAATACTCCAGCATAACTTTAAATATCTGCATGTACCTTTGGGGAGAGATAACTTTAACTCCAGCATAACTTTAAATATCTGCATGTACCTTTGGGGAGAGATAAAGACTAGGTGACAGTTCGTCCCTCGGTCAGTTCGTCCAGAAAAAATAATGACAGCTATAACATATATAAAGTGACGACATGTATAAACTTATTTTTTATATACCATTTTAATCAATTCTGCCTCACTTAGTATTTAAGTTAAAGAAATTATTTTTCAATTATAATATAGATATTTTTTTGTAAATAAATTCTGAGATAAATATTTTTCCTAACACTACCCGTTTAGGAGATATTTTAATAAAACCAATGAAGGTATAAAAAAATACTCTTTTCGATATAAAATGTTATGCAGTGGCGTATCAATATTGAAAATTTAGATTTTACTTGACAAAACTATACGTTAACAAAATGGAATAGTAAAATTTAAATTATGTTAGCTTTTACATATGTAAATCTATCATTCAATAAATTTCTTTATTTCACTCGTCTCTCCTTAAACACCTGTGCATCTTAAACTATGCGCTGTAGGTGCAAAGTTTTAATCTCAAGTTAGAGAAAATTAACCCACAATTAAATATGTTTAGTGAAATATTGCCGTTAATTCCTTAATTGAGGAGTTATTCAACATCAAAAGAGAAAAATAGGAATATTTTAATTTGTTGAGAAAATTAACATGTAATTGGCAGTCTCTGTATCACAATAATTTTTTGATTTACAAAAGACAATTTATACTCAAAAGACGCAGAATATCATGAACTTACTTTAATTTATAAGAAAGCAATATTTTCCTAGAAAGCATCGTTTAGAATTTATTAGTGAAAAACTGAAAAAAGGAAAAAATCAAAATCGGTTTTTGGGACACCCTGTACTTAGCGCAAGCGGAAAATTGGTGCAAACTCTAAAAAACCTTCTTTGCACGTTAATGAAGATATTAAAATAGTTTCCAGCTTTCCGAGAATTATTTACGCTATTTTAATGTAATTTGCTTGGTCTAACAAACAAATTGTCAATGCAAATCATCACATAATCAAAGTTAAACAAGGCAGAGTAAACAATAGAATAGATTAAAGTTTATCAAGCCCGTCGACGCCAATTGGAGTGTAAAGTGTACCGATTGGCCTTTCGTCAGAGGTATACATATTACATGGTGATAAATGGATCGAACGCTGAACTGAGTGTATAGGGATTAGCTTTCACGTCAAACAGTCACCGGCGCTAACATTGACCACATTATTCTGGCAGCAAGAGGAGACCTGTGTGTACATAGTTCACGGTGTTAATATATAAATCAGTAGAATAATTTGGTTTAATTTTAATAATGGTTTCCGTTATATCTAATACCTATCTCTAATATCAACTTTTAATGTATCGAAACGATACATAATATTATGGAATATCGAGTATCTTGAATGCAGAACAGTGTCACTGGAGATGTTAGAAATGCCATAGATACCATTTAAACCACCATGGTGGTGCGACGGTGCTGTAAGTACTTGTATCATGTTTCACCAAACATATTTCTTTCATCGTATTGCCGCATCAACAACAGGGAACTTGTAAATAAGTAAATGGCAACCCTTGAGATTTCACATTCAAGGTAGAATTCTTCCCAGTTTCTAATACCTTTAACTTTAATAATCGAGATTATCACAGGTACCCGACGAGAAGAGGAGGCGATTTGCGGGCACCAAAAGTAAGGTTAGGGGGGACATCAAATAGTTTGTTCTGTAAAGGAATCAAAATCTATAATGATGTTCCTCTGGCCCTGAAGGAAGCCCGTAGCGTCTCGTCTTTTCGCAGGCTGTGTATTCTCTATGTGAGGGACAAGTTTTGACCTAGATGCAACATATATAATATTATATGTTATGTGTGTATTGTATAGGTTTAGTATACGATATAGTTATAGTATATGTAGTATTATGTAGTATATTAATTGTGTTTTTAAATTATAAAATACCTATTGTAGATTTTATAATTTTATAAAATTATTTAAATAAAAATTAAATAAATAAATAAAATAAACCTTCTTATGCATTGTCTATCTGCCATATCAAAC
This sequence comes from Ceraclea dissimilis, assembly GCA_963576895.1. Lineage (NCBI taxonomy): Eukaryota > Metazoa > Arthropoda > Insecta > Trichoptera > Leptoceridae > Ceraclea > Ceraclea dissimilis. The sequence goes on from OY756360.1 coordinate 9,657,567, forward strand.
TCATTTTCTAGACAATGGAAATTTTTTACTACTACTAGGCACTATACTTTTCATACCATCACGGTATATCCCAATAATGGGGTAGCCAGCAAATGTCGTGTGTGCATAAAAAACAAAATAGGTACACACAATATTCTCCTTGCGCCAACATGGCAGTCTGAAGGGGTGGTGTACCTCGCTGTTGAAAAAAGTTTGAATATCTAAAGGATTTTTACGAAAAGTTGCATTTTACAAGACACTCAAAAAATATCAGAAAACAGTGGAAGACAAATTTACTTACTTGGAATTAAAAAAAAATATGTGTCGGTTGTACAGAATGCCGAGTCTTCTTGTCAGTGACATTATTATTCCCGCATAATGGTGGGATCCGTTGCGACATCGCTCTCCCTGCCTGACAACTACCAGAGCTTTGATCCTTCTATCAGAGACATTAGGTACCTGTGCCCTGTGCCAACATCTTCTGGCGTACACCTAGACCCCCACAAAAAATCAAATGTGCGGTATTGCAATTTAATTTATCATTTTGGAGTTGGTCCAATAATGGTTTCTATTTTCTAATTCCGTAATTTAAGGTTGCATAGCAAGACCATAAAAAGTCGATATATCTGCCATTAGGCAGGTACTATATAAAAATGACATTCTTATCTAGTGCTAAGAGTAGACTCGGCGATATACTCGTACTTAGGTCTGGTTATAATGTCGCGCTTTCAATATTCTACGAGAATGTGAGACTTGCTCTACAAGGAGCTCGGTACAATTTGTCTAGATTGAGTTCCGCATAAAAAATATATCCACCCATTTTATGAATTACCCTTTACCTTGTTTGATTCCAGACTATCTAACTTATTCTCCTCTTACTTAAAGCCTGCAATATGATATTCAAATACCCACTTACTACCGTGGTTCGCACGTACTATTTATTTAAGCAATTAACGTAATTTACTGTTCATTGAATTCGAGCTATTCATAAGTACAATACGTGCTATTGGTACTCTGGTTAATTATTTATTGTGATATACAGTGATATTATAATTGTGTGTGTACAATGCAAAAAAATAGTGATTCAATGAGTACATGGTTGGCGCAGTTGGTTGAGGCGGCAGTCTCTCAAGCGGGAAGTGCCAGGTTCATACCCCGACGCTGGCGATGTATTCCACACTTTGCGATACAGGCTTTTAGCCTAGTGCAAAATGTACAGGAAAGTATTTGGGTTATAGCAAATATACTCTAGTAATTTTTATGGCCTTTGCTGATTTGCTTGTTGATGAGTGTCTTAATCGTACTGGCCATGTTCAGTTGCCCGTAACTCGGCTGCGAGTGATGAATTGGATCCGAAAATGGCAGAGGTTGCGGTGGGAGAGTTGCGATATCGCGTCACGTGCAGATCTTGCTATAAATAAGCACAAACGAAACTTTATAAATGAACTTGGAAATGTACGTAGGTACGTACACTCGTATCTGTGTACGTACCTACTTTGTTATGATTGTTTGTGCTCTTTATAGAAATATATACTACTGCGAGAAAACATGTACATGTACCTACACATACGAGTATACTTCACTTCTTTTAAAAATTCAAAATCCCATTGTAATCCGGTGAAATTAAACACAAAGCAGTCCCTCGATGGAAAGTTGTGGGGTAGTAGGGATTTCTTTCATTCTATACGTTTTTTGGGATGCTGAATCCGAATCCGAGGTTTGCCAACAAAATTTCGATACGGAACATGGAGAAAAATACAAGAAATGGCGAAAATATTCGTTTTCTGGCGATTTCTTTATAAGAACTCGAAGACTGACAACTTTCGTAAGTTATTTTTGTACGCAAAATGAAAGTACGTAAAATTTACTACGAAATTACCATATAAAATTTTTCTCTAAAATTAATAGGGACGGAGCTGTCAAGATCCAAAAAATGGCCAAATTTTCTTATTGTTTTACATTACGAGAATCGAAAATGTATTGAAAAAGTTCACCTTGTTGCCTTCATAAGCAAATTTCAACAATTATTCTTTAAATTCATGAGTCATATTTTACCTCGTTGGAATCAGAAAACACAAAGCAAGAATTTTTTATTTAAAAACACCGTGAAATATTTGAGCTTGACATGTTTAAATAATTTTATTTAAAAATATAGTAATTTGTTTAGGCTAAAAATGTTTAAACCTTTTTAGCTTAAACACTTCACTATATTTTTAAATAAAATTTATCCTGAAACCTTTCTCCATGTTAACTGATTCCAACGACGTAAAATGTGTATCATAAATCTGAAGAATAATTGTCAGAATTTGGTGATAATTCGAACAAGGTGACCTATTCTCCATACATTTTCCATTCTCACAATTTAAAATAACAAGAAAATTTGGCCAATTTTTGGAGCTTGACAGCTCCGCTGATAGTTACTTTAGAAAAAAAATTATATACCAAATTTGTAGGAAATTTTATGTGCTTTCATTCTGCTAAAAAGATGACCCACAAAAAGTTGATGGTTTTTAAGTTCAAATCCAGAATTCGCCAGGAAATGTAAATATTCGCCATTTTACCAATTTTTCGCCATGTTCCGTCACGAAATTTTGTTGGCAAACCTCGGATTCGGATTCAGCACCCCAAAATACGTATAGAATGAAAGAAAAACAGACTACCCCACAACTTTCCATCGAGAAATCTAAAAGCACCGTATTATTGTTATTTTTTCATGATTTTGTGATCTCTGTTTGATGATATAACTATACTTCCCAATTTATTTTAATTGGATTAAGAGTAAAAAACGTCATCAATGGAAAATAATAGCGGACCCATTTTCAGTTACTTCGTTACTTTATTTTAGGTACAAAACAAAATAATTTTGCGATACTCGTACAATGGAAACACTCGATATATACGGCGTTGTGTACACGTGATTATAAATCCTATTTATTCCATCGCTCGTCTACCTGCCGGTAAGTTTGTTGTTTCAGATACCTAAGACAAACGCAATTTCTTTATAAAGTGCTTATACTTTATGTTCCCCCGGAGAATGCTTACAAAGGTTACTCAATATTGCCGAGCGAGCTATTGATGAATGAAATTCTCCTCTGTAAGAAAATGCTGGCGGGTAAACCCAAACCATTGTTACATATAGATTTTGAGTTGATTTAATTTGAAAGGGTAGGCATCCTAAAATAAATTTGATATTCCGGTAGCGAAACAATAAATTGTATTAAACTTTTGTACAAACCTTTTTATAGACGTTACTTTAAATGTGTTTGAAGCATTATAATCAAGTTATCGGCCTACCGAAGTTTAGTATAAAAAACTCACAAAGTAACCAATTTAATTAAATCGTATAACATTACAAATCGACAACCTTAGATGTATCGTCCACTGTGTTAAAAGCATTAAAAGCATAGGTCGACCATGTTTAGAAATATTTTCCCCAAAATGACCATATTAGAAAAATCTAGAATAATATGTACATTTATCGTAACATGTATTCAATTCAGTGGTTGCAATAAACCCGTCTTGGTTGGTTCTCTTATACGAGTACTTCTTTCATATATATGCTTACCTTGCACAAAATACACTGTATTGTGTAAAGTGTGTTTCGTGGTTTTGTTTCCACATTTACCTATATTTTGTCACCTTTCGTGTCACATAACCATGGTACACACTTTAAGGGCTTATATGCTCTGAGCAAAAATCGTTCTATTTTTGCTTCAACTTTTTCAAATTTTGTATGAGAATGTTAATGCTCAGTAAAAATGACGTAAGCGACAAAGTGAATCATACCTTTTTAAAAGAAACTAGGAAGAAATTTAAAAATCTATAACAGCCAATTTGTTAAGATTATAATTATCAATATTTTGGCAAAATTATACTTTTATATCTGAAAAACTGAACGGAAAATCTTCAGATCCCGTAAATTTAATTAATATTTTTTTATTCAAGGAATTTCCAAATCCTGTAATTCTAGAACAGGCGATCTGTAGTTTATACTTTCATCTATCACTGTTTTCAGTTTCAAGACTTGGTTTAGTATTGGCTGAGTAAAATTCAAGGCGCCGAAACCCCCTGACAGCATATAGGGCCTTAACACCAAAAGCTAATTGCTTTCATTAAATAAATATTAAATATAACGTCGCACTTTACAATTAATTAAAGTTCATAATTAATTCTCCTAATGGTAGTAAAGTAATTTAATTACATTTATTTTCATCTCCAAAGTGACCACTAGCACTAGACATAGATTCATGTGCGGTGGATAATATCGGTTCAAATTAAATGTGATACTCAATCCATCATTTCCTGCAGAGATTCAATCTTCCTATATAATTCAGTAGCTTAATTGATTTCAATTCTAAACGATTAATCCATTTCCAGTGACCTCATCCCCAACCCCTGCAACCCCTTCGGGAGAATTGTATGCTTTATCTATATGACTGGATATAAAATAAAACGATTTGCTTACAGTAAATTCGACTAAATCTAACTCGATCAATAGCTGATTTCACTCACACTAATTCGACTAAAACAAATTCGACTGACGATCATTTCAACTAACAACCCAATTGACTAATTTCACACATTTTACATTACTTTGAAATTCTGAACGATTGTAATTATTATGATGTGAAGTGGTTAGGTACTTGTTGCAGTGGCGTATATAGGTTTTTATTTCGTAGGGAGGGGGGGGGTGAGAAAACTCCTGGGGAAGGCAATTAAAATTTTAACATGGACGTAGTAAAAAATCAGTAATAGAGCCGCAACTGAAAATTTTTTTGTGAAGGTGAGTGGGAAAGGTTGTGTTTTAGGTAGGCATTATAAGTGTTGTGTTAAAAATGCAACAGAAAAAGCGTAAGAAATTTTGAACAAACTCATATTATCTCTACTCGTATAAAAAAATCCAGAAGAGATATGTTCGGGGTCTACAGATTCTAAATACCACATATATTGTGAATTCTCTGATCAATAAAGCAAATCAAAAACTGAGTTGTTTTATTGGGGAGCAACCACTTCCTATACATGCAGTCATCGATTCGAATCTCGATATTCAAAGTTTTATAATCCACCCTTAGCTTCGCTTAGAAATAAATTCGCTTGCAAGTCAGAAGGAAGGTACATATGTTGGATAATAGTAATTATTCTGAAAATCTTTTGTAATAAACAACAATTTAATATTATTGTTTCCTTCTTCTTCTTCTCCTTAACAATAATTAATCCCACATGGTGGTGGGGTCTGCTTTTCTTCTGCTTCTATCTTGCGCCTATTTTATCTATCTCCGGTAGAACATCATTCTCTCTCATGTCCTGCCTCACCACTTCCCTCCACCTGCGCTTGGGTTATTATTATTGTTTCTTTAAACTCACAAAACAAAGTATTAATTACATTAAATCTTCTATTGTTTATTATATCTTCAAAATTAATTGCCAATTCGTTAGGTAGGTAAGTACCTACTATGTTTTAATTGATGTTTTATCAGTGGCTAAAACTTTCGAGTGTTCAAATAGTCCAAGAGCCCGCTGCTTAATTTATGACGTATCTGCCAATTTCTTTACATAGTACATGCTTTACACACCTTCAATAAGTGTCAAAGAACTTTTCAATTCATAATATTATAAGTTTAAACGTGTCTTTAAAATTTAATCATTATCATCCGGATCTCGTTAAAGATTTCTTTACTAAAACGTTTTAGCCGTTTTGGAAGAGGCTGCAATATGCCAAAATTAATGCGAGGAGTTTCTCATTTCAGCAAATTTAGTATAATACGCCATAATATTAAATTCTCATTTCACGATACAATAAACGTTTAGTAACCTTTTAATTTTAATAGTAGTAAATCCTTAATTATGTAAAAAACAGAGTTGCAGATAGTAGTCCTTGGAATATTCGATGCTTCGATACCTTGAGGTAAGTATACGGACTACAGACTACAGAGGTACTCGTAACTCTAGTGCACCGCAGGGCTTTGCTTTGTATGCCTACAGAAATGGTGTGTCAATATTATAATCAAGATAGATGAAATTTGTAACTGAATCACTATTTGAAGTACCAGGTACCTATCTAAGTATATTTTATATGTATGTTCTTTTTAAAAATCTATCTATCTCTCTTATATCTATTGATTACAAAAGTATCTACTAATGTACGTTTTCTAATTACTTTTGAATGACTCTCCCTACACACAGAGTATAAATATTAACTAAACAACACTAAGTATATGAAAGTTCTCTGAAAGTAAATTAATATTTTATGCTTTGGAACTTAATTAGGTAAGTATGACTGTATATAAGAAAGGACGATTGGAGATATGGAGTTCGATTTTCAAAGTTATTCAGTATTGGATGAAAAGTTTTACTTCGCGTAAAAGAAGTTATGTGCAGCTACGCTTCCGTACGAATAAGTGTTGAGAAACATTCGTATTTTACGAGGCATGTCAAGTTTATGGTTGACATCTGTCGTATTACATCCTATACGTTACGTTTCCCTCGCTACAGCAAGTCATATCGGAAACATTTTATTAAATACACCAAGGAAATGGGATTGTGTTATAAAAGTTAGGAAACCAAAGGAAAATATAGTGATTTTGTAAGACCAAACCCGTGTATATTGACTAACATTCTGCAACTCTAAAGGTATTATATCTGCATACTATTTGTTAGTACTTTCCACAAGACTGAAAAGCACATCGATAATTTTATTGATTTAATTTGCCCAAATGCTTATTACGGCAGGCAGGCGAAAAGGTGATGGGATATTGTACTCGTGCAATAAATAAAGTTCTGAAAATACACACCTAATTATTTTTTCATTTTATTTATTTATCACAAAGGATTCGTACAGACATTACTTATACATAATAACAATAAGGACATTAAAAATGTTAAGGGCATGGCACCAGGAATGACGTCACAGTCTTTTCCCACGGCAGTAAGGTTCAAAATCGCGTGACAATCGCATAATAAAGTGGTAAAAATAGCGTTTTTTCCATAAATGTATGAAAAATAACACCACATTTTGCCAAAATTGTGAAAAATAACACCACATTTTGCAAAAAATAACACCACATTTCCAAAAAAATAACACCGACTTCTTCCAGTCCCTACTTAAACATTATTACAATAGCGGTAAGCTATTTTTCGCACAAAAGTCCGTTCTAAAATTTGACTCGACATTAATTTAGCGTTACTTGTGCACTGGCTTATGTTTACCATAAAAGAATCTCACGCATGTTCAGTTATGTAAATGATTTCTACCATCTGGCAATAATAAATTTCTCAGAAGTAAAATCCGAAGACTTGTTTCTATTCGCTTCCCCCAAAGTAATAAAATCCAGCATGAGATTTACGTCAATCTATTATGGATAAGTAGCAGAGTACGTACATTGTCTTATCTAGTATCTACCATTGTAGTACAGGTCATGTAGGTAGAGCTATCCTATAGCTGTATAGAAATGTGTTAATAATATCTCTACATTATTAATATGTGTTACTTTTGTTACAACCTGATTGATCTCTTCCCTACATTTTAACATCGACAAACAAAAGATAAAATTTTTCTAGCTTTTACTTATTTTTACTCGCTCTATTCTCTCCTTCAAAAATAAACTGAAGCACCTCCATGGCAGTAGTTCCAAAGTAGCTCTTGGTGCAAATTCGGTTGGACACCACTGCTCTATTAATATTGAAATGTATCAAAGACATTGCGCCCTTTCCCGGTGGTGTAAATAAATATAGTGTAATTTCTACATCTTCATTCTCCTTCAGTGAGTTTCCTGAGTACCTACCTAACTCAATTTACTTATAAAATAGTGATTAGGTGAGGTATAAATTTCGGTTTGATCTTGAAATAAATTGAATGTTTATCCAATTACTTTTTCCTGTTTCGTAAAGATACAGAAAAATGTTATTTCTACGTCCTAAGGAGGGAATTCTTGTCAGTTCCATTTATGTAACTTGCCTTTGAAAACATATCCTGCATATAGCGCGGTGGGAGAAAAGACCTAGTATAAACGAATTTCTTCGTTATTACATTTTTACCGATTAATTCAGTAATGTTATGATTAACACCTATTTGTAACGTTATCGTATACATTTATGTACATATCTTGTTCACCAAAAGTGTAAATAAATAATTAAATATCTAAGATGGTGGCATATTCAGGAAAATTATTTTTTTTATCAATTGTTCTTTATGTTTTTGGGGGAGCTGAATCCGAATTTCAATTTCGCGGCCTCATAAATGTACTGAATTTCAATGCGCTCTAGCACCTAAGCCGTTGATCCATCGAAGAAACTTGAATAGCATGAATACCAGAGAAATTAAAGTACTTTATTTTTTTAAAAGGCAATTTCCTTCCAAAGTTTGTACGCTTTGAGTTATAGGCGAAAAATTAAATAAGATTTTAATTTTTGATCGAGAGTGGAATTTTTGTTTTAACCTTAAGTGCGCTCTACTGTCTAAACAGAGCTGAAAAAAAAATACAACATAGTGAATAGGAAATTTACTATAGTTTATTCTTGTTTTAAGATTATTTATAATCTGTAAAAAGAGTACTTTTTCTGAGTTCATTATATATCTCATTATACATTTACGAAGTCGAAATAAATCCCAAAAACATAAATTGGTAAAAACATTGGTAAAAAAAAATCTACTATATTTTTATTCCTGGCTATGCCATCAAATTTCTCCTGGCTGCTGTGTTTCTGTGTTAAATGGAAAAGTGTTTCCATATATAATATACCTACCTGTAATAATCCGATACTGCTTGCAGTACTAGGTAAATATAATTTAGCAGTTAGTGTGGAATGTGGACACTGCGAAAGTTTAAGTAGTTTCTAAAGGACGATTGATACTCTTACAAGAGTACGAGTAATATAATAATGTTACCGAGGGACAGACACGGACCGGGCCGTTCCGGATGGCCTCTGTGGTGGTTACTACTGAGAAAAGGTGAAGAACAAACAAGCAACTCACACATATTAACACTTGAAAGAGCCATGTGATAAATTCTTACGCAAGTACAATACAAACCTACTCGTACCAGTGGAGCAGAGAGAATCTCGTAAATACTCTAGGATTTATGTTGGAGGTGGATTATTTTCTCTGAAAGAGAAAAAATAAAACATTTTATTTTATTTCCTTAAAGTAAGAATGTATCTACTATCTTTATATTGTATTTTATGTATCATTCTTTCCGGTTTCACTATAATAAATCATCTAAAATTAGATGGACGGTAGGCACACCTATATTAAAAACGTTTCATAGTTGTTATTCAAATCGTAGGTACATCTACAATGAAATAATTCTGAAGCTTCTTTAGCGCTTACTTCAAATAAAAATAAAGTACGTGTGGTGGTTTACTGGAAGACATTACCACACAGCAGTAAGCACACCTTAGTATTGTTGTTACCCAAAGTTGGGTCGTTTTGTAAACATCGTATTATGGAATCAAGTAGATGTGTGTACAGAATGTGTAAATATTTTAGTTTGGTCAGTTAGAATCGTGTTATTCTCGGGTGACAAACTGGTAATCTTCTTCTTCTTATCAGCCTCTTTCCCTCCACGTCTCTTCCTGTGTCTTCCACAATTCTCTATTTTGGGCGCTTTGTCTCCACCCATGCCCCACTGACTCGATGATATCATCGGCCCATCTCCTTTGTGGTCTCCCTACATTTCGTTTACTTTCATAGGGTCTCCAGCTCAGTAGTCTGGAGGGTCCATCTGCCGTCCTTTGCTGAATTGGCAATAGGTGTCTAATATTATATAAATGTACACCATCGTATGGAGTTATATAAATAACAAATTCACATCACATTAACGTCTATAAATTTTCCTTTATTACCTTAAAGTTATTGTTTAATGTTTCCAGTGGAAGGTACTTCATCGATTACTTTGTTATTTCTCCGAAATTATTTATCAGGAGATATGTACTTAGAGTGTGATACTTGAATGTTATTTTGTACGCAGAGTATTTCGGTTCTTCCTTTTGTGAAAGGTAAACATACCCACAACTGCTTACCAGACATTGTAGGGTAGATATTCAAATTGAAATATCAACCCCACTGGGGATATGAGTACACTGCCTTCAAAGGGAATCTCAAAATAACAAGTACTGTAAGTTAAATTGTTTAAGTACTAGATCTCGCAATTCTATTTTCTGAAGCACATATAATAATATTATTACACAAGACAAAAAGGAAATATTTTTCTTTTAACTGAAATGAAAGACAAAACTTCAATATTGACATTATTTGTTTACCCACAGAAAACATTTACTATGGTTTTACATTTTCATGATAAAATACGTAGGTAATGAAATATTGTAAAACTACATTCTTCAGTTATATGATGTTTAAACACTTAGATTGAAACTGGTCGTTATATCTTAACAGATACACAGCCAAGGATGGACCTTCCACAAGGCTTATGACTGATCGTCGGCTGGCTTGGTGAACTTTGTATTTTTACTATTCTATAAAACAAGTAAGGTAGTCTCCAAACGGGAGTAATTAGCAGGATTCTAATCGCATATTCTGCCTTGGTATAGCGGATAGAGTCATCTGTAAATAAATACATCTCATTTCTCTTAGTTCGTCATCTTTTAATCTTCATCGATTACGTGGAACTGCATAGCTCGTCAATATGGGTAAGTACTTGGAATACAATCAAATAATGGAATAATTACTTTCTATAGTAAGCCAATAGGTGAGAGAACTGTGAAGGTTGTAATAATTAATGATTTATTGAGTTACGGATTGTGTGAGGAGAAAATGAAATAAATGTATATACCTATCTGCCGAGTATTGTTATTGGTGGTTACACAGTGTTAGTGTAAATGATTTATGTCCTTCGTTTTATTAAAATACAAATTCTTCGTGTAAAATGAATGGTTATAGAATACACATAGTGTTATGACGGCGCATTGAAGCACCAAATATCTTATCTTCTTATTCTTCTCAGCAGTTCTGATTTCACTGCTGGATTTAGGCCTTCCCTTTGGATTTCCACATATTTCTCTCTTGGGCATGCTTCATCCACCTGTTCCCAGCGATTGGCCTCACATCATCAGACCATCTTGCCTGAGACCTTCCTACTCTCATTCTAGGTATAAAAAAGGCTAAAAATATTCTCATTCGAGAATATTTTTGGTCCATCTAGAAGCGAAATATCTGGCAACTGTCCTGTCCAGCTCCATTTTAGGGGCAACTGCTCTTTACACTTCTTCGGTGACCTTGGATTTCTCTCGTGTCCATTCATTTCTCCGTCTGTCTCTTAACGAAATACCCAGCATCCTCCTCATCAAGGCTTTTTTGTGTACTTCTCTGTAATATCTCATAACATGTAGGTAATTAAATTAAGTTTAACACAATACAACTCCTATAGTCTAAATGAACAAAATAATATATTTACAGTGCAATCCATCAATCCTGATATTAACTTTTCGCAACATAAACGATCCGTTAAGACAACTGACATTTCATCATGAATAGAATATTATTATTATTGTTAGATGCCAACAAACTTTCTAAACGAAGATACTTTGAAACAAAATTGTGTCGTGTATAAATTCTGAGCAAACTTTTGAAATACTGATCAAGATTGAGAGAACTACATATACCTATACTCTTACTCCAAACTTCAATCAATCTGAATTGCCACCTCCTACACTTTAACTTATCAGTTCTCAGTTTGATTAGCATCTTCGCACTAATCGATTATATTTTCAAACAACTAACAAACGAGCATGAAGAGTACTAAATAGAGCACTGGGAGTGTATGGAGCTTTCATTTTTTTTTATTTATTCCAAATTATTATAACAAAGTATAAATCATTGGTGTGGTGCCTAATCCAAATGGATTTTTGGCATCCAGCAGTATAGTTTGGTAAGTGATCACACAATTAGCAAATTAATTTATTTCCTGGTGAGATTAATCCAAAAGTCGGTGTTTATCTAAGATTCTATTCCATTTTCTATTTACATCCAGCATACCTCTCAAGGAGATGGTATGCATAGAAAAAACAAAGCAGGTTATCTATTGGTATTTCCTGACCTCTGCCTTAATAATGAGTTGAAGTAAGATTGAGAGTCTAGTAGCGTATTTGTAGGCGAAGTACCTACATGGTTAAGAAATAAATGAAAGGCATTCCTTCACGCTTCCATAACCGGGGAAAATTACAACCCGATTCGTTTCAGATGTGTTGATTCAGGAATAACAACGATTTATTGCTTCTAAATGAGTGTTTTTTCCCTAACAACTTTCCTTCCAATAATATTGAAGCCGAGGTGTTTATGGCTCCAAGCTAGCCAGGAGAGCAGTAATATTAGATACGTTGAATTATTATCGTCTGGAATCGAGTTATTACGTTATTGTATACGTTCTAATAATAACTCTCAATACACTAATTAATACGAACGAGTGTAAAGGATTTGTAAAAATAATAATAATCTTCCGTGTAAAAATATAATTATGAGCACTGAACAGAGAATGTAATAATACGAGTATTTTTGAAATAACATATTAATGGGGGCAAATTGTATTTCTTATTTAGTTTGCACTTTAAAATCTTCATTACTCGCGTTCATGGGCGTCGAAAGCCTCAGAGATTGGGGGGGGGGGGGGGGGGAGTGGTAAAAAATTTACACATTTTACATTCGATGAAAAACGCGTAAATAGAGAATTTTTTTTGTTAGTCATAATGAATAAGGTCGTGATGTGGTTTAGTTTATTTGAAAATATACATAATAATTTGCACAATATTATGTATGAAAAGTGTTTTCTATAATATATATAGATAGCTCAATGAAATTTACAGGGTAGATACTTTATAAAATTGGCAAGTTTTTGAAAAAATTCAAAAAAAATTTTATTCTATGATTATTTCTTTTAAATCGTCCTCAAACATTTATTAAAATTTTCAATTGTGACTAATTTTGAGATTCAATATTTTTTTATAGGGTTATGGTATCAGGTAGGCCCATAATTCTTTTTGTATCTGGAAGGCACACTATTCACTTATTCTAGAAAAAAAAATCAAGTATGTATCTTAATAATTGGCGTCTCTGTGACCAATAACGTCTTGCAAGTCGGGGTTTGGAAAAAAAATAAGAAAAACATTCATAACTCGAAAACTACAAAAAATCGCTGAACATACATGGGGGTTAAATCGATAGATATTAAGGTCCTCTATCATCCTGCTTCGGTTGATCCACCGGTTGTGTTACACCGTGTATACCTATTCTTTATACTCTGTTATAATTCTCTAAATATTCGGTGGTCGGTAGCCTGGTTGGTAACGCGCTCGACTGTTAATCCAGTTGGCGCGGGTTCTAACCCCGATGCCGATCTACTCCACTTCACGACACAAGCTTTTCAAGCTTACTGTGAAATGTACATAGGTGTATTTGGGTTTATTTTGATAAACCCAGATTCATTTTAAAAAAAGAAAAAAAAAATACAATGAGTTGAGTATCAATCAAGTCTGATTTTATTTCCATAAAACATCTATCAAAATGTTAACATTGCAGTACCTACTATCAGCTACTGATTTTCTGAACACTTTGTGTGAGGGATATCGAGCTACAGCCTACAATGTTTATTACTTATTTGCGATCAAATTTTTCCTATCAGAGGAAAAATTGATCACAGCACACTTTCATTACTGTCTACATACGACTCTATTACTTACATACATCGCGTACACACTCCAAACCACCCTTAAACAGCTATACTCGGTAGATTGTGTAAGTACTATATTAGGTACCCACGTATTGTAGTATATTGTGTGCTTCGATTATCGAAGTACCTAATCAAATTGTGTGCCACGGAATGAAAATAATTTGGATTAGGTACCTACTTCGATAATTAAATTTATGTATTAATTAAATATAGTCGTTAAGTAAAATTTGTATGATTATTTTGATATATTGTTAACCATGAAATCAGTCAATAAAGTAAGTTTCCACAGCACGCACGCGTTTTTATTTCATCTGGATTTTAAGTTTTAGCACATCTCATCGGCACCTGATAGATAATAAATTAAATCATCACAAGAGTTTTTTTTACATTGGTCCTTCGAGCCGGATCAGAACAGGCATGGTTATGTGTAATTTGTTGTAGTGAGTAATTGGCGATGTTGTGGGTATATTAACATAGTCTGTTAGCTACCGATGTAATTTCAAAGTATGAAATGTCTATTCCGCAAAAAACTTCGTACTAAAATTATTTATTTGATTCCGGTAATTTTGACCTACGGATACCGAAATTATATTTATGCAGCATAGTACCTACCTATTACATAGGTTGGAATATCCTACTGTATTCCATACTTACTGACAAAATAAATTCTCTCCGTAAAATGGATAAACGCGTAATTAAGATATTTAAGATGTGACAAATTAACTACACCAGGCACAATTCTTTAAATAATTGACCAATCATTTCCTTGATAAATTCCCCAGTACGAGACCTCATCACAACTCATTCAAATGGTGAAAAAGTAATTTACATTCTCTTCAGTGCACTGTTTACATATTCGTTCCCGTGGGAAATGAAAATTTTCAATTTTTATTCGACACCGATCACGCTTTGAATCATTCACATTATTCATCGTGGAATTCTTCGGCACGACTTTCTTATCGTCGAACGTAGATTCTTTCATCTGGAGACTTAAATATCATGCCTCTTTCTCATCAGCCACGGATGGTTCGTGACAAGAATGCATTCACCAAATAATATCAAATATTATCCAGTGCAGAGGGAAGTAAATAATACACCAACTTCCATCAACTCTATATTTTATTTAACACCAGTAAATGCAGTACCAGCTATAGTCATATTACTCGCATATTCCATACGTGAGGTGGGATTCTGAAAATTATTATAAAACACGCGGTACAAAATACGAGCGAACGAAATTCTCATAATATTATGTCGGTGAATTGTGACCAAAATCACCCATTATTTTATATTTTTTTAAATCTGGTTTCTTTTTGTGCGTAAGTAGCAGGCATGTCTTTTGTTTTACACGTAGCAACTAATTCATTAGGAGGCTAATTTATTCAGAAAGTTGTGTGCGTAGATATAGGGCAGTCTGCCGTTCAATTCCCTCTGCCTACGTCAAAGACTGCACGGGGCATGGGGCATGCTACTAGAATAGTGCGTCCTTCTTCTTCTTCAGCCCTCTGTCCTCTACTGCTGGATATAGGCCTCTTCCATATTCATCCAACCATTTCTGTTGTTTGCTGCTTGCAGCCAGTTTTTTCCCCCACAGCGGCTATGTCGTCGGACCATCAACATACCTTACATAACTTCATTTCCAATTTATTTCCAATCCCAGAATTATTTTTCAGTTAGGAGCCAATCCATATTTAAGTATACTTTCCTAGCACTCCTACGGTGTACTAAGTATATAAATACGTTAGGAAGGTATCATCTTCTTTTTTTGGTTAGTTAGGTGTCTAATTTCAAATATTATAGTAGGCATCAGGTATGTAAATTTGGTATTAAATACAAATATAGTTTTTTGGGGACTATAAATAAAATAGACATCCGAATCAATTACCTACTCATTTATTTAAATTGCGGGTTCATTGCCGTTTACAGTGTCCACCAACCAAC
This sequence comes from Ceraclea dissimilis, assembly GCA_963576895.1. NCBI lineage: Eukaryota > Metazoa > Arthropoda > Insecta > Trichoptera > Leptoceridae > Ceraclea > Ceraclea dissimilis. Next base: position 9,673,163 of record OY756360.1, read on the forward strand.
CTAGATTCTACAGGTCAATTAAATTTGTATTTGTTTAAAGTGTTTGTGATATTCATATTTTTTCAATGGGCGCTAGCTAACTAGTAATGTAGTAGATACATACAGCTAACTAGAAATACTTATAGTGTATTCGTACCTTTCAAAAGATATAGGTAGTTACACCTAGTGTTAATTTTACCCATAGCGGTAAAAAGTCCACGCTTTATTACGTTCGATAATAAATTGGATCCTGAAAAAACATGACTTCAGTATTTCAGAAAATTAAAATTTACGGGCAAAATCGAGTGAAACACGATCGAAATTTTTGAGCATATTGTTTTTATGAAAACCAATAAATTGATTACAAACAACGAACACGTTTCGCACCTTCAATACACAGTGGTCATATTGTGTCCGCCTTTTTATATACTTTCAGGGCCGCCCCGAGGAGTTCCAAAATCCAGAAATTAGACAATTATTATGTATGTATGTATGGCGCTATCATTAAAAAGTAACATGATCCGATCAGGAAGCCGGTGCGGTAGTGCAAAATAATCTAAAATCTCTATCGTCATATAATTGAAACGTCGGTCGCCAGATAAATCGTAACTAACACGACACATTATAGTCCAAGAGCCCGCTGCTTAATTTATGACGTATCTGTTTTTTGATCGAAATGTGGTATAAATGATAGCTTACCAATAGGGTATTACATCGCACTAGGGTTGCCTATCAAAATTTGGCCGCAACCCCCCCTGCCCCCCCCGAAAAGGTCCCACTTTGCGGTTTTTCGCATTTTATAGGAATATGGTAAGAGATAGGAGAAAGTAGTCAATAACAAAAATAATCCTTGCTAAATTCTCTACAAAAAATGTTAAGTCAATTTTTTCGTCGAACTAGCAGTTTACCCGCAATGGCCGGTCCAAAAACGAAATTCATTTAAAATACAGTCGAACATGGATATAGCGATCACGGGTATAGTGAATTCTCGGCTATAGTGAACAAATGCTCGACATTCGTTTAAATTTTTGTATTTTGTATGTAAATCGTCACGGCTATAACGAAGACGCTTCACGGGTATAGTGAACAAATTTAATTCTCGGAACAATATTCTCATTCAAAAAACACAAAAATTTATATAATGTTACGTTTTTTGTCTCATTATGATACTATGTACGTTACATACGATTACTGGGATTATTGAAAGGACAGAAAACTAAATTATCGTAACGTTTATGTCTAATTTTCGAAATCATAAGATAGGTACCAGGTTCAGGTAGCTACCATTGTCTTCAAATACGGCATTAAATTGTTGCACGGAAAAGAACAATGAATCCTAGCTTTATTGGAGGATTATGTTTCGTAAGCTTAAACATCATAAACTGTTAGGGACCATTGTTTTTATAATGCGGGAATTACCCCATATTAGAAGACAATGCTACCTCATAGTCATTCATTAACTCATTTGTTTACTTTGCGATGTTTATGAGGTGATAATAAAAAGGCAAGTTTTCTTCAAATCTAATCCTTTAACTCCACCCATTGGTTTAGTAAACTCCATCTTTTTTCAACTCTTTCGTCCAATAATGGACATTGGGCATTCAAAAGTTCAAGGGCGTTTGTTCTCAATGTTTTCAAAACATGATTGAATACAATACCTGGGAAATTTATTGGTTGTTGCAATGTACCTACCTATAGTGCATCAGCCAATAGAAGAATTTAATTTTTTGGGTACTTGTAATCTTTCTACCGCAACAATAAAGTTTTTTTAGAAACTCAATCAGTTTAAATTATCGATTTGTACCTTTGACATCCGAAAAAGGAGTTCGTCCACATGTCATTGAACATCGAGTGAAAAAATGTTGATGCCTGCAAAAAAAACAATTTACCACCCTCCACTATCTAATCTAATTCACGTCTAGTTTCTTGCGGGGTAGGCAAAGAGAACCGAACGCCAGACCGCCCTATACTCTCACACACTCCTTGCTTCCGTCAGATTAATGCCGTATCACACACATTCTTCGATTTCTCTTGCTCAAAAAACGAAAATTCTTAAGGATTTGGTCGACATGGTCGGTCCAGGTTAGCCTCGGACGGCCCCGCAGACAAAACCGTTTCAGGCATAATAATGATTGGCTTGAACGATGTAGAAATCATCACAATCGTCTGTATTAGTACGCGTATATAGGCATATAACCAGGGTAAGTACCTAAACGATGTACCTACGTAATATACCTACTTCACGGGTATAGCGTTTCACGGGTATAGTGAACAAATATACGCGGTCCCTTCGTGTTCGCTTTAACCAAGTTCGACTGTACTAAAAAAATGTATTTAAACTAAATTGGTTGAAAATTGATAAGAGCTACAGGAAAATAGTCAGAGAACGAATTAATTACCATAGTCTTAGCTTCAAAACGAGCTATAACTTATGTTCATACATCTAATAATTTCGGAGCTATTGCAATAAAACTCAGTGATGAAAATTCTTAAAATTTAGTTTTTCATAAAATAACCAGTGATATAGCGCCACAGGCAAATTTTTTTTTCCATAAAACGTTAGTAATAATGGGTGGAAGAATGTGAAAGAAAAAATATCCAACTTTTTTTTTTATTTTTTCACAAAATATTCTGTTTTTTGACCGGTCATTACGGGTAAACTACTAGTCCTATGAAAAAATTGACTTAACGTTTTTTATAGAGAATTTAGCAAGGATTATTTTTGTCATTGACTACTTTCTCCTATCGCTTACCATATTCCTATAAAATGCGAAAAACCGCGAAGAGGGACCTTTTCGGGGGGGGCAGGGGGGGTTGCGGCAAGATTTTGATAGGCAACCCTAGTGCGATGTAATACCCTATTGGTAAGCTATCATTTATACCACATTTCGATCAAAAAACAGATACGTCATAAATTAAGCAGCGGGCTCTCGGACTATTACACGACACATACTTACTGACCTACCTTAGTCTGTAGTCATCGAAGAGTCCATTTTCTCGTAAATTTTTTTTATTTATACTTACATGCAGTTTGTGCGGTGACACGACATAAAGTCTACAGACAAAATGTCTCCCGACAGAATGTCTCCGGACAAAATGTTAACAGACAAAATGTTCACACGACAAAATGTCTCCAGACAAAATTTTTACATACATAATTAATTAACAGGATTTTTTTTAGGGAAATTATGTTTTTAATAAAATTGAGTATCGAAAAATGCAATTTGTCTAAAAATACATTTTGGTCAACATTTTGTCTGTAAAAATTTTGTCCGGAGACATTTTGTCGGGAGACATTTGTCGGGAGACATTTTGTCTGTGGACATTTCGTCGTGTAAACATTTTGTCCAGAGACATTCTGTCAGGAGACATTTTGTCTGTGGACATTATGTCGTGGAACCAGTTTGTGCCCCGCACACTTTGCACATATGGCAATGGCGGCCCTGTGTACCCTTAGGAATTACCTACATTCTGTAAATAAAATACGATCAAATTTATTATAAATTGTCAATATGTGATGGTCCCATATTAATTTTTCCCCTCTCATCTTTACCAATCGCAGGAGTACCAACAATATTTATTATGGAAAATATCAACGGATTCACATACGAGTATTGTCACTGATGTTATGAACAACATACCTACGTATGTAAATTTTGAATATTTCCAAACATTGTTGCATAGTATGTATCAGGTACCTACTCGTAACATCCCTAAAAAACTTTTTAGGTAAAATGTTACGTAACTCTGACCATCCATTTTAACAAATTTTGATAGGTAGCTACCAGCTTTGGTGAGATTAATCAACCGTGTGATATTAGAATATCGATAAAACTGCGTCATTGTTTGGAACAAACCATGTTGTAACATTCAGAAATGTTGCGGAGAAAGCTAAAAAAAATCCTTTTAAGGGCTTGGCACCACGAATGACATCAGTCATTTCCCACGGCATTAAGGTTCAAAATCGCGTGAACAATCGCATGATAAAATGGTAAAAATAGCGTTTTTTCCATTTTTTGGGGTTAATTTTGCGTCTATAAAAAACTTTTACGGTTATTCCCTAGATTTTAATGCACATTATCAGTACAAAAAAAAATGTTTACTTCGCGACTTCGGGAAACGAGTTTCCGTCTTTCGGAAAAAAGAACAGAGGTGTTTTTAATAATTTTTTTTGAGAAATCTATACAAGATATAAAAAATCTTTTACGGTTATTTCCTAGATAAAGGTTCAATGCATCTACCCTGTTTTGTTCCAAAGAATATTTGGTAACAGTTGTCGAGATAGAAGGACTCCCGTTTTTAGAAATTTTTGTAATGTCGGTATGCATAATTTTAGAAAAATCAGAGTTGTTTTTTTTTCAATTTGTGTGTTTTATCACGATGTTTTTTAATGTCGTTCCATTTTTCCGCCTCGTCATTATGCATACTCTTAATTTTGGGAACTAAGTTTGGCGCGAACTATCGAAAACCAAAAAACATATTCTAGGATTGCATCGGATTTTAAGTTATAGCTCATAGACGCACTAGCCCCGTGGAGGCACTTGCCCCAACTGACCTTTCATATGATAATGTCTTATTCAAAATGAAGATCAATTTTATGATCCCGTAATAATTTATGTAATATCTCATTTTATAATTTCTTACTTTTACGATGCAATTCTTTTTATTTTCATGTATATGCAGAGAGGAATCTCGAAGTATACATTTAATGTATGTATTGTATCTCAAATAATTTTGTTCGCCCATTAACCAAGTTTCAACAAAAAAAAACACATAAAAACCCGAAACATTAATTAAAAGTTTTTTCTTATTTTTTTTTCAACTTTAAGTGAAGACATTTTGAAAAGACTGAAAGTAAATCAATATAATACAATAATGCAAAACATATTTACAGCTACACCGCTTATACAAAATTGTAACAAAACTTATTCATTCCTTTCAATAGTACTTATAGAAAGTTTAGTATAAAGAAACACTTTATAACTTCAACCTCACTGGCTAATGATTTATAAACAACATCGACAGGATGTTTGGCAGTCAAGCTAATAATTAATTAGACAAAATTTAATAAATAATCTACCCAGTGGCGGAACTAGCATTAGTGCCGCCCGGCCGGCCCGGCTCTGAAAATGCCGCCCCATTCCGACCCATAAAGAACCTATAAGAGTATGTAGTTGTAATACTAATTCTACATACGTACCTACTATATTTATGTACATACAGTAAGTATGACTACTGAAGGAATTCGAATTGCATTCTTTATCAATAATATACCTACCTACCCAACAGTGAAACTAGGGCAGAGCAACAAAAATTTTAATACAGTTGCGACATAAAAAAGCGCAACATGCGATTTTTTTTTGAAACTGATAGTCGTGATGTCCTTTTGCTTCATTTTCTTATAATAAAAATAGTACCTAGGTTTCACAAAAAATGGAAATATTTTTAAGCAAATAATGGGTGTAGTGATAAACCTGGTTATATTTCTATAGTAGATACCACATCTGGTTATATAGGGCAGACGATCATGCAAGTAGCGAAATTTCTGTCAATAGATAAAGAATCTAAGATATAGTTCATAAAATATAAAAAATACTTGAGTAGGTACAAAGAAACAGGTCTAATAGCGCCGCAGGCAAATGTTTTCATGAAATAATTGTAATTTAATATATTTTCAAAATAATTTTAGAAAATTCAGAGTTGTTTTTTTTTTATTTGTGTTTTATCAAGATGTTTTTTAATGTCGTTCCATTTTTCAAATGCGCCGCCCGGGGCGGACCGTTCTTCTCGCTCCTCCTTAGTTAAGCCACTGATTCTACATACTACGGGACCGATATTTTGTTACTTAAAATCATGTACTTATTAAGAGTATGCATACCAACGTTTCAAAAAATTTAAAAAACGGGAGACCTTATATCTCGACAACCGTTACTAAATATGCTTTGGAACAAAATATAGTAGATGCATTGAACATTTATCTAAGGAATAAGCTAAAGACCGACCGAATATTCGGTTTCGGTTACGGCCAGTTTCGGCCAAAATTGCCGGTTTCGGCCAAAAAGTGGCCGAATATTCAGCCCAACCGAAACTTGCATCCGTATTATACCGAGCATTGTCGGGAATCTTCGGAACAGATTTACACATTGTAGTTGTATTAGTAGAATCTTTTTTTATTTTACAAAAGTGAACTCGATCACTATCACTATCCATTTTTATGCACATCATGACAAAAATTTTGCCAGCGGCGCTACTTAGCCAGCAGTTTCCCTGATACAACAAAACCAAATGTTTTACTTACCTACAACAAGATTCATCACTTCGCCCATTAACAAAAAAACAAAATTGCCTGCTTCTGGCTACTTCAGGAAAAATTGCATTTTAAGGAAAAATACTCAAAATTATTATTGTATTCTATATACCTATTTTAGTTCAAAGATTATATACACATGGGTGTCGGCAGGGGGGGAAGCCGCCCCCCCCTAGAGATTGGAATAGGTATATATTTTTTCACGCTAAATGATGAGATCTCACAATAAATCACACTATTACCGCACGTTTTCGCACCATGTCATAAATTTTGTAAAATTAGCATAAAAAATACACCAAAATTCAATTGTTTCACAAAAAAATTGCCTGCGGCGCTTTTTTTTTTGCTTTTTATAGAAAACATTTTTCGTACATAATTTTGTGCAAATTATTGAGTACATTTTCTAATACACCAAACCACATCACGGCCTTCTTCACTTCACCGTGTCTCACAAAAAAATTTCGCCTGCTGCGCTATTTGCGCCTTTTTCATCCTATTTCAATTTTGTAAATTTTTGTTGCCCCCCCTTAGCTCCGAGGCTGGCATATTAGCAAAGTACACCACAACTTCCGTTACTTAACCTCCCGAAGAAAAATTGCATTTTTTCTGCCCCCTCCTAGTGTTACCTATGCCATGTACCGATGGCAAAAGTTCTAGTTTGAAGGTTCTTTTGTGCTTACATTGAGTTCCGAAAATGAAGTGGTTTCCTAATAAATATCTTTGGAAACAATAAATATCAGAGCAGGGTACCTATAATGATATTTTTTTTTCAAAATTACAACTGAAATTCCTAAGTTTCGGTTTCGGTTTCAGCCGAAACTAGAAGGGGAGCCGAATATTCGGTTACGGTTTCGGTTTCGGCTAAAAATCCAGTTTCGGTCGGACACTAGGAATAACCGTAAAAGATTTTTTATATCTTGTATAGATTTTTCAAAATAAATTTTGAAAAACACCCATGATCTTTTTTCCGAAAGACGAAAACTCGTTTCCCGAAAGTCGCGAAGTGATTTTTTTTTGTACTGATAATATGCATTAAAATCTAGGGAATGACCGTAAAAGTTTTTCGACAGACGCAAAATTAACCCCAAAAAATGGGAAAAACGCTATTTTTACCATTTTATCATGCGATTGTTCACACGATTTTGAACCTTAAGGCCGTGGGAAATGACTGTGACGCCATTCTTGGTGCCAAGCCCTTAAAATAAATAATTCTGCAATATCCAAACCGACTGATTAACATAAAAACTATGAGATACCTAACCAGTAAAATTTCATTTATTATCCATCATTGCAACAAAGTAAAATGTTTAGGTATTGGTTGTTATCTTCTTGGTTATTTTATTGTTTTCCCTTGCCAATTTTATTCTTGCTGTCTCATTGTCACATTTACTTGATTATATAAATTTGACTGACGTTTCATTTTATATTAATACTACTTATCTATCTACTTAACCTCGACCTCCTTAAGAGTATGCGTATTGGCATTTCAAAAATTTATAAAAACGGGAGACCTTAGATCTCAACAACATAACTAAATATGCTTTGGAAAAAAATAGGGTTGAACAACATTGAACCTTTTTTATAAAACGAATCTGGGTTTATCGAAATAAACCCAAATACATCTTCGTACCTTTCACAGTTAGCTAGAAAAGCTTGTGTCGTGAAGTGGAGTAGGTCGGCATCGGGTATCGAACCCGCGCCCACTGGATTAACAGTCGATGGCGTTACCAACCAGGCTTCCGACCACCTCAGGATAATCCGTAAAAGATTTTTTATATCTTATATAGATTTCTCAAAATAAATTTTGAAAAACTGCACCTCTGATCTTTTCTCCGAAAGAAAGAAACTCGTTTCCAGAAAGTCGCCGTTAAAATATTATTTTTGGATTGATAATACGCATTATGTGGCTACCACACGCTCGCATACGCTCGTGTGAATGAGTAAAAAGACGTGCGGACGGGGTGATTGCCCTGGATTGTATACGTAATCGACGGTTAACGTATTTTTAATCATTCACACAAAAAACGTCGAGGGTCGGCGAGCGTGTGGATGAATCAATAAAATCTAGGGAATTACCGTTAGTACAGTAATCAGAGGAGATTGGATGGCATTTCTAGGAAAAAAACTATAGACGTCTTTTTCTCCGTCATGCTTTAGTATTTGGGGGCGCTGAATCCGAATTTCAACTTTGCCATCCTTGTAAATGTGATGCGTTCTGAGATATATTATGAGAAAAACTCAGAAAAAAACGTTATTTTTAGAGACTTTCGCTCATTAGTCAAAAAGTATACATTTTAGAGAAAAGAAATTATTAAATTGATATTATTATACTACGTTGAAGTTTGTTGATTGAAGCTAAATTAAATAATATATATGTATAAGATCTAGTTACACAGTATATTGAAATGTAGTCTCACAACTAAACAGTAAATAATAAATTAATCTGAGCATCATAATTAGAGCAGACTGATACATAAATCACAGTTTGCAATGTGCGTAAAATATAAATGTTGGTATACATAAACAAAGATTGAAATACGAGTAGATTCGAATTTATTACCAGTATTACTCGTATATTTACAAGAACGGCAACGTCATGATACTAAGTAGTTTTATTCAAAGACTTTCATCATAATAAATTATTCATTTTGTCCAGAAATATTCTTCGATATCATTCGATTTTTTCAATGGTAGGTACTTGAAGCAGCGCCGTTGCACCGAATGCAATTTTATCACATTTAATAGGCTCATCGATTTAACATACTATAATATAGGTACATTAAATATAATAATGTGTAATATGTAGTTTTTTATTTATTCAGAGAATACAACAGCTAAATACATAATATGATATGTTATATATATTTACATTTTATAGCACCAATTATAGTATTCTTTGTTTTATTAACAAAAGTATAATTAAATTATATATAAGTAAGAAATAGGAAATAGGATAGGAATGGATCCAGGAATAGGAAGGAAAATGGAGAAAGAAAGTGACAATATTTCTTTACATTTTAGTTATATGCTGAAACCCTCAGACCCAACGGTACACTCGTTATTGCTGGTGTTACTGTATATGTACCAGAGTTGTACCTAGAGGTATCCTCATCAAAGAAAAACAAACATATATGATGGAAATCTACAACGATCTTCATAATCAAATCAAATCCCCATCATGTCTACCTCTTATAAGAGTCAGCACGAGAACAAAGAAGTGAAATAACAACCGATCATCTAAGCGTATAAATGTGTCAAACAATCATAGATATAAAGTATTTTGTATGGTAAATGTGACTTTAAGTCGAATCTCATTGATTTAATATTTAGTTTACTTAACTCTGCTGTGTGGAGGGTGGATGATATTTTAATACAAGGAAAGACGAAGTGGAATCATAATATAAGATGAAGAGGTAGAGGGAGACACACTAGGGACATGAAGTCTCATTCGGCACTCTTATTATTTTCATCTTTAGTATTATAAGAGTATACTAGAAGGTAACCATAACTAACAGAACAGACAGTAATATTCCACACCGTTCCTACTTACCTCGTTTTATAACTACAGGTGCATCTGTACCTAATATTTATTGAATAATGGATATATTTTCTTCCTGTACCGATACCCTTCCTTCTTCAATAAAATGATCAAAATTTTACTACCTAATTATAATTCCAACTCAATTAGGTACTTATTTAAACTGTATAGAGATTTGACGTATTTGTCGATGTTTGTAAGGAAAAAAAATCTTACTGCAGAATTCTCCTCTTCTTCCTTCTTTTTCCTTCTTTCTCCACATGATTTTTATGTACATGATGCTCTTAATTTTAACTTTAATGTGTGGATGGAAGAGGTAAAAATATATATTACGAGAACAAATGTTGCCATTGCCATAAAACAGGACATAACCGATAGCAATGGAGTGTAATCGTATTTGTTGGATATAATAATATTCACCTATGTGTCTACTGCCCCAGAACAGACTCTGGCCTAGTGGGGCAGTACATTTTCCCATGTATCTTGTTGTCTTATGTATGTTTATTTTGTATTTATATATTATGAGTGTGTATATGTATATGTATATATGGGAAATAAATCTTCATTCATTCATTCAATTACCTAGGGGGATAGGTCTGGATTGGGCTGCCTTCAGTAAATTAAAACACACAAGGGTTCATGGAACGGCAGATGCTTGGTGTTAGTCTACGGGATAGGTTAAGAAATGAAGAAATTCGACAAAGAACTAAAGTGGCCGATATCATGAGCCGTGTGTCAAAACTCAAGTGGTAATGGACAGGACATATGGCGCCATGAATATCGAAGTTGAGGCCTTGGACAGATAAAAGGAGTATCGGAAGGCCATCAAAGGGATGAACCGATACATTGTCCAAATCGCTGGGGGAACCTGGATGCGGAAGGGTCAGAGCAAAGACGAGTGGGAACAGTTGGAAGAGGCCAGATCCAGCAGTGTAGGGAAGAAGGCTGACGAAGAAGAAGTTGATGTTTGTATATACTAATTGTAAAATGGTTTAATAGGCATATTGCGAGACGAATAATGACGATAGATGACTCTCTAAAGATATGGGTATGTATGTGTGTGAAAAGGGGCGTGAGGAAACACGGCCGACTGTCCATGTCAACTACATCTCCAAGGACGGACAAGTTTCAAATAAAATGATTCGGAGGGCGTGTACAATATTATGACGAATTTCCCGAGTGTGAAGTATGGAAAGTATGTGTAAGGATAGGACAGTCTGGTGTTTGGTCCTCTTTGCTTAACCCGCATTAGACGTGACATGAGTGAATAGACAGATAGATAGACTTTCTATATTATAATGTCATAGTATAGCTGGATTGTCCGGAGGATGATTATGCTGGATGATCCAGCTACTATGATTGACGCCGGCCGTGAAAGCCTCAGTATCTACTTGTCTATAATGTGTTTATTTTTATTTCTTTTGTACCTTTATTTTGCTAGAAGTGCGGGTAAAGAGGTCGCTATTAATGCGCCCGAGCTACCCAGGGATGTGTAGGGCCTTAAACCCGCGGGATTTTCCTTCAATGTACCTCTATAAATAAAATTAATTTGGGTCTGTTAGGTGGTTGCGTACGAAGCTACTTATACGAAGTGCGACGAGGTAATTTCTGTTCTCTACCCTCTCGCCACCTCCCTTGCGGGGTAGGCAGAGAGAACGGATCTTCAGACTTTCCTATCCTGACACATGCTTCGGGCTTCCGTCACATTCATGCAATTCCTCATGCATATTCTGCGTTTCCTTTTTCTCAAAACACGTCCGTCCTTGAGTATCTGGTCAACATGTTCCAGCCATGTGGTTCTTGGACGGCCGTGTTTCCTTACACCTCTTCTTTCACCCGGGTAAATTTTCTTCGTTATTCTTTCGTCGTTCATTCTCTCCACATGACCCAACCATCTCAACTTGTTCACTTTCATTTTAGTGCGACGAGGTAATACCTACTCGTATTATACTACATAGTATACATTTTGATGAATATTGTTTAATCCCAATGTTATTCCACTGCTAAGACTCGGGACCACAAGACAGCGGTCTCAAAGGTCACGACGAAAAAGACGATTATGATTATCAAAGTCGGGCCTATCTAGTTAGACACTAAATAAGACAGTAAGTGTCATTTTGTGGTCGAGTCTTCGAACATTACTGGACAATAGATAAAGGATTTTAGGATTCATAATTAACCATTAGAAATAATGACGCAAAATTCCCAAAGCTTTATGGCTTTTAGATAAGTTATTAAGAGTAAGCATATTGACATTTCAAAAATTTCTAAAAACGGGAGAGCTTAGATCTCGACAACCGTTACTAAATATGCTTTGGAACAAAACAGGGTAGATGCATTGAACCTTTATCTAGGGAATAACCGTAAAAGATTTTTTATATCTTCTATAGATTTCTCAAAAAAAAAAATAAAAACACCTCTGATCTTTTTTCCGAAAGACGGAAACTCGTTTCCTGAAAGTCGCGGAGTAATATTTTATTTTTGTACTGATAATATGCATTAAAATCTGGGAATAACCGTAAAAGTTTTTTGATAGACTCAAAATTAACCCCAAAAAATGGAAAAAATGCTACTTTTACCATTTTATCATGCGATTGTCACGCAATTTTGAACCTTAACGCCATGGGAAAAGACTGTGACGTCATTCCTGGTGCCATGCCCTTAAAGCCTTGCCTTTCAAATGATGTCTCTAGCTCTGTTCTATAATATTTTCGGCATTTGTAGGTTACTTGTAAAAGATACAATGTGGGAATATTGCGGACCTTTGATAGCTCTTATGATAGGGTTCGACAATATGAATATACCAATAATAAAATCTTGCAACCCCACTTGCAGTTAATGTCTGTCGGCGTGCAAGATATAGAAAACGCACTGTAGTTATTTTATGTTGTTTTGATTTACATACATAGTGTGCCATTACGATATAGACAGATGTATTTTATACTGTAAATTTGAATTTTATAAATTGTTCTCAATTCGTGATTGATGTGCATATTTCTGTAGAAAAAAATGTATTTAGTGCTTCTACCCTTTTTATTGAAAACAGCTGAATTGCATGGTTTATTGTCTGCTTTGACATACAAAGGCTCTTTTGGGCGGTGAATAAAACTGAATAATTCAATAGAATACCCCTTCCATTAGTGGTAGAAGGCAGTAAGGGGTCAATCAAAATAATAATACCCGCCCACTTTCTGCTTAATTCTTTATATAAGCGACTTCTTTGAAGGCGTTCTGCGGTGTGTACTGATGTATAGTAATAATAAAGAGCAAAAATTTGCTTTCATCGATCAATGTCAAAAGAGGACCAAGACCTGGATCTTAAGGGATCGCTACACCAAACAAAAACTCTATCGACATTTTAATATTAATTATGGACTTTTTGCACAGAATCTCTCTCACTCTTCAATATAAAGCTGTCAATAAATCCATTAAGAAGGTTCACAATCCTTGTACTTAGGCAGATTTCTGCATGAATGTTACAGAAATTAAATATTCATAACATGAGCTCCTGATTTCTTCATATTTTCTAGTAAATTGCAATCAAAGTAAGTGTGTTTTATATTCATTTTCCGTCTGTTAGCATGCGCTTAATTAGTTACAGGATTTACTAATAAGTTTGGCAAATAAGTTTATACGTAGGGACTACCAAATAGTTATGATTATCAATATTCTGTAGAATGTCAATGAGCAATGTCAAGAAATCTCAATGAATACAATGAATTCAAATTTCTCAAAAGGGTTCAAACACATAATTTATTTATTTATTTATTTATTTATTTATTGGGGACACACACAGAAAGTTAACAATCATACATAATGACATACACAAAATATATAATTCAATCTATTAGTAATTTTCATTTTGTGTGTGTACCTTACTATTATGTAGAAGAATGTGTGGGAAAACGCTGAGGGATAAGACAAGAAAAAGGTTATTAGGGAAATGAGTGTCCGCAAGACTGGTGTGTGACTGGATGACAAAAAATATATATTTTAGTGAGCAAACAGATGTGAGGAAACGCGGCCGCCCGTGATTGACCTGGTCCGATCGTGTTGACCAGATCCTCAAGGATGGACACGTTTTGAGTAAAAGGAATCGGAAGAAGCTAGGAGAGTGTGTGTAAGGGTAGGGCTGTCTGGCGCTCTGTCCTCTCTGCCTACTTTGCTCAAAATTTTCCACTTTTTATTTATAAAAAATAGGTACTGATTTTAATGCACTGACAGTTCGTCCCCCGACAATTCGTCCCCTCAGATTAGATCTTCAGTTTGCGTGCACATAGGTACAATTTATTTCTTAAATTTGATTAACGTTTACAAAAATTATTATGTTTTAGTTAATTTCGATTATCTGCTCGCCCTAGTGAACATTTACTTGAAATATTTCAACTTATCTACTTGATTTTGTATCATCAGCTCGCCCTAGTGAATTTTCGTAGTACTTAAACTTGTAATTTAAAGCATTTTCCTGAAAAAAAACGGTAACAATATCGACTTATTGAAACTTTTTCTTCTCGTCATAAAGTTTGTGATTGTTAAAATGAAAGAAAGCACGCATAATGAAAATACCTACCGCGAATTTCACAAGTTACAGAATAAATATTAACAAGAAGATGTAGATATCAATTGATACCGACCCACTTTCAGAACATTTTTTTATTATTTATCTCTCTGGTGATTCTCAAATAAAGTTATATGTGTTTTTATTCACTGTTTGTGGGGTGGTTTTCTAGAACTCCATTATAAATTGTAAATAATTGTTTTTTTTTTTTAAGATAAAACTTGGAGTTTTGAATGATTTTTATTATAATAATAGAGACGAGTTTCGGCTTCTGTAGTCGTAAAGCCGTAATCATTCGTTGGTTCGTTGGTATACAAAATACACATAAAAAATACAAGAGCTCCTGGTTATTTAAAATTTAATTTTTATATTTTCTTAACTGAATTTCCTTTACATTCTTGTATAATCTCATTTAATTTCTTATTTTATTCGCTGTCATACCCAAAATATACCTAAAAGTATTTCTATAAATAATGTTGTTAATACGTACATACGTGGAAGTCTAAGTGTACGTGACGTATCCGACAAAATTCAGGAAAGCAGATTACGGTGATACGAGCATGTGAGAAGAAGACCCCCGGAATACATTGGTAACAGGGCACAGTCCTTAGTTGTCCCTGGTAGGAGATCTAGAGGAAGACCCAAGCGGAGGTGGCGTGAGGTCGTGAGTCAAAATATAAGAGACTGTGGAGCATCCCCGGAATATGCACAGGATAGAGCCAAGCGGCGGCGGAAAACAAGAATGGCAGACCCCACCACAAATGCCCAAGGAGAGAGAGAGAATGTTGTTATTGACGAGATTCTGATCACAGCCCTTCGTATTCTGATTGGCATCGATTGTTTATACTCGTTTATTAGTTTTTTTTTCATACATTCATTCGCTAGCTCATTCAGGTATAGAAAGTCATCAAAACTTCCGCCAAATTTGTTGATGTATAGCTTCTAATCCTTGCATTGGATTTTATCTAAAAAGGACGCAATAATAATCCTTGCATCGAGGTTTATCTATAAAGGACGCAACAATGTAAATTGTCTAAATCATAAAAAAAATTGAATCTGGGTACATCTTTATACACTTCATAGAAAGCTTTAAAAGCTTGTGTTGTGAAGTGGAGTAAGTCGGGGATTGAACCCGCACCCACTGGTTTAACAGTTATTAGTAGGAACTGTTATATTATAAGTGTATTATAGGACGGTAATGAGTTGTTCCAAGTTCAAAGCGAGAGTGGTCAAAATCTAGTTAAACAACTTATAGTTCAAGTTATGTGTCTTGGTGAGCCTTTGGTTATATGAACTTGACGTTAACTTGTTTCAAGTTTACTCCGTGAACTGAAATTATACCCTTATGCAATTATGTAATATCTTAGTGCAATATTAGTCTATCGTACATCCTAACTACATACATAATATATGACATTAGGTACTTAAAGCAGAACGTAGATGTATTTACGGTTGTAATAAAATATCTTTACTTAAAAAAAATATGAGTACATTTTGTGGATTGTATTGAAAGAAGGCAATTTTCTTTATTACGAGTACAAGTAATTAATTATAAATCAGAAAAAATAGGCCTCTTCAAAATGCCTATAATGACTACCTATAATCTATATACATAAAAATAAGTCTGTTTTTTTTTTGTAAGTGTTCGCATAACTCCCACATTTTACGATGGATTGCTGTGAAAATTCACAAAAAACTTTCGTACCGATCTGCTTTAGGTTTAAACGTCTAAAATAAAAGTTTTTACTAGGAGGTACCATAATAATGAGAGGATCCAAGGGTGGTGTGGGGTCATGTGTGGTATCGTATAAAAGGGCGTTGGAAAATGAGTTCAGAGCTTAAGTCACATTTTGTCCGGCTCAAGCCATTGGGAGACACCGTATCGTTGCGAAGCACGGGAAACTCAACTAGTATAGGATGTATTTTTAGGTTCCAATCTAAAATCGATAAGATTAACAAACATGGGGTAATGGCGTCTGTTTATGCAAGTATGCATTGTATATTATTACAAGCGCATTTTTTTTTTCTCTTGTTTACAAATACTGGAATGAATTATTATGAATAAAATATTTTACACTTAAAGCTAACGTATGCATTCACCAGTCATTGTATACATTAACTGAATATTTTAGTCAAAGTATAAACTCCGTAAAAAAATTATCGCTTTAACTAGTGGGTGTACACATTCACTAGTCAATGCATGCATTAACTATTGAGAATTTGTTAAAGCATAAACGACAACCAACAGGATATTTTTTTTAGGTTTAAAATATATTTTCGAAGTTTATAAGTGTATATTCATTGAGGTAATCCTGATAAGAAACATGAAATAAATCGAATATAATTCTCACTGACAGCTGACAACAGTGTGTATAGGATAACAGCTGTTCGACAATGGCGGCTATTTTACTTGTTAAAAACATTTCGTACGCTTTGACTGAATCTCCTTCATAAATTTACGCACTAACTAGTCAAAGCGTAATAGTCCAAGAGCCCGCTGCTTAATTTATGACGTATCTGTTTTTTGATCGAAATGTGGTGTAAATGATAGCTTACCAATAGGGTATTACATCGCACTAGGGTTGCCTATCAAAATCCTGCCGCAACCCCCCCTGCCCCCCCCCCCGAAAAGGTCCCTCTTCGCGGTTTTTCGCATTTTATAGGAATATGGTAAGAGATAGGAGAAAGTAGTCAATGACAAAAATTATCCTTGCTAAATTCTCTACAAAAAACATTAAGTCATTTTTTTCGTAGAACTAGCAGTTACCCGCAATGGCCGGCCCAAAACCGAAATTCATTTAAAATACAAAAAAAATGTATTTAAACTAAATTGGTTGAAAATTGATAAGAGCTACAGGAAAATAGTCAAAAAAGGAATTAATTACCATAGTCTTAGATACAAAACGAGCTATAACTTATGTTCATACATCTAATAATTTCGGAGTTATTACAATAAAACTCAGTGACGAAAATTTATTCATAAAATTTATTCATAAAAAGTTTTTCATAAAATAACCAGTGATATAGCGCCGCAGGCCAAAATTTTTTTTCTATAAAATGTTAGTAATAATGGGTGGAAGAATGTGAAAGAAAAAAAATCAAACTTTTTTTTTTATTTTTTCAAAAAATATCCTGTTTTTTGACCGGCCATTACGGGTAAACTACTAGTCCTATGAAAAAAATGACCTAATGTTTTTTGTAGAGAATTTAGCAAGGATTATTTTTGTCATTGACTACTTTCTCATATCTCTTACCATATTCCTATAAAATGCGAAAAACCGCGAAGAGGGACCTTTTCGGGGGGGGCAGGGGGGGTTGCGGCAAGATTTTGATAGGCAACCCTAGTGCGATGTAATACCCTATTGGTAAGCTATCATTTATACCACATTTCGATCAAAAAACAGATACGTCATAAATTAAGCAGCGGGCTCTCGGACTATAAACTAGACTGATTGTGAACGCGTTAACTGAACGTGTCAGTCAATGTATATCTTGGCTAGTTAGTGTATTGTATGCTTTCACTAAAATAACGCTTTAACTGTAACATATATGCTAGTATATTTACCTAAAACTTTGTTTTAACCATGAGTTTCTACCCGCGTACTGTACGAGTATATTTCAGAGTCGGAAAATTTTATGGATACTTTTTTTTCCATATTATCGTCATACGTGAAGGATCAAATGTTATAGTAGGTAGGAATAGTACTTTATTCAAATTCATCTTTCACCCTTTAATAGACAGTAGGTACCTACTTATGTATTTATTAAAATTTATGATTACTCGTTAACCCAGTTATGACCCGGAGAAACACACATAAAATTGATGCCTATTTTATATTCAATAAAGATTGACGGATGATCGTTTTTATATTACCCATTTAACGTCACATTTTTATATACTATGTCGTCCTTTTTAATTTTTATTATATCCTTTTAACGTTATGTGGCCAGGCCTTACCTACTTACCTGTATAATTAAACTTGCATAATACATATAACACTGTACAAATTTATTGTACAGTGTACACTGTACAGTGTACACTGTAAAATTAACAAAGTATTGTTATGTTCTCCAACTTGGCACCAAGAATGAAGTCACGGTCATTTCCCACGGCATCAAGGTTCGATATCGCGTGAACAATCGCATGATATAATGGTAAAAATAGCGTTTTTTTTTCCATTTTTTTGGGGTTAATTTTGCGTCTTTCAAAAAACTTTCACGGCTATTCCCTAGATTTTGATGCATATTATCAGTACAAAAAAAAATACTCCGCGACTTTCGGGAAACGAGTTTCCGTAACGGAAAAAAGATCAGAGGTGTTTTTCAATTTTTTTTTGAGAAATCTATGCAAGATATAAAAAATCTTTTACGGTTATTCCCTAGATAAAGGTTTATTGCATCTACCCTATTTTGTTCCAAAGCATATTTAGTAACGGTTGTAGAGATATAAGGTCTCCAGTTTTTAGAAATTATTGATATGTCGGTATGCATACTCTCAATATAAATACACAAACTACATTCAAGACTAGTTACACGTACCTAACAATGAATATGCACGTCGAACACAACTGCTTTAGTAATTAACTATTAATAAAATGCAAGACTGGTGTTGCAACTAGAATGAAAGTGAACAAACTAAGATGGTTTGGGCATGTTGAGAGAATGAAGGATGACAAGATCTAAGCTATCAAGATCTAATCTAGCTAAAGGGGACATCGGATATTTCTAGTTCACCGCACGAACAAGATCAACGGTGGTTGCATAATGCACAATACACAGTACTGCCCTGCTAAGAAAAAAAACCACAAGTGCTGATAAGTAAGTTTTGAGATAAATTGAAAAAACATTTTTTTTTTCTTCTCGCTTTATTTTAATGCGTATAGAATTGACATATCGAGTTGACGATTTTTTTCATTGAGAGATTATACTTTTTAGTTTTATATTCAAACAAGATGTTACACTTACTATTTGTTTTTATTAAGATTTTAATAAAAAACCTTTTCTGCTTCCTAAATTGCACTTGAAAAATATGCGAGTCTAAGGAAAAAAAACTAAGTACTTATTAAGTAACCAATATGAGGCTAAAAAAACACAATTGCACACTTGTGTTGTTTTAGCTTATAGTGCAGTTGCTGAGTATAATAATATACAAACGTAATAAGAACTAAAAAAAATCATAACTTCATCACTTATGTTTTCCTTCTAAATATTTTTATGACTATTGTCGTGATATATCGTATATCCGTTCTGCAACGCGCACGCTGCATGTTGTCTAATGTTGTGTACTTACTACTTACATACAAATTTTTATTGCATAAAGATTCTATCTATCTTCATGTAGATTCAACTACCATTAAGAGTATGCATCCGACATTTCAAAAATTTCTGAAAACGGGAGAGCTTATATCTCGACAACCGTAACTAAATACGCTTTGGAACAAAATAGGGTAGATGCATTAAACTAGGGAATAACCATAAAAGGTTTTTTTTATACGTACCTTGTATAGATTTTTCAAAAAAATTGTTAAAAACACCTCTGATCATTTTTCCGAAAGACGGAAAGTCGCGGGGTAAAAATTTTATGAACTGATAATATTATGCATTAAAATCTAGGGAATAACCGTGAAAGTTTTTTGAAAGACGTAAAATTAACCCCAAAAAATGGAAAAACGCTATTTTTACCATTATATAATGCGATTGTTCACGCGATTTCGAACCTTAATGCCGTGGGAAATGACCGTGACGTCATTCTTGGTACCATGCCCTTAAACTACAACATGTACGACAAATATTTTGTTACCTTTTCTAACTAATACATAGTCATTAAAAAATAAACATCTTATTTAAGTCAGTAGGTAGGTACCTTTGATTATCGAAGTACCTTTTAAAAATTATTTTCTTGTAGGTACGCACTAAATTAGTTGTGTCGTGAATACTATCGATTCTCTAAATTAGAGTCCATTAGTTTAGTATTGTGCCTAGAAGATATTTTAAACGTAATGACGTCGGCCTATCCAAATGTATTATTTACCTACTGAAAATAAATTTATAAACGAAATAAATTATATCAAAAATAATAATATTATATAATATTTATTAGTAGAATTAGAGATTGGTCAAACAAACCAAAATATAAATTTAAGACCACAAAATACAAAAGCAGGTACTTCTAGGGGGAATCGTAAATGGACAACCGACGTTGATTATTAATACGGTGCCTTTAGATTTCTCGATGGAAAGTCGTGGGGTAGTCTGGATTTCTTTCAATCTATACGTTTTTTGATGTGCTAAATCCGAATCCGAGGTTTGCCAACAAAATTTCGTGACGGAACAAGGCGAAAAATTGGAAAAATGGCGAAAATTTCCATTTTCTGGCGAATTCTGGATATAAACTTGAGAATTAAAACTTTTTGTAGGTTATCTTTTTAGCAGAATGAAAGTACATGAAATTTCCTACAAATTTTGTATATTATTTTCTTCTCAAAAATAAATAGCAGCGATGCTGTCAAGCTCCAAAGATTGGCCAAATTTTCTTGTTATTTTAAAGTGTGAGAATAGAAAATGTTTGGATAAAGTTCATCTTGTAACCTTTATAACCAAATTTTAAGAATTTTTCTTCAGATTTAAGAGACATATTTTACCTCGTTGGAATCAGAAAACATGAGGAAAGCTTTCATGATAAATTTTATTTAAAAATATAGTGAAATGTTGCTGTTTATTTTAGAGAAAAATTTTATATAGAAATTTTATAGTACATTTTACGTACTTTCATTTTGCGTAGAAAAATAACTTACGAAAGTTGGCAGTTTTCGAGTTCCTATAAAGAAATCGCCAGAAAACGAATATTTTCGCCATATTTGTATTTTTCGCCATGTTCCGTATCGAAATTTTGTTGGCGAACCTCGGATTCGGATTCAGCATCTCAAAAAACGTATAGAATGAAAGAAATCCCTACTACCCCACAACTTTCCATCGAGGAACTTTTTTGTGTTTAATTTCACTGGATTATATTAGAATTTTGCTATTATAATTCTTCATGGGTAGGATATTATTATGCGGTGTAGAACGTAGGTACGTACTGGGGGGGTACTTTGTAAGCTTTCTCACCCAAAACACGCAGATAAAATGTTTATGGAAAATGACCCTTATGGCGATATACATAAGGGCGTTTTTCGTGTGCATTTTATCTGCGTGTTTCGGGTGAGAAACCTTTAGAAAGTTTCAGTACTGGAGTAAATATAATAACGTTACCTACTCTTAGATACCTCCTACTCCAGTGTATGAAGCTCATTCTCAGTGTGGAAATTAACTATTTGTATTACAAATAGCCTCGTCTATGTTGAGAATTTTCTCAACGAAAGGCGGCAGATATCAACATTCACATAATAACTTATGCGAACTCCCTTGGGGAGGGGAGCAGGATGGATGTTCCGACGCCTACGAGTCGGCTTTGGCTGGCTTAAGTGATCACTCTATGCCCAGGGCAACGTTCACCCATTCCACCACATCCTGCTTCCTGGTAGCAGGATGTGGTGGAATGGGTGAACGTTGCCCTGGGCATAGAGTGATCACTTAAGCCAGCCAAAGCCGACTCGTAGGCGTCGGAACATCCATCCTGCTCCCCTCCCCAAGGGAGTTCGCATAAGTTATTATGTGAATGTTGATATCTGCCGCCTTTCGTTGAGAAAATTCTCAACATATGCCATCTGCGAGATGCAGACATGAAAAGCCAGTAATACCTAAATGATTTAGGTATCTTCCTCTCAGCCTCGTCTATGCTTTATAACAAAGTGTTGTATAAGAGATAAGGTATGCTCGTACGACACTCCTACTATGAATACAAACATGGGCGTCGTCAGAGATTGGAATAGGTATATATTTTTTCATACTAAATGATAAAACCTCACATTATTACCACACATTTTCTCATGTTTCTCACATTCATGTCATAAATTTTCTGAAATTATCATGAAAATCGTTAAGGTATCCTTTTGGTACTAAATTTATAATTAGGTATATCTCATTTTAGTCTCTTTTATGGGTTGACTGGCAGAAATTGCCATTTGGCAATAAGCCCGCCTGTTGTATGATTATTTATCATACAATAAAGATTATTTTATTTTATTTATTTATTTAAAATCCGTCGAAATACAATTGTTTCATAAAAAAATATTTTAGGCTCCATTTTTTCTTACTTTTTTAAAAAACATTTTTCATACATACTATTATTGTGCACATTATTATGTACATTTTCAAATAAACCAAACCACCTCACGACCTTCTTCACTATGGGTCAGAAAAAAAAATTCACCTGCGGCGGTATTTAGGCGTTCTTTATGCTATATTATTTTCATAAATTTTTGTTGTCCCCCCTAGCTCCGAGGCTGGCGATTCCCATGAATATTGTTAATACTCGTATTAGACTATATTTTAGCCACCCCCACGGTGTAACGTACGTAGTTATAATTATTAGGTATACAGTATGTACACGTCTTAACCATTTATGTTATAATTTGATACAGATGTAACTCAACCCATTTCAATCATCCTATTAGAAATTATCTGAAACTATGTATGTTTTCCCTTTCCCTTTTCCCCGCATTCAGTACAAGCTTTCTTACACTGTCTTTGTATGTATGGATATTTTTTTATATGTCTTGTTAGGTCAGCTGGCAGAGATTGCAGTACTGCGATAAGCTCGCTCTAGTGAACAAATATTATGATTTATATTTAATTTAACAAATCTCTGTATCTTGTTCACCAAAAGTGTAAATAAAAAAAATGTAGTCCGTCTAGCTACTATTTATAGGTTTTAAAACCTGGATTCCCTGCATCAAAAAAGCTGTCAACTCATTTGGAAAAAACTGTACCGACTATTTATTTCTCTGTTATTTGTAATGTAGTTTGCAATCAGTCATTTATATGTTATATGTTATATTTTTCTATGTTATTTTCAGCTGAGCATATTGCACATATCCACAAAGGGAGATCTCAATACCTTGCCACTGCGGTCGAATTCTAATATTTTATAGTAAAATAATATCGGCATACACTTTCTGCATACATAGTGTTAGAACACAATGCATACGTATATACAATACATATTACTGTAAAGTGTAAATGAAACAGTTGTATTGATTATTAAATTGATCGTAAGAGTACTTTAGATGATTCGATCAAGGGGAACTATTGTAGTGACATATTATAGTTATAGGCGGACCAAGAAATACAAGTAGGAGTTTGCCTTCGTCACGTGTCATGTAAATAAATGGATAGATTACGTGACAAAATACATGAATTTTGTACATGTAGGAAATTATTTATCTCCTGTATATGATAATACCTTATTCTAACCATTAGATACACGGCATGAGATTTTCAAGAATCTTTCAAAGTTTTTATAGGTATAAGTGGTGTTCAATACAATGTTTAGTTTTCCCAAGAAGCAGATCAAAAACCGAATACTGCACCTATGAGAATAATTTGGAATATGTGATAATTACGACAGAATAGATGGACTTACCAAATCTCACACTGAATGGTCGCTGATTCTTGATGAACTGAATCTCGGTTTCCCTAGTTGTTACGAAAAATGATAATAATGATATGGTAGAGATACCTATACAGTATACACAGTATGAAAATTCTAATATAACCGAAATTGATTTTAATCTTCCGTGATTTAATGATGTGTTTGTGGGGTGACGTATTGTCCGTTGTTCTTACTTTTCATCTCAATCTCACCAGGAACACAATGACAAATAAAAATTAGGAAACTGCCATCAGCAATGCATAATTTAAGATGAAAGCTGCAACAATTTAATTCGATATGATATCGAACCGATTTTTCATTACAAAATTAATTCTCTTCATCAGGGGAGACAGCATTCGGAGAAATGAAATGTTTTTCACAAAAGTCAGTCAGTTTTCATAACAATCATAACAACGACAATGGTAAATTGATTTTATTGTATTTCATCCATTTTTACATAGATGATAATACAATTATTCGACCCTTTAACAGATTTTTTTCATCCTGAAATGTAGAATATAACAATGAATTATACTATGAGAATACAATAAATATCTAAACTTTTCTGTATAGTTTACCTGAAAAAAAAAACTTAAGTGATTAGTCTGATTATATGTACTTACATATATACTAATTCAAAACGTGCTATCTATTCATCCCTCCAAAAAAGGTTAGAATACATCGTGTTTCATCCAAAACTTTATCGAATATCGCATAAATGTAATCCTAAAAGTTTCCCTCTCGGAAATACTGAAAAGTATCACACAAGTAAAATCTTATTGAAAACATAAAACTGAAATTTCTCTTCTTCTCCTTCTGCTATATTCCTATTAGGTACAGTTTGCAATGGGGGGTTGCGTAAAATATTTCAAACTCGAATATTTTCACATAATTAGGATCGAGTGTCATGCATTCCTCTGCTAATACTAATCCTGTTTCTTGTACAAAAAGGCTTTCGTTATATTGTCTTATAGATGCCATGATGATGAGGGGATCCAATGGTTGTGTGGGGTCGAGTGTGGTATCGCATAAAAGGGCATTGGAAAACAAATTCAGATCTTAAGTTACATTTTGTCCAGCTCAAGCCTATGAAGTATGCCGGGTTGGTTTGTCAAATTTGCCGTGGCGAAGCACTGATAACTCAGCTAGTATTCTATATTATTTGACATACAGTTTCGTACAAAAACGAATGTTCATAATACCCACGTTTTGATCCTAGATCACTTGCGGACGAGTAACGGGGGAATAGAATAAAATACCTATTATTTAATTATTCGTGAATAATTTTGTGAGTAAGGCAGACTTAGCGGGGTAAATGAAATTAATTATTCAAAATATTTGTGAAACCAGCCTATGGAAACTTTCGGATACGATTAATCTCATTGTACTATACTAGTATATCATGAAGAGGAAGGAGAGAATGAGAAACAGAGGGAGGGTGACTTTTAGAAATGATGAAATTTGTTTTGATTCACCCCGCCTCAACTACGAGTATGACGTATGAATGATTAACGAACTCCTGAAAACTTTGCCCTTCTTCATTTAAAGAAAATGTGTTATTTTTTATTTAAGTACTTGCGCACATAATTTGTATCACAAAATGCCTACTATTCAATTGATAAAGTAATATCATATCAAACTTCACACTTATTTCCCTCCGTGAATTCCTACGTGTTGTGTATATTTATACATACATATTTTGCTGAAAAAAAGCTGAAATAATAAATAAATAAAACTTTATTGAAAAATAATAATTTCCAAATGGCGGGTTTATTGCCATCGGCAATTTCTGCCAACCAACCACTTGTGACATTCATTTGACTACAAAAATACATAGGTACATCTAAGTGACTGAAAACGAAAGAAAAAAAAAACAAATTAATAAATATAAGCAATAATCACAAAATATATACCTACATAAACATAATTATATAATATATACACATAAATAAATAGCTGGATGGGATGAAGGACAAGGAAGGAACAAGGAAGGAAACACGGGATTGTCAGTTAGAAGGATTATTTATGGCAAGGTAATGATGCCTCAGTTTACTTTTAAAAAAAATAATGGTTGGAGCTAGTCTGATATGAAGTGAAAGGTTAATCATTGTTAACATTGTTAGTTTACTTATGTGCAAGTTTGAGAGTTTGTGTGCGAGAGAGAGTGTATGTATGTGTGTATGTATTATGTATTTGTGTTTGTCCTTCTGTTCTTAATAATGAAATTCTGTATAATACGAGTATTTTGTATAGCTTAATTGTATTCACCATTAATAGGGCAAGGTATGAACCATACATAATTGTTTAAAAATAAATAATGTCGTACCTTGCCTGTAGGTGAATCTTGGTAAATAAAATAAAAAAAAATCTAGTAGGTATATCCAGTTCCACGGAAATAGGTAGTTGTATGAGTACTATGATAAGACGGCAAAATATGAAGATTCCATTACAGTGCTAACAGCCTTACCTTTTGTATTCAAACTCTTAAGCTTTTGTATGATAGAGCAATTACTATGTTATGCAAGAAGCTATAATAGTTGCTCGGAGGCATTGTGATCAAATGCACATTTACCTAAAGTGAATTCTACGACAACGGCATTGTCTCGATTCACTTACTGCTAATAGATCTCAGTTGAGTAATCTAGACAACAAAATATTGCAATATAATACACATAAATTAATACTCTATATTCTTTATCAATTCAGTAAAAAAATGTGGAAAGTGTCCTCGAGGTGCTACGTCGCTCAGATGACGCTATAGAAATATTCCAATTAGGTATTGTTTGTGCGACATTGCTCGTATTCTTTTGCAGGAAAATACAATAAAGTAATAATCTTTGATTATTGAAGTACTTAATCAAGTATTTTTTTGTCATGTAATAATAGTATTTGCGAGAGTAGGATCATCTGATTACTTCGCTTACAACTTAATAGTGATCAATTAAGCCCTTCACAATATAAAGATAAAAAGAGGGAAAATGGTGTAGTAATAATACGTCGTAGAGAAAGTATTTATAGTCCAAGAGCCCGCTGCTTAATTTATGACGTATCTGTTTTTTGATCGAAATGTGGTATAAACGATAGCTTACGAACAGGGTATTACATCGCACTAGGGTTGCCTATCAAAATCTTGCCGCAACCCCCCTGCCCCCCCCGAAAAGGTCCCTCTTCGCGGTTTTTCGCATTTTATAGGAATATGGTAAGAGATAGGAGAAAGTAGTCAGACAAAAATAATCCTTGCTAAATTCTCTACAAAAAATGTTAAGTCAAGTTTTTCGTAGGACTAGCAGTTTACCCGCAATGGCCGGTCCAAAATCGAAATTCATTTAAAATACTAAAAAAATGTATTTAAACTAAATTGGTTGAAAATTGATAAGAGCTACAGGAAAATAGTCAGAAAACGAATTAATTACCATAGTCTTAGCTACAAAACTAACTATAACTTATGTTCATACATCTAATAATTTCGGAGTTATCGCAATAAAACTTAGTGACGAAAATTCTTAAAATTTAGTTTTTCATAAAATAACCAGTGATATAGCGCCGCAGGCCAATTTTTTTTTCCATAAAATGTTAGTAATAATAGGTGGAAGAATATGAAAGAAAAAAAATCAAACTTTTTTTTTTATTTTTTCAAAAAATATCCTGTTTTTTGACCGGCCATTACGGGTAAACCACTTGTCCTACGAAAAAATTGACTGTACATTTTTCATAGAGAATTTAGCAAGGATTATTTTTGTAATTGACTACTTTCTCCTATCTCTTACCATATTCCTATAAAATGCGAAAAACCGCGAAGAGGGACCTTTTCGGGGGGGGCAGGGGGGGTTGCGGCAAGATTTTGATAGGCAACCCTAGTGCGATGTAATACCCTATTGGTAAGCTATCGTTTATACCACATTTCGATCAAAAAACAGATACGTCATAAATTAAGCAGCGGGCTCTCGGACTATTACATTATATTATACCTAACTATACCTGTTGATTTATTTTCTATTTAATAAATTCTTGTCATTAACTCCAAAGTATTTTGGATATTGATATCAAGATAATTAAATTCCAGACAAATCTCATTACAGAGATGACATTTCTCATCTAGGCACTTGTTAAAACAAGTCTTAGCGTTCTCGCATAATGAATCCAATGTTTTCAAGTGTTTACACTCTAGAAATTCTCTTGTAACAATGTTGGCGTGCATAGTTATTGAAATAGTTCAAAATAATTTTAGTAGCATAAAAACTTCTCCAATTTCTCTCATACCAAAAGTTTAATCATCATATTACAAACTTATAATCAATTACGTACCTGCCGCACATATAGTACTCGTATTGTGTATAAAGGTAGAAAAATCATTTTCACTCAAGCATTTCAAATATTTAAACATCCATATTAAGTAGTTACGCAGCAAAGGAATTTCCATCAGTGTAAAGTGATCACCTTGAGCCGGCCGACGATCAGTCATAGGCCTGATGGAAAGTCCATCCTTTGCTGTGTAGCTGTTGAGATATAACTACTTGTTAAATTCAACTACGACATGTAGAAAAATCCCGATGTTCTCTTCTTCGTCAGTCTACTCCCATCCACTCCTGGACGAAGGCCTCCTCCATCTGCTTCCACGCCGCTCTATCCTGGGCTCTCTGGATCCAGTTGGTACCCACGTATTTTACCAGGTCGTCTCTCCATCGTAGTGGTGGTCTTCCTACACCCATAAAGCATAAATTGTGATTTTCAATCTTATTTTTATTTTGTTTTTTATCATACATAAATGAGCGATGTTTGTTTTACCTGTCGTTATTGAATTTATTTTAAGTATTGCTGCCAATAAGTACAAATACATATAGGTAGTATTTTCCACAAGTATCATAGGGTAAGTGAGTAGTGATAAATAAAAAGTTCATTACAATTATTTTCTCATATCTCATGGAAATGTGCTTAAAGCTCCCGTCCTGACTATGACGTCAGGGTAATTTACCACGGCATTAAGGTTCAAAATCGCATGAACAATCGCATGATAAAATGGTAAAAATAGCGTTTTTACCTTTATTTGGGGTTAATTTCGTTTCAATCAAAAAACTTTTACGGTAATTTCCTAGATTTTAATGCATATTATTAACAGCAAAAAATGCTCCGCGACTTTCAGGAAACGAGTTTTTGTCTTCCAGAAAAAAGATCAGAGGTGTTTTTCACATAAGTACCTATACTGATAATTTTTTTTTGAGAAATGATATAAACAAGATACAAAAATCTGTTACGTTTATTCCCTAGATAAAAGTTCAATGTATCTACTCTATTTGTTTCCAAAGCATATTTGGCAACGGTTGTCGAGATCTAAGCTCTCCCGTTTTTAGAAATTTTTGAAATGTCAATATGATTACTCTCAATAATAACATGATGCATCATAAAAAAAACCTTAAAAAACTTAAAAAGAATATATTTAGTACCTATCCAGGACATTCCCAATGAGGTCTCACTCCGCCTTGAGTCCCGCCACCCCTCCTGGAAACTAGGGAGGGAGCTTATGGTGAATGATTACGACACAAAAACCGAATGGGGACGTGTTTGGAGGGAAAGCGGCATAGACACCGATGGACTTGTGGGGGACCCTTCGACAATGCCACCTGGTAGCCACTTGCCACGCCACTTATGGTGTAACCTGAACAGAATCAGAACGGGAGACGGAAGGTGCGGTCTCCTCCTCCATAGATGGGGCAAAAGGGAGCACCCATATTGCCCGTGTGAAGGGGTGAGTCTGTCACCCACATCACCAGGGAGTGTCCACTCACCAAGTTCAGCGGTACCATCGAGGACATACACAACCTGTCTCCTGAGGCTCTTCAATACCTGGGCTCCCACGATCTTAAACTCTGAATCTGCCTTCTTAACGCCATACGATATATATTGTACCTATGATAACATTGTTCAATACTTTTAATACTCCCGTCAACTCGTATCACGTATATTTTTTATGATTCTTCTACGATTTTCTACATGTGGTGTAGACACTTAACAATAATTTTAATGATTGTTTGTATATTTGTTTCAGGTAAGGCATGACAGGCTAAAGCTGGTGTATTTCAATGTTTGGGGTATGTCAAACCACATATTATTAACTTATGTATTCGTAAACAAAAGCCCACCTGAATTCATAGTTTCATTACATGAACATACCTTTTTTGTAATGTAATTACTAATTACTAATCATTTTCGTATAAACCTGCCCCATTCTTCTTTACAAACTACACATATTTTACAATCATGAGTATTTTTTACGTTGTCAGAAGATCACCATTAGGGATAAACGTACTATATATATAGTACGTAATATATTAAGGTGGCTTCACACGTTCCGTGATACTACCTACGTGCAATAATAATGAATTCTTCTTCTTCCTTCAGCCATCTCTCCACTGCTGGATATAGGCCTCTTCCATTTGCTTCCATTTTCCTCTATCTTGAGCTTTGCGAGTCCATCTTCTACCCGCAACTGGGATTATATCGTCGGCCCATCTTTTCTGTGGCCGACCTACTCCTCTCTTTTTGTCCCACGGTCTCCATTTTAGAACTCTGGGAGTCCATCGCTCTGTCCCCCTGTCTGGCAACATGACCCACCCACTGCCATTTTTGTTTAGCAACCCGGTCCATGATGTCTACGACTTTCTGCGCCTTATTTATAATAATGAATTAATGTAATCAAATGCTGGGTAGTAGAGAGTAAAAATTTCGTAGATAAGTATATTAATGTGCAATAAGCACTTAATATACTAAGTACCTTTGCATTGTCACGTTTGTTGTGATGAATTATTTAGCCCAGGAAAATTAGCTTTGTAGCGTAGATAATTGTCGGAAAGCTGGAAACTGTTTTAATCTCTTCATTAACAAGCAAATAAGGTTTCCTGAAGTTTGCACCAATTTTACGCTTGTGCTAAGTACAGGGTGTCCCAAAAACAAAAAAAAAATGTACTTTTTTCAGTTTTAGATTAATAACTCCTAAAGGAAGCATTCTAGACAAATTATGTTCTGCTGTGAATTAAAGTAGATAAAATTCTTCGTCTACTGAGCACAAATACTACTTTGAAACATAACTGAGAAACAGCGATTTAAAATTGTGATGTTTTTCTCAACAAATGACAAATTTCTTAATTTTCTTGAATCATTGTTGGATATCTTTTAATCTATCCTACTTACAGCAAATTTTAGTACATATGATTCAATGGCCGGTTAATTTTCTATAAACTGGCATTAAAATTTTACCTCTATATTAAATGTTTTAGGATGTAGAGGTATTTAAATACAGACGAGTGAAATAGAGAATTTTTTTAAATGATAGATTTCGGTATGTGAAAGGTAAGATAGACTTCATTTTGCGGCTCTCTCTTAATAACGTACAATTTTTTTAGTTAAAAACCAAAATTTCGCTATTGATACGCCACTGCGCAACAACTTATATCGTGAAGACTATTTTTTTTACCTTCATCAGTTTTATTAATGTAACTCCTGAACGGTAGATGTTAGGGAAAAAATATTTTACTCATAATTTATCTAAAACTAATTTGCTATAACTTGACTTCAAAATTGACTCTGTAACTTAAATAATAACTGATTTACAGTGTTTGAAAAAAAGCATTACTAAAAAAAATAAATTGCCTCGGCTATTTTTGTTGAATAACTCCTGAACCGTTATATAGATAAAAAGTTCAAGAAATTTAAATATAAGGTAAATAAATTTTCTATAACACAAGCGTAATAAAATAACTGTAAAAGTTATAGTAAGAAAGTTATGGATGATCAAAGTCAATATTTTGTGTAACCATTCGACGTTTGCTTATGAATTATATTTGCCTAGTAAGCACCTCCGAGCCGGTGTAGTATGAAATATGTCTGCCTGATAAAGTACCTGCTCGCCATATTGTATGAAATATATCTAAACAAGCGTCGAATGTCTGCACAAAATATTGACTTTGATCATCCATAACTTTCTTACTATACCTTTAAAGTTATTTTATTACGCTTATGTTATAGAAAATTTATTTACCTTATATTTGAATCTCTTGAACTTTTTCTCTATATCACGGTTCAGGAGTTATTCAACAAAAATAGCCGAGGCAATTTAATTTTTTTAGTAATGCTTTTTTTCAAACACTGTAACTCAGTTATTATTTAAGTTACAGAGTTAATTTTGAAATCACGTTATAGTAAATTAATTTTAGTTATATTTTGAGTAAAATATCTTTTCCCTAACATCAACCGTTCAGGAGTTATATTAGTAAAACTGATGAAGGTAAAAAAAATAGTCTTCACGATATAAGTTGTTACGCAGTGGCGTATCAATAGCAAAATTTTGGTTTTTAACTAAAAAAATTGTACGTTATTAAGAGAGAGCCGCAAAATGAAGTCTATCTTACCTTTCACATACCGAAATCTATCATTTAAAAAAATTCTCTATTTCACTCGTCTGTATTTAAATACCTCTACATCCTAAAACATTTAATATAGAGGTAAAATTTTAATGCCAGTTTATAGAGAATTAACCAGCCATTGAATCATATGTACTAAAATTTGCTGTAAGTTGCTTGGATTAGAAGATATTCAACAACGATTCAAGAAAAATAAGAAAATTGTCATATGTTGAGAAGAACATTACAATTTTAAATCGCTGTTTCTCAGTTATTTTTCAATGTAGAGAGTAGTATTTATGCTCAGTAGACGAAGAATTTCATATACTTTAATATAATTTACGAATAATAATTTATAATTTTATAATTATAATTTAAGAATACAATTTGTCTAGAATGCTTCCTTTAGGAGTTATTAATGAAAAACTGAAAAAAGTTCAATTTTTTTTGTTTTTGGGACACCCTGTACTTAGCACAAGCGGAAAATTGGTGCAAACTTCAAGAAAGCTTCTTTGCATGTTAATGAAAGGATTAAAATAGTTTCCAGCTTTCCGACAATTATCTACGCTATACCCCCTTTTTTAACGTTAATACACCGGTCTAATTATTTCGTAAACCATTATTGCCGTCAATGGTAGTCACGTTTATATATTTTTATAATGTCCAAGCTGTTATTGCAAAATGGTGAACAAACATAATTTTATAATGGTATGTATTTTATCATAAATTATCACAGAAGGGGCTATTGCATTCCCCTAAATTTGCATTAAATTTGCGGAACAGCCAATGTGATAAACACTCGTACGGAATTATTATTTTGCATCGGTTTCCAATTTCTCTGTTCACATGAAATGTGATTGTTTTGCTTTCTGTACTACATACATACATTCATGTATATTTCCTGTCGCTGTTCTGCGGGCCGCGACAATTACATTTCAATTTGTTTCCCCTGACCTTATTCTACAGTCTACACCTACATAATACATGCAGGCCGCAGGGTGATCGTAAAAGACGGACCCTATTTTAAAAAGATATAACTCTGGAACCATTAATGATAAATGAGCGGCTCTTACACTGTATTGTAACTGATGAATGTAAGTTGTGTTTGATGCGCAATACAATGTAATGGCGTGGAATATGCGCAGATTAACTGCGCGGTCGACAAGAAAGAGGAAGGTGAATAGTGAATGACTTTGTCGGCCGCGTTAATATGCGTAGGTATGTGCCATTGCATTGTATTGTGTATCAAACAAAACTTACATTCTTCTTCTTATTCCCAGCCCGAAACCATCTACTGCTGAACGTAGGTCTCCTCCAAGCCTCTCCACTCCTGTCTATCCTACGCCTTCTGCATCCATGTTCTACCTGCAAACTTGACAATGTCATCTCTCCAGCGGAGTTTCTCCAGCGGAGTTGGGGTCGTCCTAGGTTTTTTTTGTGGTGTGGCGCAAGCACAAGAGGCGTTTCATCCATCTGTCGTTCGAGCTGCGGGCAACATAACCAGCCCGTACATTCATCAGTTACCATAGAGTGAAAGAATCACTCATTAAACATGATTGGTTCACGAGTTATACCTTTTTTTTTTAAATCGGGTCCATCTTTTTCGATGACCCTATAAAAGTTTGCTATAGTAGGTATAGGTATTATCCACTGGGGTTTTAGTCAAAGGAAACAACTTTTCCTTATCACTCTAGCAAGCGGTCCAAGACATATTTTTAAATATCGCGAAATAATGGTAAAAAAAACTTAGTACGTTTTTTCATATTACTTTTTTGAGAGTGGCAGATCCAATATAAAATTTTATATGAAGTATACAATACATTAAGCCTACTGATCTTCCTCATATACCTAGAGAGTCTTAGCATTGTATGTATCATTATCCTTTTTAATACCTTGCTCCGTTCTTATTTATATTGAAATAACTGTTTAATAAAGTGTTCACAACCTTATACAATAAAGCTTTCCCTAAAAAGTATTTTTCTTCATACATCAATAGTTCCAAGGTTGAAGGTACGGTCATGTTTTTTTTTCTTTTTTTTTAAAAGGATCTGGGCTTGCATCATAAACCCAAAATACTTTCATGCACACTTTGCATTAGGCTAAAAACCTGTATTGCAAAGCGTGGAATACATCGCCAGCATCGGAGTTTAAACTGTCCTAGTAACAATTTATTTAGCTCCTAGAGCAGGCCTAGAACCTTTCTAGAACTAAATTGTTTCTATGGCTGGCACCTCCTGTTTGAAAGACGTCGAAAGTTGTCGCCTCAACCAACTGTGCCAACAATTAAATCAAGGTACAAGGACAAGGCAAATAACCGTAAACACAATACAAGAAAATCATTATATTTTAATGTTTTGTGTGTATGTAGGTGATAATAATAATTTTCAATGGTCGTTAGTTCGACCCTAATTAATACTTCGAATTATTGTTGAAATGAATATCCGGAATACCACAGTTTTCGCTGATACCTCGGTTGCAGACATACCTACAGTACAGTGCATGTATGGCATACTGCCCTAAGTTAAAGCCATATATGGAAAATATTCAGCAGTATGTTCGTCTGTTCTGCTTATTACATTTATAATGCATTATGTTTCCACATAGTACAACTACGTAGGTACAGTCATCGGATTTTGCAAATTGAAAATACCTGCGAGTTTGACATCATGTAAATAATATATTATAGACTTTGTATTACGTCACGTTACGAGGGAGATATTTGCAACTACTATTACTCAATATTGCATTTTCAATCATCTTTGAACTCTGCAAACAGAATTAAGGATGTTTCGTAGTACCTAGAATATTATGTACGTTATTTAAACGGAAAAACTGAATTTGCCTTACCCTTAGGCCGGTCTCATACATCCGGAATACTTCTCTGAATTCATAATATGAGTTTAATTTCATAATGACAGTTTATGAGTTTATGAAATTCGATGACACTGTATTGATGACATTTCAGTGAGCACGTTATTTTATGTTGGTATATGTTTATGTATTACGAGAGTAAAAGTATCTAAAATCCAATAAAAAATATTATACATACTTATTACTCATATCGATATAGCCTAAACGTTTTACAAGAAAATTGCGCTCTTATTTGACTGCCCATACTCATAATAATACGTAGATGTTACGTGGGCATAACATTATATTTTATACGTACACCTATTTCCTGTTCAAAAACGAGTTTTCCTTGTCCGCTTTCTGTCATAAAAATAGCTGGTTATGGATGTTGTCTTCGTTAAAATAACGAAATTCTTCCATTTTATGAGATTATCGATTCTTAAATTATATATTGGTCAGCGAATATTTTTATACCCGTGTGTTGAATACTCCAGCATAACTTTAAATATCTGCATGTACCTTTGGGGAGAGATAACTTTAACTCCAGCATAACTTTAAATATCTGCATGTACCTTTGGGGAGAGATAAAGACTAGGTGACAGTTCGTCCCTCGGTCAGTTCGTCCAGAAAAATAATGACAGCTATAACATATATAAAGTGACGACATGTATAAACTTATTTTTTATATACCATTTTAATCAATTCTGCCTCACTTAGTATTTAAGTTAAAGAAATTATTTTTCAATTATAATATAGATATTTTTTTGTAAATAAATTCTGAGATAAATATTTTTCCTAACACTACCCGTTTAGGAGATATTTTAATAAAACCAATGAAGGTATAAAAAAATACTCTTTTCGATATAAAATGTTATGCAGTGGCGTATCAATATTGAAAATTTAGATTTTACTTGACAAAACTATACGTTAACAAAATGGAATAGTAAAATTTAAATTATGTTAGCTTTTACATATGTAAATCTATCATTCAATAAATTTCTTTATTTCACTCGTCTCTCCTTAAACACCTGTGCATCTTAAACTATGCGCTGTAGGTGCAAAGTTTTAATCTCAAGTTAGAGAAAATTAACCCACAATTAAATATGTTTAGTGAAATATTGCCGTTAATTCCTTAATTGAGGAGTTATTCAACATCAAAAGAGAAAAATAGGAATATTTCAATTTGTTGAGAAAATTAACATGTAATTGGCAGTCTCTGTATCACAATAATTTTTTGATTTACAAAAGACAATTTATACTCAAAAGACGCAGAATATCATGAACTTACTTTAATTTATAAGAAAGCAATATTTTCCTAGAAAGCATCGTTTAGAATTTATTAGTGAAAAACTGAAAAAAGGAAAAAATCAAAATCGGTTTTTGGGACACCCTGTACTTAGCGCAAGCGGAAAATTGGTGCAAACTCTAAAAAACCTTCTTTGCACGTTAATGAAGATATTAAAATAGTTTCCAGCTTTCCGAGAATTATTTACGCTATTTTAATGTAATTTGCTTGGTCTAACAAACAAATTGTCAATGCAAATCATCACATAATCAAAGTTAAACAAGGCAGAGTAAACAATAGAATAGATTAAAGTTTATCAAGCCCGTCGACGCCAATTGGAGTGTAAAGTGTACCGATTGGCCTTTCGTCAGAGGTATACATATTACATGGTGATAAATGGATCGAACGCTGAACTGAGTGTATAGGGATTAGCTTTCACGTCAAACAGTCACCGGCGCTAACATTGACCACATTATTCTGGCAGCAAGAGGAGACCTGTGTGTACATAGTTCACGGTGTTAATATATAAATCAGTAGAATAATTTGGTTTAATTTTAATAATGGTTTCCGTTATATCTAATACCTATCTCTAATATCAACTTTTAATGTATCGAAACGATACATAATATTATGGAATATCGAGTATCTTGAATGCAGAACAGTGTCACTGGAGATGTTAGAAATGCCATAGATACCATTTAAACCACCATGGTGGTGCGACGGTGCTGTAAGTACTTGTATCATGTTTCACCAAACATATTTCTTTCATCGTATTGCCGCATCAACAACAGGGAACTTGTAAATAAGTAAATGGCAACCCTTGAGATTTCACATTCAAGGTAGAATTCTTCCCAGTTTCTAATACCTTTAACTTTAATAATCGAGATTATCACAGGTACCCGACGAGAAGAGGAGGCGATTTGCGGGCACCAAAAGTAAGGTTAGGGGGGACATCAAATAGTTTGTTCTGTAAAGGAATCAAAATCTATAATGATGTTCCTCTGGCCCTGAAGGAAGCCCGTAGCGTCTCGTCTTTTCGCAGGCTGTGTATTCTCTATGTGAGGGACAAGTTTTGACCTAGATGCAACATATATAATATTATATGTTATGTGTGTATTGTATAGGTTTAGTATACGATATAGTTATAGTATATGTAGTATTATGTAGTATATTAATTGTGTTTTTAAATTATAAAATACCTATTGTAGATTTTATAATTTTATAAAATTATTTAAATAAAAATTAAATAAATAAATAAAATAAACCTTCTTATGCATTGTCTATCTGCCATATCAAACTCATTTTCTAGACAATGGAAATTTTTTACTACTACTAGGCACTATACTTTTCATACCATCACGGTATATCCCAATAATGGGGTAGCCAGCAAATGTCGTGTGTGCATAAAAAACAAAATAGGTACACACAATATTCTCCTTGCGCCAACATGGCAGTCTGAAGGGGTGGTGTACCTCGCTGTTGAAAAAAGTTTGAATATCTAAAGGATTTTTACGAAAAGTTGCATTTTACAAGACACTCAAAAAATATCAGAAAACAGTGGAAGACAAATTTACTTACTTGGAATTAAAAAAAAATATGTGTCGGTTGTACAGAATGCCGAGTCTTCTTGTCAGTGACATTATTATTCCCGCATAATGGTGGGATCCGTTGCGACATCGCTCTCCCTGCCTGACAACTACCAGAGCTTTGATCCTTCTATCAGAGACATTAGGTACCTGTGCCCTGTGCCAACATCTTCTGGCGTACACCTAGACCCCCACAAAAAATCAAATGTGCGGTATTGCAATTTAATTTATCATTTTGGAGTTGGTCCAATAATGGTTTCTATTTTCTAATTCCGTAATTTAAGGTTGCATAGCAAGACCATAAAAAGTCGATATATCTGCCATTAGGCAGGTACTATATAAAAATGACATTCTTATCTAGTGCTAAGAGTAGACTCGGCGATATACTCGTACTTAGGTCTGGTTATAATGTCGCGCTTTCAATATTCTACGAGAATGTGAGACTTGCTCTACAAGGAGCTCGGTACAATTTGTCTAGATTGAGTTCCGCATAAAAAATATATCCACCCATTTTATGAATTACCCTTTACCTTGTTTGATTCCAGACTATCTAACTTATTCTCCTCTTACTTAAAGCCTGCAATATGATATTCAAATACCCACTTACTACCGTGGTTCGCACGTACTATTTATTTAAGCAATTAACGTAATTTACTGTTCATTGAATTCGAGCTATTCATAAGTACAATACGTGCTATTGGTACTCTGGTTAATTATTTATTGTGATATACAGTGATATTATAATTGTGTGTGTACAATGCAAAAAAATAGTGATTCAATGAGTACATGGTTGGCGCAGTTGGTTGAGGCGGCAGTCTCTCAAGCGGGAAGTGCCAGGTTCATACCCCGACGCTGGCGATGTATTCCACACTTTGCGATACAGGCTTTTAGCCTAGTGCAAAATGTACAGGAAAGTATTTGGGTTATAGCAAATATACTCTAGTAATTTTTATGGCCTTTGCTGATTTGCTTGTTGATGAGTGTCTTAATCGTACTGGCCATGTTCAGTTGCCCGTAACTCGGCTGCGAGTGATGAATTGGATCCGAAAATGGCAGAGGTTGCGGTGGGAGAGTTGCGATATCGCGTCACGTGCAGATCTTGCTATAAATAAGCACAAACGAAACTTTATAAATGAACTTGGAAATGTACGTAGGTACGTACACTCGTATCTGTGTACGTACCTACTTTGTTATGATTGTTTGTGCTCTTTATAGAAATATATACTACTGCGAGAAAACATGTACATGTACCTACACATACGAGTATACTTCACTTCTTTTAAAAATTCAAAATCCCATTGTAATCCGGTGAAATTAAACACAAAGCAGTCCCTCGATGGAAAGTTGTGGGGTAGTAGGGATTTCTTTCATTCTATACGTTTTTTGGGATGCTGAATCCGAATCCGAGGTTTGCCAACAAAATTTCGATACGGAACATGGAGAAAAATACAAGAAATGGCGAAAATATTCGTTTTCTGGCGATTTCTTTATAAGAACTCGAAGACTGACAACTTTCGTAAGTTATTTTTGTACGCAAAATGAAAGTACGTAAAATTTACTACGAAATTACCATATAAAATTTTTCTCTAAAATTAATAGGGACGGAGCTGTCAAGATCCAAAAAATGGCCAAATTTTCTTATTGTTTTACATTACGAGAATCGAAAATGTATTGAAAAAGTTCACCTTGTTGCCTTCATAAGCAAATTTCAACAATTATTCTTTAAATTCATGAGTCATATTTTACCTCGTTGGAATCAGAAAACACAAAGCAAGATTTTTTTATTTAAAAACACCGTGAAATATTTGAGCTTGACATGTTTAAATAATTTTATTTAAAAATATAGTAATTTGTTTAGGCTAAAAATGTTTAAACCTTTTTAGCTTAAACACTTCACTATATTTTTAAATAAAATTTATCCTGAAACCTTTCTCCATGTTAACTGATTCCAACGACGTAAAATGTGTATCATAAATCTGAAGAATAATTGTCAGAATTTGGTGATAATTCGAACAAGGTGACCTATTCTCCATACATTTTCCATTCTCACAATTTAAAATAACAAGAAAATTTGGCCAATTTTTGGAGCTTGACAGCTCCGCTGATAGTTACTTTAGAAAAAAAATTATATACCAAATTTGTAGGAAATTTTATGTGCTTTCATTCTGCTAAAAAGATGACCCACAAAAAGTTGATGGTTTTTAAGTTCAAATCCAGAATTCGCCAGGAAATGTAAATATTCGCCATTTTACCAATTTTTCGCCATGTTCCGTCACGAAATTTTGTTGGCAAACCTC
The DNA here is from genome assembly GCA_963576895.1 of Ceraclea dissimilis. Taxonomy (NCBI): domain Eukaryota; kingdom Metazoa; phylum Arthropoda; class Insecta; order Trichoptera; family Leptoceridae; genus Ceraclea; species Ceraclea dissimilis. The sequence continues at coordinate 9,713,488 of OY756360.1, forward strand.
GGATTCGGATTCAGCACCCCAAAATACGTATAGAATGAAAGAAAAACAGACTACCCCACAACTTTCCATCGAGAAATCTAAAAGCACCGTATTATTGTTATTTTTTCATGATTTTGTGATCTCTGTTTGATGATATAACTATACTTCCCAATTTATTTTAATTGGATTAAGAGTAAAAAACGTCATCAATGGAAAATAATAGCGGACCCATTTTCAGTTACTTCGTTACTTTATTTTAGGTACAAAACAAAATAATTTTGCGATACTCGTACAATGGAAACACTCGATATATACGGCGTTGTGTACACGTGATTATAAATCCTATTTATTCCATCGCTCGTCTACCTGCCGGTAAGTTTGTTGTTTCAGATACCTAAGACAAACGCAATTTCTTTATAAAGTGCTTATACTTTATGTTCCCCCGGAGAATGCTTACAAAGGTTACTCAATATTGCCGAGCGAGCTATTGATGAATGAAATTCTCCTCTGTAAGAAAATGCTGGCGGGTAAACCCAAACCATTGTTACATATAGATTTTGAGTTGATTTAATTTGAAAGGGTAGGCATCCTAAAATAAATTTGATATTCCGGTAGCGAAACAATAAATTGTATTAAACTTTTGTACAAACCTTTTTATAGACGTTACTTTAAATGTGTTTGAAGCATTATAATCAAGTTATCGGCCTACCGAAGTTTAGTATAAAAAACTCACAAAGTAACCAATTTAATTAAATCGTATAACATTACAAATCGACAACCTTAGATGTATCGTCCACTGTGTTAAAAGCATTAAAAGCATAGGTCGACCATGTTTAGAAATATTTTCCCCAAAATGACCATATTAGAAAAATCTAGAATAATATGTACATTTATCGTAACATGTATTCAATTCAGTGGTTGCAATAAACCCGTCTTGGTTGGTTCTCTTATACGAGTACTTCTTTCATATATATGCTTACCTTGCACAAAATACACTGTATTGTGTAAAGTGTGTTTCGTGGTTTTGTTTCCACATTTACCTATATTTTGTCACCTTTCGTGTCACATAACCATGGTACACACTTTAAGGGCTTATATGCTCTGAGCAAAAATCGTTCTATTTTTGCTTCAACTTTTTCAAATTTTGTATGAGAATGTTAATGCTCAGTAAAAATGACGTAAGCGACAAAGTGAATCATACCTTTTTAAAAGAAACTAGGAAGAAATTTAAAAATCTATAACAGCCAATTTGTTAAGATTATAATTATCAATATTTTGGCAAAATTATACTTTTATATCTGAAAAACTGAACGGAAAATCTTCAGATCCCGTAAATTTAATTAATATTTTTTTATTCAAGGAATTTCCAAATCCTGTAATTCTAGAACAGGCGATCTGTAGTTTATACTTTCATCTATCACTGTTTTCAGTTTCAAGACTTGGTTTAGTATTGGCTGAGTAAAATTCAAGGCGCCGAAACCCCCTGACAGCATATAGGGCCTTAACACCAAAAGCTAATTGCTTTCATTAAATAAATATTAAATATAACGTCGCACTTTACAATTAATTAAAGTTCATAATTAATTCTCCTAATGGTAGTAAAGTAATTTAATTACATTTATTTTCATCTCCAAAGTGACCACTAGCACTAGACATAGATTCATGTGCGGTGGATAATATCGGTTCAAATTAAATGTGATACTCAATCCATCATTTCCTGCAGAGATTCAATCTTCCTATATAATTCATAGCTCAGTCCTTTTGCAGCACGAAGTCGGCAAAATTAATAACAGATGGGACTCTATGCAGTATGATACCTTAGGGTGGGATGTTTCAGAATATCAGGCGTCCCCCCCGCCACACCTGACGCGTCACCCCCCTGGCCCCCCGAATAGGTCCCCCTACGTGGTTTTCATCTATTTATCAAAAAATTGTAACAGATAGAAGGAAAATGTTAAGGACAAAAATAGTCCTTAATAAATTCTCTACAAAATAGGTAAAGCACATTTTTTGATAGGACTAGTAATTTACCCGCAATAGCCGGTGAAAATATCGTAATTTTTTAATAAGAACCAAAAATTTTTTATTTTACTCAAATTGCTGAAAATTCATAAGAGCTACAAGAAAATGGTCAAAGAATGAATTAATTGCTATAGTTTTAGCTATAAAATGAGCTATTATTTATTTTTGCACGGCTCATAGTTTTTGAGTTATAACATAAAATTCCAATGACAGAAGTCTTAAAAATGGAACTTTTCATACAATTTGTATTGAAATGCTGTGATATTCAAATTTAGGTTACGCCTGTTTTTCACAAGTATGTGAAAGATAAAAAATGTATTGGAGTATGACTGGATTTTGTAAGTATTTTAAGGTATAATTCTTTAGAAGTTCAATACACTTTTGCCAGCCATATTTCAAAGCCGTATCCCAGTTTTGCAGAAGGATTCGTCAAGATCATTAAAGAAGAAAATTTAGTGTATGTCTGTGTAAGATACGAGGTTCGGCTGAACACTTCGTAGCCCTGAGAAAAAAATGTACAGACCAGTTTAAGTTCATTATTGATATAGATAATTTAAACTTCATTAGGGCTATTTACAAAATTTGAGATCGATAGGACGACGCTGGCACTCTTGGCACCATTTTTATTTCAACGTGTTTGACATTTTTGTGAAAATGTGAAATTGTCAGCTGCGATCCGTGATAAAATATTATTTTATCTAAGGTCATAGACCGACACGAACCATAAAAGAAATATCGGGTTCATTAATGGAGTCTGTTCCATCATATGCCATGATTAGAAAGTAAGTGCCAGATTTTGAATGGGCACAGCAAGGTGTCAAACACAACCCTTGAAGCGGAAAGCAATAAAATGCAGTAGTTCTGGAGAACGTCGATAAAGACATGGATTAATTTTTCAAAGATCGCGGAATTATTAGTTAGGTGATAGCAGAGATTCCAGTGATCTGATTTTAATCAGTAGTGTTCATCTTAACTTCAGAACAGGACTTGTACAAACCCTCGAATCGCCGGGTGCCAATGCTTTTGACCCATATCCTAACCTTGAGGAATCCTTCTGGAAAACTGGGATAATGGCTTTGAAACATGACTGGCAAAAGTGCATTCAACTTCGAAAGGATTATATCTTGAAATACTAAAAAGACCCAATCATACTCCAATACATTTTTTATCTTTCACATGCTTGTGAAAAACAGGCTTAACCTAAATTTTAATATCACAGCATTTCAATACAAATTGTATGAAAAGTTCCATTTTTAAGACTTCTGTCATTGGAATTTTATGTTATAACTCAAAAACTATGAGCCGTGCAAAAATAAATAATAGCTCATTTTATAGCTAAAACTATAGCAATTAATTCATTCTTTGACCATTTTCTTGTAGCTCTTATGAATTTTCAGCAATTTGAGTAAAATAAAAAAAATTTGGTTCTTATTAAAAAATTACGATACTTTCACCGGCTATTGCGGGTAAATTACTAGTCCTATCAAAAAATGTGCTTTACCTATTTTGTAGAGAATTTATTAAGGACTATTTTTGTCCTTAACATTTTCCTTCTATCTGTTACAGTTTTTTGATAAATAGAGGAAAACCACGTAGGGGGACCTATTCGGGGGGCCAGGGGGGTGACGCGTCAGGTGTGGCGGGGGGGACGCCTGATATTCTGAAACACCTCACCCTAAGGTATCATACTGCATAGAGTCCCATCTGTTATTAATTTTGCCAACTTCCCCATACATTGATTTCCTAAAGTGACTGAACTATCAGTAGCTTAATTGATTTCAATTCTAAACGATTAATCCATTTCCAGTGACCTCATCCCCAACCCCTGCAACCCCTTCGGGAGAATTGTATGCTTTATCTATATGACTGGATATAAAATAAAACGATTTGCTTACAGTAAATTCGACTAAATCTAACTCGATCAATAGCTGATTTCACTCACACTAATTCGACTAAAACAAATTCGACTGACGATCATTTCAACTAACAACCCAATTGACTAATTTCACACATTTTACATTACTTTGAAATTCTGAACGATTGTAATTATTATGATGTGAAGTGGTTAGGTACTTGTTGCAGTGGCGTATATAGGTTTTTATTTCGTAGGGAGGGGGGGGGTGAGAAAACTCCTGGGGAAGGCAATTAAAATTTTAACATGGACGTAGTAAAAAATCAGTAATAGAGCCGCAACTGAAAATTTTTTTGTGAAGGTGAGTGGGAAAGGTTGTGTTTTAGGTAGGCATTATAAGTGTTGTGTTAAAAATGCAACAGAAAAAGCGTAAGAAATTTTGAACAAACTCATATTATCTCTACTCGTATAAAAAAATCCAGAAGAGATATGTTCGGGGTCTACAGATTCTAAATACCACATATATTGTGAATTCTCTGATCAATAAAGCAAATCAAAAACTGAGTTGTTTTATTGGGGAGCAACCACTTCCTATACATGCAGTCATCGATTCGAATCTCGATATTCAAAGTTTTATAATCCACCCTTAGCTTCGCTTAGAAATAAATTCGCTTGCAAGTCAGAAGGAAGGTACATATGTTGGATAATAGTAATTATTCTGAAAATCTTTTGTAATAAACAACAATTTAATATTATTGTTTCCTTCTTCTTCTTCTCCTTAACAATAATTAATCCCACATGGTGGTGGGGTCTGCTTTTCTTCTGCTTCTATCTTGCGCCTATTTTATCTATCTCCGGTAGAACATCATTCTCTCTCATGTCCTGCCTCACCACTTCCCTCCACCTGCGCTTGGGTTATTATTATTGTTTCTTTAAACTCACAAAACAAAGTATTAATTACATTAAATCTTCTATTGTTTATTATATCTTCAAAATTAATTGCCAATTCGTTAGGTAGGTAAGTACCTACTATGTTTTAATTGATGTTTTATCAGTGGCTAAAACTTTCGAGTGTTCAAATAGTCCAAGAGCCCGCTGCTTAATTTATGACGTATCTGCCAATTTCTTTACATAGTACATGCTTTACACACCTTCAATAAGTGTCAAAGAACTTTTCAATTCATAATATTATAAGTTTAAACGTGTCTTTAAAATTTAATCATTATCATCCGGATCTCGTTAAAGATTTCTTTACTAAAACGTTTTAGCCGTTTTTGAAGAGGCTGCAATATGCCAAAATTAATGCGAGGAGTTTCTCATTTTAGCAAATTTAGTATAATACGCACTAATATTAAATTCTCATTTCACGATACAATAAACGTTTAGTAACCTTTTAATTTTGATAGTAGTAAATCCTTAATTATGTAAAAAACAGAGTTGCAGATAGTAGTCCTTGGAATATTCGATGCTTCGATACCTTGAGGTAAGTATACGGACTACAGACTACAGAGGTACTCTTAACTCTAGTGCACCGCAGGGCTTTGCTTTGTATGCCTACAGAAATGGTGTGTCAATATTATATTCAAGATATAGTCCAAGAGCCCGCTGCTTAATTTATGACGTATCTGTTTTTTGATCGAAATGTGGTATAAATGATAGCTTACCAATAGGGTATTACATCGCACTAGGGTTGCCTATCAAAATCCTGCCGCAACCCCCCCTGCCCCCCCCGAAAAGGTCCCTTTTCGCGGTTTTTCGCATTTTATAGGAATATGGTAAGAGATAGAAGAAAGTAGTCAATGACAAAAATATTCCTTGCTAAATTCTCTACAAAAAATGTTTAGTCATTTTTTTCGTAGAACTAGCAGTTTACCCGCAATGGCCGGTCCAAAACCGAAATTCATTTAAAATACAAAAAAAATGTATTTAAACTAAATTGGTTGAAAATTGATAAGAGCTACAGGAAAATAGTCAAAGAAAGAATTAATTACCATAGTCTTAGCTACAAAACGAGCTATAACTTATGTTCATACATCTAATAATTTCGGAGTTATTACAATAAAACTCAGTGACGAAAATTCTTAAAATTTAGTTTTTCATAAAATAACCAGTGATATAGCGCCGCAGGCCAAAATTTTTTTTCCATAAAATGTTAGTAATAATGGGTGGAAGAAAAAAAATCAAACTTTTTTTTTTATTTTTTCAAAAAATATCCTGTTTTTTGACCGGCCATTACGGGTAAACTACTAGTCCTATGAAAAAATTGACTGAGTGTTTTTTGTAGAGAATTTAGCAAGGATTATTTTTGTCATTGACTACTTTCTCCTATCTCTTACCATATTCCTATAAAATGCGAAAAACCGCGAAGAGGGACCTTTTCGGGCGGGGCAGGGGGGGTTGCGGCAAGATTTTGATAGGCAACCCTAGTGCGATGTAATACCCTATTGGTAAGCTATCGTTTATACCACATTTCGATCAAAAAACGGATACGTCATAAATTAAGCAGCGGGCTCTCGGACTAAAAGTTGGCAGTTTTCAAGTATTAAAACTTTAGAAGACCGTCATCAATTTATTATTATGAAGTTTCCAAATATAAATATACGGGTATACGAGTACATGAACGGAGAAAATTCACCGATAGCTATTATATTGAATCTGAGAATCTATGCGGGCCTGGTTTTTTTTTCATACTAAATGAGCATTCCCCTTTAGAAATAAACTGATGGTAAGCGTAAGCTGGACGACAAATCTGCAACGTTTAGAATTTCTAGCTAGGTATACTATCGAACACACCACGTCCTTTGCGTGATAGACAGAGAGAAAGGTGGCGTAGCGTCAGCCAAATCTGTCACCTCCGTATTTTGGCATTTAAATCAAAATGCTCGAAAATTTACGGGAGTCCTAAAGAGCATCGAAGCTGGAGCGGAACAATTATAATTTATTGTGACATTGATATGGTATAAAAAGAAAGCATGTAGCGACGAAGACGATTTTAGTTCGATTTTCAATGAAACGACTGCGATTTAATTTAATAATTGAATTTTGCCCAAAAAAAAGCGCCTTCTAAAAATTGCCGGCCGGGGCGGAACCCCCTCCCCCCCCCCTTCCTCTCCTCCTTCGAAACCAATCTATCGTCAAAAGCACATAAAATAATATAATTATTTGAAATACCTACTTAAACATTATACCTATATGCTATACATAGAGTATGCACACCCATGTCCATGTCTAATAAGAATAATAAAACGTCTCGGCAGTAGCTACAACAGTGACAACTTTAGAGAAAACCCGAAAACACAATTCATCCGCCATACCTCGCCAGGATATCTATTATGGATCATTTTTCATGTAAAAGGTTGGAATTATGTAAGTTTTATTTTTTTCTGAACATACATTATACCTATACACATTTTATTTACGTTTACGTTTAGGCATCATGTATTCTTCGTTCATGTGAAATATTTTTCTCCGGTTCCTACCTCCGAATCTCGTTTGACTATGTGTTTTGAGGGCATCCCTAATCTTAGATATTTTTAACATATTTTCCTTGAATCGCTAAAAATGTTTTATTTACTGCACATTCATTCTTCACTCTGATTTATTAGAGTGTGTACAATGTTTGGCTCGGAGAAGAAATTTCTGGATTTATTTATAACCATTTCCATCGAAACATAAATTGAATTTCATTTATTTATTTCATGAAGTCATAACAAAACACTATTTTAGAACTTAAAAATAGACATTTATAAAATAAACCATTAATCATATTTTTAATATACCATTAATCATACCTACATCTACCTACACACTCCGACGTCATCGTCATTCGTGCATACCTACAAAGTCCTACGCTACCAAGGCCATACTACAACTATTTAACATCTCAGCATCTCACACGAAACGTGGAGACCTTCCTAATAGCTCACGGCTGTCCCGAACCCGTGCCCGCAGGCACCATGGCGCCCGCGGAACTATTCGTATGTGCCCGTCACTATTCGACAGAAGACATTTTTTTTTCATAAACATTAATTAAAAATGTGAATTATTTTTATTTATTTGTTAGAGTTTTATTTTTTTTTGAGTTCCTAGGTTTATTTAATACGTTCATTTTCTATGTATTTGTGTTTTTTGTTTACGTTTCGTAAATACATTTATGTGTGTGTATGCTATTTGAATAATAATTTGATAATTTTTGTTTATTATTTATTTATTAATAAATTATGAATATAAGAAAATAAATTATGGGAAATGAGAAGTTATGCAAGGAATTTGTCGATTAAAAATAGGTGGTGCCCGCCACCCTACCGATATTTTAGAATGTGCTCTAAGAGTACTTAAGGTTGGGAACCCTTGTAATAGCTGGTGGTAGATTGTTGACTAGCGAACACCCCTTATACTAGAATAAAAGACAAATCTACTAGTCATAATAACACAATTCCCATCGAGTTACCTTTTCGGTTTAGGATGATAAAATTCTAAAAAGTACTAACATAATAATTCGATCAAAAATGTTAATCCCTCCTACAGAAAAGTACTCTTCGCCAGTGCTAGCTACCAGAGGAGGGACCCCTCACGACACCCCGTCTGGTATCCACGAACTTCGAACTTATGTCTTACATTTATTTTTCGAAAAAACATAATTACTCAGTTACGTAGCAATTCCATAAAAGCTCAAATATATAAACCGAGGGTAACGGCAGAAAATATATACTTGAAGTGTACGGAAGGTATATAACCACTGCATGAAACCATTGAACGAGGCTTCGAGCTCTCCCCGTAATAGCTCCCACTAAAGAAAAACAGGAAAGAAAAAACATTCATTCTGAAAATCTGATTTAAGAAATGAATAAGAATTTTGAATTTCAGCAATGTTGTTATTATAATTATATATTAAGTACATACATGATCAAAGGTTTTTTTTCAGTAGACAGTCACATCCTGCTACCTTCTTGATATCATCAGACCATCTCGCCTGTGGTTTGCCTGGATTCCTGTAGTCGGTTCTGGGTCTCCATTCTTGGGTTCGCTTAGGTCCATCTATCATCCGTAGTTCTTATTGTGTGACCAGCCCAGTTCCAATTTCAATGATGCCTTTCTATGTGCTACATCCGTGACTTTGTCTTGTCTCTGATCCACAAATTCCGTTTTCTGTCTCGCAAACTAATGTTAAGCATCCTTCTCTGTATCGCCCGTTGTAATACGCGGAGCTTTTGCATGGTACTCGTACGTTATGTGAAAGTGGTAGTCTCAAAACCGTATGTCAATACTGGAAGGAGGTGCAGATGTGAAAGAATTTCTTCTTCAAGTGGTTTACGAAACGATTATTGATTAACGATAATGATGCCGGCCCTTTAGCTTATAATAGTAAAATGTTCCTTTGCCTACAAATAGAGAGTGTTAAATGAATTGTTATCAAACATCAACGTTTCATGTTGATTTACGAGTATCTTCCTCTAAATTAATTAGTATTTTATTAATTAAATTGCTTCTCTTTTATGTAGACCAAGCAAGTGATTTAATGATTTATTTACATAATGGCTTTATTTTGATAAGATATGTTCTCGTAATATGCGATTGTAATCGGTGATATACTGAGGATTCTAGTTAAAATCTCCTTAATAATTGTGGATTTTCGGCAGCGTTGAGTATTTGACAAAACGCCGTCACAATCACATCGGAACGTTATTTTGAAAATTGTATATATGTTACAGTTAAAGCTTACACACCCGTTAATGTATGCATTCACTAGTCAATGTATGCTTTAACTGATGATTTTAGTCAAAGTATAAACTCCGTATAAAAATTTACACTTTAACTAGAGAGTGTACACATTCACTAGTCAATGCATGCATTGACTGCAGTGGATCTGTTAAAGTGTGAACCATGTGTCAACCAAGGACGTTAATAATAATAGTATGAACACTTGTTAGAAAAAAGGTGCATGTGTCAAATAGCTCTGGAGACGGCCATTATAAAATGTGGAAGTGCTCACAAACCTTTTAGTCCTGGTGAGCTGATATCACCATGGCATATACTTTATTACAGAAAAACGATTCATCTCCTTTATGTTTAAAATTAGGAGCGTTCAGACCAAATTTTTGTGGTAACTTGTAAATATATAGGTTTTTTTGCTGCTTCTTGAGAGTAGCTGGGAAAATATGGGTCAAGAGAAGTAAAATTATAAATTAAACAAAAAAAATCTTGGCGATTTAATTTTTATTAGTTTTTTCTTACAGTTGACAGTTATTACATCTCGTGTTTGTGAAGCCAGTAATGTCTGTTTTCTTTAACAAGAGTACTTTTGGCTGCTTTTACTTCTTCGAAATTTGTTTTTAGGGTTTCCTGGATATACACTAGTAAAAATTCTCCTTCATTGCCATCTGGTCCTCTGTGTTTTTTTTCCCTAAAAAAATGGATTCAATTTTATTCATTCTTGAAAATTTTGCTGTTGTAAAACTAAAATAAAATTTCAAATATACACACAAGATTACAAATAATTATAGGAGTAGAATTTAAAACAGAGATATACCTAGAATGATACGGGTGAAGATTTTCTCCGGCGCGGCGGGCAGCTCAGGACAGAAGTTTTCGTACAAAAGATCACAGATGTCGGAGTGACCTGATGAGGCAGATGAAGAAGAAGATACCTAGAAAACGTAATTGAAATTGTTTAAAACGATTGTGTATAAATTGTTAACATACAAATAACAACTTTTTTAAACAATGTTCACAAAACAACTGGTTTCGAACCGCTGTAAAATAGTTGAAGTTTCTGGTAAGGGGACTGCAGAAAGCGACCAACCACACATTTGTAATAAACGACCAAATCGGGATTTATTAAACTGATTTCAAGTAATTATCGTTACTTTAGTTCGATATTTTGGACATTTATGGTGGTAAACAGGTGTAAAAAAAATGCATGGTTCCCCAGACATTCCGTGATTGAAACGTAAAATTCTTCGAATACAACCCACTTTGATAGTTTGCAAAGGCGGAAACGTCCAAAGAAATATATTGTGCAAATCCAAACGATATTCACTCTGTATTAATTGCATTATTTTAACACAAAACACACACAATTAAATTACACACATTTATAATATAAGTATAATTACTTACAGAGTTTAGCTAATCCAAAAAGACAGAATTAAACAATTCTTTCGATACTTCACTTGCTAGTGGTGATGGCGGGTGACGCAAAGTAGAGAAACATTTTAAATATCGCTAGAAAGACATCTGAAAAGATGTGTTTATGACGTTTTGTAGATTATAAAAATATTTTGGATGAATAAACAAGCTGAATCAAATTGTACTTTACTGACCGAAGCAACAAACCAGCAGATATTGTAAAACCAAAATAATATAGAATATAAAACTTCATCTTTAATCGCTAGATGTAGCGAGAATATTACCAAAGGTGGCAAGGCGAATTTATATTCGTCAACATTATGCAAGCTTTTACTTAATGCCGTACGTAAATGCATACACTGACTAGTCAAAGCGTAAATTTGATCATTTGTTAACACATTAACTGAACGCATTAGTTATTGTATACATTGACTAGTTAATGCATGCATTGACTAACTGAACGCTTTAACTGTAACATATATACTGTTTACAAAAAACATTTCGCATTGCACCTAATTTAATTTTGATTTAATTATATACGTACAATACAAAAAGTAGATATTCGTATACGCCACTGACTTTGCACGACATTGTATTGATATTTTGGATAAAAATATGTGCAACAAAGGGAATTATTGATTTATAATGATTTTTTATTTCATTTCTGATTTTATAAAACATCACTACCGCCATCTATGAATGATAAATGACCTGGGAAAGAATTTGAAAAAAATGACGATTCGCGTCCGGAGTAAACATTAATACCAGACGATTTTAGACATCCATCTATTAAATAAACTTACAAATGGAATCTCGGCTTCAACATAGGCTATTAAAATATATGATTTGTATCGTGGTTTGGTAAAATTATCAATTTTCCCAAGATACTGAATTCTATCAAGTTAGTATGAAAATGAAAGAAGCCATTTAAAGTAGTCCCATTAATATGGTTTTTAAATTTGTTTGCGTCGTTACATAATCTAGAACTAGGATATACATCTAAGGATTATTTTTATACAATGTTTTTGCTCTACAAATACTTCTGTATGACTAAAAATATGTCTATAATAATTAAAAAATAGTTTTGACATTTGCTCCGCGGCGCTTTCTGTCGTCGTCTGTTTTGACTCGCGTGGTGTAGGGGCTAGCGTACTTAACTTAAATTGAGTGTTATGCGATGCGAGGGTACGAGTTCGATCCCACTCCATACCCAACGCTTTTTTCTTCTTTTTTTTTACTATCTTTTTGTGAAATTTGAATTGAGCAGAATCCTATATACAAAAAAAAAATTTACTAGGTAAAACAAATATATTCCTTCCTATATGCCAAAAATTTATTGCATTAGGTATTTAATTCAGACGATGTAACTTCACCACCCGTACACAATTTTAGCCGTTGCGAAGCACGGGAAATACAGCTAGTAATAAATAAAACTTTATTGGCCAGTAAATATATGTTACAACAAAAACAGGAAAAATGTAATGTGCCAAAAGGCGGACTTATTGCAAAAGCAATATCTTACAGTCAACCCTTATAATCATAATAAAAAGACTGTTTATTATTGTACTACGTTTTGAATGACTATTGTTTATTAGCTACGTTTCAAAAGTTGGTTGATTATTACTATTGTGTTTCTGGATTCATAGGTAGTTTTATAAATTACGTATCGCAAGTTGATTACGAGAAACTCATTTATCTTTGCCATTGACAGAAAAGTGTAATTTATCATAGTAGCAAAAATAGAAATAATACAACCCCACGCGGCATGGCAGTCAGAACTTACCTCTTCATGTTAAATGTTTTTATAAAAATAGAAATAATACAACCCCACGCGGCATGGCAGTCAGAACTTACCTCTTCATGTTAAATGTTTTTATAAAAATAGAAATAATACAACCCCACGCGGCATGGCAGTCAGAACTTACCTCTTCATGTTAAATGTTTTTATAAAAATAGAAATAATACAACCCCACGCGGCATGGCAGTCAGAACTTACCTCTTCATGTTAAATGTTTTTATAAAAATAGAAATAATACAACCCCACGCGGCATGGCAGTCAGAACTTACCTCTTCATGTTAAATGTTTTTATAAAAATAGAAATAATACAACCCCACGCGGCATGGCAGTCAGAACTTACCTCTTCATGTTAAATGTTTTTATAAAAATAGAAATAATACAACCCCACGCGGCATGGCAGTCAGAACTTACCTCTTCATGTTAAATGTTTTTATAAAAATAGAAATAATACAACCCCACGCGGCATGGCAGTCAGAACTTACCTCTTCATGTTAAATGTTTTTATAAAAATAGAAATAATACAACCCCACGCGGCATGGCAGTCAGAACTTACCTCTTCATGTCAAATGTTTTTATTTGTTCGTATTGTAAATTACCATTCTTTTGTTGCGGGTTCGTGATAACGAAAATTTTATAAGGTACAACCTCTGCAATCTCTTGTACCAATTATTATAACAAAATGAAAATAACAATTTATTTTCTATTAAGGAACGTGCAAACAGAATAATGAGGGAAAATATAGCATGCGGTAGATTCTAGAAACGCGATCAGTTCAGTAGTCATTTCCTGTATATAGCGGCGACTATACCTACTCAAAACTATCATTATAATTATATATTATAAAATATAGCCTTTAAGGGCATGGCACCAGGAATGACGTCACAGACATTTCCCACGGCATTAAGGTTCAAAATCGCGTGACAATCGCACGATAAAATGGTAAAAATAGCGTTTTTTTCAATTTTTTGGGGTTAATTTTGCGTCTATCAAAAAATTTTTACGGTTATTCCCTAGATTTTGATGCATATTATCAGTACAAAAAAAAATTTACTCCGCGACTTTCGGGAAACGAGTTTCCGTCTTTCGAAAAAAAGTACAGAGGTGTTTTTAAATATTTTTTCTGAGAAATCTGTACAAGATATATAAAATCTTTTAGGGTTATTCCCTAGATAAAGGTTCAATGCATCTACCCTATTTTGTTCCAAAGCATATTTAGTAACGGTTGTCGAGATAGAAGGTCTCCCGTTTTTAGAAATTTTTGAAATGTCGGTATGCACACTCTTAACTCGAATACGAGTATCATTGTGGCATACCCTGAGCAACACGAGCAGCGTCTCTGTGCTAAATGTGCGTAGGTATTCTACTAAACTTAAGGCATGGTGCCTGGTCACACACAAACCAACACACTTGATGAAAAGAAATTCAGGTCTTTGACAGAATTTTCCAACGAGAAGCTACGAGTAGATAGACTAAAGATGGATTGATTGAAGATTCCAAAGTATTTAAATACTCAATTGTATTTGCAAATGAAATGTGGGATTCATTTGAACATAATTTTGAAAATATTTGAAAACTTGACATTACTTTTCTGGTTTTTCTGGTTTAATGTTATCGACGTTTCCACACTTCAGTATATAAGATTCCAGATATCAGTCGTGGATAAAATAACACGGCCCACCTGAAAATCGGACGCAATCGTGTAGTTAATTTGTTACCCTCCCATACTCGACATACAATTATCCCGTACAGGAGGTAAACATATTATTATGGTGCTATTTAGTCTTAGGATTAGAATCCAGATATTGTTGCAGGCTGTAGAGAGCAAGCAGGTTTATACTCGTTTTCAAAATTGTTGTTTTATCATTTTCATCCAATATAATATGTATGATAACAATAAAATCCGCTGTTCCATTCGCAATCTGATTTTGTTACTTTCTATAGGTACCTACTGATATTATTTTGCTATAGGCTGCAGTGTACAGCATCAATACAAACTCTACAGTAGATCATTTAATTTTCCACCAACCAACCTTTCAATTCAACACGCGTTTCCCATTTCAAATCGATCGACCCGTACAACAATATACCTAAGTACTATTATATAGTAGTTAGCAGGCGCGAAGCTACCTAAGAACACGATTCCCATCGAGTTACCTTTTGGAAAAAATGATGTATAATAGTGATCTGACGTAATCCCATAAGAAATGTTAGCCCCGGCTTCCCTTCTGCAGAAATCCACCCTTCGCCACTGGTAGTTAGGTACCTAATCATCTATAACAATTCAATCGTCATTATCCAGACCCGCATTGAATAATATATCTGTGTTTACACCGATTTCTTTATCAAACTCTGTTGTCATTCACATAATGTAGTTCTGGACAATATACATCCAGACCTGCATTGAACTAATTCACACCATTTTCATGGTTTTGTGTTGTCGCCGTGTGCTTATTGAATTCATCCTTTTTAGCTGTGATGTAATATTGACTGTGTAATATTTGTTAAATATGTAAACCTGACGATTCCAAATTTAACGATCCAGAGATTATTTATTTAGGTAAAATATTACACTCTTCGGCATTACAGCGTTCAGCCTTTGCGCCGAAGAGTGCACACAGAACAAGTTTCAATTCAAAACAATAAAAAGAATAAAAAAACACGAAAACAAAACAACATAACATACCAATAAAAGTAGGTAATTTACCCTGGACATTACAGTAACATAATAAATACGATAAACACTATATATTATGAAAAACAAAAGAAACAAGTTATAGAAACTGAAAAAAAAAACATCAAGGAACAACTACATCGAACGCCATTACGGAATAAACGGTAGTAGGTACTTACGGCAGTACGGCTGGCTGTCGCACTCGTCGGAATTCGACACCCGCACGTATCCCGTAGTGAAGGGCAATTCATTTCCGGAACTTTGTAGACTACACCGGGTGATATTCTAGTGAGCTCACAATAAAGCAATAATCTGTGTATAGTACATTTATGCACCTACTCGTACATCGATTCCATCAATCGTTCTTCAAAAACATTTCAAACATCTTGCGTTGATCTTAACCTGCCTAACGTTACACAGATGTAAAATTTGCATCATTTTCTCTTTAAGATGACAAACAGATTTTTCAACATACAAACACATTTTGACTGAGACTACAATATAGTTAATCAAATTATTCTCGACGTAATAGTCCGAGAGCCCGCTGCTTAATTTATGACGTATCTGTTTTTTGATCGAAATGTGGTATAAACGATAGTTTACCAATAGGGTATTACATCGCACTAGGGTTGCCTATCAAAATCTTGCCGCAACCCCCCCTGCCCCCCCCGAAAAGGTCCCTCTTCGCGGTTTTTCGCATTTTATAGGAATATGGTAAGAGATAGGAGAAAGTAGTCAATGACAAAAATAATTCTTGCTAAATTCTCTACAAAAAACATTCAGTCAATTTTTTCATAGGACTAGTAGTTTACCCGTAATAGCCGGTCAAAAAACAGGATATTTTTTGAAAAAATAAAAAAAAAAGTTTGATTTTTTTTCTTTCACATTCTTCCACCCATTACTACTAACATTTTATGGAAAAAAAAATTTGGCCTGCGGCGCTATGTCACTGGTTATTTTATGAAAAACTAAATTTTAAGAATTTTCGTCACTGAGTTTTATTATAATAACTCCGAAATTATTAGATGTATGAACATAAGTTATAGCTCGTTTTAAAGCTAAGACTATGGTAATTAATTCGTTCTCTGACTATTTTCCTGTAGCTCTTATCAATTTTCAACCAATTTAGTTTAAATACATTTTTTTTGTATTTTAAATGAATTTCGGTTTTGGACCGGCCATTGCGGGTAAACTGCTAGTTCTACAAAAAAAATGACTTAACATTTTTTGTAGAGAATTTAGCAAGGATTATTTTTGTCATTGATTACTTTCTTCTATCTCTTACCATATTCCTATAAAACGCGAAAAACCGCGAAGAGGGACCTTTTCGGGGGGGGCGGGGGGGCTTGCGGCAGGATTTTGATAGGCAACCCTAGTGCGATGTAATACCCTATTGGTAAGCTATCATTTATACCACATTTCGATCAAAAAACAGATACGTCATAAATTAAGCAGCGGGCTCTTGGACTATAACCTTGTTATGAATGAAACACAAGACATGATTTAACGAACACCAGACTCTTTAAACAAACTTTTACCTTGGTCGTATTAGAGAAAAATAATCTTCAGCTGTTCACCTTTTTTAATTAGACACACTGATTTAATATTATTTGATATAATATGCATTTTAGCCTTATGGGTTTATTTTTCAATCAGTAGACATTCGTTCATTTCCTTTACATTGCTTTCTCTTTCCGGTTCTGAATTCTTCTCCTATTTAGAAAATCTTACTGTCAATAGAAAGGGGAAATTATCTCATCTCATTAAACACGAAATGGCTTTATCTCGAGCAATGCGTTCACTAACCACACGGCTTTTAACTTCTAATATACACGGTGTAACACAACCCGTCGTTCAACCGAAGCAGAATGATAGAGGACCTCAATACCTATCAAATTTAACCCCCAAGTACGTTTATTTTGTGGTTTTCGAGTTATGATTTTTTTTTTAAAGATTTTCCAATAATTTAATTCTTCCTCTTCTTCTTTCTCAGCCGTTTTAATTTCAATGCTGGACATAGGCCTCCCTTTTGACTTTCTGCAGATCCCTATCCTGGACATGCTGCATTTCATTATTCATGCAAATTTCATTACAAACGTTCATAATTTCTTGGTTCCGCTATATTTAAATCTGAATTCCGACATTTATAATATGTAAGTAGGTATTTCTGTATTACAGACATTCCTTCATATTTCATTCCAACTTCATAGTGAAAAGGAAATTGTTTGAGAGAAGTATATAAATGTGTTGTAGTAAGGTTTAAGACGTGTAGATACATTAGAAGCAAGTTGCCAACGGATATACCCATAAGTGAAGATACACCGGACATAACTCAGTGGTTGCAGTAACTATACACTCTTACAGTAGCTACCTACTTACTAATGCCAGCAAAGGGAAATGTCTCAACCTGAACCGCAGGCAGGCAGTGAAGAAAGCGTGAGGTCAGAAAGATCTGACCAAATGGAAACTATGTACAACTTTAATAAGACTTAACAATTTATTGGCTAAAATGTACGACCAAACATTGTTTCTCAAAGCGGTGGTCTGTTTTATTTATTGTTATGTATGGTAGTTTCCATGTAATATATTACTTGCTCTCATCGTCTTAACGGTTCAACGTACGAAATTTATTTATTACTTAATTTACCCTACCTCGAATATCTCGAATTAATAACAATAAAAATATCCGGCTTAAAGCTTTAAACAGAATAATAATAATAATATCTACGACAGTTTTAGCATGTTTTTTTTTTGTTAATCTGTAGGTACAATAAAATAGAGCGCCTTTTCTTTGTCGTACATAGATTCCTAAACCGTTCATCCGATTGAGGTGAAACATTGGGAAATTTTTGTGCTTGCCCCAGGGATGGTTCGTAGGGGGTGGGTGTACGAATGGGGCTCAAAGGGAGGAGACAATTTTTTTTTTATTTCAACAAAAAAGGCAATTTTTTTCAAATGCATACATATAGCTTTTGGGTGTCTAATAGGCAGGAAACATTCATATACAGGTAGTATTTGTATTGTTTTCTTTTTTAATTTTACGCGGAAGATTTTAAATCCAAGAAAATTATGTCATTTTATACGTATTATGTATTTTTGACGCTTATTTTTGTATTGTATCTTCGCGATAGTTACCATTAATTATTTACTAGATTTTGTACCCAACGGACCTGCGCCTGAATTTTAGGTTTGATGCAACCACAATAGCATATTATTTTGTATGTCTCCTATGATATAAAGGGTATTTGTATCTATGATTAGTCCTTTCCAGTTACTAAAAGTATCTAGTATAAGCATTCTCATATGGTGATAAGATAATAATACCTCATTACAGCACACCACTTCACTACGCGAATCCAGGGGAGGGGCTAAGGGGCTGAAGCCCCCCCCCCCCCCCCCAAACCATGAGTGACAGTACTTTATATGGAACAAATTTTGAGGTTTCAGCCCCTTACCCCCCCCCCCAAAACGTTGAGTGACAGTACTTTTTACCATGTGACGACATTCACCCCCCCCCCCCAAATTGAATCCTGGATCCGCCACTGCACCACTTGCATCTTGTACGGCATTCAAACCCATCGATTAAATTCGTAACTATGTATCAGATTTTTGGCTGATCATCACGAACTCGAGAAATAAATGAGAACTTAAGAGTATGCATACCGACATTTCAAAAATTTCTAAAAACCTTAGAGACCTTATATCTCAACAACCGTTGCTAAATATACTTTGGAGCAAAATAGGGGACATGCACTGAACATTTATCTAGGGAATAACCGTAAAAAAATATATATTGCCTAGATTTCTCAAAAAAAAATAAAATCTATATATGAAATAACATACATTAAAATCTAGGGGATAACCGTAAAAAATTTTTTATAGATGCAAAATTAACCCAAAAAAATGGAAAAAAAACACTATTTTCACCATTTTATCATGCGATTGTTTACGCAATTTTGAACCTGAACCTTAATGCCATTGAAAATTACTGTAACGTCATTCTTGGTACCAAGGCCTTAATACATAACTTTTTATACATGCTTAATAAAGTTTTTGTACGGCTCGTAAACAAACCTAGTTGTGCATACATACTTACTGTATGTATGCACAATAATCATATCTGAAAACTTTTTACTGCATTATATTGTAAAGAGAATTAAACAATACCAAAACTCTCGTACCATGAATGAAATGAAATTTCAATAATATCGGTAATTGCATTTAAATCATAAAATAAACATATTTTTCATTTCATAAAATATAAAGCCTTACAACTAGAGACTGGAATATTTCGCGATCGCGATAAAACGAATTTATTCGCGAATTTCGTGCTTTTTAGGCGAATAACGCGAATTTCGTGTTTTTTACACATATAATGCGAATTTCAGCATTATTTTACAGGAATAACGCGAATTTTCGCATACCTACTTGACGCGAATTCCGACCTTCATTTTGGAAAACATCGTGCATTATTAAAAGAAATGTGGCTTTGAAAGTAAGAAAAACCACACTGAAAAAATCTTGCGAAAAGGGTTTTTTTTTTTTTTTTTAAATATTGTTGTTTTATTTTATTGTTTCAGGGATTTTTGTATGAAATATTGTTTACGACCATTTTTTTATATTCTTGTATTAAAACCTGCAAAATTGACCACTTTAATAACATAAATGTATGAAAAATAACACCACATTTTGCCAAAATTATGAAAAATAACACCGCTTTTTGCAAAAAATAACACCACATTTCCCGAAAAATAACACCGATTTTTTCTAGTCCCTACTTATAACTAATTGTATGGAAAAAGAAAAAAAAAGCAACGTAAACAATATGAATTAATAAGTACCTACTTATACTCAATTTTATTATTCCACCTCATTTCCATTCCATCACAAAATGAACCGAAATGGCGCTTGAATAACCTGATATATAACTTCATAATGAGATCGAAAATATTTATTTTACAATAGAATGGAAAGTTAAGGGCTTGCCACCAAGAATGACGTCACAGTAATTTCCCACGGCATTAAGATTCAAAATCGCGTGAACAATCACAATATATGATAAAATGGTAAAAATAGCGTTTTTTTCCATTTTTTGGGTTTAATTTTCCGTCTTTCATAAAACTTTTACGGTTATTCCCTAGATTTTGATGCATATTATCAGACACGTGAGAAACGAGTTTCCGTCTTTCGGAAAAAAGATTAGAGGTGTTTTTAAATATATTTTTTTTTTGAGAAATCTAGTAGACAAGATATAAAAAATCTTTCACGGTTATTCCCTAGATTAAGGTTCAATGCATCTTCCCTATTTTGTTCCAAACCATATTTAGTAACGGTTGTCAAGATAGAAGGTCTCCCGTTTTTAGAAATTTTTGAAATGTCGGTATTCATGCTCTTAATAACACCCGATAATTCAATATAACCTGATTAGGGGAATCATTTCAAAATAATTATGAATAAGTATGTGATTTTTCATTGTCTATAGATCCGTAGCTGGTAACCCTACATCGTGATTATTTATTGAAATACTTAGCTTATTGTTTATTGTATTCAATAAAACGTAGACCTGGGAACATGTACTCTCTAACGTTAAACTAAATATTTAGATTAAAATCCACCAATTTGGTGCCAACTGGATCCAGAGAGCCCAAGATAGAGCGGTGTGGAACAGATAGAGGAGCCTTCATCCAGGAATGGACGGGAGTGGGCTGAAGAGGAAGGAAATAACAATGCCGTGGTATTCGATTTTTCTGAAACATGATTAGAACCTTAATAATCAGATTTACAATTTTCTTTTTTATGTGACATTTTCGTTTATTACTCGTATCATTCAGTTTAAATTGTTAGTTCGCATGCAATGAAAATATTTTAACATTTTCGTTACGAAAATTGGAAAACGTAAGCAACTGTAGTGAAAACTATTATATTTTTCTTTCAATATTATTGTGCATGATCACGAATCGTTTTGTAAACTTATTTACTATACCTACTATTCTAAGTGACTAAAAATTATGTATAGAGTCTAATTTAACACAATATGCTAGTCGATACTGTTACATACTTATATAATTTGTATTACTGTTTACGCAACAGGGAATTAGATCCTGGAGTTAGCAAAGGATTCGTTTTAATAGAAGAAAAGATAAAAAACGAACCTTATATCCAGAAAGGGAATAATAAATGTACTAACTAGGCCTGTCTAGCAACAGATCACCAAAAATACATTCTATTGAATTCCATCATTGTGGAATGGCACATCAATATACCTAATGGCCATTTTATAAACATTAACTTCTCTGAAAATTTCTCTATTAACACATGTAATACATCAGGTATTTTGAGGTCAATATTTTAACAACCCGAAAATAGTGATATACACATTAAATGACGCTTTTATGGAATTTAGAAGCTAAGTCTTGTTTTATAATTACTAGAAAAAAATAAGTATATAGAATAATATCAAAATATTTCAAAAATATGAGTTTCGTGAATTCACAGGGAAAATTACTTTTTCGATTAAAAAGATTCCGGTGGGCACTACAATATCTACACTACACCATATTATCCACAAGGAACTATAAGTATTACGGAGATCTGGAGCAATCATGACTAACTTAAAAGCCTAACTTTCATTTAAATCTTTCATCTTTAAATTGCATACAAGTGGTGTAAACAGCGAATATCCACTTCAATATATGTCCAGTTCATTGACACTTCCCTTGCGTAAAATAATACATAATTTATAACACCCTTTCATTCATATCTCTTGCATGACTCTGATATTTTATTATTACAATCACATTTAGTTGATTGATCCCCTTCTGCCTGTCAACTGTTGTCTGTCAAGAAACATAAATAAATTCAAAGATAATATAAAAAATGGGGGAAAGTTGCTATCTATACAGTATACTCCTCACACGAGACTCGATTATTTTCATTCCGTTTAGTCATTATATTCATTCGCATTCGAAATATAGCAAAACAAAGGTTTCGAATATATTTATATTAACATAAGTCGTGTTGGTAGAAATATTAGCCTCTCTTTTTCGTACGTGTACAAGGCAGAAGAATTTCATTGTTTTCTCGGTAGGTCAACCTACTTACTTTCTTATAGTACCTATTTCCTGCGTGCCTGGTACCAAGAAATGCGGCTGGAATAACTAAAATAGGATGCTAAAATTGCTAAATCGCACACGCTGATAGGTATATAGATTGTCATACACAATCTTTTTTTCTAACATTGCTTTCGTTTTTGCAAGATGGAGAACCAGTCATAGTTCCTTTAATTTTCTCTGTGTAATACGAATGTTTTTTCAAAATTATTTCTATGCCGCCCTCACTCATCCTCTCGTTACGTTACCTCAATACCTCAAGTTATTGTGGTGAGAATACGCCCTTCTTCAATTGATTTTTCAAACACTTCCTGACTAATTAGAGACCTGGAACATTGCAAACATAAGTAGGAATAGTCGGTGAAAATACCTTTCTGTACAACATTGGATCATCCTTCTCCATCAGAGACAAAAAAAAACGTAAGGCATTTGAGGGGGAACCAAGGATCTTGTGAGGTCACGTATGATATCCTACGCAAGGGCTTTGGAAAAGAAATTCAAATCGTAAGTCATATTATGACTTACGATTATGTTGTCCAACTCAAGGCTCGGAAGGCACCGAGCGATCAATAGTATCCAGTCATCGCATAGCGCACGAAAAAGAGGAGGACCTCAGGAGGGCGTGCTTGATTTCGTTTGGAAGACTGCGATAAACGGATCTAGGGTATGAAGTCATAAAATTGTTGTTTCAAAAAAAAACTACGATTACTTATTTAATTTGCTTTATTAAATCATTATTTTGATATCATTCGAAGCCTACCTTAAATGACACATACACGTACAAAAAACCATCCCTCACCCTGTTGGTTAATTAGAACCTAGAAATTATCGGCTCTTATGCATGGATGTATAATACTTCTAGTAAACTGGATTCATCTCTTGGCCGACTATTGCGGTTCTAGGGGAAATGGCCAGTTAGGCAAAAGAAGCAAAATGGAGGATTTTCCATACTAATCGGGCTATAGGAAACTGCGGTTTTCACATGGATTTTTGGTTTTCACTGTTTATATTTTAACTGAAAATGAATTATAGACATCATATTGACATAATTATAGGACCAAGGGATGTAAATACTCCGTTAATCAGGATTTATAAGCAATTTCTTTAACAAAGGAAACGGCACACGATGGAAGTGCATAGTACTCTCACTATATTACATAGAAATAGTAAGTTCAGGAATATTGTTATTACAACTACTGTTCCTAAAATATTTCTGTGCGTTGGACTGTCGTTTATCCAGCATCTGAAATTAAAAGAGAAAAGGCGATAGAGATTTAAAAAATACACACGTATAGTGTATACTAAAAACATATTATTTTTTTATTTATTACTTATTTATTTATTCATTTCAACATTTGTATACACAACATAAATAAATTTATTTATTGCTTAAACGGCCTCAAGCCTTTGGAAAGTAAACAATACAAATAATCAAATAGGTATATCAATACCATTGTGGTACACAGCCAAGAAAATAATAATACGTCAATACATCTGTAAACAGAATAGTATTTTGAGTGCTTCAGAATTATTTTCAGGATCTGCATTATCTATTTTGTTGGTAGTATAATAAGCAGGTGCCATTGCGAAATTCATTAGAACACATGAATTACTTTGAACAAAAATTATACTGTACATGCCTAATATCGCTATTATTCCGCTATAGTTTAATTGAAAAAGTAAACAAACAAATTTAGCCTGTCCTAATAATGAACTTTTCATGAACCTTTATCTTTTCTCATAAATTCTCTACCATCCCTCTACTTGCTAGATTACTTTGCGGTATATAATTTGGCGACCCCACTTTAGAAAATACGATAATAGCTCAAATAAATATAGTAATGTGAATACCTAAACAAATTTCACTAAAGGCGTATGAATCTTTCACATATTCGTACACATTA
The DNA here is from genome assembly GCA_963576895.1 of Ceraclea dissimilis. NCBI lineage: Eukaryota > Metazoa > Arthropoda > Insecta > Trichoptera > Leptoceridae > Ceraclea > Ceraclea dissimilis. The sequence continues at coordinate 9,737,951 of OY756360.1, forward strand.
TACACACCTATCCTGGATAGGCAAAGTTTTAATTTAATATAAACATTTGAGTTATACTCGTAAATAAGGAATTATACTCGTACTTGCGTATAATACAAGCAAGTAAATAGTCATGTAGGTACCTACGTGAACATTTGCCACAAATGGCATAATATTGTAATTTAAAATACTAGTTTCATAGAGTCATTCATTCATAAAGTCATCTTATAAGTCATCATCATCATCATTGGCACTACAGCCCATTGTGGGCCCTGGCCTCCCCCAACCGTCGTCGCCATTCCTTCCTGTCCTGGGCTGTGCTCCTCCAGTCCCTGATGCCGACCACTTGTGTATCCTTCTGCACTCCGTCCAACCATCTGAGCTTGGACTCTAACTCTAGAATAACAATGTTGCGATTGTTATTGTTAGGTACCAAAAATAAATAAATAAACAAATGACAAACATATTTCTGAGGAATACTCCAAACAAACGATGCCAACACGGTTGAATTCTACCATAATTACTAGCCAGCAGATGCAGGTTCTCAAAGTTCTTGCGTGAAACGGAAGCCACCAATTTCAATAAGCTGCAAACTTCCTTAAAAAACTTGGTAGTACTTTCTTCATATTATGTGGTTCAGTAGTATCTAGTTGGTTAATATGTTTTGTTACTTGAATTATCTTCATTTACAAAAGCGTTAGATGGCGGGTGTGTAAAAAATACCACCCTGTCCATTAAACAGTATGTAAGAAATGCAACAATACATAGGTACCTAATATACATGAAATTCAGCAAGACAGCCGTCGCGTCGCTCTGGTGTAATGGTTCGAATCCCAGCCGGGGTGAACTGGAATGGCGAATGTTTCTCGAGTGTAAAGTGATCACTTAAGCCAGGCGAGGTCGGTCGTAAGCCCGACAATGTTCATCCTTAATTCTTCTACACTGTTGTGGGAATACTACACAAGTTCTGTTAATTTTGTTACTAATTACAGCTATTGTGCTAACGGGCAATGGGCAATGGGCAACGCAATAATTATTAACAATTCTTTTCGCCAGATGTAAATAATAAATAATTCATTTAACAGTAGGTATTATGTGAAAAAAAATATAATAATATTTAAAATGGGTTTCTGTGAACCATTAATTCACAAATCTGCAGTGACTTAGATTTGACATGTTATTTATTATTACATAATGTGGAATCGTAAAATTTTATTGTGTATTTATAAAAACCAGTAATAAAACTACAATAAATATAATGATCGTTAAATTCGTAAACAAAGAAAAAAGTTATTTTCGTTTAAATGAAAAATAATATGAGTGGAAGCCCAAATGATTTACTATTTATTAAGTATTTACTTTTCCTCCACATTGTTTTCTTTGAAAGAATCGACAATAATAGATAATATGTTACAGTTAAAGCTTACACAGCCATTAATATATGGATTCACTAGTCAATGTGATGATTTTGGTCATAGTATTAACTCCGTATAAAAATTATCGCTATAAGTAGTGAGTGTACACATTCACTAGTCAATGTATGCATCAACTATTGTGGATTCGATAAAGCATAAACAACAACCAACGGAATATTTTTAATAGGTTCAAGATGCATTTTTAAAGAGTCTCTTTGTCCTGCCCTTCTGTCCCGGTTCATCCAGGGTCGGACCTCCTCGTACGTAGGCGCCAGGATCTCCAGAGTCCAGATTCGATCAGAGTGTTCTAGATTAATATGAGAGTTGTGTTAAAAACGTTTTTTTTTTTTGAGGTAATCATGCCTCGAAGTATGAAATCAGTCAAATATAGTTCACTGACAGCTGACAACAGTTTGTTTAGGATAACAGCTGTTCGCAAGTGGCAGCCATTTTACACATAAACTGAACATTGTGTACGCTTTGACTGATTCTCCTTTGTAAATGTACGCACTAATAGTCCAAGAGCCCGCTGCTTAATTTATGACGTATCTGTTTTTTGATTGAAATGTGGTTTAAATGATAGCTTACCAATAGGGTATTACATCGCACTAGGGTTGCCTATCAAAATCTTGCCGCAACCCCCCCTGCCCCCCCCCCGAAAAGGTCCCTCTTCGCGGTTTTTCGCATTTTATAGGAATATGGTAAGAGATAGGAGAAAGTAGTCAATGACAAAAATAATCCTTGCTAAATTCTCTACAAAAAATATTATGTGAATTTTTCCGTACAACTAGCAGTTTACCCGCAATAGCCGGTCCAAAACCGAAATTCATTTAAAAAACTAAAAAAATGAATTTAAACTAAATTGGTTGAAAATTGATAAGAGCTACAGGAAAATAGTCTGAGAACGAATTAATTACCATAGTCTTAGCTACAAAACGAGCTATAATTTATTTTCATACATCTAATAATTTCGGAGTTATTGCAATAAAACTCAGTGACAAAAATTCTTAAAATTTAGTTTTTCATAAAATAACCAGCGATATAGCGCCGCAGGCCAAATTGTTTTTTCCATAAAATGTTAGTGATAATGGGTGGAAGAGTGTAAAAGAAAAAAAAATCAAAAAAGAATTTTTTTTTCCAAAAAATATCATGTTTTTCGACCGGCTATTACGGGTAAACTACTAGTCCTATGAAAAAATAGACTTAACATTTTTTGTAGATAATTTAGCAAGGATTATTTTTGTCATTGACTACTTTCTCCTATCTCTTACCATATTCCTATAAAATGCGAAAAACCGCGAAGAGGGACCTTTTCGGGGGGGGCAGGGGGGGTTGCGGCAGGATTTTGATAGGCAACCCTAGTGCGATGTAATACCCTATTGGTAAGCTATCATTTATACCACATTTCGATCAAAAAACAGATACGTCATAAATTAAGCAGCGGGCTCTCGGACTATAACTAGTCAAAGCGTATATTAGAATGATTGTGAAGACATTTACTGACACGTTAGTCAATGTATACATTGACTAGTTAGTGCGTGCATTCACTGATTGAACGCTTTAACTGTAACAGATATACTCTTAAAGCGATATCCCACGGTGCGCGAATCCAGATTCACACGACGTGGGAAGGGGTGAGTCCGTAAATCTAAAGACGCTTTCGTAGCGATTTGTATGGCGGTAGGTTCAAATCCAAAATCACGTACGAATCCGGATTTGCGCACCGTGGGATATCGCTTTTAAATAGAACAAAACGTGAGCGCATACAGATCACCCGACACCAACAATTATGAGAACGATTATTTTAATACGACTGTGAAAACGTATAAAATCAATAAACAAGAAAAAGTTCAACCTTTTGAAACCTGTCAACGTTGTCAACCCTTATTCCATTCTTACTTCTGGTAACTAACTTTTTCTTGCCCTGTCATTCGACAACTAATTCGAAATGAATTTTAAAAAGTTAGATACGGATTATAGGTATATTCGAAGTAGGAGTATCTACATATCTACTTAAACAAATGTTTATTAAACCAAAATAAATGTATCCGACGGGTAGCAACGTGCAACCATCCGCGACATGCAGACACCATGCAGGAGATCGTGTACACTACAAAAAACAACTAGACCACCAAGCTATTCAAAGAATTGGGTGGCATTGTGGATGTGGGTATTCGATCCAGAAAACTTGAAACGCATTTAGAGGAAAATCTTCAATAATGTGCTGAATGGATTGCACTGGCTCTTTGCAGTCTTTTGCAGTCACACGCATGTTTCTTCTCTGCGGCATTTGAAGGCATCATGCGGATTTGCTTTGGGGTTACCCAGGGACTTTTCAAAACAAAGTATCAATAAATTATTTGTGTGAATGCTTCTTTTTCGTCATATTGTTCTACATCACTGATCTGTTTGTGAACCGATGCCTTCATCTTGGGATGTGAAACACCAACTATCCTTCCACCTCCTTGGCGGACGTTGTCTCACGGATATATGATGGACGACGATGTGTGGTTTTCTGCCCTCATCCATCCTGTCCAGGTGGTCGCCGTGTCCTGCCCCATCTAGCGGTATCTTCCTTCTGCTCTTAGTATTCTCATGTAAATGCAATATGTTGAAATGACTTCAGCGATATTTCAGTAGTGACAGTCTCGTGCCTCGAGCTAATATAAAAAATACAACATTATATTTTCAAAACTAGATTGGTGCGGTGCTGTATGTACACTGTACAGGTAACTCGCTGCATACTTCATATTATTATGGGTACCTAGTTAACTTAACTATAAGTTACAACTGTGATTTTATAGTTAATGTTTACAAATGGTTTAGTTCAGAATATCGGAATGAAATAATATAATTCATATCAGTCACGATATGTCATTATGATGCGGCTGTTTCTTTTAGTGTTCAGTTATATCCATTACAATAAACAAACAAATAAGAAAATCGCTGATTCAAGAGAAATTTTGGGTTCACTTATGGGTTTTTTCAGGGTGAAAATACAGTAAGTACATATCCTTAGAGTCTATCACTCCGCATATTAGGGGCTGAACTAGGTACTATATATTATTATTCTATGGCTGAACTGACACTACAGTCAGTTACTGCCTTCATTTGCATATACAGAACTTTGGATTGAAATAGTTTTGCACAGTATCTAATGACAAATTATTAACTGGAAGTAATTCACACCTCCTCATAGGCATTGATAGATATTAGTTTTTTCAGCTACCTGGGATCAATTACTTCAACTCCAAGCATTTCGTCAAGTTAGGTACCTAAGTCACTTTCTGTTATGTATTTTGGTTGATGATTTGGTTGATTGTGTAAATATGTAAATACGTTATAAGATTTGGTCTCGAAACGAAATAGTAGATTCCTATTAATTGATTAGTGAATTTTTTTTTTAATGCATATGGCAAAAGACCCGGCAATTACAAATTTAGAGGTAAATCTCTTAGCCAATTACATAATTGGCAGCGTCAGCTGTGTTCCTGTGGATTTCAGTTAGACCACGCTTGAAACCAAAAATTGGACACTCAACTATATGGCCCATCATCTGGCGGCGACCACTTTCACAGTCGGGGCTCGGGGAAAGCCCCCATCGATCCAATGGTTCTGCGCATCTTCCGTGGCCTGTCCTGATTCTATTAAGCGCGGACCACTGTTTTCGGGACAAGTCAAAACCGGGTACATGCTCATGAGGGTTTTCTATTAGGTGTCCATTTGGGACGTTAGCCTCATTCCAGAGGGAATGCCAATCCTCGTTGAGTGTAGGAAGCTGGGTAGACGATTCCAGTTTCCTCCACAGCACGCTCCTTGATGGTAATATCTGAGTGGAGGGGGTGAGAAGATATCATCACAGTGAATACTGAATATACGTAATATAAACGTAATGTAATGCTTACTGAAAAACATCGATAAATATTTATATATAAGTATTTAATCTTACTTCCTCCCTGTAGGTATTATGCAAAGTTGAGGAAATTATCGTTAAAATATAATAAGGCAAAGGTAATGCATTAAATTATATAGGTACCTATAATAATGACGATTCTTATATTATTATTGAGAATATTAAGAATAGGAAATATTTTTGTCTCACAAGTAACTATCGTTAAATTCCCTTAGTCACGAAATGATCGCGTGTTGTATGCGGTAAGTCACAATAAAGCATGGTATAGCCAAGTATAACGCCGATAAAGTGTTACGACTCACAATCGCTGTTACAAAGATGATAGTTCCTTTGAATTTCATGTGGACGAGTTTTCTTAATACACTATTAGGTTCATTTTATAAATACTTCGGACACTCGGACACAGAATGTAAACGTCATACCTATCAGTAAGCGCTAGCTAATAAAAATTTTCATCATCTGTGATTTTTCTTAGCAGCCCATCTTATTATCATTCCTCAAGTAAAATTAGTGAAACTATTTGATAAAGCTTGGTACTTCAAATCGATGTCTCCCTGTTTTCAAGTAAAGTTTGATGCTGCGTTTTCACATATCGACGATTTTCACTTAAAATTTTCTTCAGATCTCGTATTGTTTTCTTTTTTAATTTTTCTTCACATTTAACTGTAATTGATTTACCGAGTATATAACCATGTTTATGTGTTAAACTTTTTACAATTAAGTTTTGATTTACTGTTATTTTTGTTATGGTTATGGCCTTGGGGCCTACCCATCTACTATAATTGCCTTAGGGCCGTGTAAAATTAAAAAAATAATGTATAATAAGACTTCCAAAACTTGTAACCCTAAACATATAAACCTTCACCAGCATACAAGAAATTGGTAAATATCGTTCAGTACCTTTTTCGTTATAAGTGCCTGAATGTTTGAAATGTCATTCATCTTTTAATATTCACATAAAATAGATAATAAATCCCTATTAGGTAGGGTATTTTTAAATGTTACTGTGATTTTGAACGGATCCCAGCACTACGTGACGTAATATTAGGCAGTTAGTATTATTATTATACATATCGTAATATATCAAACGTACAAACAATTTATCGTTACAAATGATGACATCCTAACATAATTCCATGTTGTGAAATTTAAATACATGATAATTGTTACAATTTCCCTGGTACGATTATTATCACATCAGTTAATTTCGTTTTAACAAGGACGTCATAACAAATTAGACTTATGTATGTTGCAGGCAACTACCTAACACCTGGTGCGATTACTTCTATAGTAGGTACTATAATTTAACTTGTCAAATAAAATGACGTAAACAGGTTGTTGTTTCTTCGTCTCTTCTAAAGAAAGTTATGTGTAAGTCTTTTTGTTGGATTCTCTTCTAAAGAATGTTATAAGTAAGTCTTTGACGATAGATTATTTTTCTGCACTGAGGTTTTATGAGATCAACCTTATGTTTACTTTAAAACAAATACTCGTTGAATATGTATTGTATGCCATGTTGTTTTATTTATTTTTAATTCTGTTACACCTTTAGGGTAATTTGTTGATACCTTTCTCTCGTGCGCCAGGGAAAATAATAGAAATGAACTAATAATAACTAATAATAAAAAGAATGCATAAAAATTTATTGTTATTTTAATTGTTTTTGTATTTTATGTATTGCAAACACAGTTCTGTGCAACATCAATTTATTATTAAGCTTTAGACAATGTTTCACTTTTTATTATTAAGCTTTAGACAATGTTTCACTTTTTATTATTAAGCTTTAGACAATGTTTCACTTTTTATTATTAAGCTTTAGACAATGTTTCACTTTTTTTTTGAAAACTGCGATCAACAAATTTCAACAAAACTGTCTAAAACATTGTATCTATTCACAATCGAATGGAACAGAGGTGAGCCAGAGCCGCCATATTGACAGTAAAGGATATAATTAAACCAGCTTCTTCCATTATAAACCATTGACCTTAATAATCAACTGTAATGTTGCAAGCGATACAGTCTTCTTCTTCTTTTCAGCCTTCTTGCGCCCATCGTTGGGCATAGGCCTCACCCTTTAACTGTCACTGTTTCCTATCTTGTGCAGACCGCATTCATCCTTCCCCGGCAGCCTTCCTTATGTCGTCCGACCACCTTGCCTGGGGCCTCCCAACGCTTCTTCAGCCTGTTCTTTGTCATTATTCGAAAACTTTTTTAGTCCATCTAGCATCTGATGTTCGTGTTACGTGGCCAGCCCAACTCCACTTTTATTTGGCGACCTTAATAACTCAGTCGGTGACTCCCGTTTTCTGTCGTATCCATGTATTAGTTCTTCTGGCTCTTAGTGATATCCCTAGCATTCTTCTCTCCATGGCTCTTTGTGTTAATACGGCTAATTTATTTAATACGGTATAAGAAGACTAAACAATTATTTAAAATCTAGATGTTAATCTATATGTTAAAATGTTAAAAATCTAGATGTTAATCTATATGTTAAAATGTTAAAAATCTAGATGTTATCAAGATATACAAATTGACTTTAAGGGAGGTAAATATACGATTCCTATGTATTATGTATGTTATTTTAATCCCTAATCGCTATATAATGTATTACTTACATCACATCAGAGTGTATACCTACATATACCTACTATTAGGCGTATACTTCGGCGTTTCTGGTAAAATAATAATATAATATGAACATATTATTATTTCAGTAGGTTTATTTTAATAATAATGCCTCTCCCTTCAACAGTAAGAAATGCAACAATACATATAGGTACTAAATGTACATGAAATTCGACAACACAGCCGAAGCTCATCGTGGTGTAGTCAGTAGTGGATATGATCCCTACTATATGCGAGACGAAGGTCTGGGTTCGAATCCCAGCCGGGGTGAACTGAAATGGCGAATGTTTCTCGAGTGTAAAGTAATCACTTAAGCCAGCCGAGGTCAGTCGTAAGCCCGACAGTGTTCATCCTTAATTCTTCTACACTGTTGTAGGAATTAGACATGAGCGCCGTCGGCCAATTCCGCGGCGGCGGCGTAATGATCAATTTTTCTCGGCCACGGCGGCGTGGCCTTGAACCATAGATTTTTTGTTAAGGAAGTAAGGACATAAAGAAAACCACATTGTTGGTGTTAAATATAGAGCTTTATAAAGGATTATTCTTTAATAAAGGAATTGAAGACATAAACGATCATAAATAATTGAAAAAAATTATAAAGTTTTAATACCTGACATAACACTTACGCTTATGACTAGGGAGTAGGGACTGAAAAAAGCGGTGTTATTTTTTGCAAAATGGGGTGTAATTTTTCACAATTTTGCAAAATGTGGTGTTAATTTTCATATATTTGGATGATTTTGCAGCATTTTTTAAAATTATTTTTATTTAATTTAACAACAAACATAATGAATACACAGTGGCGTAGCGTGGGTTTCTGCCAGCCGGGGCGGAAATCAAATCCGCCGCCCCCTTATTTAGGCATATAAATCCAAAATTCCCGAAAATTTACAGGAATTATAAAAAACCTCTAGGCTGGAGTGAGACAACTAACATTTAGATATTGATATGGTACAAAAAGAGAAAAATAGTGCCACAGGCGAAATTTTTTCCAGTTTTTAATAAAACAAATGTAATTTAATGGATTTTTTTAAATTTTCCCCAAAAATGCCGCCTCCTAAAAAGTGCCGCACGGGGCGGACCGCCCCTCCCACGCTACGCTACTGTGAATACATAATTAATATACCTAATATAACAAAAATAATTTAATGAAATAGGTATTACTCAAATTATGCATCAAAATAAAACAAAAATATTTGATAAAAACAAAAACCCTTGTTTTAAGATTTTTCAGCTTGGTTCTTCTTGCTTTCAAAGCCGCATTCCTTTTGATAATGCTTTCACTTATGATGTTTTCCAAAATAAAGGTAAAATTCGCGTCAAATATGCGAAAATCGCGTTATTGCTGTAAAAGAGTACCAAAATTCTCTTACAGCGGCGCGCCGCGTTTTTCGCCCGGCGACGGCGCGCCGTCTAAACTCGCGACCACGGCGGCGCGCCGGCGCGGCGCTCATGTCTAGTAGGAATACTGCACTTTTTTTTGTTTTTAAGGTAGGTCTTTTATATGGTCCACAGTCCGAAAAAGCAAATATGGTATAACATACCTACCTATGCTACAGAATGCTAGTTCTTTGTTTTACTGATCAGAACATGCGGAATGGTGTCAGTTTCATGTTCTGAGTTTTGCTGTGCAAAAGAATAAGTATATGGCTGGCCACAAACGTCCCGAAGTTCAGTTCCGGAATCGACCGTTTTGCAAAAAGGTTCCGACCAAAACCTCTTTCTGAATTTAAAATCGGGGTGACGCTGAATTCAGAGAGAGGTTTTGATCGGACTTTTTTGCAAAACGGTCGATTCCGGAACTGAACTTCGGGACGTGTGTGGCCAGGCAATGAATTCTCGTACTGTCATCAGATCGTTCTTATCAAGAAGAAATAACTTCAAAAATATCCTTGTAAGTACTGTAAAAAGATTCTTATCCGACCTAACTCTCCGACATACTTATAAATTGAAAACCCTTTTAAATCATGTACCCGTCTGTGTATTTTATTATCTCGTCAATACGAATTCCACGAGATTTTGAACTTCACAGGAGAGTAAGTAAGACATTCTGATAGCAGTTTGCTAGTCTAGCTAAAGTCCGTAATTCTAAGAATCTCTAACAATATCATGAAATAATGTTCTGCTGAGATTTTCGCATTAGTTCTCTTCGAATATTTTTGTTCCTTTTCGCTTATGACTAGGGAGTAGGGACTGAAAAAAGCGGTGTTATTTTTTGCAAAATGGGGTGTAATTTTTCACAATTTTGCAAAATGTGGTGTTAATTTTCATATATTTGGATGATTTTGCAGCATTTTTTAAAATTATTTTTATTTAATTTAACAACAAACATAATGAATACACAGTGGCGTAGCGTGGGTTTCTGCCAGCCGGGGCGGAAATCAAATCCGCCGCCCCCTTATTTAGGCATATAAATCCAAAATTCCCGAAAATTTACAGGAATTATAAAAAACCTCTAGGCTGGAGTGAGACAACTAACATTTAGATATTGATATGGTACAAAAAGAGAAAAATAGTGCCACAGGCGAAATTTTTTCCAGTTTTTAATAAAACAAATGTAATTTAATGGATTTTTTTAAATTTTCCCCAAAAATGCCGCCTCCTAAAAAGTGCCGCACGGGGCGGACCGCCCCTCCCACGCTACGCTACTGTGAATACATAATTAATATACCTAATATAGCAAAAATAATTTAATGAAATAGGTATTACTCAAATTATGCATCAAAATAAAACAAAAATATTTGATAAAAACAAAAACCCTTGTTTTAAGATTTTTCAGCTTGGTTCTTCTTGCTTTCAAAGCCGCATTCCTTTTGATAATGCTTTCACTTATGATGTTTTCCAAAATAAAGGTAAAATTCGCGTCAAATATGCGAAAATCGCGTTATTGCTGTAAAAGAGTACCAAAATTCTCTTACAGCGGCGCGCCGCGTTTTTCGCCCGGCGACGGCGCGCCGACTAAACTCGCGACCACGGCGGCGCGCCGGCGCGGCGCTCATGTCTAGTAGGAATACTGCACTTTTTTTTGTTTTTAAGGTAGGTCTTTTATATGGTCCACAGTCCGAAAAAGCAAATATGGTATAACATACCTACCTATGCTACAGAATGCTAGTTCTTTGTTTTACTGATCAGAACATGCGGAATGGTGTCAGTTTCATGTTCTGAGTTTTGCTGTGCAAAAGAATAAGTATATGGCTGGCCACAAACGTCCCGAAGTTCAGTTCCGGAATCGACCGTTTTGCAAAAAGGTTCCGACCAAAACCTCTTTCTGAATTTAAAATCGGGGTGACGCTGAATTCAGAGAGAGGTTTTGATCGGACTTTTTTGCAAAACGGTCGATTCCGGAACTGAACTTCGGGACGTGTGTGGCCAGGCAATGAATTCTCGTACTGTCATCAGATCGTTCTTATCAAGAAGAAATAACTTCAAAAATATCCTTGTAAGTACTGTAAAAAGATTCTTATCCGACCTAACTCTCCGACATACTTATAAATTGAAAACCCTTTTAAATCATGTACCCGTCTGTGTATTTTATTATCTCGTCAATACGAATTCCACGAGATTTTGAACTTCACAGGAGAGTAAGTAAGACATTCTGATAGCAGTTTGCTAGTCTAGCTAAAGTCCGTAATTCTAAGAATCTCTAACAATATCATGAAATAATGTTCTGCTGAGATTTTCGCATTAGTTCTCTTCGAATATTTTTGTTCCTTTTCCTGTTGGAAGTTTTCTCGTTGTTCAAAAAGTGCATTGAAAATGTTTGAACCTTAGAAGAAACTTGTTAACTATCTTTTCAAATTCTACGTAAGTAAAGTGCGAGTCTCGAGTGTATGCCAATTCTGGAAAGGGTGACCATAGTGTAAAAATAATATAGATTTTATTTTATTTTTTTCGTTAGTTATACGATAAATTAACTATAACCCGCACATACATATAACTTCAAAATTATGATTTACGCAATACAATACCTACTATTAGTACCATGCGTCTTTAGTGGGCCCACATTTTAAGAAAAAATCTGAATACGTCTTGTGCATATTATGGAGAAAGTAAGGTTTAAACAAAATAGTATTCTGTTTCAAACCATTTGTTGTACAAAAAATAATATAACGCGAAGATTATTCATTTTCTTTTTTTCTCTATTTATTTATTCTATATTACTTGTCCACACTTGTATATTACTTGTTTCACTGTTCCCAATTTCGAACACATGGTCAACGTAAAAATGGGTATGTTGATTTCTTTTGCTATTGTCTCCAAAAGGTGTTAACCAATCAGGGACCGGGATTCTACCACACATTTATCAACGTAAATAATATACAAATTATTTGTTTATGTGTAGAATTGGCATCCACTCGAGACTCGGACTTTACCTACATTCTACGGTAGACATACTTATGTCGCTGACTTCAGAATGTAGAAAAAATACGGTTCTATCGCTGCGGTTAACTGTATTTGTATTGCTAGATCAAACATAGACAAAATAAAGGAAAAAGGGGTACTAGCGTTCTTTATACTTTAAAACCGCATTCATGGTATACGTTAGCTTTGAACAAATTAAAATTTGTACAAAAAGATATTGCTTTTACAATAAGTCCCATTTTGGGCACACTTCATTGTCTCATTTTCGTAACTCTGCATGTTTTTCTTTAACCAATAAAGATTTATTTATTTTATTTAGTCTCATGAATCATCGGCGTCTTCATATCTTTACTACCTGCTACTAGGAGATATGCAGGGACGTAGAGTGAACAAAAATATTATGCAGTTTATTTACTTCGCAAATTTTGTTAATACTGCGGACTGCCTACATAATGCACACAGATACAAGTTACGTGGAATTTGTTGTCTACAAATCACTATTGTTGTATTCCCCTAATAAATATTGATGGTTGTCTAGAATTCAGGTAAACATGGAAAACACCGTAATTTAAATTCGAAGAGAATTAATAGTTTGTGTCAAGAGTCGTCTATGGATTTTGAAGATTAATAATGATTTATGGCACTATCCCCAATAGGAACATCGAAAATGCCGATGTATACTCATAAAGATGCGTATAAAATTTAATAAAAATCATTAGGTACAATGTGAAAAATATCACGTTTTTTGGTATGCACAAAACTACGTATTCAACAAAACTACCACATTTACAAAAATGATTATTTTCCGTGGCGGATTCCATCACCATCATATTATTATATGTCTGACATGTAGGAAATTTAAGAAATGGGAAAAACCCGTATTTGAGATATATATTTGAGATACTGTAGTATATTTTTTTATTCCTGAGACTCTTGAAACAAGGTAATCCCCCTTTTCAAATTTTGTAATAACATCCAGGGTGATTTTGATGCCTTTGCCAGAATCGAACCACAAAATTACGTAGGTAAAGTCCTGCACTAAATAATGTAGAAAGAATGAGTAATAATAGCTGAAGTCCCTTCATTATTACTATCTAAGCTTATAGTCCTTTAAATCTAGGAATCTAGGAATCGTTAGTATGGGGACCCAACATTTAATTAGGTAGTCGTGAATTTTTGGTATGTTATGTAGGACAATGAGATAGATAAGAATCCAAATTTGCACAATTTTCCTCCCACCGCTTCCTTCACCATCTTAAAAGAACCTTAAATAATCGCCACTTTTTGTATATTATGCACTAGGTATATCTAAAAAATCTACTTGTCGATTTGTACACCGTAAAATGTCCTGTGATTTTACTATATAAATTTATGCTTTAATAAAGCTTAAAAATTGACCAAAACTCAGTATTTTGCAATTTTGAGTTTTTAGCCAATAAACATCATGACAACTTCGCTATGGTTAATTTTAGCCTGAAAATTCTTATAACATCTCATAAAATATTTAATTTAAAAACGCAAACCGAAATAGGTATACGAGTATTGGGTACTTCTATTGTAGATAATTCAATTACCTACAGACTTATCAGCATCCAAAGCCCTCTTAGCGAGACAATACGAGTATTTTATCTCTTGTGCCATCTCAAACTAAAACTTTATGTTTAACAATATACGTAAAACAAATATTTGGGCTATCCGCGAGTTCGAACAAACTTACAGTAAGTAGGTATACAGTGGAATAAAAGTAAATTGTAAAATTTCCTGTAAGGAGTTAAGAATACAGTTACCTTTTAACTTTATTCCAACATAATTATTAACTGACATAAAATAAATACCCTTATTATATTTGAAACTCTCCACTATCCACTACATACCTACTATCTGAAATAATATTTATTACCTCTTTTCTTTATAATTACACTATCTAGATATGTAGTAGATAATTTAATACTTATGCAACTCGACAAGACCAAAAATTTAAGCCTCTTTATTAACGCATGCCCCTCTTTTCCATTAGCCACAGTGGGCACTTGCCCTGGGCCCCGCGATTCACTTTTGCTACCCATGTTTTAGAGCGTAAAATATACAGTTCTGAATTATTTTTTTAAATATCAATACCAATAGCCTACGTCGAGTAGCGATTTATAACGCTTCGTTTGACATAAACCATGATGTTTGGCAGACATTGCCCATGGCAATAAACCCGCCATTTGGAGAAAATATTTTTTTCAATAAAGGTTTTTTTTATTTTATTTATTTATTTATTTATTATTGGATATATAATTTAGCCGTTTATAGGTTGTAAATAAAAACAAATGACTATATTCTTTATTAATTGTAAGATAAAATAACTAAGTCTACTCTATCTATCTATCTATCTATACCCTCACGCCACGTCCCTTGCAGGGTAGGCAGATAGGACATAGCGTCAGACAGCCCTATCCTTACACACGCTCCTAACTTCCGTCACATTCATGCAATTTGTCATACACGCTCTCCGATTCCTTTTACTCAAAACGCGTCCATCCTTGAGGATCTGGTCGACATATAACAATAATACCTATTTCATAATCTGTTTCACCGCCTGTGTTATTCTTATGTAAGTACTCTAGACTAGAGTAAGTGGGTAGGCAGTGGCGAAGTGTGGATTTCTGCAGAAGGGAAACCGGGGCTAACATTTCTTATTGGATTACGTCAAATTTGACATTATTGTACCTATCATATTATCCAAAAGGTAACTCGATGGGAATCGTGTTCTTAGGTAGCTTCGCGCCTGGTGGGTACCTACCTACAGTACCAACTAACATCTCGGAAGGAAATTTATTCAAATTTATTTAAACGATATTCTCGTCTCGATTCATGAATATTTGTACTGCTGTATTATTTTCTAATATTCTAGTTGTCAGAAAAAGAAATTAGATGTCTCTTTTGTTCAAAGTTATATTATTGTTGTATGTTTTAGGTACAAAGTTGTATACTAACTGAAGCAACAAGATTGTACTCGTAAATATGATAGGTTAATGCATTGCTGTCAGATTCCTTCATATTCCAATTGAATGTAGTGTGTTACAGTTTATATTTTATAATAGCAATAACAGAATATCAAAAACATAAGAAATAAGATAACCATTTAAGGGCTTGGCACCAAGAATGACGTCACAGTCATTTCCCACGGCATTAAAGTTCAAAATCGCGTGAACAATCGCATGATAAAATGGTAAAAATAGCGTTTATTCCATTTTTTGGGGTTAATTTTGCGTCTATCAAAAAACTTTTACGGTTACTCCCTAGATCTTAATGCATATTATCAGTACAGAAAAAAAATTCTCCGCGGCTTTCGCGAAACGAGTTTCCGTCTTTCGGAAAAATGATCAGAGGTGTTTTTAAAAAAAAAATTGAGAAATCTATACAAGATATAAAAAATCTTTTACGCTTATTCCCTGGATAAAGGTTCAATGCATCTACCTTATTTTGTTTAAAAGCATATTTAGTAACGGTTGTCGAGATAGAAGGCCTCCCGTTTATAGAAATTTTTGAAATGTCAGTATGCATACTCTTAATGTATGTACGCAGAGTACTATACGTATAGTTTTGATATTGTTTCGCATACCTACTACAGCATTTAGTACCTACAAATTTTGGATTGCCATGAATAACAGCGGTCACCTGGGTTTGGTCAACTTTGTTAAAATAAATAGAAAAAAAGCATATAGACATATTTTTTTCTCTTTCAGCCTTGGTCAAAATACATACCTATCGTATATTTTTTTATTTAATTGTATACTTTTTTTCTTCAATTTATTTTTTCTGAATTTTCCTATATTTTAATTCAATTTCTTTTATTATGTTTTTTTCCTGGGGTTAACTGGAAGAAATCGCAGTTCTGCGATAAGTTCGCCCTAGTGAACAACGATTTATAATCTGTACTATGTCCATTTTTTATATTTAAGTATATGTATTTGTTGTTCACTTAAAGTTTAAATAAATAAATAAATAAAAATAAAAATATTATTTTCGATAGTCGTTAAATATAATAGAAAAAAAATTGCCTTATTTAAATATTGGCTTGTGGAAAATAATAATTAAACAAATTATTACTTTTTTATTCAGGTACTTAGGGCGTTTACAGAGTCAATCAGTCAGCCAGTTAGTGAGTGAGTGAATCAGTGATGAGCGTAACTACTTCTGGTTTCAAATAACTTGGCCACTGGCTACATAGTAATTCTATAGAAAAAGTGTGTCAAGTAAGGTGAAACGAAATGTATATTATTTATAATCATTAGCATCTGTTAAATTTAACTCAAGTTAGCGTAAACACCCACCACTAATTGGAATGAGCCATGTTATATAAAATATTTAACGGGATAAGTGTACCTAACATTTACTGAGATTATTAGGTATTTTATTAAACCGCACTATAACCTTCCTCTCCCTTTACCATCGTATCTTCCTCCCTCATTACCGCTAATATTATTATTACTAAGTCATAATGCGAGCAAGGTACATTCAGTAACCTTTTTTCACCATTACTAATCTTCATGTAACTTAAATAAGTACCTTAAAATTGTGACGGGACTGTTCGCGTCATAATGAAAGAGGTTTTCCGATACTTGATATAGGTATTAATTAAATATTTGAACTTCGTAAAACCTGGAGAATTAAGATAAATAGACACGATTCGGTGAAACATTGTGGAAACGGTTTTACCTATTAATTGAGGCGGCCGGATGTAAAAACAGTTAATAGAATTGACATCGGGAAATAAACCATTTATTTTATGTTGATTGCTGGGTTGTTTTTTTCTTTTATAGTTTGGTTATATGGTTGGTTGGTTGGCAAACTCGCCCTTTATAAATCAATTTATTTTACTTGTGTTTTTTTTTTAACTAGTGAGTTTCTAGCAAACGGACATTTAAAAAAAAATTCGGGTCAAACTCTTTTGCATGTGGGATTTAGTGTTCATTCTTATGAAAGCGAGCGAAAAAATTGTGATGGTAAGAGCATAGCTGAGAAACTAATGACTGAGAAAATATAGGTTTATATCTTTAAAAAAGTGTCTAATGCTACGCCACACGCTTGGCAAGTGGCGGACCGAGCGGTTGTTCCTGAGTGAAAAGGCGTTTGTCTTGGCTGGTGTAGGTAACCGACCGTTCACGCCTTTTTAATCATGAACACCCGCTCGGTCCGCCGCTCACCAAGCGTGTCGATGAGGGATAAAGAAAATGGTCGTTAGCTGAGTGGGTTTGATACCCGATGCCAACGTACTCCACTTCACGTCTCCATCTTTTCCAGCTGAATTCGAAATGTACTCGTACATGTCAAAATCTATTGTATCTATAAAAAATGGTGTTAGCTGGCAGAGATCGCAGCACTGCGATAAACTCGCCCTAGTGAAAAACTTTGTGATTTATATTTGAAAAGTGTACATTCTGAATATGTAGACGCTAAGCCTCATAACTGCTATTTTTTTGCCTGTATTTGAGTATTTTAAAAGACAAGTAAAAATAAATACTTATTTAATACTTGGTGTGTAAAAATTAAAAATATTTTAGACGTTAACGTTTCAACCACTGGAACCATTTCCTTTTTTACTTACACACATGATTGAAACTAATTTAGTATTTTATTACCAAAATTCCAGAATTCTAGACGTTTTAATTTGGTAGGTAAGTAATTCAAAACTGTCTATAAGAACCGCAAATAATCACTCTGATTCGTTTCCTAATTGATTGAGGTTTCCCAGTATTATACCTTGTAAGTAAAACAAATGTTGTTTACAGTAAGTTGTTTGTAGTAAATTACTTTAACTTATCTTTTTCTCTTCTTTTACCTTAAATCTCGCTTATTTTCAAATACAGACATGATGTTTTAAGATCAAAAACAATGTCATCAATCACTGAAAAACCTAGTAGTCCAAGAGCCCGCTGCTTAATTTATGACGTATGTGTTTTTTGATCGAAATGTGGTATAAACGATAACCAATAGGATATTACATCGCACTAGGGTTGCCTATCAAAATCTTGCCGCAACCCCCCCTGCCGCCCCCGAAAAGGTCCCTCTTCGCGGTTTTTCGCATTTTATAGGAATATGGTAAGAGATAGGAGAAAGTAGTCAATGACAAAAATAATCCTTGCCAAATTCTCTATAAAAAATGTTATGTAAATTTCTTCGTAGAACTAGCAGTTTACCCCCAATGGCCGGTCCAAAACCGAAATTCATTTAAAATACAAAAAAAATGTATTTAAACTAAATTGGTTGAAAATTGATAAGAGCTACAGGAAAATAGTCACATGACGAATTAATTACCATAGTCTTAGCTACAAAACGAGCTATAACTTATGTTCATACATCTAATAATTTCGGAGTTATTACAATAAAACTCAGTGACGAAAATTCTTAAAATTTAGTTTTTCATAAAATAACCAGTGACATAGCGCCGCAGGCCAAATTTTTTTTTCCATAAAATGTTAGTAGTAATGGGTGGAAGAATGTGAAAGAAAAAAAAACAAACTTTTTTTTTTATTTTTTCAAAAAATATCCTGTTTTTTGACCGGCTATTACGGGTAAACTACTAGTCCTATGAAAAAATTGACTGAATGTTTTTTGTAGAGAATTTAGCAAGAATTATTTTTGTCATTGACTACTTTCTCCTATCTCTTACCATATTCCTATAAAATGCGAAAAACCGCGAAGAGGGACCTTTTCGGGGGGGGCAGGGGGGGTTGCGGCAAGATTTTGATAGGCAACCCTAGTGCGATGTAATACCCTTTTGGTAAGCTATCGTTTATACCACATTTCGATCAAAAAACAGATACGTCATAAATTAAGCAGCGGGCTCTCGGACTATAGGTATATTGTTGTGTTCCAAAATGACAGCGTTTTAAATGTAAAACGGAAATAATATGCTTTTCTTGCTCGAATGATTTACACTTAAATAATATTTAAAAAGATCTCCATATTGGGTAACTATCGCACCAAGAAAATGTATTGAATGCCCTGATAAACATCACCTTACAAATAATTTAAGAATGTCGCTAAGTATTTTTATTTTGTGAGAATATATTATTTGTTAAAATTTCTTTGTAGTTCTTTGTAGTAGTTGAAAAACAAGACGTCACTGAGTAATATTACGATGTGTCAGGCTGATTGAGGTCTGGGTTGGATTCCTGGCCGCGGCGGATGATGAACTGAAACTGGTGAAAAACATCACATAAAACCAGTCGACCATCAGTCACAAGCCCGATCGAAAATCCATCCTTCGCTGTATATCTGCAGACGATGAATTACTTTATATTTATAGTTTACGTTTAGGGGACGAGCGGGCAATGTTCAAGGATTATAGATTATTACCAAAGAGATTACATATTAAGTACCAGAGGTCTGATTCTATATATTTTCAATAGAACGGAAGTGTCACAATTTCACGCGCGGCATTTTTTGGTATCTTGTCGCAAAGCTCACACTATTAACAAGATATCTATAATAAAAACTAAAACATCTTTAAAAACTATCGTTTTAGTCCGAAATAACGTTAAAACTAATACACTTTTTAACTACGAGAGCGAAATTTCTAAACCAGTTTTGTTACACTTCTAGCATTGAGTACCTGTCTAGGTAGTACTTAATATATTATGTCGTTGATTATTACCACACCAATTATATTTTCTACAAATACTTTCATACAAATACAAATAGATTTCTTATTACTATTATTTTTTTATTATTTTCCGTACTCATTGCCCTGTTGTTATGGTGGATACCTATTAGGTATACTGTTTATACCCACACATTTACACCTACTTTAGTTTATCTCGTTTAATACATGGTGGGCTCGACAATATCAAACTTCTATTTCCTATTTCAGCTAACCCAGACCCAAACTGTCACAGAGAAAGGTAAATGACGGCCTTTGTTTCTTACCTTAAATAGTTTATTCTCTACACGACAAACCTCACAACGAGGGTGGAAAGGCTCCAGAGAGATATTACAGGTGTATATACCTAACACGTGTTAGAATTACTTTTAGTGTGTTTTGTTTAGATTTTATAAATTATTTCCATTATTTACATGATAAGCAGCTAACTTACTTATTGAAAAGTTTGAAACTGGATTCGTTGAAAGAGTAAAATTATTATATTTTGAGATTTACTTATACTTAAATCGTATAGTATACAATACATATACCTACAGTTTATAATAAAATTTTCAAAAATTACAACTATCACAGCAGAATTTTGCGGTGTAATCACGTGTCGATTTCTAAGCGTCAGGACGCCCATCCTGCCTCCCCCCCAAGGGACTTCACAGGGATGCAGCATCGTGTGAATGTCTCTTGATTTGGTTACAGAAAAGCGATTAAAATTCGTTACTCACCTGCCCACTTGAAAAGAAGCGCACCCATCATACTCCTAATTCAAAACATGTTCTAGAACTGACTTTATTATTCCAAACCCGAACAATATAAGAGTATGTCTTATTATATAATATCATACAATTTCAACATCTCACCTACAAACATAATTTGTAACATATTATTACTTACCTTGTATAACATTTCTTTCAGGTAATCATCTTTACTCTCTCACGACAAAACGCAACAAATTTTCCTCGGATTATAAACGCTAGGAGGAAATAAATTCTGTTTATTTATTTTAGGAAAGATACCCTTTGCTTGAAATAGATATTGTATATACTCGTATTATGACTTATTTCTTAGTATTCGTGAATACAAAACCCTAAGTAGGACAATAAAGCAGAACAACTGAAATACATAGTTCTGTTATTATTTCGTCACAAGAGCATATTTATAATTTTATTATTATTAAACAGTTTTCAAACATAGGTGCCTATATCGACAACTTAACAATAAATATTACGGAAAATAAACCAGCAAAGGTTCGTCGATATTATATAAAAAAAAAGAGTATGTGCGAAATTCACATAAAGACAAAACACTACACACATGCAAGAGTTTCGATTTATTGACTTGCATTAAAGTGCAGTCACCCGCCAAGGAACTTACACTCCAACAAGGAAACTCATCAATTCATTACATTATTAAGGTTATATTATCATAAAATTACGTTTTGAGTAAAAGTAATGGTAAAGTTTGTATGACGAATTGAATGAATAGAACGGAAGCCCGATGTGTTTAAGGATGGAAAAGTCTGGGGATTTGTTCTCTCTGCCTAACCCGCAAGGCATGCTCCGTGAGGGTATGGTATAGAATAGCATATATTATGATAATCCTGAAATACTTTGCGTCCCACTTAATAACTGTGCACTGTATTGTTTGTGAAGTGTATGAGGCTACTAAATGACGTCATTCCGGTTTCCCAATCTCTCTTTCCACATCCCCTATCCTTCACCCCATCTATTTAATTACAAAAGGACATTCATTCAGTGAATAATTGATGGTTTAATTACGAGTTCATATTAATTTTCTGTATTGAATGACTAATTTCTCAATCATTCTAGCAGAACATTTGCCTATGCTGTTACATATTTGCTGTGAGGATATTGATCCCCACTATTTGTATAAGTATAAGGTATTCAAAATCCTGGTCGTCTGTCGCACAGTAATCCTAATCACCTTTTTACCACAACACTGTCGAAACAATCATAAATTTGAAATAAATAAATATAACAACTTTCAGCGCTCCTAATACTCGCCTTACTGAGTTATACCGACCGCCATTCTACTTGCAGGAGTAGAACCGTGAATGGAAAATAGAATCACGTATATGTTGACTTGTAGAAATAAAAATTGTAGTATAAAAAATTTTGCCTTTTTCTGATCTAAGAGGTCTAAAAGCTTCCAGGTTCATTTCGAAAATTTGGGCTTTACAGTGATTATTCAACACAGCCATAAAGGAAAAACATAGATACCAACATGTACATAAATAGTTTAAACTCAAGAGCTGGAAACGATGTTTATTTTCCAAAAATTGTGGCACAATAAGATTTATTTACGGCTATAGTCAATTAGTTGAATTATTCAGATTTACGCATCAAAACTTATAATCCTAGAATATTTAATTTTATGACCGGCGCAACCGAAAAACTGTTCGAAGATGTCGAATTTCAAGAAAAACAAAAAAGTGCCGATATCTCGAGAATGAGCGATTTTTTCACTAAGGTCATATTTCGATATTCTGGTCATTTATGACCTGGTCTATCACGCCTCTTATCATATCACGCTAAAATTGAATTGAAATAGGTAGGTAGTAATAAAGCTTGTTCCATAAATTCCTTCAATATTACTTCTGTTTTTATACCTACTATTATACTGTACCTAATGCATTTCTCTACAGAATCACTCCAATTTATTGAAAAGTGCATGGATTTAAAAAATGCTTGCGTACAGAATCAAAAGTAGTTGGTCAAAAAGACTATTTCATATTATAAATCTTATATACGAGTATAAAGTAAAGTCTGATTTTTGTGTGTGTTCGCATAAATCCCTCATTTAACGACAGATTGCTGCGAAAATTTATAATAATCTTTGCGATGGTATAGGCTGTGTCCTAACGTTGCCGGTTTTTGGAGAAAAAGCTTTTCCTAGGAGATACCATGATGATGAGGAGATCCAAGGGTTGTGTTGGGTCGTGTGTGGTATCGTGAAAAGAAATTCAGATCTTAAGTCATATTTTGTCTAGCTGAAGCCTATAAAGTATGCCGGGTCGGTTTGTTAAATTTTCCGTTGCGAAGCACGGGTAACTCAGCTAGTAGTTATCAGTGGCGAAGAGTGGATTTCTGCAGAAGGGAAGCCAGGGCTAACATTTCTTACTGAGTTACATCAGATTAGACACTATTATACCTATCATTTTTTCTAAAAGGTAACTCGATGGGAATCGTGTTCTAATGTAGCTTCACGCGCCTGGTAGGTATATAAAAATAAGGTATTGAGAATCTGTAATTAAAGGATGTATAAGTTGTTGTGCGGTGTGCTTATCTTTTACGTCGAATACCAACCAGTACATTCCTATAGCAGAAGATAGAACTTGCGCATACTTCATATTACTCGTATTTTACAACATTGCCTCAAGCTAAATACCATTATTAGGTAAGCTGAGCTCTGAATAAACATCAGCATCAACATCAGTAGCTAACTTTAACAAGGCATCATTAGCTGAATATAAAATTACTAGTACCTACCCGTGAAAATCTAGAAGCTGGGTGATCTGATGTCCCTGCACTCTAAATAATTGAAAAAAACTACTGTACATATTATTTATTCTACATACGTACCATCTTGTATCAATCTAAGGCTTATGTATTAAAAATACTCGAATGAAGTTCTACTATTATGTGCTTACATAATTGTCTGACTGACTCGAAATTGACGATATGTATATTAGGGTGTCCCAACAATGTATGGAGAAAAAAATAATTTCGAAATCAGAAATGCATACCCTCTAATTTTTTTCGTTTTGGTACTAAATACTTGATTATGAAATATTATCGCTTTTGGACAACTGGAACCCGTGCCGACTTGACGTCAAACTTCATAACTTCATAATTTGTACTGAAATTTCATGAAATATCTAAAAAAATCATGTAGTTTGGGAAAATAAAACACAAAATTGGCCCAATCGTACATGTATCACTATTTTACATTTAAATCATCATCATCATCACCAGCACCCTTGTGTCTATTGTTGAATATAGGCCTCCACCATAAATTTCCATAGTCCCCTATCCTGAGCAGACCGCATCTACCCGCCTACGACAACTCGTCTTATATGGTCCAATCACCTTCCTTGAGACCTTACCAACACTTCTACTGCTTGTTTTAAGTCTCCACTCCAGAACTTTCTTTGCTCACCTAGAGTCTATGGCTGTATGATCAGCTCTTTGTATGGCCCTTGTAGCGGACGAGCAGCTGCCTATATTAAAAATCATGTATTTTTTGAATTATTTTGTAGCTACGAAGTTATCTGGTTGACCTTGGAATAATTGAGATGCTCACGCTGCGGCTGAGTATCTTTTCGGAGTCATTATTTATAGGTATCGGGTGACTATACATACATACCTATCTAGGTATGTATAGATGATTAGGAAAATGATTACAGCCAGATAGCTCCGTAGCGCATTATGTTATTTTAATGAATCTTTAGGAATATTACTCATTATTGTATTAGCTATAAATTGGAAATCACAGGATCTGAGAATATCCGTTGGTTTGGGATTTCTCTGAAGGCGTACCTGAGTGGTTGGAAGAAATCAGTCTGGTTGACCTACCATTCAATAGCCTTGAGGATTCCACGCTTTAACGTGAAGTTCCCAGGTCTCTGTGATAATTAGGTCCAGAGATATAGGATTTATAAGGAAACTATATAAATTAGGTTTTTTGTAAATATCTCTGTAATTAAGTGTTTTATAGGGATAAGATTAATTGTATTAGATTTAGATTAGCTATTGCGTATTCGATTTAGGTATTTTAATTACAATAGGATTAAGTTTTATATATGTACAAACTATAATAGCATAATCCCGCCATTTCTACAATGTTCACGTTCCGAGCAGTGCAAAAAGCATGCTTGAGTTTTTAGTATAAAATAAAGAGCCATTTCTATGGCGGACAGTCTCGCATTGAGTCTCATAGAGTCTCTCGGATTCGTCTGAACACGACCAACAAAACGCTGTTTCACTTTCATCCACTCCACCGCATCACCATCTCAACTTCAACCTCTGCCCTTCTCAGGGCAAGTCAAGGCCGACCATCGTCGAGGATTGCAGTCCAGAAAATTACTTAAAACGGTGTAGGTTTGCTACATCGCGCTGGTCCTTCGATTCGCCGGATTGCCAACCAGGATATCGAGATGCCAGGCCCCCTGAGGAGTGGAAGACAACGAGAGTTGGATGACAGTGAACAGTGCGAGGAAGTCGTAAGTCCCGCTATGTCGGAAGCGGGTGCGCGTTCAAGTTCGTTGTCGCGAATTGAGTTCGAAGAAGTGTGTCGTAAACTTGAAGATGATCGTCGTGCGGATCAGAGCGCGATCATCTCTCGAATGGACGCGGTCGTGGAAAAGTTGGTGCATAGCCAGACGCAACTCCTGACCGCGATGATGGAGAGATTCGGCAATCTCCTCGCGGGTGAAAATACACGTCGCGTGGAGACTGTGTCCGCCCCTACGGTCTCCGTGGTGCATGAAGTCGAGGATCCAGTGCTGCAAGGGGAGCATCTGGGATCTGAAGACATTT
The DNA here is from genome assembly GCA_963576895.1 of Ceraclea dissimilis. NCBI lineage: Eukaryota > Metazoa > Arthropoda > Insecta > Trichoptera > Leptoceridae > Ceraclea > Ceraclea dissimilis. The sequence goes on from OY756360.1 coordinate 9,763,451, forward strand.
CAAGAAGATGCCTTGGCCCACTAAAGGGGGGCATCCAAGTAATGGCACCAGAGGCAGATTCCGTCGTGGATCCCGTGTCGCCAAAGGGACAGAGATCCGGGAGTCTCCCAAATATCAACATTTCTAAGGAGCCAGGGAAAGGAGCGGAAAAATCCGAAACATCACTAATTTCTACATTGATGGCGAGACAAACCACGTCCAGAGGACTACCACCCTTCGATGGCGACCCCCTGGAGTGGCCAGCCTTTAAGGCACAATACGATGTATCATCTGAAGTGTGCGGACTCACGGATGCGGAGAACCTGCTGAGGTTGAATGCCGCATTGAGAGGAAAAGCCAAAGAGGCTGTTAGCGGGCTGCTAATACACCCGTCCAACCTCCAACTAGCCCTGAAAACCTTGGAAAGGTTCTACGGGCGAAAAGACGTAATAATATCAAAAATGTTGGAAAAGGTCAAAAGATTGCCCAGACTTCAAGATAGTCCAACAACCGAAGAATTGAACAGTTTCTTCATTACAATTAGAAACTTTGGAAGTGTGGCCGGCCAACTAGACGGAAACTATCTGACAATTCCAGGCCTGCTAAGTGAACTAGTTAGAAAGTTGCCGCCACAGCTAGAAAATGCCTGGATTAACTCCCAATGGGCATCGGTAAGCACCGCACCAAAAAATATTATAGACTTTTCGGAATTTCTAGAAAAAGTGGTTGACCTAAGGGTCTCGTGTGCCGCATCGGGAACTGGGCAACGCGCGGAAAGGCCCAAACCCAGACATTTCGTGCACGCACAGACTGAATCAAATAGAAACGGGTGCGATCTGTGCGATCAGACGCACCCTTTAAGAATGTGTGAAAAGTTTCTACAAATGAACGTTAATGAACGGTGGGAGCAGACAAAAAAATCCAAAATGTGTTTCAAATGTCTCAACCCCTTTAGTGCAAATCATAAGTGTACATTCAGGTGTGTAAAGTGTAAAAAACCACACAACAAACTCTTGTGTAAGGTGACGGAAGCGGTGGTTACAAACATTCACGCGAACACATCGGTGTTGTTAAAAATAATCCCCGTTCAGATCCACGGGCCGAGAAATAACGTCACTATATATGCGCTCCTGGATGAAGGGAGCACCGTAACTTTGATAGACAAGGACATTGTACAGAAGGCTGGAATAAATGGAAAGGAATGCCCACTAATGATCCAAGGAGCTAAGGGCATGCGAGCTTACGAGAACAAGTCCCAGCTGGTAAAGCTGAACCTGAACAACAGATTTGAAGCACCAGCAAGAACGATTGCCAAAATAGATCTCCCAGAACAGGACTACATGGAAGATGGGAAACTTATAAGGGTGATTCCCAAACTATTAATCGGGCAAGATAATGCCAGTCTTATAGTAACCCGAGAGATCAGGGAGGACAATGGTATGAAGGTGCAGTCAAGGACACTACTGGGGTGGTGCACCCATGGTCGTGTAGGAACGGAGCCTAACACACTGGCAATAGGTGCAGTAATGCACATGATTTCGGACCAATCCCTGAACGACCTGATAAAGAAACATTATTCAATAGATTCATTAGGCGTGACAGGCCCGGCTCGCACCAACAAGGTGGAAAAAAGGGCTGACGAACTAATGACGAAGACAACGTCACAGCTCGATTCAGGACATTGGGAAACAGGATTACTGTGGAAGGATGACAACATTGAACTGCCGAATAACAGGGACAGCGCCGAAAGAAGGTTGTTAACCCTGGAAAGGAAGACAGCAAAGGATGACAACTTGGCAAGGGAATATAAGGAGAAAATCAACGGTTATTTAACCAAAGGGTATGCCAGAGAGGCTACAAAGGACGAAATAGATCTCCCACACCCTCGCAAGTGGTATCTGCCGCATTTTCCAGTAATTAATCCAAATAAACCTGGAAAAATCAGAATAGTATTTGACGCAGCAAGCAGATTCAAGGGAATATCCCTTAATGACAATTTGACCCCTGGCCCAGATCTATTGGCTTCGCTAATGGGCTGTCTACTCAGATTCCGGGAAGGGATGGTAGCAGTAGCAGCGGACGTGAAGGAAATGTTCCTTAGGGTGAAGATCATACCTGAAGATCAAAAGGCGCAGATGTTCTTGTGGAGAGAAACGCCTGAAGAAAAGATAAAAACTTATGTAATGACCTCGATGGTTTTCGGTGCCACCTGCTCTCCAAGCAGTGCACAATTCGTTAGAAACAAGATAGCTGAGCTGGGAGAACAGGATCACCCGGAAGCAGCTCACAGCATCCAAAAGAATTTTTACATGGATGACTATTTAGAAGCATTTAACAACACAGAAGATGCCGAAGGAAAAATAGCAACAGTAGCAAAATTATTACTAAATGGAAAATTCCAGTTAACCAACTGGGCTTCAAACGTGCCACAAGTTTTAAGGACGTTGCCTGAACAATTACAAGATGATAAAATGATAGATATTATGGGAAAGGACACTAAAGTGCTTGGAATCACTTGGAGGAGTGACAAAGATATATTAGTTATAAAGTTTAATAAATTATCTGACACCGCCAGTGAAAATACAATGACAAAAAGAAAATTATTGGGAGAAGTGATGGAACTCTTCGATCCCTTAGGCCTCGTCACATGCTTGACAGTGCGAGCCAAAATACTCCTGCAGGATATTTGGAGATCAGGTATAGATTGGGATGACCCTGTGAGCGAGGCGCAGTACTCAAGATGGAAGGACTACGTCACGTTAACTGAGAACACTATCTGCGAAATCCCAAGGTGCACAATATCCAACAAGTCAGTGCCAGTGACCCTCCATGTATTCAGCGATGCATCAGAATCAGCGTGCTGCGCAGTGGCGTACACAGTTGAAGAAGGAAGAGTGCCAGCGTTCGTCGCCAGCAAAGGAAAGGTCGCCCCTCTAAAGCCATTATCAATTCCGAGGTTAGAGCTACAGGCGGCACTAATGGCGGCCAGATTGGCCAAAACTATAAGAAAGGAGACATCTGCCAACATCACCAGGACCATCCTTTGGACAGATGCTACAACAGTGCTATGTTGGATACGAAGTGATCCAAGAACATATACCAGTTACGTTGCCAACAGATTAGGCGAAATAGACGAGCTTTCAGAAGCCTCGCAATGGAAATGGGTGCCGTCTAAACAGAATCCAGCAGACTTGGGCACCAGAGACGGAGAACTTCCAGACACGTCCAAGGACGGGATGTGGTTCACCGGTCCAGAGTTCCTGAGACAACCAGAAGACAAGTGGCCCCAAGAGCCGAAAAATAGGACGGTACGAGCAGAAGAGGAAGCTGAGAAGAAGAAATGTGTCTTCGTTACGACCGAAGAGATTGACTACGGAGGGCTTCCAGACATTGCCCGATTTTCAAGAAAAATAAGATTACTACGCACCACAGCTTGGGTAATTAGATTCGTAAACAGGTGCAGAAAAGCAGGGCCAAATGGACCTGCATTAACTGCGCCAGAAATACAAGACGCCGAGAGGCGATGGATTGAACGATCTCAAGGTCAATCCTTTAGAAAAGAAATCGTCGAACTGAAAGAAAGCCGAGAAGTACCTAAGAAGAGTCGCCTACTTAAAAGCTGCCCGATTTACAGAAATGGTATTGTATACATGGCAAGTAGGCTAATGACAACTGGAAACTTGACAAGAGAATTTCGAGCTCCAATAATATTGGACGGAGACCATCCATACACAAGGTTACTCATAGAAGAGGAGCACATCAAGTGCCATCATGGAGGCACGACCAGAACAATGTGCGAAGTGAGACAGAAATATTGGGTGCTGAAGCTACGGACAGTAACCAAGAGCATCATCCACAGGTGTTTAAGCTGCAGAACGAGGAAAGCTACAGCAGAACCACCACTGATGGGCCAGATTCCAGACGCCAGGACAGCAATCAACAAGAGACCGTTCAGCCAATGCGGATTGGACTACTTTGGTCCACTGTTTACAACAGTAAATAGAAAGAGAGAGAAGAGATATGGGCTGCTATTTACATGCATGACCACCAGAGCCGTGCACTTAGAACTGACTGAGTCCTTGACAACAGACGGCACCATCCTCGCAATCAGAAGAATGGCGGCCAGAAGAGGCTGGCCAGAAGCCCTTCACAGTGATAATGGAGGAAATTTCCACAAGGCAAATGCAGAGCTGCGAAAGGCAGTACAGAAAATAGAAAATGATAGCCGCTTCCAGGATACCCTTGCAAACAGAGGGGTCGAATGGAAGTTTATACCTCCCGTCTCACCTCACATTGGGGGAGCGTGGGAACGGTTGATAAGATCAGTAAAAACGGCGCTATGCATAACCCTGAAGGCAGCAGCGCCCCGAGAAGAAGTTTTAACTACAGCCTTGACTGAGATTGAATGGGCTATAAATAGTCGGCCACTAACTCACCTGTCCGCCGACTCAGCCGAAGATGACCCATTAACGCCAAACCACCTGCTACTTGGCGCCAGGGTCCACTTGCCACTGTTGACAGACACGATCCCAAATCGTGTGAAATCCCAGTGGAAGCTTGCTCAAAAAAATGGCAGACAACTTCTGGAAAAGATGGTTAATAGAGTATCTTCCAGACTTGAGAGCTAGACAAAAATGGAACCTGATGACAGAACCATTGAAGAAGGGAGACTTGGTGATCATGGTAGATCCAAAGAATCCAAGAAACCATTGGCCGAAAGGTATAATCACCGAAGCTACTCTAGCAGCAGACGGACAAGTCCGAGTAGTGAGAGTCAAGACAGCAGCAGGAGAATATACAAGACCGGCGGTCAAGATCATCCGCATCCAGGCAGCAGCTGCAGAAACTGGTGAAGCCTGAGGCTTCACGGGGGGAGTGTAGCGGACGAGCAGCTGCCTATATTAAAAATCATGTATTTTTTGAATTATTTTGTAGCTACGAAGTTATCTGGTTGACCTTGGAATAATTGAGATGCTCACGCTGCGGCTGAGTATCTTTTCGGAGTCATTATTTATAGGTATCGGGTGACTATACATACATACCTATCTAGGTATGTATAGATGATTAGGAAAATGATTACAGCCAGATAGCTCCGTAGCGCATTATGTTATTTTAATGAATCTTTAGGAATATTACTCATTATTGTATTAGCTATAAATTGGAAATCACAGGATCTGAGAATATCCGTTGGTTTGGGATTTCTCTGAAGGCGTACCTGAGTGGTTGGAAGAAATCAGTCTGGTTGACCTACCATTCAATAGCCTTGAGGATTCCACGCTTTAACGTGAAGTTCCCAGGTCTCTGTGATAATTAGGTCCAGAGATATAGGATTTATAAGGAAACTATATAAATTAGGTTTTTTGTAAATATCTCTGTAATTAAGTGTTTTATAGGGATAAGATTAATTGTATTAGATTTAGATTAGCTATTGCGTATTCGATTTAGGTATTTTAATTACAATAGGATTAAGTTTTATATATGTACAAACTATAATAGCATAATCCCGCCATTTCTACAATGTTCACGTTCCGAGCAGTGCAAAAAGCATGCTTGAGTTTTTAGTATAAAATAAAGAGCCATTTCTATGGCGGACAGTCTCGCATTGAGTCTCATAGAGTCTCTCGGATTCGTCTGAACACGACCAACAAAACGCTGTTTCACTTTCATCCACTCCACCGCATCACCATCTCAACTTCAACCTCTGCCCTTCTCAGGGCAAGTCAAGGCCGACCATCGTCGAGGATTGCAGTCCAGAAAATTACTTAAAACGGTGTAGGTTTGCTACAGCCCTTTCTATAACTAATAATGTGTGGAAAATTCTTTTCGTGAACACCAAAGTTTCACAGTAATTGGTGAGAAATGGGGTAAAACAAGCGTCAAATATCTTCATTTTGGATAATTTGGGTATTTAGGAGCCTTCAGAATATGACATAGCCGCCCATCTCGTATCAAAAGCAGCCCTTGCTAATTCTCGGCTTCTTTCAATTTCTATCTCTTGATTTTCTCTTCCATGTTTTACAGTTTGCCCTAGGCATACATAACTATCAACTTATTGGATAATTATTCATCTACCAAGATATTATATGATTTTTTGGCATAAGTCGTGTATTTGGTCTTTGATATGATCATTTTAAAGTCTATTCTCTGGAAAGCTGTGGTGAAGCTTCATTTATCGTAATTTCTAGTTCAACAAATAAAAATATACTCTCTTCGAACCGTTGATTGTTAAGGTTTTCGCCGTTGACACCTTTATTGCTCCAATCAATGGTTTCGAACATCCTCCAGAGCCAATGTAAATAATTTAGGAGATATTGTGTCCCTATCTTACTCCTCTTCAAACATGGAACTTTTCGGAAGGTCCATGGAGTGGAGGTGTACACCGGAGGAATCCAGCCTGTTGTCCTGGTTAGTATGCATTCAATTTGATAGAGAGTCTATCATTTATGACTTTTGTAAACAGCTTATACAGATAGGATGGTCGATAATTTTCAACCCTTCTATGGCCACTTTTTTGCGGACGATATTCATTGATGCATTGTTTCACTTCTTGTGGTATGATTCCTTCTTGCAGACATTCATTGAACAGCGATACTACTGCTTGTTGAAGAGATTCTCCCGCATACTTAATTGTCTCTGTGGTTATACCATAAGGACCAGGAACATTTTTATTATTCATCGGTTTCATGGCATATTTGACTTCCGCTTATGTTGTATCTGGTATACAGGAATTTGAGCCTTTTTCCAAAATAAAACACACTCGAGATTGACAAGATTATCACTTTCATTAATTGTAAATTTCATTTGACAAATATTATAAAACAAAACATCGAAGAGAAGTTTTGACCTTATTATTCGATGGTTTACAACCCCTGTTGGAAACATATATACTATTTTTAGAGTTTCCTAACTCCACAGACATGTTTTTTTATATAATACTGAACTTTTCCTAGCAATAATTCAACATTGCGGCAGAACATTATATGCAAGTATGCGCTCGCTTAAGTACTCAAGTACTGAGATCTTCGGATGCAAGTCGGCACGGGTTCCCGTGGTCCAATGGTCATGAAATTTGATTTTTGAGTGTTTTAACATAAAACGAAAAAAAATGGGGGGTATGCTTCTCAAAAAAATAACTTTGATTTTTTTGGGACATCCTAATGTATATAAATATGTAGGTTTTCTTCTTCATCAGCCTTGCTCTCTCCATTTGTTTCCGGTCTTTTTAGTCCAAGAGCCCGCTGCTTAATTTATGACGTATCTATTTTTTGATCGAAATGTGGTATAAATGATAGCTTACCAATAGGGTATTACATCGCACTAGGGTTGCCTATCAAAATCCTGCCGCAACCCCCCCTGCCCCCCCCGAAAAGGTCCCTCTTCGCGGTTTTTCACATTTTATAGGAATATGGTAAGAGATAGAAGAAAGTAGTTAATGACAAAAATAATCCTTGCTAAATTCTCTACAAAAATTATTAAGTCATTTTTTTCGTAGGACTAGCAGTTTACCCGCAATGGCCGGTCCAAAACCGAAATTCATTTAAGATACAAACAAAAATGTATTTTAACTAAATTGGTTGAAAATTGATAAGAGCTACAGGAAAATAGTCACATGACGAATTAATTACCATAGTATTAGCTACAAAACGAGCTATAACTTATGTTCATACATCTAATAATTTCGGAGTTATTACAATAAAACTCAGTGACGAAAATTCAAAAAATTTAGTTTTTCATAAAATAATCAATGATATAGTGCCGCAGGCCAAAATTTTTTTTCCATAAAATGTTAGTAATAATGGGTGGAAGAATGTGAAAGAAAAAAAATCAAACACTTTTTTTTATTTTTTCAAAAAATATCTTGTTTTTTGACCGGCCATTACGGATAAACTACTAGTCCTATGAAAATATTGAATTAGCATTTTTTGTAGAGAATTTAGCAAGGATTATTTTTGTCATAGACTACTTTCTCCTATCTCTTACCATATTCCTATAAAATGCGAAAAACCGCGAAGAGGGACCTTTTCGGGGGGGGCAGGGGGGGTTGCGGCAGGATTTTGATAGGCAACCCTAGTGCGATGTAATACCCTTTTGGTAAGCTATCGTTTATACCACATTTCGATCAAAAAACAGATACGTCATAAATTAAGCAGCGGGCTCTCGGACTATTTCTATCCCTCGCTTTTCTGACCCACTGCCTACCCGCTACCGGGTCACAGCGTCTGCTCATATTTTCTGGGGCCTTCCGACACCTCGTCTGTTTTCCCATGGCCTCCACTTTACGAGTCTGGGTATCCATCTATTTTCGTCATGGCTTGCTATGTGCCGTACTCATTGCCATTTAAGCCTTGCTGTACGATACATGACGTCGACAACTTGGGTTCTTCGTCTGATTTTCTCATTTCAATAATTCTATCACTGAGGCTCACACCCAGCATCTGTCTCTTCATGGATCACTGTGTGCCTTTTCACCTCTGGCAACTTTTTTAGGTGATGGACATTGCTTCTAGTCCATATGTCATCACGGGCAGGACACATTGCAAGATTTATGTAATACTGATAGGTGGAAAGCCCACACTACCAAAGTCCCGCTAAAGAGGCGATATCACAAGATGCAGATAACCCTAGACCATTTGGCGTTTGATAAGATGGACGAGGCCTATATTTAGGACTTTTAGGAGTCAAGGCCATGAACTGAAAAAAAAATGGACATTTCAAACATAAGGTGAAGAAAATTTACTCATCCTTTTGAACGCCGACCATAGTTTAAAAAACATAGTATTAAATAATATTATTTTCATTGCCCCATATTGTCCATTTCAATTTCGTAATGTAATATTTTATAGCAAATCTCATAAGACAATAATAATAACGGTTGTAAGCGGCTTTATGTTTCGTTATACGTTTAGAGGGTGAATTACACTTATAATACATATAGTTACAGTGCGAATGTATTTATTACTCACGTGCAAACATTTCCTAAAGGGGTAACTGGCACTTATCATGATATGCGACAAAACAAATTTAATTATTATTAGATATTGTACTTTTCCTTAAGTGAATATACATACTAGGACCAATTTTATAACACTTCGAACTTAAATAAGTGTTACGTATAGTTTCTCGGGTACTATGATAGTGTGTAAAAACGAGATGTTCCGACGTTTCGGCGAAAAACTATAGAACCCTCAAAACTCAACATAACATGGGCAATCGTAAAAACCTCTGTGTTTTAATTTATTATACCTCAATTGAGAAATAGAACGACTTGTATTATTTAGTACCTACGCACTTAAATAGTAACATAATTGGACCTACGATATCATCACTCTATATCGCAATAATGGGAGACCCTTCAAATAACTACTGTGTATCTATAAAAATGTTTATAAACATGGGCAAACATTTGCATTTAGAACAAGTGGCGAACCTCATTGCTGAAAATACAGGAAACGAAGTTTTCAAAACCACTGACTGACGATCGAACCTCCTTGCTAAAAGACATGAAATACAGTTTCAGGACATTTGAAAACATAGAAAAATCAGGGGAAGTAAGATTACGTACGTATCTACAACAACGATACAATATTATGATTTCGCTATATAGGAATTATTTAGTAGCACAGTGGGTGAGTAACATGAGTAACATACTGTCGTGCATCAGACGAAACATATGCTGACCAGTTACACACAGCGAAACAAATATTATATTTTTAAATTATTCAGGCATACTTTTAGGATGACCCTGTTAAATAATCACATTTTCAAAAACAAAGTGTCAAAAAAGTAATAATAATAAAACTGTGTAGTTTCGCATCTAATTTACACAAGAAATCATTTTGATTTTCCTCTCGCGTGACAATACCCAGATGTTCTGCAGTACATATTATGAGAGGCCCAAATTATACCGGGTCCGTGTATAATATTTTCTATAACAATACAATCATCTGAACTTCCTACCCCTTTTACTAGAGGGTAGTAAACCGCGTTTAATATTTCAATTTCAATTTACTTATTTATGAAACATAATATAGCAGTACAACGTTTCTTACTATTACAAATAATAAGTTTTTTTTATTATTCTCCCACTAAAGTGTTTGATTATGTATTATATTTATGAAAATTATAATTTAATAATTGTGTAGGTTTGGGACCCAACCGTTCCTACCGAAGTGTGAATTATTAATTTGAATTATCACATTTTCCATTTACGATAATCTAATACATAAGCAGCTATCCTGGCTTCGAAACATTCGGCAGTGGACCGGAATCAGAACTGTAGAGGAGCTGTTTCGCACCGCCCAGGACAGAGAGGCGTTCTCCCAAGTGCTCGTCAAAGTCGGGGGGACCAGACAGGACACATAAAGAAGAAGAATACATAAATCGCATACGCTGTTCGTGTGTCGTCCATTCGGATTTTTTAAGTTACTTTTATTTATTTTTTTCCTTACAATTAATTTCGGGTTGACTGTATCTAAGATATTGCTTTTGCAATAAGTCCCCATTTTTTATTTTATTTATTTATTCACAAAGCACACGGACAGACACTGGACATGAATTTTGGTTGCGATGCGATATACTTCTTTTGACCATACGATAAATAAATAATAAATTATATTATTATATCAAATGGAATTACAAATAAGATTTATTACTAAGTTAATAAAAGTCAAGAAAAATATATAACCTAACCTATTACCTATATAACCTAACCGAATTAAATAACTGAGTAAAAATTGTGTTGTAGTACGTTTCAATTCACGTACCACTTACCTATTTAAATGGTTTCTCGTCAAAGTCCTTTCATAAGCATTCTTTCTCGATCCAACAACATTATTCTATTAAAACAAAAAAACACACAATGTAGAGCATAAGGCTTAATAATCCCGAGGGATTATGAAAGAATAAAAGACTTCAAAATAAAATATAATTCTAGTGGAAATCGGGAATGTTAAAACGCGGGGGCGTGGCAAGGTGTTTGAATACATACTAAATATAAAACACTTCTCGATTGCAGTCGATTCAGCCTTTCGTCGAATAATATTATGGTGTTTTAATTTAATTTATAATGACCTTCCATCAAGAACCTTCGGTCAAAACACTCAACATTATGAATATGTTCAGCAGTGACGAAGGGTGGATTTCTGCAGAAGGGAAGCCGGGGCTAACATTTCTTATGGGATTACGTCAGATAAGACACTATTATATCTATCACTTTTTCCAAAAGGTAACTCGATGAGAATCGTTTTCTTAGGTAGCTTCGCGCCTGATATGTTGTGACTTAGACAAAATCATAATCTTATACATTCAAAGTATTATTAGTCGGCTTAAAAAAATTGTCATCTATCAAGGTCCGGAAGACTTCATATCTGGGTCACGTGTTGCGCGGACAGAAATACCACCTTCTCCAACTGATATTGAAGGGGAAAATTGAGGGACGCCTAGGGCCCGGTAGAAGACAGATGTCCTGGCTGCGAAATATAAGTGAGTGGACCGGCATCCGGAGTGTAGGGAGCTGTTCCGAACGGCGCAGGACAGAGACAAATTCGCTCAAGTGATCGCCAACGTTGGGGGGACCCGACAGGGCATATTTATTTATTTATTTAATTAATAAAGTATAAAAGACCTGGACCAGCTTAACAGCGACTATTGTTGCCTTACCGCCAGTCCAGGTACAGGTTATGTTAACAAAGTGGTACTTACATGCTAATACACGATGTGATAACTGATAACAGAAGCAGATATGAAGAAGAAGAAGAAGAAGAAAAAAAATTGGAAATCCCTGGAGTATCTAAATATGTGGGTATGATTTAGTAGATCGACTTTAATACCTACTAGAATATTTACACCATGAAAATTGTTTTGCTGCCCATAGCGATAATAGCTGAAAATTAAATCTCCACCTACTGTTGTATAATCCGGCTTTTATAATAAAATATCATGTAATTGTATTATTTTGGTTTTAATCCACATTGGACACTTCCAGTACTTAATGGTGGGATCCACTTAATTCATAACTGCGACAAAAATTATTAAACCCTAAGTGAGTATTAATCCGCATAATTGAAATAAAGCGGTACATTGTATAGGTAGAACTTAACACAAAGTGTTCCGCTAAATTATTGGGTATCTGAATGACCCTGACAGATCTTTCATGCGGAAACTACAGGACCATCTCTCTCATTTCGTAAAAGTTGTTTAATAGACGCAAAATTTACCCCACATAATGGAAAATACGCTATTTTTACCATTTTATCATGCGATTTTCACGCGATTTTGAACCTTATTGCCGTGGGAAATGACTGTGACCTCATTTTTGGTACCAAGGCCTTAAGAGAAAGCATTCACGGTGTAAAAGAATGACGAAAGGAAGAAACATGCACGTATAAATATATACACACACGCGCGCGCGATTGAAATCTATAGTTCGTTTGTGGACCATATCTATATTCTCAATCCTCTTGTTATGTTGTCCCAGAATATTCTTCCAAAAAATAATTATTTTTGTCTCCAGACAATTTTATACTTGTTCTAATATCATATTTTTCAGCAACTATACGCTTTTCACTGAGAAAGTAAAACATCATGTAATTTACCAATAATATTATTCCGTGTGCTCTCACAGCACTCTCAGTTCTCAGAATCCATTTGGACTTTGCAACTTTCTCATATCCATTTTCAATTTTTGCAAATTTCCTAGAATCGTTCACAAAGTATTTTGAACAGCTACAACTACTATTTTCACAGTGTTTCACCATACTACTTATCATCTTCTTCTTCCGGTGTCGTGTTAGGTCCCCCCCAACGTTGACTATCACTCGAGAGAAAGTGTTCCTGTCCTGGGCAGTTCGAAACAGCTCTTCAGCACTCCTTATTCCAGTCCAGACTTATATCTGCGCTAATTATGCCTTTTGTTTTGTTGCATACCCTTTCGTTATAGTTAGGTACCTACCAGTGACGAAGTGTAGATTTCTGCAGAAAGGAAGCCGGGGCTAACATTTCTTATTGGATTACGTAAAATTAGATACTATTTTACCTATCATTTTATCCAAAAGGTAACTCGATGGGAATCGTGTTCTTAGGTAACTTCGCGCCTGGTACCTACCCACTTAAGTTGTAATTTATTTTACTAAAAAATACGTGGAGGACACACGTACCTTAGATACATACTTAACTTATAGTGCTCTAAATCAGCAGTTCCTAAATTGTGTTCCGCGGAACCCTGGGGTTCCGTGGAAGGGTCACAGGGGTTCCGAGAATTAGAGCGTATTGTCATAGTAAATACTGAAATTTCATTCTTCACATTAAATACTTACCTACGTCCAGTAAAGATCTTTTTAACTAAAAACATAGTTTTTCTTTTCAAGTCGGACATGACATGCAAACGTGTCATGGGTGTTAAAATGTAAGTTTTGTCAATTTGCTTTTTAATTGTCGAGATGGGTTCCCCAAAAACAGGTAGATCTATTAGGTTTCCGTAGCCAAAAAGAATTGGGAACCGCTGCTCTAAATCTAATCTATGTAAACATTTTTTTTGCCTGCTGTGCTATTTGCTAGTTTTCTCTAAAATACCACATCTATTATAGAATTTGCGGTGCCCTCCCTCATATAGTATGGGAATGAATAAAATAAGAAATGAAGAATTCCGTTTTGGAGCGTTTTAAAGTATATTAAAATATTTAATGACTTTTGGGTCAGGGAGGCCCTGAAGATCGTTTAGCCCCTTAAGCTGCCTTTTTACGCCCCTGATATATTATTGTATTAGTTATATGAGTAAAGTTTGATAGTCTTGTCACTGAGTAATATTCTAAACCAAAGTGTCCAGTGTTAACAACAACAAACGATGTTATAAATATTCATTTACTAGCTGGGTTACCCGAGCTTTGCAACGGGCTAATTAACAAACCAACCCGGCATACTTTATAGGCTTGAGCTGAACAAAACGTGACTTAAGATCTGAATTTCTTTTCCAACGCTCTTTCATACGATACCACACTCGACCCTACACAACCCTTGGATCCCCTCATTGTCACGGCAACTCCTAGGAAAAAAAAATCTCCAAAAACCGGAGACGTTAGGACACAGACTACATTATCGTAAATGTTATTCTAAATTTTCACAGCAATCTGTCATGCGGGAGTTATGCGAACACTTACAAAAATCAGATTTTACTTTATAATATACAGATATAGGTATATCACGTCTACCTAATATTATATGTACAAGATGCTCTTACTCTCATACATACTGAGACACACATACATGTTGCTTTGAATATAAATTTAGTTTATCAAAAGTCCAAACAAATTACTATATTACACCGCTTGCATATTATTTTAGCTTTGCTAACCGAACTTTGTCTTGCTAATAAGAGTACACACCTAAGAGCCGGCTGCTAAAATTATGACGTATTTGTTATTTGATCGAAATGTGGTTTAAAAGATAGCTTACCAATAGGGTAATACATGGCACTAGGGTTGCCTATCAAAATGTTGTAACAACCCCCCCCCCCGCCCCCTAAAAGTCCCCCTTCGCTGTTTCCCGCATTTTTTTAGGAATATGGTAAGAGATAGGAGAAAGTAGTCAATGACGAAAATAATTCTTACTAAATTGTTTACAAAAAATGTAGCACACATTTTTTCGTAGGACTAGCAGTTTATTCGCAATGGCCGGTCAAAATACTGAAATTCATTTAGAATACCAAAAAAATGTATTTTTGGAAAATAGTAAAAAAAACGAATTAATTACTATAGTCAAAACGAGCTATAACTTATTTTCATACATCTAAGGGTGCCTTCCCACGACAAGTGAATCCGGATTCGTACGCGAATCTGGATTAATCCCTTCCGGATGGATGATTTCGTGCACGGGGTATGGGGAAATAGTTCCCTATTTTTATAATAATATAATAATTCATTGTATTAATATTTTTAACTTTTTAACTTTAACGTTGTAAATTTTGAAAATATCTTGAGTCCGTTGAAGCAATAAATAAATAAATAGATAATATAATAAATAGATAATAATAATTATCTCTGTCATACTGTTGAATATATACTAATTCTGTTTTTGTGTTTAAAAATTAGATCGATCAGGTACGAGAATAAATTATTGTCTTTACACCAATATTAATTGTAATTTAGTAAAAAAAAAATAAAAGAAAGCATTGCCTGCGGCATTAATTAAACTTGTTTGTGGGTGATATTTTTTAAAGTTTGTCACACGGAGTTTTTGTATCTTGTATCACGCGTTATTTTTCAACACCGGTTTTTCTCAAATTAGCTGCTAATCTCTTTCAGTCCCGTTATGGGCCCGCTACACGCTCGCGAGTCACCACGACCTTTTGGTGTTCATGAGTAAAAAGGCGTCAACGGTCGGTTACGTACATGTCAAGATAAACGATCCATCCGCACCCCTTTTTACTCATGAACACCAAAAGGTCGCGGTGACTCGCGAGCGTGTAGCGGGCGCATTATGTGTCGGGGTGTACATTATATTTTATTTGTACGGGAAAAAATGTCTACCATAACTGGAAATTAGAGAACCCATTAAATAATTTATTTATTTATTTTTAATATTATTAATGTCGATATTATCAGAATAAAAGAATACCGGCCCAGTATCAGTGCAAAAATTGTGCTGTTTCAGGTCCGTGGTATTAGAAAAATATAATGATTGGTACCTTAAACTTTTTTTCATTTTAAATAAAATAATAATTTCTTTATCATTCGTGTGTTATTTAGACTAATAGATTAGGTACATAATTTTTGAAGGGAGACATTTGAAAGATTGGCATCATACTGATAAAATGCACCACATGGACTTATAATTCGATGTAACAAAATTCCAGAAAAATTAATTCAATAAATAATAAGAAAATATAATGTTCCCCACTCTATGGCAACTGGGGAATCTAAATTTATACATTATTTATTTTGATTTTATTTTTCGAATTATGCGGGTATGTCTGTCTCCCTCACTCTCGTTGTATATTGTAACAGTACGAAACCCATAAGCATATTGCTCAAAATAAATAAACCCCACAAAAGTCGTACAAAAGCCACACAGGATTTTTTTAGGGATAAAAGCACAAATTTAATTGAATTTTGTAAATAAAATTAATTGTATCGATTAGTATTCGAGTAAATTATATTAGGAACTAGAATAGATTAAAAAATACGAATAAGCAAGCGGATCTAAAATGGGATAGACAATGATTTCAACATTTTATAAATAATTCATCTACTGAAATCCAACTAAAAAGTTTAAGCTTTTATTATTTGAGGATTTTTTATTGGTTTTTAATCATCTGTAGACCATATTTAAGGCACTTGGAATCGTCAGGTTTACAAACACAAAATCAAATGCAATAAATCAATAAACACAACAAAAAAGAATGAAAGCAATAAACACATAGACAATACAAAACTATAACACATTTGTGGTACAATTTAATGCAGGTCTGGATGTAAATTGTCCAGAACTACATTAAGTACGTCATATTTCTGAAGGGTTTTTGTGTTTTTTGGGGTTCATACTACATCATCGTAAATACTCCTATGGGTTTTTCTTCGGAAACCGTTGTGTATACACGCGCTGAAACATGTAAGTAGGGTTGTCAACATTTTTTCAGCTGATTATTCCATCTGCATCAATAAGTAATTTTAAAAAGTTATTGGAAGCCTGGTTGCTAACGCGCTCGATCCTCGATGCCGACATACCCCACTTCACGACACAAGCTTTTAAGCTTGTTATGAAGTTTACAAATATGTATCAGGGTGTAATTCGATAATTTTATGAAAATAAAAGAAAACATACACATTATCTTATTGTTCTTGATATCAGTTCTTAACTCTTTTTTTGTTGCTTCCTTCATTGTCCCCTCCTTTCTTCCTCTTCTTCTTCCTCTTCCCATGCTTCCTCCTTCCCTACCATAAATGTTTTATAGATATAAGATATATATTTTTAACTATGTAATGTAATCTATTTGTTTTGCGTGTGTGCTAATTGTGAACGGATGTAATTGGTCTTGTGTATTGATATTTTTGTATTAATGTACCTGCCAATGTTTGTTTTTGTGACTGTATCTGTTCCATGTGCAATAAATAAATAAATATCTACTTATCTATTTAAATAAAAACTGTCATTTTATGAACTGCTTGAATTTTATAATATTTTTATTTGCTAGAAAAGTGTGGTTTTCTCAATTTTCAAATTAATGTAAATTACACACTCATTCGTCAGTCGAAAACTGCAGGCAATGATATAATTCTTAAACTACGTTTAAATTTTACAAGTGAAGCGGATTTGGTTGATATTTTCTTAGTTGTTGCCAAAAAAAAAATATATAGTATTTTGCGATCCATATATTTCTTGCAACTCACTTTCAATATTATTATTATACTCTAGTACGGTTGACAACCCTCGTTGTTAGTGAATATATATCCGAAAATATATCGAATAATAATTATTTTTATTGTAAAATTGTTACAAAAATATACAAATTACCCGACTAGCAAAAATTACAACACGTTATTTTCAGTTAATGTAGGTAGCTACATGTTATCAATTTAGTATCATATTCTTGTATTATGTATTTTTGTACCTATGAATAACTTTTGAATCAGTATTAATTTACAGTAAGTAATGTTAAGAGTATGCATACCGACATTTCAAAAATTTCTAAAAACGGGAGACCTTCTATCTCGACAACCGTTATTAATTATGCTTTGGAACAAAATAGGGTAGATGCATTGCACCTTTATATAACCGTAAAAGATTTTTTATATCTTGTATAGATTCTCAAAAAACAATGGAAAACACCTCTGATCTTTTTTCCGAAAGACGGATACTCGTTTCCTGAAAGTCGTTGAGTAAATTTTTTTTTTGTACTGATAATATGCATTAAAACCTAGGGAATAACCGTAAAAGTTTTTTGATAGACGCAAAATTAACCTCAAAAAAAAAAAAAAAACGCTATTTTTACCATTTTATCATGCGATTGTCACGCGATTTTGAACCTTAATGCCGTGGGAAAAGACTGTGACGTCATTCCTGGTGCCAATTATATAGGTAATACCTACCGATTCGGTATAATACTTTAAGTAAAAGTTAATGTCGCCGCCACACGCTTGCGAGCGTCTACGAGTTTTTTGCGTTCATGAGTAAAAAGGCGTCAACGGTCTGTTACGCAAACGAGCCAAGATAAACGTTCCATCCACACGCCTTTTTACTCATATACACAAAAAACTTGTGGACGGCGACAAATGGAATATATATGTATTACGTTTAATAGTTATACTATAGAAAATGAAGTAACGTAATAAGCTAATAGGTACATAAATATATACATAATTATATTTTTTAATAAAACGTTTTTTATTTTGTGAGAATCAACACACACACACACACACACACACACACACATAATTATATTACACATTTTGTAATTATCAAACTATAAATTAACATTGAAATAATTGAAAAAAAAGTTTAATTTTAATTAAAATACATTTTAAAATAGAGAAGAAGAAATAAAATGAAAAAAACTGTCTGTTTGGGATGTTTCCTAAAGAAATATCTACGTATATGTATATTGGATTCAACACTTGTATTGCAAGTTATCCAAACGCTATGGATTAGACGGATTCATCTGGATTCATCAAGGCGTGTCCGCGGATTCACAGGCAACCTATTTCCCACGATCCGTGCACGTCTGCGATATTACGTACCGCCATACAAATCGCTATGAAAAAGTCTGTAGATTCACGGACTCACTCCTTCCCACGGCATGCGAATCTACGGACGAAGCAGGATTCACCTTCCGTGGGATATAGCCATAATAATTTCGGAGTTATTGCAATAAAATTCAGTGACGGCCAGCGATGTAGCACCAATTTTTTTTCCAATAAAATGTGCTGATGGGTGGAAAGATGTAATAGGAAAGTTACAAGATTTTGATAGGCAACCCTATTGCGATGTATTACCCTATTGGTAAGCTATCATTTAAACCACATTTCGATCAAATAACAGATACGTCGTAATTTTAGCAGCCGGCTCTTAGGCTAATATATCAAAACTTTATGTTTAATCACTCCATTAATCCATAATATTATGTTTATTTTGTTCAGACATCATTTTTGGTTTGGAATTATACAGTTAATGTTATTATATTATAACTAAATAAATAGATACAAGTTGTACTTTGCATTTGTTTTTTTGCATTTGAACGTGTTGCTACATGTTTTTAGGTAGATTTCCACGAAGGAATTCTACTTATTCGTTTCTCCCATGATGTCGCAAAATTGAAAAATTTCTACTCAGTAGATACTGAGTAGAAATTTTTAATTAATTAATTATTATTTATTTATTTAGTCACACGGGAACAAACAGTTATAACAGCAGATATCAACAATTAAACAAGAACAGAAAGCAAACCACTGAAGGCCCGTCGATTTTACAGGAAAAAAATATTTCTAAGAGAACGCCTGAAAACAAATTAAATTAAAAAAAAACGAGTCATAAGTAAAGAAAAATAATAATTATAGACATAAGAAATCTAGATTTAAGTCTCTGACAAGCAGTTCACTCTGCGCTTTTGACTTTTATTTTTACACTTTGACATAACGAATGTTATATGATATGGGCGTGATGTTGGCCATACGATAAATAAACAAATTATAGACAAAAAGAACAAACATACATAAATATATGTAGATAACTAACTGAGTAACTTGCTATGTGCTTCCCAACGGCAAATTTTACAAACCAACCCAGCATACTTTATAGGCTTGAGCTGGACAAAATGTGACTTAAGATCTGAATTTCTTTTCCAACGCCCTTTCATGCGATACCACACTCGACCCCACACAACCCTTGGATCCTCTCATCATCATGGCATCTCCTAGGAAAATCTTTTTCTCCAAAAACCGGCGACGTTAGGACACAGCCTATATTATCGCAAAGGTTATTCTATATTTTCGCAGCAATTCATCGTAAAATGCGGGAAATAATTCGCAAGTGTTCGTAAATGTTCGTAATTAGCAAGCAATCAAATGGACTATTGAATGATTCTTTTTTATTTACCTTCTTAAGTTTTATGACGAAATTTTATAACCCAGAAATTTATTCAGATGGGGTACTATAAGACAACCGGGTTCATCTATTCACTCATTATATTAAAAAATTTCGCCTGCGGCACTTTTTACTCATTATTATTCTATTTGCTTTTATATGGGGTTAACCGGAAAAAGTCGGAGCTCTGCGATAAGTTCTCCACAGTGAACAACGCTTTATAATCTGTTGTATTACCAATTTACTTATATACGTACTTTGTTCACTTGATGAATAAATAAATAAATATATTCTTGACTATTGAAAGACAAGCAGGTTCAACAACTCACCCGTTTGTAAAAAAAATTTCGCCTGCGGCATTATTAACTTCGGTAACAATATCAAAATTTTAAACACTTTCCGGCAGCTACGCCTATGGTTGTTACTTATTGTCTCTGGTCCAGAGCCTAATCCCCCCCCCCCTTCCCCGAAATATTATTAGGTATGAAACATATGTAAGAGAGCAGTGCCAACAAACTGTTTTGCAATTTGGCAAATGTAGATTTTTTTTTTAAAGGATCTGGGCTTGCATATACAAACCCAAATACTTTCATGCACACCTTGCACTAGGCTAAAAGCCTGTATCGCAATGTATGGAAAACATCGCCAGCGCCGGGGTTCGAACCTGGCACCTCTCGCTTGAGAGGCTGCCGCTTCAACCAACTCCGCCAACCATGTACTCATATAGATTAGATATAAGTTAAATTGTGTTTTTTTTATGTATGAATTAAAATTTTGAAAAAAATTCCTGGCTACGGCCTTGCTCATAGCATTAAACTTAAAGCCATGGAAGCTTATCAGGAAAGTTGTACAATGGCAATGGTTGTACGACAGCGCTTTATTAAATCCCGGTGCGCGGTGTTGTAATATCTTTGAAGCACAGTTTGATATACAATCGTAAGTCTAATGCTTCAGAACAGGGGTGTCAAACTCAATTTTGCAGAGGGCCATACATTACATTTAGAATGTGTAGGCGGGCCAGGTTCAAATAAAAAAAATGTACTGAATTATTACAACATTTAATTTATTTAATTTATAGTAGATGGACGTCGCCAGCCTCGGAGCTATAGGAGGCAACAAAAATTTTAAAAATTGATACTTACAGCATGAAAAACGTGTGAATAGCGCCGCAGGCGAAATTTTTCGAGTCATAGTAAAGAAGGTCATGATTTAGTTTGTTATTTGAAAATGTATACAATACTTTGCACAATATTATGCATGTATATTTATTTTTTATAAAAAAGTGATAAAAAAGGCGTCACAGGCAATTTTTTTATGAAATTGATGGATTTTCGTACTAATTTTAGAAAATTATGATGAGAAAAATATGTTCATTTGTAGAGGAATCGAATGAAGTCTAAAAACATGATTCTTCTTTCTGTGATACATTGCGATCGCCGGGCCGTATTGATACTGCCCGGTGGCCGGATGCGGCCCGCGGGCCGTATCTTTGACATGACTGCTTTAGAATTTCTGCTTCCGTGAACTGGGAGCCTATTTAGAAATTTTGATAATAGATAATTTTCTCATTCGTGTATATGTTACAGGAAACGTGTGAAATTTAGAAATTGTATGCAATTCCTAGGAAATGTGTACAACGCCGAGTCAATTTAGGAAATGTGTGAAATAATTTGTCTGAGGTTCTTTAAGTCATGTATTTCTTAGCAAATATACTAATAAATAACTAAAAAAAACTTGTTATTTGTTTCGGTTAAGGTGATCACTAGTGGATCCAGGGGGGGCTGGGGGGCTGAAGCCCCCCCAAAACCATGAGTGACAGCACTTTTATATACCTACAACTTCCGAAGAATCACATTATTACCACATCTTTTTCTCTCATCATGTCATGAATTTTCTAAAACTACTACATTGTTTGGTAAAAAAAAAAATCGTTTGCGGCGTTAATTAAATCTGTTGCGTTTATCTTACCACTTAGCTGATTTTTCTAAAAAAAATTGCTGGCATCGCTAATTTAGTCTACTATGTGTCATCCATTTTTCGCATTATCCCAACCCTGGTAAATAATCTAAAATTGTGTTTTACTCTCGGCCCGTCGCTCATTTATAATTTCAAATAACCCTTCATCCAAAAAGTTTGTCCAGGCCCGCTATACAAAGACAAGCAGCTGAGTTCATTATTTCAAACATTTTCTAAAAAAAATTGGCTTGCGGCGCTATTCAAATTTTTGGTACATCAAGGTCATATTTACATGTGACGACGACCTTCACCCCCCCCCCCCCCCCGCCAAAATAGAATCCTAGATCCACCACTGAAGTTGACACATAGATAAGACCGAGAATAAAAAAATACTTAAAGCGGAAAACCTATTTATTTTTGCAGAAATTCTGGTGTCGCACTTAAAATTACATAATTTGATATATTTCTTCAGATTCCTGTTTAATAAAATAATAATTAATGTACATAATTATTACTTTACATTTTAGACACACAGATTATTATTTGAAGTATAATTTAAAATTAAAAAAATTACAAAAAATGTAATTTTGTTTCACACATTTCCTGCTGATGTTAGGCATTGTATGTATTTGACATAAACCTATAAGAATATTGCTCAACATGAATAAATCCCAAAAAAGACAAAAGCACTTTAGAAATATGCTCAATGGACAAAAGCTCAAATTTAATAGGATTTTCAAAACAAAATCGATTATATCTATTAGTATACGATTTCTTTCAGTGTGTCAGAAACTAGCATAGATTAGAAAATAAACAGACAAATAAGCGAATCTAAAATGGGAAAGACAATAAAATAGTCAACATTTTATAAACGATTCATCTACTTGAATTTAACTACAAAGTTTGGGCTTTTATCCGTTGAGGATATTTCTGAAGGCTGGCTTGGCTTTTATGTAAATCACAATAAATCATTCATGTTGAGCAATATTCTTATGGGTTTTACTCCGGGAACCGTATTTGAATTGTATACAATGACGTATTTCATACATCTCCGGTAACATATACGAGTATATTATCTACATCTCAATGACTTTCTTATTAACGTTGTCAATAATTAATAGTAGACTGTTGAGTGCTCGTGTAATTGTGTACTGAAGATTACTTCAGAAGTTATTAATATATTATTAACATCTCTTCATTACATTTTATTGCTCGTATACATACATATTATACGAGTATATGTAATGAACATTTAGTAGATAATCATTTAATTATTTATTTATTTATTTAAACTTAAAGTAAACAACAAACACATATAAATATACAAAATGGACATAGTACAGATTATAAAACGTTGTTCAGTAGGGCGAACTTATCGCAGAACTGCGATTTCTTCCAGTTAACCCCAGGACAAAACAGAAAAAAAAAATTGAACTAAAATATAGGAAAAAACAGAAAAAAGAAATTGAATAAAAAAATATACGAAGTAGAAAATATATACATACATACATATGTGAGACAAAAAAACAAATAAAAACGGAATAAAAAAAATAATAAACAAGATACAGAATGCATCTATACATAAAAACATATATAGTTGAAACTACAATTTCTTATCAATATACAATCAATTATCTTTCTCATTTGCACCCAATATCGTCGTCCCACTTTAAATATTGCCGAAATAATTGCTATTGGTATATGGCGAACAATTATTGCTCGAAAAATTTCTCGTGTAAAAGTTATATCCCACGGTGCGCGAATCCGGATTCGTACGTAGATTCACACGCCGTGGGAAGGGGTGAGTCCGTAAATCTACAGACGCTTTCGTAGCGACTTGTATGGAGGTACGTACAAATCCAAAATCACGTCTACGAATCCGGATTCGCGCACCGTGGGATATCGCTCTAAGAGCACTTTAAAGCTCGGGACCCTACTATGACGTCAAGGTCATTTCCCGCGACGGCTTTTCAAAATTTTATTGTATCTCCGTATATAATGCGAGGGTCGACTGAAAATTTCACAGGCCTAAAATTTACAAGACGTTTTCACAATTTTTAAAAATACCTAAAATACTCACAAGTTAATTTTTTTAAAGGTCTAATTAGTATTTTGTCCGCACAGTGAACATGGTGTAAGGAAATTCTGTTAACGCGTGAGGGAATGGAGAGAAACAAAAATCTTTCGACCATGATACCAACGTTTTGTCATAAAATAACTGAAGCTTACTAAACTCTCACGAGCGGCATTAAATTTATGAAGCTTCACTCACGTACGTATGTGATATGAATATGAAATGGTATCAATTTAAAATTAAACATATCGACATTAAATCATTGTTTTATCGACACTGGAGGGATATAATATTATAATGTCTACTTGTGTCAGAATATTTTTACGATTCCGTAGTAATTTTGGTATAAAAATTCCATACGTGAACCTTTATAGCTGAGACCAGATGGTTCTTATAGCCAATAAAACTTGTAGTTCCTGAAATCATATCGGCATCTTTATATCTCTACCAGAATAGATTATGCAAATGAACTGCTTGGTTCTGAATGAATTGGTTCCTATCTCGGCACTCCTTTGTTCTACACTTCTACTTGGAGAATACCCCAGCAATTAATTTAATAATAATAATAATTTAAATCTCCTTCGTAGGAATGAATTAAATAGAATAGTATTTATTGCTTTTTAATTAAATCGACGAACTAAATTTTCATTATGATTTCATTCCATTCTTTTGTGATTCAGATTCAAGATGATTTTCTATTCTTATTTTATTCTATCCCCCTCACGCGGCAACTCTTGCGGGGTAGGTAGAGAGAACAGATCGCTAGACTTTTTTAATCTACGCACACATTCATGCAATTCATCATACACATTCTACGATTCCTTTTATGTAGAACACCTCTGTCCTCTTTCTAGAAGAGTTTAGCTTTTATCTATTAACCTGGCAGTAATTTTATCTATCTCTATATCTATCTACACCCTCACGCCACGTTTCTTGCAGGGTAGGCAGAGAGGACAGAGCGCCAGACAGCCCTATCCTTGCACACACTCCTAGCCTCCGTCACATTCATGCAATTTGTCATAAACGCTCTCCGACTCCGAAAAACGCGTCCATCCTTGAGGATCTGGTCGACATGGTCGGACCAGGTCAGTTTTGGGCGGCCGCGCATCCTCACCCCTCTCGCTCACTCAAATATATATTTTTTGTCATCCTGTCATCTTTCATTCTCTCAACATGCCCAAACCATCTTAGTTTATTCACTTTCATTCTTGTCACCAATCTTGCAGTCACTCATTTCCCTAATAACCT
Source organism: Ceraclea dissimilis (assembly GCA_963576895.1). NCBI lineage: Eukaryota > Metazoa > Arthropoda > Insecta > Trichoptera > Leptoceridae > Ceraclea > Ceraclea dissimilis. The sequence continues at coordinate 9,788,778 of OY756360.1, forward strand.
CATTCCTTATCTCTCTGCGTTTTCCCACAATTTCTTCTTAACGACCTCATTTCTATTGCATTCAACCCTCATTCGTCCTTCTTCATCAGGGTTGAATGCAGTAGAAATGTAGTCGTTAAGAAGAATATGTGGGAATACGCTGAGAGATAAGATAAGGAATGAGGTTCCTCTATTATATGGGACGAAGATACGAGAAAGAGCGTAGGCCCGGAGATTTCGGAAAAAACGAATTTGTAATTATAGTAGACGTTTTTTTTTTTGGTCCACACCTTAATTACAAACCCGGAGATATAGTATGCTGACCCGGAGCCCCGGTCTTTCTATCGGGGAGACCGGGACCCCGGGTATTTTACTTTTTTTTGTCATGACATAAATTTCTGACCCGGAGATACTATGCTATGACACTATGCTAACCCTGCTAACCTGGAGCCCGGAGAACACCACTCAAACCCGTAGACTCCGGGTCAAACCCGGAGAGGTGGCAGCCCTAGTTATTCTGTGAAGACAGCACTCAGTGAACCCACGAAGCCTAGGGGAACGGGTAGGCTAGCGGAACATGGTGGACGAATGTTGATAGGGAGTTTAGAGAACAGAGAATTCCAACAGTGACAATCCAGAACAGAAAAATCCTTGCAACGCTTGCATACTAGGAGGCCCGACCCTGGATGAACCAGGACAGAAGGGCAGGACAAAGAAGAAGAAGCTATTTTGCTTATATGCAACGCAGTACGTTTCACCGTGGCTCGGTAAACGCCCTAGAGGCCGGCCACAGATGCGTTGGACAGATGACCTGAAGTTAACAGCTGGCCTCAAATAGACATCCGAGGCAAAATCTAGAGAGAGATGGAGACGAATGAGGGAGGCCTATATCCAGAAATGGAAGCTGCAGGGCTCATGTAGAAGAAGAAGATATTTCATATATTCGTGAAAAGTAAGAAATTTACTTTGCACGCATTACATTATTAGCCATTAGCCAATACAAAATAACAGCTATTTTACCTCTGAGTTCCAAATTTTGAGAAGTTATCCCTAGTTATAGTAATATAAAAATGGAGAATACACTGTCTCCAACCAAGCAGGTAATTATTATACCCTAGGCTGTTACTGTTATACGATATAATATATACCTAGGTGGAATTTGTTAAGTCTCGCCGATTCTGGACAGCCATAATGCATTACAATTTATTGTTTCACAACACAGTACACTCACATCCGATTTACGAGAGGTTTTGGTCATAATTTTCAGTTACCCGTCTTCCGTATCAACCAACAAAGTTTGTTTCTCATTAAACCCTTTCGTCCCATGTCGCATACATATTTTACCTATTCAAAACGTTAACTATACGTAATATGTACACATGGTACAGGTATCATGAAGAATTAGGTCTACATATATTATTTTGTACATATGTGTCTTTTGCTTGAAAGTTACCTGAAAAATTTATAAATAGTTTTCCCCTATGAAATTAGATACAGGTCAATGGTAACCTAAACTTTTCTTTACCCTAGTAGAAATTTATTGTCATAGCGATTATTGTGACGTGAGCACGCAACTAAGTAGCGTTCAAAGAATTTCTTCTTTCATCGTTTCCTCATTGCTGAGGGTCGTGATTTATGGAGCTACCCACGGACAAAACAAGGCGCCTCCAGTCCTCTCTGTTCACCACAGTCCGCATCGCCGAGCACAGAGAATACTCGTACCTAGGTACAATTAACTGCAGTTAAGTAGTAATCTATAATTATTTAAGTTTTTTTTTTTATATAAATAGTATAAGTTTGCTTTCGATAATAATATGACGGTTCGTTAGGTTTACTTATAAAACTCCTATTATTTTTTTCTCCGTGCATGCTGAGGACATAATATACTCGTAATTGAGGGATTAGCCAGTTTTTGTGTATTTTTGTATTATATTTATGAATCTGTTTATATTCTTTGCTTTTGTCCCTTTAAAAATAAAATAATAGGTATACTCGTATAAAGGAATAAAATAGCACAATTTATCTAACAATTATATTCAGCAGGGCACTAATCTTATAGATACCTACCATTAAATAGAGTGCCTTTTTCTTTGTCCTTTGTCGACTCCTAAACCGTTCATCCGATTGAGATGACTAGAAAAGGCTTGCCCAAATCGCTAGTTCGTATCAAATCTGGTTTCCGAGATATTCGTATAACTACTCTAAAAAAATATGACCCTATTTTTCACCCCCTTAGGGGTGGAATATCAAAAAATCTCTTCATAGTGGAAGGTTTTGTACTAAAACCTATCTGTCATAAATTTTTCAGGTTTCTAGGATTGGCCGTTTGGGCTCTATTATTATATAGAAAAACAGTTTATTTATAACTAACACCTTGTATAACACGCTTGTATAAATAAAGTGCTTTAAATTGACTCTTAATAGGATTTATTTACCGATTGTGGGGTTTGAATAAAGTTAATTTTCTAACATTAATAATACAAGTAGGTATAATATTGCTCATTATTTGTGTTCAGTCACCGAGACATGACACATGCCCATCATCAAAAATCATTGACAACAATTTTTCTTTGATCCCTTTTTATTCCGTTACCCTGAGAAATGATTTTCCGACAAAATAGTCCTTTTATTGTATCATTACTCTCGCCTGTCTAGTTTTATTTAAATCTATACATTATATGAGAATGAAATATTTATCAAGTCCCCGATATAAAATGGAAACGCGCTAAAAGTGACTGGTTATTCCTTCATGTGAGGCAGAGATGAGAAGGTTTTATTTTTCGGTCCTTTTATTTAGTGTCCCTGATTTCCACCCTCAAAGTATCATGAAATCCTTCAACATATTCTAATCTTTCATTATACTTCTTTGGTGACATGATATCCTGTAATACGAGTAGTTACCGTAGTTACCGAAGCAAAGCAAAAAGATGAATGTTAATATTTATTAGCATCAAGTCAAACATTGATTTCGTTTATGTCAATTGAGTTTGTGTTAACACTACATCACCTTACTATTAAAAGAGATATTATCAATATTCTATATAGGCTTTGTACATTCAATGTCAAATGTGAATAGGTATACGTGCTATAGGTAGGTAAATGTATAATAATAATACCAAACATCGAAACTGACTAAGATTGTATGATTTCTTATCTAGACTTGTTTTTCGGGTATAATCGTGTGAAGATCTGGTGATCCGACGTTTCGGCGAACGTACTGCCGCCATGGTCACGGATTGTGATGTTATGTGCGTATGATGTGGTGAGTAAAGTGTGAAAAATTAACATTCGCAGCGAGAGCAGGTGTAGTGTGGCGTGTGTATCTTAGTGTAAGGCTGGCCACACACGTCCCGAAGTTCAGTTCCGGAATCGACCGTTTTGCAAAAAAGTTCCGATCAAAACCTCTCTCTGACTTCAGCGTCACCCCGATTTTAAATTCAGAAAGAGGTTTTGGTCGGAACCTTTTTGCAAAACGGTCGATTTCGCCTGCGGCGCTATTCACACGTTTTTTATGCTGCATCAATTCTTATTAAAAATTTTGCTGTCCCTATAGCTCCGAGGCTGGCGACGCACATGAATTAAATAAATAAAATGTTGTAATATTCAGTACATTTTTTATATTTGAATCTGGCCCGCCTACACATTCTAAATTGAATATATGGCCCTCTGCAAAATTGAGTTTGACACCCCTGGTATAGTACATCAAGAGAGCGTGGGAGTTGTAAGTCCCTTACGTTGCTGATATCAAAAGATTTGTATTATATTATAAAGCAATTTACGAATTGAATAGTGAACGAAATGTTGATAATAAATTATAACGACAGACGCGAAGTTTAAGAAATATTTTCAGAACGGAAGGTAGAGCGTGACTGTTGAAACACTGTGAGCTATTGCAACGTACGGCCTCGAGATCGAGTTCCGTAGTGTTACCTGGCAGGGAGGTTGTTCATGTACAATAATATTGTTATATTGTCCCCTAGCGCGAAGATTGCACAAATGCATACCGCTAATTACGAGTATGTGGACTGCGGAGGGTGGAGGTGCCAGTGTGGCCACAAGCCTTCTATGTCTAAAGACTGCGGAGTAATGAGTATGCCTACATAAATATACGAGTAAATTACGTCTGAAAATTTTCATATTTCCAAACAATGTGCTGAACTTGGGTTTGTGTATGCGACCCCAGATCCTTTTATAAAAAAAAAAACTTGTGTTTAATTTACATACTTATTCGTCTTTTTGTTTTTTGCAGGGCCAATTACATCGTGTTCGGTCTTCAACCGTTCTGGTTTCACGTAACCAACACACTTCTTCATACAGTAGTCTGTCTTCTATTCACCAGGGTATGTTTGTCCATCGCCAGGTTACAGAGAACCTTCGCAATCCTCGCTGGACTATTGTTTGCCGTTCACCCAATTCATACGGAAGCCGTAAGTATTCTAATATACCTAATCATTGTATACCATTAAAAAGATATGAGTTTGTTTCTTCTGGTTCTTCGGGTTTCCTTACTGCGTGTAGAATTTATTTATTTATTTATTTATCAACATAAACGGCGTAAGCCTTTAATAATGTTATTACAATAAAATAATAGATCACACACGTACATGACATCAACAAAAATATGCGAAAACAATAAGTCAAATCAACCTAGGCAATCTTCAGTCAACAACTATACAATATAGTGCAGGGGACCAATACATACATAATTATAATGCTATTGGTTAAATGACCGAGCTTTCGGCAGCGATACTACTGCCATCTTCAGGTTGAAGTAGTTTTTGTATGTAAAAGTCAATCAAGGTATCAGTAACTGAAGATTGCAGTAGTATCACTGTGGAAAGCTCAGTCATAAAGGAAACTCGAAAAACCAACAACGAAAATATGGATTCATCACGCTGCGAAAGCCTACAAGATTATATGCGTTCGAATAAGTTTATTTTAAAATCCCAGATGTATGCCAACTTCCTGACTTGGGTATTGCAGATATTTTTGTTTGACTGACGTCGTTATTATTACATATAATAATATTGGCATATTGTAATGAAGTAGGGGAACATGGGGGCAGAACCGGGTATGGGGGCAGAACCAGGTACCGTTGATATCTTCAATACCACAAGAATACTGACCAGGGTCAAGCTGCCCAAATACACTTTAGGATGGTGTTAGTTGGTCTCCCAAATCTGACGGCTGTGACTAAGTTCGTTTTCGAGGGAAATTTTTTTGAAAATATTTTTTCTGTTTTTGCCATTTTCTTAACCGTGACATGAATATTGAGTTTGCCTTCAGTTTATGTACGCATAAATATTAATTATTTTTCATACACATAATGTTAAATTGGTTATTTTTCTTCTGTTATTGATATTTTAACATGCGTTTTACATCGCGTATGCAAAAATACACGCATTGAGATATGCGCGCGGGGCATAACCGGGTACCCAAAGGCGGGGCATAACCGGGTATACCTTAATTATACAATATTAATAATTACATATAATTTATTGAAAAATTTGTTTTTGTATACCTTAATTTTGTACATAATGCATAAAAATTTAAAAAAAACGGCAGCTAAACGAATTTTCTATATTAAAATGTATTAAAAATGGCTTGCACGATGCTAATTTACAAAATCAAATGTAAGAAAGAGGAAACTGAAAAAAAAGTTCTATGTATGCAGTTGACATTGTAAATGAATGTATATTATATACAAACGAAGAAATTACCTACTACTACGATTTTCTCTATGTTTTCATGGTACCCGGTTGTGCCCCATAGGTTTTGCAAGGCCGTGTTTTATAGTACATTTTATTTCATTACATCATTTAATTAATTTATATATTATTGTATTTATATATTTTTGTGTGTAAAGAAAACATTCCTATCTGTCATATCCAATGTTTATTTTGTGAAAAAATAACATATGATTCGTAAACCAGCGTTTCTTCCTTAAGTACCCGGTTCTGCCCCCTGTTCCCCTATGTTCTGAGTTCTTTGTTCCAACAACTTTTAGCTCTGTTTTGCAGCTTACCCAATTAATATTCATATTTGTTCCATAATTATTATATCCCGCTCGAAAGTGGCTTGATTAAGAAACGAAAATTAGCCAAGGACAATGTCACTACTAAAGTTAAAAGAAGTATACAATTAGGAGAACAATTAATAATGAGAATAATGAAAAGAGGTACTACCTACCTAGTACAAACTTTGATAACAAAAACCGATTGAAATTTACTGAATTGAATAAAATGCTTTCATTATTTTCTCTTTGTGGCTTCAAGACTCATTACATTTTGGTATAAAGTTTGTCCTATATTTAGGCATCGTGAATCTATTATGTTTTATATATTTAACAGTTAAAGCATTCATTTAGTGAATGCTTTCACTAACTAACCAATGTATACATTGACTGACACGCTCAGTTAATGTGTCCACAATCATTCCAATTTACGCTTTGACTAGTTGGTGCGTACATTTACGAAGGAGATTCAGTCAAAGCGTGCACAATGTTTTGAGCTTAGTGTAAAATGGCCGCCAATCGCGAACAGCTGTTATACGAGTATTATACAGACTGTCGTCAGCTGTCAGTGAGTTATGTTTGATTGATTTTATATTTCTTAGCAGGATTACCTCAACAATTTTCGAACTCAACTCTCATATTAATCTAGAATACTCTTCGAGAATTCATCTTAGCCTATAAAAAATAACCTGTTGGTTGTTGTTTATGCTTTAACGAATCCACAATAGTTAATGCATACATTGACTAGTGAATGTGTACACTCACTAGTTGTAGCATTAAGTTTTATACGGAGTTCATACTTTGACTGAAATCATCAGTTAATGCATGCATTGACTAGTGAATGCATACATTAACGGCTGTTTAAACTTCAACTATAACATATACATTTACATAATATACTACTTATCTCAGTTGTAATCTGTACGTAAGTATGATAGCACGAAATTAAATTTTATAATCACATAAATGCTGCGGTCAGGATGAAGCAAATCCGAGAGATTCAACATATAATATGTTGAATCTCTCTGGAGACAAGTTGTTGTCTTCCATTGTGCCGCTGAATTTAGTGAAATTACAATTATAATTCAGTGTGTATGAAAACAAGCGCAACTTTCTCTTTGCTCAAAAATTCTGATTCTTCTTGCAGCTATTGATTGGTAATTGGCAGAACCTTCGCGGTACCTACATAGTTATGTAATTATTTTTTGATATATGTTTGGTCTATCAAACTCATTATTTTCGATCCCAAGAAACAATAATGATAAAAATTATCTGATTAAAGTTTCGATAAATAGTTATTTCAAAAACGAGTCACGATTTTAGATGAGATTTTCCTTAAGAAATAAATTGCCTCAATATACGGAAATTTGGGAAAAACTTCTCTGATTTGTGCCCTTTCAAACACTGTAAAAAACATAATAATAAAATATTAGTTTCATAAATATATGATACAATAACTTCAAGAGATCACTACAATTTTCAGCAAATTTCCATACACATTTACCATAGGTACAGGTTGAATAGTGAACAACATATTTTCTTTCGATTTCCTGTTTTCGAACTTGTATGGAAATTATCGATAGGTATACACGTCTATAGCATTTCAAAAACACAATATTACAGGAAACTAAAGTAAGTATCGCAAACATTTAATTAGTTATTCAATTGTCCGTAGGTTTATTATTTCTGATTTCTTTACAATACCACAAAACAATGAAATAGTTCGCATTGTATTTAAAGCTCGCAAACCAACTATGACGGCACGGTCAATTCCCGTGGGCGTTGCATCAAGGTTCAAAATCGCATGATAAAATGGAAAAAATAGCGTTTTACCATTTTGTGGGGCTAATTCCACATCAATCAAAAAACTTTTACGGCCATTCCCTAGATTTTAATACTAGATTTTAATAATACAAAAAATTCTCCGCGACTTTCGGGAAACGAGTTGCTACCTTTTGGAAAACAGGTAAGAGATGTTTTTCACATGTTTTTAAAGAAATCTATACAAGATATAAAAAATATTTTACGATCACTCCGTAGATAAAGGTTCAATGTATCTACCCTTTTTTTTCCAAAACATTTTTAGTAAGGTTGTCAAGATCTAAGGTCTCCCATTTTCAGAAATTTTTGAAGTCAATATGCCTACTGTTAATCGCTTATTATAATTTATTTTAACGTCAGTTGCAGAATTAATTTTACGTTGAATTTTATAATATCGCGAATTTTCATCCTCTAGTATTTTATTATTATTTTGTTTCACACAACATGCGCTGATGCTGTTGTGTAAAACATTACTTTGTATCATCTATATCTATGTTAAAGGTATTAAAGAAAAACTTGGAGTAAGAAAGCGAGAACTTTGCAATACATAACTACTGTAAAAAGTTGTTCATAAAAGTTGAAAGCTTATTATCACAAGGGCAGAGGCGGATTAAGTGTTGAGAGCGCCCCTAGGCAAGCACCTCATCGGCGCCCCTCTAGCGTCCATATTATATTAGGTATACCTAAATTTTAACTAGCACTTATACATACTATAATAACTAATGCTGCGCCACACGGCTTAACCCATCGTGATGCCCCATCCCGTGGAAATTTTGGGATAAAATGTGTAAATCTGTGTCTCCAGCAATCTACATACCAAGTTTCATCAAAATCAGTTTAGTTGTTTTTTTGCTCATGAAGAAGTAACCTATACACATACATTCACACTTTCGCAGTTATATAATATTAGTAGGGATAATTAATAAAATAATTGATTACCTAATTGATTTATAAATAAAAAAATATATTTATGAATTACTTATTTAAATATTGGTATCTACTAATCACATTGAATGACAACTGTTAAAAAAAATCTGCGTCTACATTTTTGTCTCGCGAAGTTGTCAATAACATCGTCATAGTTTAAAGATTATAATAAGTTTGATTCAATGTTAAGTATTGCTAACGAATTTAATCTCTTATCTGCCATGGTTGAGCGAAGATAATTTTTCACTCTCTTTAGACAGGAAAAACTCCGCTCAGCACTGCAATTACTGACTGCCGTCGATTCGCACATTCTTAAGGCTATGTCAATGTTTGGGTAAATTGTTTCAAGTTCTTTATTTCTTAGAACCTGTAAAATCGCTTTGGTTGTTCGGGGAAGTTCTCCACCTCGAGCTATCGTTATTAAATAAGAACGTAGATGGACGCATTCATCAACAAAGCACTTTTCTAAATCACCAGAGTACATCGTTACTAACATACTAGCTCTATTTTGAACTTCTTCAGTGTTCAAATTGATCAAATTGCTTAAAAACGAAAATTTACTGTAAAAATTGCTGTACGCCTCTCGTCTCTTTTGAAGTTCAACCACAAGTCTGTCTATAATTACTAGATACACTATCACTCTGAATGTTTCCCGACCAGATAATGAAGAAGTAATATCTTCGGCAGATTCATCTCCTGTGAGCTTTCTCTTCCGTATCCTCTTTGTGTCCTTTTCATATTCTTTGACTAATGAGAATTCCAAGGCTCGCTGTTCATATTTATTAAAATTTTGCCTTTCTGCAGAAAGTTTGTGAATTATACTGTCATACATTTGAATAACTGTACAAATGTCAATATCAACAGACTGTAATTTTTTATTGGTTTTGTTCATGTGAACCAAAATAAAACCACCAAAACACGATCATGAAAGCAGTTTCTAATCGTTCTAATTTCAATCTTATGCCTTTAGCTTCACATACAACAGAACGTTTTTGCTCAGGATTGTTATCGACAGCAATTAAAGCATCGTGAATTTCTGGAAATGACTCTTTCAAACTTTTGCAAGCATCTGCTCGAAGTGACCAGCTTGTGGCGGCCGGGGCGGCTGCTTGGCTCCTATCCCCGCGCTGAACCCTTTACCCTACAATCTTGAAATGCTCGCGAACGAATCGACGCGACGAACTCGCAACCATTGCAGTTGTATCTTACCAACTTCTATTTTAAAATCATGCGATGTAGAAATAATCAAGAAGGCGGAGCATGCTTCGGAAACTCTACATTTCTATAGAATTATATAATCTTTTATATTGTGTAAGTAGGTGCATACTTACTTACACAACTATTTTTTCTATTTTTTTGTTTTTGTTTAAAAACTTTATCGCGCGGCTCGCGCGCCCCTTTGTAACCTCGCGCCCCTAGGCACGTGCCTACTTTGCCTTATGGATAATCCGCCACTGCACAAGGGTGAGGGTTGAGAAAGGCTTCGCTTTATATTCACATTACCTACTATATACGTACATTGTACAACATCATGTTCACTGTTCAACTTACTAAGGATGGAGTACATTTATTGGATTAGGGCTGCCACCTTTCAAAGAGGGCTGGCCCGGAGATTTCGGCAAATAATGTATTTTTTATCCAATAAAACGTATTTTTACTGCAGTACAAATGTGGAAGAAAAACTCGTAGTAATAGTAGGCGGAAAATTTTTGTGAAATTCAGCAAGGAAGGTCCTGGTGTAAACAGATTTATAATAAATACTAAAATCACCAAAAAGGTAACGCCGCAGGCGAATTTTTTGATGAAACGATTTAATTTTTATTGAGATTTAACGGATTTTCATAATATATAGGGATACTATTACCACAGAGGGGACTGCCTGGTGATGGTAGTTAAGCCACCGTCTCACCACCCAGTCTGACCCGGAGATACACGATCCTAGCCCGGAGCCCGGAGAACACTATTCAAACCCGTAAACTCCGGGTCAAACCCGGAGATTTGGCAGCCCTAGTTATCCCCTTGTTTCTTCCATCATTTCAAAACAGCTCAATTAAAGTCATTACTGAAATTAATTCGTCTCTTTCAGTTTTAAGTATACCCAACTACCTACCTGATTTTTCACACATCCGTTGTAATTTACACCTTTATCTTTGTCACATCAAGGACCGAAGCACAACTGTGTGTGGGATCGTGTAGGTACATGCTGACTTTGTCACATATTGATAATTAATGGATTTTTAACATAATTTGTTTAGGTATAGTGTAGTGCCTCCCTACTTAAAATATTGAAATGAAATTCTGTTCGTAAATCAACACCTTTGCTTATATTTAATAGGCATTTCCCTACAAGCCGCAACTTGGTTCAACCCAAACAAATAAGTTTTCAAACAAACAATTGCTTAAAATGCCCCTCTTCGTTCCCCATCACAGGTAGGTACGAGTACAACTTTGTATTTCGTATCTAAATAATTCGATTAATACTTTATGCCGGCGCCAGACGCTCGCCGACCCTCGCCGTGAATGAGTAAAAAAGCGTGTGGTTGAAAATGTTTGTCTTGGCGTGTACGTAACTGACCGTTGACGCCTTTCTACTCATGAATACCGAGTTTTTGCGACCCTACACGATCATGTGGTGGGAGCATTAAGAACTTCTTCCATCTCAGATGGAGCGTAGACAAAGAAATTTCATCGGTTTTAATATTTTAATGCACATATTATTTCAGTGCATCATGGCTCCCTTTGAAAATTTGAGCTTCATCTAGTGACATGCTTCTGAAAGCAAAATAAATTATTGCGGCAAGATAAAGATAATTTTAGAAAAATTTCCATCAATCGATAGACTCTTCTGAAATTCTCAAAATCGATACTCTTCTGAAATTCTTTCGAAATGAGTACATTAGTGTTTAATTTTGCGAAATCTTATATAAGTCGTCACTTCAACCATTCAAAATTATTTCGTTTAAGGGTAGGGGTCCGATGTTTCATTTCCCGCGGCATTAAAGCAGTTTTTTTTACTTTCTAGGGTTAATTGGGGGGGAGGGGATAAGTTCGCTTCATTAAAATATTTTTTTACGCTCATTCACTAGATTTTAATGCATATTAGCAATACGAAAAAAAAATCTTTAGGGCTTTCAAGAAAAAATAATCTGAGGTAGGTAGGCATGTTTTACACTTTATTAAACGCATAAGATGTTTTACGGTCATTCACTACATAAAGGTACAATGCATCTACTCTATCCAACGTATTTGGTAATGTTTCTGAGATGCATGGTCTGAAAAATCTCTTTGTTTTTTTTAAAAAGACGTTACCCTACTTTTGACTGACACTATCAATATCTTTTGAAAATTCTCGTATGTTAGACAAAGAGGACCGAACTGGCCGAACACTTTTAGTTATTTAGATTACAACTTTACTGCCCACATGTGTTGAAACATTGTGCTATACGTCCTATACTACTAGTAACTAAATCAGGTATGTAAATTGTACATAGCTGGATTCATACAGTTATTACGGTTTATGCCAGTATAAAAGCAATCAGTCAAATATTGCTTTTAATTCTGTATGCGTTTAAACACACACAACATAATCTTAATCCGTAAAATTTATGTAGTAATTAAAGTCAATTAATTAATTGGTATATGTATACTATGATGTTTCCATACGAACATTGTATTTTTGATTCAATGCTTGTAGCGTCCATTAGTGAAATTCTAGCTGAATATAAACCAAATATGTGTGGTGCTTCTATTGAATACGCCAGGGTTATTTAACTAGAGTTCTCTCGTCGTTAATTAGCATATTGGTTCTCTCCCACTAGTTATATGATGAGGTTTAATGGCATATCATGTGCGAGTATGTTGCCCGATCCCACCAACTACCACCTAGGAAGCAGACCCCTAAGGAATTTCCATACAAAACCACAGACAATTTGGGTGATTATTATAACTGTCATAACCTTGAAGATATAAATCCATACAAAATACAACATGCAGCTCTACTTAGTTAGGTGCCCAAATATCTCCGCCCAGAATCTCCCTCACTTAAGTAGCTGCATGCTGTATTTTGTATGGATTTATATCTTAAAGGTTATGACAGTTATAATAATCACTCAAATTATCTGTGGTTTTGTATGGAAATTCCTTAGGGGTCTGCTTACTAGGTGGTAGTTGGTGGGATCGGGCATGTGTGTTTTATATTTTATCCTTGGATCCATCAACCTTTTGAATTCATGTATAGCCAGCTATAGAACTCTATAGTTTATAGTACAGAACATTGATTAGAGTTGCATGTAGGTAGATAGATATTCAACTACAATTCGCAATTTGCATCAACCTTTGTACACCACTAAACATAAATACTACCTACTTTGAATACATTAATCTACTAAAAATATTTACCTACCTATGTATATTATATTGTGTAATTTTAGTTGAACACAGCCATTTTTATGCTAATGTATGTACACTTATATAATATAAACGTATTTGATATGAATTGTATGATACAATTTTATCTTGTTTAGTTGCAAGAACAACACATAATGACTCCATGTAAGTAGGAAGTTAATTACATTTTAATTACATTCTGTTTCTTAATGTCTTCCTCCTGGTAGTCGGTATATGTCCCTACGTTGCATTCATACAATGTTATTTAATAACTAGCGGGTATCCACCCGTGAAAATCGCGGAGGCTTGATTAAATATGTTTTTGTTTAACCACTATTACTACTCCACCCTTCAAAGTTCTTCGAGTAAATACAGGAAGATCACAAGGATCCGTCTTTTCCCCGTCTCTCCAATATCGTCATGAAAGTTGTAAAGCCAGATTCATATTGTCGACTTCTTTTAGTTGGTACTTACCCCTGAAAGCCACAAAACTCATCTTACATGTCTATCTACATACATAGGTAATTTACACACATATATGTAGATGGTGGGTACTTTAGCGATAGTTCGATTTGCAATCTTTACGTGTATGAGAATTCGATTTTCATTTTCTGTCACGTTACATAAAATGGTACTTAATTATTTCCACGAAAGAAATATTTCAAAACTATTTCCATTCATAATTTCATTAGGTACAATTCGATATTTCAAATTTTCATTCATAAAAAGTTAGACTACGACGAAAATTTTTAGCCACCCATGAAGACGTCGCTGCTTTAATTTACATACATATTCATAGAACTCCCGAAATTTTCCAATGGGCCAGTGTTACATACCTACATAACTTGGATAATACCAGTATTATGTAATGGAATAACTCAAAATATTATAACCAAATGATAGTAGGTAATCCACATACCTACGAGTGTAAGTCCAGCCCCTCGATGGATAGTTGTGAGGTAACCTATTTTTTTTTTCAATCTATAAGTTTTTTGGGGCGCTGAATCCAAATCCGAGGTTTGCCAATTAAATTGCGTGACAAAACATGGCAAAAAATGCGAAAAACTGCGAAAATTATCATTTGAGAACTCGAAAACTGGCAACTTTTGTAAGTTATCTTTCTACGACAATTAATGAAAGTACATAAAATATTTAACAAAAATTTTCTCTGCAATACATATTAACGGAGCTGTCAAGCTCCAAAAAGTGGCCTAATTCTCGTATGTTTTAAAGTGAGAGAATAGAAAATCAATGACAAAAGTTCACCTTGTTACATGCATAACCAAATTTTAACAATTATCCTTTACGTTTATGACATATATTTTACCTCGTTGGAATTAGCAAACATGACCAAAGTTTTCAGGATAGATGGAAAATGGTTTAGGCTATAAATATTTAAACATTTCCAGCATAAAAATTAACTATATTTTTGAATAGAACTTCTGGAAATGCGGAACCTTGTGAGAAATTTTACTGATGAGGGGATCCAAGTATAATTATGTGTTTATCGAATAAAAGGACATTGGAAATGAAATTCAGACTGTAAGTCATATTTTGTAAATTTCAAGCCATCGGGAGGCAACGATTGATCGAGAGGATCCGGTCACCGCATACCGCCGTGTTTGGTGTCTCATGAAAGTACCTATGAACTTCACAAGAAGAAAGCAGACCATTAATCGGGCAAGTCATCTTGGGAGACGCTATCAGAACGAAGGAATCCAAGCGCTCAGAAAATAACGTAGAGTCTTCTTGTGGAAAGAAGACGAAATTTGTAGAACCGTCTAGAAAATTGTATGATTAATCGGACACCTTCTAGAAAATTGTGGATGTTAATAGAACATTGCGGAACCTTGTAGAATGTTGACAGAATGAATGAACAGATGATTCGTGTCGCACTGTCGATATACTTTGCTATCCTAATTTGCAATTGCGAAGCGCGGTTATCTCACCTAGTAATACAATATAAGCATCTTGATGAACTTTCATTCTGAAAATCAAACTCACTGGTCTAATTGGAATGAAAAAGGGAAAATAATGTGAGTACCTAAGTTACATTGTGATATTAGATAAATCACATGTTGAACCATTCTTCTTTTAGATAATTAGTGAGTTTACTAACTGTGCACGTATTCATAATATACCTACTAATTCATAATTTAATTAAAGATTATTTTTTTAAAGGATCTGAGCTTGCACATACAAACCCAAATACTTTCCTGCACATCTTGCACTATATTGAAGGTCCCTCCTCACACCCGAATAACACAGGCGCCAGTTAGGCGCCTTTTTATTCGCACTTACAGCCCAAAGTTACTCAGACGGTCCCAGGGTTAGCCAGAAGGGCACCCCTCAGCAACACCGTCCGGAATGACACCTTCAATATCCCTGCTACAAGGATGATAACAAATAATGAGCTACATTACATAATAACTTAGACTAATTACAAAACTATTCGACCGAGCCAAGGGCAGCAAAAATAAAGGACCCTGAGGACCTGACTAAAAAGACTTGTTTCAATGCCGTGGCGCCAGGCGCCACAACCCGGCGATTGTGTGGATCAAAACAAACAAACCTCCCCGCATGGGACAAATAAAATAAACTCACCCAAACCTCCACCAAGGAGAAAGGACGATACGAAACACAGACGAGTTCACGACTATCGACGACGCACGACTTGACCAACTTGGGTACCTAGCTGAGACGCCCCTCAAACCGGGGATGAGCCCGATCCTCGGAGCAGACCCCAGCGCGACACCCACACACCAACAAATTCCTCAAATTTAGCCACATTGCGACCATTCATCATCACCTCCCCGTACCAAATGGGCCGAGGAGTGTCCTCACTTATACCCATTATCATATCATCCCTCGCATCCGTCATCAAAGGGCACTCCCACAGGATATGCCCCGCACTCTGCACAACCGTGCCACAAGCACACCACGGATCCGCCGCTAGGCCCAACTCAAAGAGTTTGCCCTTCAGCTCACCGTGTCCCGTCACTAACTGCACCGCATGGTGGCTTAGTGCTAGGGATCCTCTTTTCATCCTCTCACTTACAACAGGGAAGAAACTGTAGACGCTCCTGGCAGTCCTCCCCGCGTCCCACCTCTCTTGCCACACTTCCATCGTCCTATCACGTATGGCGCTGATTGCCCTATTCAATCCTCTCACCCCGGGTTCCGCTTGTACGGATATGCCGAGGTGTTCTGCAGACCCATTGGTCTTGATCCTCCTCCGGGCAACAAAGTCCAATACCTCAAGATCGGCAGGCAAAACACCAGCGATAACCGGGAGGCCGTCGCTAGCTGCCGTCCGATAGGCACCCGTGAACGCAAGTAAAGGCAGGCGTTGCCCCCTCAGAACCGCCAGAGCAACGTATCCCACGTCGAGCCTATGCGACCACACCCCAGCCGCATACGTCACTCGAGCAACGTACGTAGCCTTATAGATGGCCCTCACAGTACCCGTGCGCAGTCCCCATGTACTCCTGCTGATTCTGCGCAGTGCCATAAACAAGGCAGCTGCTTTTTCCGCCGAGAACCTCACATGGGGCAGAAAGGAGAAATCCCTGTCAAGCAAGACACCCAGATAGCGGACTTCGTCGTAGACCCTGACGGGATACCCCTCCATCCGCAAAACCGGATTCCTCGCCCGACTCAGTCTCCCCCTCATCCACATGGCTGATGTCTTGCTCGGCGAGAAGGTAAGCCTATTCCTTTTACCCCAGTCTAGTATCATGGTGATCGAGTCAACAAACCTACCCTCAATCTGTGCTCTTGAGTTTTCGGCTATCAAGAGAAGAGCGTCATCCGCGTAAGCAATCGTCGTTGTGCCCGAAGGAAGAATCAGTCCCAGCAGGTCGTCAAACAGGACGTTCCACAGAAACGGTCCTAGGACCGAGCCTTGCGGACATCCCATGTCAACTTCTCTTTCCACGATGTGTCCCGCATGCGCAATGACCACCGACCGGGAGCTGAAGTAGCTGCACACTAGGGTGCATCACCTGATGTATGAAAAAAAATTTTTTTTTGAATCTCGAATAGCCCTAGTGCGGAAAAGTTGCAGTTTACTAAGAGTGTTAACCACACCAAATATTAGCTTCCTAGGAGTCCATCTTGAGGTTCCGCAATGACCTTGAAGTTTTGAAAAAAATGAAAATTTCCATAAATTTCTAATATGTGCAAGGTCTTATAAAAAGCATTTTTTCTAAAGTATTTAATAATATTTTTACTTAGGAATGCTTAAAAATGATAAAACAACACTAAAACAGCAATAAATTCATTATAAATATTTGCTTTAGAATAATAATCTATATTGAAAACATACTAAAAAACATGCTTACAAAATAAGTAACAACATTTTATAAAGAAACACATACGAAGTAAATGGGGCGAGTGAAAACGTTTTAGCGATTGTTTCTGGTTTAAGTTTGTGAACATTATTATAAAGTTGTCCAAATTATACTGTTTTGAACATATCAAGTAGGTATTTTGGTGTGTATAGTTAAGTCCAAATATTGTACTGCAATTAAAATACTCTACATCGATTTTATGAAAAAGTGTACATATTAATCGTTGCAATCGCGAAGTGATGAACCAATTGAACTTAAAAATTCATAGGGTTCAGTTATTTCACCATTTAACTAAATATATAAGCGCCATAGTTTCCATGTACTAGACAAATTAAACCATCGAACAAATCACCCTACTTATTTTTCTATATAGTAAAATAATCCCTCCTCTTCAAGCGCATCACAATCAATAACTGTTAGATGTTGTAGAGATATATTTTCAGTTTCTAAATTTTGTGCGATAGCCTACCGATAGTTATATCTAGTGCAAATCCAGTTTCAGGTGTAATATGTGTTATATTATCACTCCCAGGTTTGCGAATCAATGAAAAATGTTCCTCGATTAATACATTTTGTAGAATTTTCCAACGTTTATTTGATTATTTTATTCGACTAATTATTAATTTTATTCGAGCATCAAAAAATGATTCATAAATCTGAATATTTCGTGGGTATTTATACCATAGATTTGTAAGGTAGGTACTTGGATACTTAATATAAAAGTCTATGGTTTATACCGAAGAGCACAGGGCAACATGCTATTGTATCACACATTATAACAGACCAAAACCAGCTCTATCAGAAACTTTATACCTATCACGATTAATGATTAATTCTGGTGTATAATAAAAGCATTATCCTGTCGAAATTATTTTAATAGTTTTTTGTTTGTAGTACAAAATATCATATTAGGTGTTTTACGATCAGATGAATCTAATAAGAAATTGCTGTCAGTAAATACCATCCAGGTGTCCTTCTTTCTATTTTCTTATCTTCATTCTTGTCACCATTGACTATTATCCTTTTCATAGGACCCCTTTGGTCTTATAAGAATAGTTTTCCCTTTAATGACACGTTTAAATCTTTGGAGCACAGGCATGTGATCCTGCATTTACATAAAGCTTCATCGAAAAGTTAAGAGCTAGATTAATGAAATTTACTCACCTTATGTTAGAAGCTCTCAGATGTTTCTCGGCTTTTAAAAGAGTTTATCGTATTTTTATACCTCAAATGAAAATTATTGGTCATTGATCTAACTCTTGTTTCACAGAGAGTTAGTGATGAAGCATTCTTCCGTATATATAAAGAAATACTGTCACCAAGTATGTATTTGGGGGTACTGGTCTCCAAATGGAGGGTCATGGGCTCCATGTATTGATTTCCAAGTTATTATTTAATACTCATAACACTTTAATACGTGATCATACGTAGGTAACACATTTTCTTTGAAAATTCAAAAGTTCCTATTATTGGGCATTTAGCTGTCGAGTATACATATTATAATTATTTTTTATGTAAAAATAACAATATTTAAAACGCTAAATATGCACTTTGGGCATCTACTGCTACCTACTATCAAAGAAATGTATAAATGTTACACCTCCGCTAAGATAAAAAAAGTACGAATTTTCATCGATTTCGTGGTCAATATTTTTTCAGAGAAATAAATATTTTTGTGGGAAAAACTATAAAAAAGAGTACATACACTATTTTTATTTGTTCGTAACTCAAAAAAATCATGGATAAATCCTAAACAGTATTTTAAAAATTAATTTTAAAAAAGGGCGTTTTCATCATTTTTTCCCAACATAAATGCGCGTTGCGGAACCTCAGGACATTTTTTTTAATTTTTTTAAAGATGATTTTTATTCATTTGAGACCCAAATGCAACCTTTTGGAACTAGGGAAGGTCGGATTTCCCAAAAAAAGGAAAACGGCCCACCCTACTGCACACAACGGTGTGCAACCAGCCGGGGCAGCCCCGTAGCTTCAGCTTGGCCAGTATGAGTGGCCACCAAGCATTGTCGAAAGCCCCAGCTATGTCCAGAAAGACTCCGAGAACATATTTTTCCTTACAATTATCCTTCCAGCGGATACATTCAGTAATAGCATGCTCGGTAGATAATCCCCGACCTAAGCCGAACTGTCGAGAGCTACCGGGCGACAAGGCCGCCCCCAGCCGGTTCCTCACCAAGATCTCAAGGACCTTGCCAAAGGAAGGCAGCAGCGTAATCGGCCTGTACGCTTTGAGGTCGGACAGTGGCTTATCATTGCCCTTAGGGATTATCTTGAGCAAACCCTTCTTCCATACTTTGGGAAAGACCCCCTCCCGCAAACACAGATTCATCAGTCCTAAAAACTCCGCCGGACAGAATTTCCAAACATTCTTCACTACCGCACCATTGATCCTGTCAATGCCAGGAGCCTTTCTGGGTCCTAAATTCTTGACGATTATCCCCAATTCCGACTCGGTAGCTGGCAAAACCTCACCCATGTTACCAGTCGGAGGGTGACGAGACAGGATCCGCAACTGACTATGATGAGGTGTATCTCTCGACCGTGAGTCAAGAGGCACCAAACCATTTAACAAGGCCCTCAACGTGTCGTCAATGCACGTAGTCTCATTACCGCCAGCCACAATGCTGGTAAGATAATGATCCGCAGATCTCCTGGTCTTAGTCGCCGTACGACTCACAGACCAGGGGTCAGAATTTCCTATCTCGGTGATCCACTCCTTCCAAGCTGAAGACTTTGCTTGCCTCATAGCTGTATGGTAGGAGCCTCTAGTTCTACGAAGCCTTTCCATTAGGAGTGCTCCGTAGTAAGAGTCCCGTGGAATGTCACCCCTTCTAACAGGGCCAAAAGCACGTTCGGCAGCCTTGAACTGCCTCATCAAGACCGTGAGTTCTGGTGTCCACCAATAGGCGGCACGACCTCCCCCAGGCCTGCATCTCCCCAACACCATTGAAGCTGTATTAACCACAGCATCATTGAACCGTTCCCCAGCTAATTCAGCACCGTCATTCATCCAGTCTTCATATTCAATCAATTCCTCTTTCAAAGTGAATCCAAAGAGCTCCCAATTAACTTTGCCCCCCCGAAAGCTCCACAGCCCGACCGGGTCCACATCGAACTGGCCACCGACCGACCAGGTGATCAGTCTGTGGTGGCACGAGATGGCCCCACTCAGAACTCTCCATTTAGAGAGCGTTGAGACAAGTGATTCCGTGCAGAGGGTCAAATCAATGCAACTCTCTCCCATCGGTCCCGCAAACGTAGCAGGTTTCCCAGCGCAATTAAGGAGGGTGAGCCCGCGAGAGGATATAAAATCCGCCACCGGGCCCCCACTCCCCACGCGATCTGTACCCGGTCTGTCGTACCATTAAGGAGAACGCGCATTGAAGTCACCCGCCACAACCACCGGTCTCCCCCGCAAAGCTTCCAGGGCGACCCCCAGACCCCTAAGGTGAGGACCCACGGGATCTATTTGAAGTATACGCTGATAAGAAAAATCTCGCAACCACCAATCCTGACGGAGACACAGCAGCGAAACTCATCCGAAAGCCCTTCCAGGAGCAGCGGTCGCACCCTGGAGTGGTCAAAAATGAAACCAGCCATAGGCCGCTCTCCACTCTCCACCACCGACAGTGGAAGACCTGCGTCCTCCAATATCCTCCTGGTAAAATACTGCTCCTGAACTGACACCATCGGAATAGAGCTCCGGGCCATGAATCTCGTCAGGTCGATAGCTGATGCACTTGAACGGCCGAGATTCACCTGGCCAAGCGTGACGCCGATGTTACTAGCCATTGTAACTCGTCAATGCCACCATCCTCTCCACTGCAGCCCTGTGCACTGGGCAATCCCTATCCCCTGTGGGATGGTCACCCTTCCTTTTAAAACGGGCGCACGACGCGCACACCCGCTTTTCACTGGGAGGAGTCAAACACTCGCTCTCCAGGTGGCCTTTCTTGGCGCAACGTGCACACATAGGAGCCTTCGCCTCACAACGCGCCTGTATATGTCCATAAAGTTGGCATTTATGGCACCTCGTTGCTCCAATGAAGTCCCTAACTTTGCAGGAACTCAAGCCCACGTAAATGATCTTCTGTTCCAGTAAGATCTTCCTCACAGCACCGGTGCATGCGAGGATGGACCCGACGTGTGACCTGTCCCTTGGTCCGAACTTCGCCACCCTTTTGCAGGAATCCTTGAAGTTCGCCTCACTCATTTTCCCCTTTACGTTTCCAACGAAGATCTCCTTCAGGAGAACTTCGTCCGTCAGGTCCCGTGGGACATCGTGCACTACAATCCTTGGCCAGCGACCAACGGGTTCCGCTACAGTGAGGCCTTTAGCCTTTAGTTTTGTGGAAGCCAAGATAGCCTTGGCCCCTTCCTTTGTAGAGGTCTCCACTACAATCGCCGCATTGTGGGCCTTCCTAACACTTACGGCCCTGAAACCGTCTTCAGCCGGGTTAAGGATTTCCTTAACAATGGCCTTGGTAGATTCAGACGTCATACCCTTCGGGTCACCGGGTCTGATTAGCACAACCCCGGTATTCCTTTTTTCGGCGCGAGCCACGGACCCCGCCGCAATATCTGCAAACGTCCTCTTTCGCTCTGTGGGCTCGGCCACAGTAGCGCGGGTTACCACCTTGGACACGTCGGCACGAATGTCTGACCCTAAGGCCGCCATCGCGCTTTCGGATCCCCGAAACATTCCAACTGCCTCGCAGGCCAAACGGCCCATTGAGGCTCCAAGCGAGAATGCGTCGGCCACCCTTTCCTTCAGTTTTGCCACCCCCTGCTTTGTCTTTGCCCCAGATGACAGAATGCCGTCTATTTCCTGTCGCAGTTTCTCGGCCTCTGTGGTCTTCATGTCTATATGTGTCAGAATGTCCAATGCCCGTTCCTCCTTCGCTGATGCAGCACTACGTCTCAGAGGACTTCTCACCGCATATTTTCTCTTCTTGGCTCCTCTGCTAGTTCCAGCATCCTCGCTGGCCGAGACAGCACCGGTTTCGGCGTCTGTAGTTGCATCCATATCTTCCAAGTTTGCAATTGTTACACAAGATCCAGCATCGGAGCCCCCACCACCATTTCCGATTCTCTCAGAAGCGAATCCAACACCGGTCAAGTCACCAGAAGCAGGCGGTGTGCGCGCCAGCATCTTTGTGGGTGTAAAAAACCGCCTTCTCAGATGGCTGTTGCTCGTTCAGCTTATTATTCTCGCCCTGGTTACCACATTTTTCCCGCTTGTCGCCCATGTTCTTCAGTACCCACCACCTTAAGCATCTTGCACTAGGCTAAAAGCCTGTATCGCAAAGTGTGAAATACATCGCCACACGCCGGGGTTTGAACCTGGCACCTCCTGCTTGAGAGACTGCCGCCTCAACCAACTGCGCCAACCATGTACTCGATGGTATTAAAACTATTCCGCCACGATTTCAAATTTACTGTAACTTCTCAAATTTATTGTAACTTCGCTGTACTGTAACTTAATTGTCGCATTTGAATATTGTCGTGGGAAATGACCGTCATAGATGGGTTTCGAGCTTTAAATCATTTTCCACTGTCAACAATGTATTTTAATTTATATTACCAATTAAGAATGCATGCAGTCCGTTCGTAATTAATCAGTAATAAAACGTGCATTTACATAATGTTATTGTTAATTGAGCATACTATATTAAACGAAAATTATAATTGCATTATACTACTTCCAATTTATATTCAATTGATTGCGATATTATTCGACTAGTATGACAATTAATTAACCAAGATATTAATTACTACCGATATCCATAAAACTACTCAGTTTTTAACGATGGAAATGCAATATTTCGGCAGATTATACAAACAATATTATATCGATATTGAATACCATCGATACCATTTTTTTAACATGTTGTGTTGTATTGGTAAAAAAATAAAAAGGATTAAATATATAAATAAATAAATTTGTATAATGTAACTCATTAACTTAATACGCTGCCGCTAAAATTATTTATAATTAATTTCATTATATATATTAAATGATTAACATAAAACGATTATCATTTCATAATTAATGATATTCCAGAAATTCAAGCTGTCTAAATGTCGATTATATAATTATATATTATCCTGCTTAAAAACAATAATTTCGCCCACCCAAAACAACATTGAATGTAATAAAAATATACTTTACATGCCCAAATGTAGTGTGGAAATGCGGATTACGTTAGAAAGTGTAAATATATCTTTTCTCCTTCGTTAATATCATTATTAATTTATACGTAAAAAATATTGGAAATCGCCTATAATTCGTGCGTACTTAAAATATCGATGGCTCGATGTGTGATTCGATGATGATATCACGTGTCTATGGCAGATGTAATTTAATAAAAATATATTATTTGCGATGTAATATAAGCGTAAAAATAAGTCAAATCACTAAATAAGCCTTACTTGTCGCATTTTTAGTCGAAAGGTGCATAAATTAACAATGATATCAACCAAAATACGGAAGCTTACCGATAGAAAGATACATTACAATTTGAGGCTAAATATATAACCACAGTCCGAAAAACCACGTTAGGGGATAATAAAATGTTTTTTTTTAAATAAAATTCATCCTTAGATGAGCGAAACAATTGGATATTAACGTTAAAATATCTAATTACAATCACATTTTGACACTGTGAAAATCGTAAACGTCAAATATCAACAAAAGAATACTTTTCATATAGCCCAGGAAATTTAGCTTTGTAGCGTAGATAATTGTCGGAAAGCTGGAAACTATTTTAATCTCTTCATTAACAAGCAAAGAAGGTTTCATGAAGTTTGCACCAATTTTCCGCTTGTGCTAAGTACAGGGTGTCCCAAAAACAAAAAAAAAATGAACTTTTTTCAGTTTTTCATTAATAACTTTTAAAAAAAACAATCTAGACGAATTGTGTTCTCCTGTAAATTAAAGTAGATAAAATTCTTCGTCTACTGAGCATAAATACTACTCTCTACTTTGAAAAATAACTGAGAAACAGCGATTTACAATTGTAATGTTTTTCTCAACAAATGACAAATTTCTTGAATTGTTGTTGAATATCTTCTAATCTAAGCTACTTACAGCAAATTTTAGTACATATGATTCAATAGCCGGTTATTTTTCTATAAAATGGCATTAAAATTTTTCCTGTATATTAAATGGTTTAGGATGTAGAGGTATTTAAAGACAGACGAGTGAAATAGAGAATTTTTATAAATGATAGATTTCGGTATGTGGAAGATAAGATAGACTTAATTTTGCGGCTCTTTCTTAATAACGTACAATTTTTTTAGTTAAAAACCGAAATTTCGCTATTGATACGCCACTGCGTAACAACTTATATCGAGAGGACTATTTTTTTTACCTTCATCAGTTTTATTAATATAACTCCTGAACGGTTGATGTTAGCGAAAAAATATTTTCTCATAATTTATTTAAAACTAATTCACTATAACTTGATTCCAAAATTAACTCTGTAACTTAAATAATAACTGAGTTACAGTGTTTGAAAAAAAGCATTACTAAAAAAATTAAATTGCCTCGGCTATTTTTGTTGAATAACTCCTGAACCGTGATATAGTGAAAACGTTCAAGAGATTTAAATTTGAGGTAAATATATTTTCTATAGCACAAGCGTAATAAAATAACTTTAAAAGTTATAGTAAGAAAGTTATGGATGATCAAAGTCACTATTTTGTGTAACCATTCGACGTTTGTTTATGAATTATATTTGCCTAGTAAGCACCTCCGAGCCGGTGTAGTATGAAAATAAAGTACCTGCTCGCCAAATAGTATGAAATATATCTAAACAAGCGTCGAATGGCTACACAAAATATTGACTTTGATCATCCATAACTTTCTTACTATAACTTTTAAAGTTATTTTATTACACTTGTGTTATAGAAAATTTATTTACCTTATATTTAAATCTCTTGAACTTTTTCTCTATATCACGGTTCAGGAGTTATTAAATAAAAATAGCCGAGGCAATTTAATTTTTTTAATAATGCTTTTTTTCAAACACTGTAACTCAGCTATTACTTAAGTTACAGAGTTAATTTTGAAATAAAGTTATAGTAAATTATTTTAGTTATATTTTGAGTAAAATATCTTTTCCCTAATATCAACCGTTCAGGAGTTATATTAGTAAAACTGATGAAGGTAAAAAAATAGTCTTTTCGATATAAGTTGTTACACAGTGGCGTATCAATAGCGAAATTTAGGTTTTTGACTAAAAAAAATGTACGTTGATAAGAGAGAGCCGCAAAATTAAGTCTTCCTTACCTTTCACATATTGTAATCTATCATTTAATAAATTTCTCTATTTCACTCGTCTCTCTTTAAATACCTCTACATACTAAACAATTTAATATAGAGGTAAAATTTTAATGCCAGTTTATAGAGAATTAACCGGCCATTGAATCATATGAACTTAAATTTGCTGTAAGTAGCTTGGATTAGAAGATATTCAACAACGATTCAAGAAAATTAAGAAAATTGTCATATGTTGAGAAAAACATTACAATTTTAAATCGCTGTTTCTCAGTTAATTTTCAAAGTAGAGAGTAGTATTTATGCTCAGTAGACGAAGAATTTCATTTACTTTAATTCACAGAAGAACACAATTTGTCTAGAATGCTTCTTTTAGGAGTTATTAATGAAAAACTGAAAAAAGTTCAACTTTTTTTTTGTTTTTGGGACACCCTGTACTTAGCACAAGCGTAAAATTGGTGCAAACTTCAGGAAACCTTCTTTGCTTGTTAATGAAGAGATTAAAACAGTTTCCAGCTTTCCGACAATTATCTACGCTATACCCCCTTTTTTAACGTTAAAACACCGGTCTAATAGTGTTGTATTGAAACAATGATTTGCAACCTATCTAGTCACTATGACGAAATATATTTGATTAAGTACTTCAATAATCAAAGCTCGGGACACATAATTTGACAGAAACTTATAGTCCAAGAGCCCGCTGCTTAATTTATGATGTATCTGTTTTTTGATCGAAATGTGGTATAAATGATAGCTTACCAATAGGGTATTACATCGCACTAGGGTTGCCTATCAAAATCTTGCCGCAACCCCCCCCTGCCCCCCCCCCCCCCCGAAAAGGTTCCTCTTCGCGGTTTTTCGCATTTTATAGGAATATGGTAAGAGATAGGAGAAAGTAGTCAATGACAAAAATAATCCTTGCTAAATTCTCTACAAAAAATATTACGGGCATTATTAAGCAGCGGGCTCTCAGACTATTACTTTTCATCCTCTGGAGAATAATAGTAGAAATAATATGAGATAATCATATCTGAGCGGGAGTTGTTTACAGGTTTCCTACTCCTGTCATGGGATCCGTCACAATTTCCGTTTCCAGTTTGTTATCTGATGCTTGATTTCGGGGAAAAGAAAAAGTGTGTGATGATGACTAGATAATAATAATAATAAAAATCTTTATTACAATAATAGTACATTACATTATTGTAATAAAGGCATTGTAAACAGACAACAAATCATATCATATCCACGTCCGCTTTCTATGTGGAGAATGTGGTCGTCACCCAGTTTTTCCAGGCTTTTCTGTCCTGGGCCACCTCCGTTGCCTGTTCTCATGTCATTCCAGCCTGCAGCTCTGACGTCTGTAGTCTCTGAATGGTCATTCTGCCCAGACGTCTGTTACATTTCCCCACTGCTAACGATTGTCTGTCCTCTCTGCCTTCTTGTCTTTAACTTTATTTGCATCGATACACAGTTTGCTTTCTTGAAATATAAATAGGAGGTAAAGGCAGTAAAATAAATGCTTTACGATAAGTACAAGGCGAAACTAAAACGGATAAATCATGTTAAATAAAAGAAACGTTGTAAGTACAAAAATTGTGAGTTAAACACCCGAAGGAAAAGGTCGTTTCTGTATAACTTTTTTCATTATGAGTTTTATTAAGGTTTTTATTCCTTTGTGAACACTTTTATGTTTTTACACTTTTATGTACAGAAATGAAATTTATCCCGGTAGCGAAAACAAAAACAAGTTCTAAAATTGCTTCATATTGAGGTGATTTTTCTCTCTCGTTTGCTTTGCTTTTTGTTGTTGTATACTAAGTATGTATATTGCACTCGCCAATAAAGTTGAATTTACGAGAAAACGCGTATTTGTTGGTGAATAATAAATTTTAAGGAAGCTACAGTAGTGAACTCGTGTTAAGATATAATAACAATTTTACAATTAAAATTCCAGACCTTATCATAATTTATTTATTATATCACGTTGAAAAGAAAGAATTCATATAGACTTAATGTTAGTGAAGACAGCGTTAGAGTCATTTTTTGATATACCTACATTACCTAAATACCTACCTATATGGAAAGTTTATATAGACATAGAAAAGAAATGGCAAACATAGATTTTCCCATTTTTTAAATATTCCAAATGATAATTTTTCTTATGTTACTTTTTTTCATTGTTATCTAAAGAAGTTTTACATTTTAGTATTACCAAAGCAAATAAAAAAATAAAGCAACTAATTTTAAAGCAGAAACCAGAAAAACCCTCAATATGACAGTGTATGCGTCATTTCTCCGTCATCTTTCCGTCACCAGTAGGTATAGAAAATCGTAAGTGCACTTAACTACATATATTTTTTACCTATTCATTCATAACAATAGTGTCCCTAAAATTCTGTTGATGCAAGCCGACCCAAGGTTGAGCGTATATTTCAGTAATTAAATATTGTTAGGTTGACCAAACGGCAATAATAAAGCCTACCAGCCTAGGCAACCTGGATTAATAGCGATTAACGTTCCATTTGTCCTGCAATCAAATAAATATGAACCTACATGTAATACCTACCTACAATGGTCTCGTATTTAATCGCTACTATAGAAATCCGTTCACATTGTTTAACAATAAACTATAATTCCCGCAACGATAAATCTGCTACAAACCTAAAACGATTAAAATTAATATCGACTGCTTGGTAAAGCGAAACCTTTGCTTGTTTTGAATATTTCGTACGTACCTAATACCTATATGTATCTATTGCTTATAATGCTTTAATAACCCAATCACAATATTTCGTCCCGTACATTATATACCATCACAAATATTACTGAACAAATAGGGTTCATTTTACGTAAGACATGTCATTATTTGCAAAAAAAAAATAGCTCTTTTAGAACTTTGATGATATCCACAACCTTACAATAATATGCTTCGTAAAAGAATAGGGTAAGTACATTGAACCTTGCTCTACTGAACTGAAGTACATTGACACAATAAATACATACAAAAAATACATCACATTTTATAGACCAGCGATGGTTCTGCGAATTACAAATAAATGCAAAAATAATCCCTTAACAATGTAGGAGTGAAAGGCTAAACGTAACGTATGATGTACCGTATAGAGTTATAGACGAAAATTCGAAAAATGGATGAGTTTCAAGTTTCAACTGTCTACAATGTCGAAACTAAGTAGAATTAACCAAATATTTTTACATTTTTTTACATAGAATAATATCAATTATACTATTTTTTTTATCTTCTGATTAAATTAAATTACTTGTATACTTTTGAGGAAACGAATTAATTGTGATGGCAATAAGTAATCATTCGCGGAAAATAGCTTTCCCCAGGTGGATTTTGTGACGCGGATTACATTTTTTTTTTGTTTTTTTATAATCATTGATATACTTCTTATCCACGGAATGGATTTTTTAGATAATTAGATTTTCTTTAAAAATATATTTCCCACAGGTTAGAAAAATCGATTTTTTATGTTTTTGTATGCTAAATATTCCATGTTTTACAATATATATGTACGTTTATTATTATTTTCTGATTATATTTATAAATTAGAAAATAATAATAAAATAATACGTCTGTGGTGTAATTTGAACAGGATTAGAATCTATGGAAGGTGCAGTCTCCTCCTCCATAGATGGGGCAAAAGGGAGCACCCATATTGCCCCCAATTATCCCCAAAAAACATAACAAAAACGCTATTTTTAACATGTGATCATGCCATTTTGGGTGCGATTTTGAACCTTAACGCCAGGAATCGTAGCATCGGATTCGTACCTAAAAAATGTACAGGAAAGTTGACGAGAAAGGGACTTATCAAGGATTGGTTGTTGAAGAGCAGTTTTGTATATAGTTGATACCTTTTCTACATATGGATGATAAGTAAGGTGTACATAGTATTATAGGATGATATTATATGTACATAAGTATCTTGTTATTTGTTGTGTATAGTAGTATGTACGATACATGTATATAATATAATGTATACAGTAGAATTGGGATAGTATTTTTTACATACCTATTAAGATTATTGTTTAAGGCACACGCCGACAGACTTATAACTTAAACGACAAACATAAAATTTTAAAAAAAGGTACATACCTTTCCTAACTCTATGGAATAAATGTATGAAGGGTTTCTTCCTATTACTTATTGCTTTAAGTAGAACATCAGTACATGTGTCTTCAGTGCATATTTATTCAAAGTATTTTTTTGTTCGTCTATATTAATATTTATAAAGCAAAACTTTTGACGACTAGGTGCATTTTAATTCTAACAATTTGATTCGGTTTCTAGAATACCAAAATATGTTATCTCTACATATTGGAAACCATGAGTTATGAATCGCACAGCTTTAAAACTTTTAAAGCTTCTATGTTGTGC
The DNA here is from genome assembly GCA_963576895.1 of Ceraclea dissimilis. NCBI lineage: Eukaryota > Metazoa > Arthropoda > Insecta > Trichoptera > Leptoceridae > Ceraclea > Ceraclea dissimilis. Next base: position 9,818,957 of record OY756360.1, read on the forward strand.
GTGAAACCGGAATCACGGTTTAAATGGGTTTGTTCGAAGAACTTTTACGCATATAACTTGGGGTTAAGCGCGAAGGAGTAAATTTTACAAAACGTTTTTCGTGTGAGACAATAGTTCAAAGGCTTTCGAGGAAGCGCTTTTTCATGCGGAACGAGCCCAAAATTTATTTTCTCGAGGCAAATATTACAGTTTACAATTTTGTAGAATAATTCAACAATGGAAATTTGTACAACCTTTTACAGTTCAACTTTAAAACATTTCGTGAATTGTACGAGTATATCTATTGTCTCTTTTACAATAGTGTGTGTGTACCTTTTAAGAGTATTAGTTAAACTTTAAGACAGACAAAACGAATCTGATCTTAGAAATAGAACGCACGTATCCAGACTTTTGGTTCGGGGGGAGACATTTATTCAATCAAACAACTATGCGAAAGAAATTTCCCATGCATAGGCACTGCGTTTTGGTCATTTTTCAAATTCTATAGTAAATGTATCAAAAAATTAGCGCCGCAGGCGAATTTTTATTTTAGATGAGTAGGGAAGTGATTAACCTGGTCGTTCGTAAAATTCACATAAGTATGTATCATATCTACATAAAAAGTCGTTGAAAACTGAGGCGCGCCGAAATAGCAGAGAAAAATCGTCTCGTCCGTCCTGTGTTCTGTATGGGCTAGATTTCGGGGGGGGCGGGGGGTAGATCCCAACTAATCCCCCCTTGGGTACGTGCTTGCTAGAAGTTTTTAACTACTTATGAAAACTCCCTTTAACTATTTATTTAATTATTTTATTTATTCAGTCAATTAAAACATAAGAAGTATAAAACAGAATCGTTTAAAAGTACAGTTTATTGTTTGTGGACAAACACTCACTTAAATTAGATTAGCGCCGCAAATAAAAAAATCTAATGAAACATCCGTGATTTAATGGATTTTCACAATAAATATTGAAAATGACATGAAGGAAAAACGAAGTGGTAATAATGTGATTCATTTCTCCTATGTATAAAATAGTGGGCTGGCTGAAGAATTTCGGAGGGTCGCGGTCGGGGGGGGAGGGCTGAGACTCCAACCTGCCCGCCTGCCTACGCCCATGGTCATGGGGCACAAACAATTATCACAACACATATTAACTATATTAACATGTACAGAAAAAAACATAATAGGTATTAGGTATTATAAGAACACTGAGAATCAAATTAAAGTTAAACCTAGTTGCAAGTAAAAACGTATTTATAAAATATTTTTTAACAGTTTTGTATTTGAGCTACTAACTTTTCAGCAAAGACATAGGTAAAACTGGTAGCAGTATGATGGAAATTTATTCACTAAAGATTTTCATCATAGGAAATTGACATTACGTACTTAAGACTCTTAAGAGTATGCAAACTCGTACCGACATTCCAAAAATTTCTAGAAACGGGAGACCTTATATCTCGGCAACCGTTAATAAATATGCTTTGGAACAAAATAGGGTAGATGCATTGAACCTTTATCTAGGGAAAAACCGTAAAATAATTTTTATATCTTTGTAAGTATAGATTTCTCAAAATTAATTTTGAAAAACACCTCTGATCTTTTTCCCGAAAGACGGAAACTCGTTTCCCGAATGTCGCGGAGTATTTTTTTTGTACTGATAATATGCATTAAAATCTAGGGAATAACCGTAAAAGTTTTTTGATGGACGCAAAATTAACTCCAACAAATGGAAAAAAACGCTATTTTTACCATTTTTTCATGCGATTACCACACGTTTTTTAACCTTAATGCCGTGGGAAAAGACTGTGACGTCAAGCCCTGACATCTCATTCTCAATGTGTAGGTAGGTACTGAACAGGTACCAAAGGTATTAATAGTTTTGATCAGGAGTACCCAATCTCGTAAATAAAACCCTTTATCCTTGTGGTTTGTGAGAGAGCACGTTTTCTTTCACCTTCTTCTTGTTTGTTTTGCTTACTTTTCGTTTTATATTTTGCACGCAAACAACATAATCCATTATTTATCCGGAATCAAGCGGCGGATTAAGAGTAAAGGTAGCATGTTTATAGATTATTGGACTCTGCTTACTACACCGGGCACAAAGTTATGTTAAATAATGTAGCCAAATGACTACAGCCAATAGCCAAAATATGTGTTCAAGGTTCTCACCATATATTCCTTTATCACTCTCTTCATCTGTCTGCGTGATTATAAAATGTAAATTTATTATTTTATTTATTTTATATTACTTTTTTATTTAATAAAAAAATTAATCTGAGTTTATCGAAACAAACGACAAATACATCTTCGAACACTTCACAGAAAGCTTAAAAGCTTGTGTTGTGAAGTGGAGTAGGTCGGGGATTGAACCCGCGCCCACTGGATTAACAGTCGAGCGCGTTATCAACCAGGCTACCGACCACCTCGAATGTAAATTGATTAAATATTTTGTAAATGTACCTGCCTATGCTACGAGTATGTATTATTTACTTGCAGTGGCATATATAGGTTTTCAATTCGGGGGGGGGGGGCGAACAATTACTTGACTTTAGGGGGAACTAAGCCTAACTGTTCAATCTGATTTCTTTAAAGTTCTTAAGCCGAAAAACTTCTGGACGAGGTAATTAAAAACTTGTAACGTAGACACAGTAAAAAATAGAAATAGCGCCGCAGGCTAAATTTTTTCATGAAGGCGAGTGAAAAATAGAGTGTTTTAGGTTAACATTGTAAGTTTTGTGTTTATTTATTTATTTATTCAATCAACTGCTTTAAAGTCTTTTAAAAGATTATAAAATATACTTACGAGTATTGTGCTACAAATATACTCATTGTGCTACTTATTATAATATCATACCAATACTTATACTCAAATACTAATATTATTAATAAATATATATATATAACAGTAAACAGTGAGAACAGCACTATACATAGTACCAGCTATATTTGTACATAGGTAGGCGCCAGGTAGGTACCATAACGTCACCTCAATGCACTACATAGAATTACGCAACGAGTACGCAACTAGGCACTCGTAACAATATTGTGGGTGATATGATGAACCTGGGATCTTTCTATTGAAGATGGCAAATCATTGTCTGACATTTCGGGAGGGGCCCCCATATACACCACTGTTTGCTTGTATTAGTTGAATTATTAGCTTCCCTTAAATTTTCCAAAGTTTCGCTGTTTGATGTTCGCTCGTAAAAAGGGATAAACACTCGTAAATGTTTCAAACTTTGATAGAGTTTAAATGTAATATTGTGTACCTAACCTCCCAACAATATAACACGTTTATTTTAAGGTTCGTGCGTACGACATAATAATATTCGTTCGTATTAAATTACAAACACCCTTGTATAAAACTAGCTGAGTTACCCGTGCTTCGCAACGGAAAATTTGTCAAAGCAACCCGGCATACTTTATAGGGTTGAGCTGGACAAAATGTGACTTAAGATATTAATTTCTTTTCCAACGCCCTTTTCATACAATACCACACACAACCTCACACAAGCCTTGGATACCCTCATCGTCATGGCATCTCCTAGGAAAAGCCTTTTTTCCAAAAACCGGCGACGGAAGGACACAGCCTATATTATCGCAAATGTTATTCAAAATTTTCGTAAAAATCCATCGTAAAATGCGGGAGTTTTGCAAACACTTACAAAAAATCAGACTTTCTTTTATATATCAAGATTCTCTACTAAATGCCTTTGCGTCTAAATGCCTCTGTTTCTTATGCAACGACAAAATCCTTTCCTAACAAATTATTTCTGCCGTAATATAGATATCAAACGTGAATAATTTAGTACGGACAGTGGCGTAACTATAATAGGGGGAGAGAGGGCACATTTGCTCAGGAGCGCCGTCGCTAAATGTCAGTGAATTCCCGTCATTTTTCGATCCGTTTATAAATTTTTGAACGAAATACAAAATATTTATTAGATATTAAATAAATAAAAACAAATGCCATCATTAAAACTTAATATTACTTATACATATAACACAAGTATGACATTCCTATAAAACCCTACGCGCCATTTTAAACCGGTGCGTTTATAAATTTTTGAGGAAAGTCCGTAAAGAGGGAAGTTCTAAAAATCGTCACTGAGTGGATCGAAAGACGAAAACTCGTTTCCCGAAAGTCGCAGAGTATTTTTTTTTGTACCGATAATACGCATTAAAATCTAGGGAATAACCGTAACAGTTTTTTGATAGACGCAAAATTAACCCCAAAAAATGGAAAAAACGCTATTTTTACCATTTTATCATGCGATTGTCACGCGATTTTGAACCTTAATGCCGTAACAACCATACCTACAATTAATATCATAGAAACACCTCACAAACAGTCCGATCTGAGTTGTTGCATCATCACCCCACCTCTATTTTCCCCATCTATCGGATTTGTTGATCCTGTATGACATACTAAGTACATTTACTAAGATATTAATAATATTGTATCTTGACTGGGTGCAGAAATACTTTCTAGAACTACCTACCATTATAGTATTTATTATTAGGTACGAGTGTATCTATAGGTGTAAGTCATTATATTTGCAGCATGAAATGTACTTGCATCATTCATTAGAACAGAATTGTGTAAGCATATTTCCATTCATTTTATACGTACTAGATATATATTTTCAATTGCACTCAACAACTGTTCAATATTGAATTTATACTAGAGCAAAATAATAATTTTAAATTGCGAGCTATTGAAATTCTTATAATGATCGAATTTATTCGTAACTAGAGGGTACCTACCCGTGAAAAATTCACGGAGGCTTTGTTAAATATGTTTTTGTGTAACCATTATTATTTTTCCACCCTTCAAAGTTCCTCGAGTAAACACAGGAAGAGCACAAGGCTCCGTCTTTTCCCCGTCTCTCCAATATCGACATGAAAGTCGTAAAGCCAGATTCATATTGTCGACTTTTTTAGTTGACACTCACCCCTGAAAGCCACAAAACTCCTCTTACATGTCTACCTAGGTACTCTACACACATATGGATGGTGGGTACTTTAAATAGTTCGATTTGCAAATATACGTGTATAGGTACGTACCATATATTATGTATGAGAATTCGATTTTCATTTTCTGTCACGTTATATAAAATGGTACTTGATTATTTCCACGAAAGAACTATTTCAAAACTATTTTCATTCATAATTTCATTAGTAAGTACCTTAAATTCTTTTCAAACTTTTTCAAATTTATTTACTTCGTTGAATGAGAATTCGACGAATATTTCTAGACACCCACGAAGGCGTCGCTGCTTTAGATTTACATACATATTCATGGAACTTGCAAAATTTTCCAATAGGCAAGCGTTACATACCTACATGACTTGGATAATACGAGTATTATGTAATGGAATTCTGTGAAACTCAAACTCCCATTACCTATTTGCCTATGGGTAGTATCAGATGTATGTACCTACGTACTCGTACCTGCAAATAATTTAACGATCTACCTATCAAGATATACATTCTGTGTTAAATGTTTTCATAAAATATTTATTTATTTAGGTATCATTAATTTATAGTATAATGCAATCAAAATGAAATGAAAAATAAAAACAAACGATCACTAAGTGTAGGTAAATTTGACTAGAAACACCTCTCAAAACGGTTTTTAGACCAATAAAGCACTCCATAGAAAATATACCGCAGACCAAATTGGATAAGGATTTTTTTTATATTTATATTGACTTCATATTGAATACGTAAGACGTTATTGGGTACTGCAATCAAATGCATTGAATCGTATACAAGACAGTACATTGGATCATTATTTGTAGATGTCCTACATACAAATCTATATATTATTGTTTGCAGTACTATACGAGTACAACTGTGATATATCGGTTTTTGCAATACGTAGTGTGATGGGAGACCATCTTTATAACAATATTATAAATAAGTAGATATATATTATAGAGCAAAGGTTAGGTATACTTGTTCCCTTTATAGAGAGATGACTCCCACTTAACATATTTCTTTCAGAATCTACTAAAGAGGAGATGAAATAGGATTAAGATGATTTTCTATAATAAGAGAGAGAGATATAAGATGTGTGTGTGTGTGTGTGTAGTAGGTGGTGTATGATTTTTTGTTAATAATATTTTTTTTTCAGAGATTAAAAGTGTGAGATGAAGAGATATTTCTCGGGACAGTGCTAGTTTGATGGTATTCGGAGGTGGTTGTACTTAGCGGCTGTGTCTCATTATATTCCAGATTTAATTACCACTTTTCGATAGTTTCCAGAATTTTGTAGTGAGAATAATTCTAATCAAGGATTATTCTATTATATCATCCTAGTTTTATTTCATCAATTAAATTAACTTCAGTGATGCTGCCCGATGGAGCAAAGCTAAGAATTTATTTATACTATTTTGTTTCAGAGATAATAACAACTAAGCAATAATCTTTTGTTTCAGCCATATTATAAGCAAGATGCTATAACCTAAATGACTTATAATGATGTGCATGAATTCGATTAACTTGTAGAAACTTCTTAGTACATTATTATCCCTAATTGCATGAATAATTACGTTATAATTACTGATTGCACGAATATGTGTGGAAGTATCATCTGACTGCTAAACCATTTCGCGGGGAATAATCAGATTTAAGCCTTAAGTGGAATTAAGAGACATTAGACCCAAGATTTGGAAAAGCAAAGTCGATTTCTATACGTATTGTATTATAACTTATTATACAGTAGTGAATGTGATAAAACTTCCCGCGTAACACGCATGTGGGCCCAGAAACGTTTTTGGCTGTTTGGGACAAAACCTAGCGTATAGGAGGAGCTAGGATGCATGCCAAATCTAATTTTCAATTAACGGCATTTGACTCTCTGTCTATCCTTATAAAAACTAACCAACAACTACCAACTCTATATCTCTTCAATTACGTAGATGAATAATTATTGATTGTGTTATAATTGTGTTGTATTTTGTTTCTTGTACTTTTATGTCACTTTTCAGGGAGATTTCTAAATTTATTTGTGTTAAAAATATATGATGTAACGTTCTCACACTTTGGGTACGCCCCTGGTATATTATGCGTTATGTATGAAATGCGTGGAGTATGTGTTTCTTAATGACGCTACAGGTACTTACTGGGACAACGCTTCGTATTGTATAATAGGTAGATACACCAAATTGAGGTAGGACTTTTTATTTCAGCGGAAAAAACACAATGTGGGTCCAAATTAAAGAAAGCTTATCCCTAGACGAATCACGTAAAGGCCAAAATATAGAAAGGAGAAAAGAAAAACTTCGTTACGAATTATGAAAACAGGATAACGGCGGACAAGCAGCGATTCGTTTTACGCAAATTCGATTTGAATGATAGATTAGAATGTGAGAGTGTGTTTGAATGTGTGATAGAGTGAAAGTAGAAAAGAACTTAGGGAAAGTAGCTTTTAGAACTAGAAAATAGGGTTTAGTTTTGAACTTAGGTAGCAGTTAGTTAGGAGGTAATGTGAACAACCGAAAGTTAGTTTAGATTTCTTTTATTTTTAGCAGTGGTAGGGTTGTTCCATCACATTTTTGGTGCCTGTGACGTAGGATAAGTATTTTTTAAATACTTACTGAGTTACTACGGATAGCTTTAGAAAATAGGCTTAGAATTAGTTAGAAAAAAAAAATAGGATGAAGAAATTTAAATCAGCTTGTCTACACTATGGGAAAATATGACACGTCTTAAAAATCATGAAGAAATAGCGAAACATTGATACTTCATCATCTCAAGGAGGTTGCGAAAATAGAATAATTCTATTTCTTGGCGAAGGGGGGGGGGGATTTACAAGAAGATATTGCGTAACATTGCGAGATTATGTATCGTCTGATATATTATGGGGGGGGATTTTCGTTGTATACCCTTTAAGTGATGTGATATTTTAGTATTGGTGATACGAAAAAAAAAAAATAATACGGAAATATTGGTACATTATTCGGAATACGCTCGAATAAACGTAATACGGGGTTCAACTGTGAATTCGTCATTTGAAATCAGGATATTATATCCACGTGTGGAAGAGGTAGGTATATAGAGATATAGAGTATAACATTATTCTTTGGGTTAGAAATGTACTACAGAGATAGACTGCAGGTATAAATATGTGACACTTGAAATGGTATGTTATGATTAACAAGAATATAGACTAATGCTACATCAAGATAAATATTTGTTTTTTGTGTGTTTGTGGGTTCGTCATTATATCTATAGTTGAAAATTCGATTTAACCTGAAAGGTGTAGTAGGTGTAGTTAACAGTTCAACGAACCGACGCGACGCGTTGTTTCGTTCTGTTATATCGATCATCAGGTATGCGACGAAATGGAAGATCATGAAATCGGAAGTAATATAATGAACGAAAAGTTTATTAGCGAAATTTTGTGTTTACAGGATGGAGTTGAGAAGTCATAATAAAAGAAAAACGACTGCGAGAAATGAAAATAGTATTAGGAGGAGAAGGACAACACGTTACAGTAACGTAGTGAAGGGATTAATGTCGCCATGGATTGGGAAAATACGGACGTTGGAAAGACGTGAGATGGAGGTACCCGCCAGTAAACAACAAACCAACAGCGTAAGTTTACTAGGTCCAGACATGGTATACTCGATGGTAAAAAGACCCAAAAATTTTGAAAAAGGGATGAACCCCATGGTCTTTCTAGACGAAATAAAAGAATTCATTCGAAAGACGGGGAATGAGAATAAAGCTTTGGATATAGTAACCGAATGCTTATCAGATGACATTAAAACGTGGACCATTATCTATCGGGACGACTGGGAAAAGTTTGAAGACTTCCAGAAGGATTTCCTAGATCGTTACTGGGGGGAAGTGGTACAAAATGATCTAATTAGAAAGGTTTTATTAGATAGATGGGACGCATCGGGGGGAAAATCCATGGTCGACCATTTTGCGGACTACTGGAGCCATGTTAAGTATCTCACCACCCATATGAGGAGTGAGACATTAGTAAATGAGTTAATAAGACATTTTCCAATTGATGTACAGACTCATTGGTTCGCCCAAAGCCGTACCACTGCCAAAGAAGCGGCTGATTTGCTACTAAAACTGGGTGGTTTGGTGAATACCAAGCGGGGAGATACAATTCGATATATGAGAGAGCGTTTACCGGTTCCGCAGAAGAGTGGAAACAATGTGGTGAATGTGTTGGAAAAGGGGAAATATATAAAAAATATTCGAGATAGTCAATTGGAGGATCCATTCTTATGCGAAGTAATGGATTGTAACAATGGTATGTTTGGTCCATACACCCAGATGTTATATGAGAACATAAGAAATTATACCATTGAGGGAAATACTATACTATATATTCGTGGAAGTGGGAGAAGAGTTATTGCTGTCCCGAAGAATATAGCGACCGAATTAATTAGACGTGTTCATGATGACTGTGGACATACAGGCGAAGCTAAAACCCTGAAAGTCATCAATCGTTTTTATTTCTGGCCCAAAATGAATAACGATATAAGGATTTATGTTAAAACTTGTAAAATATGTCAAAACATGCGAAGTGCTAAGAGTGTGCGGACATTCAGCTCCATTGATTTGAAATATTAGACTACGTGAGGGACAAGAGACTATATTTTAATTAACGAGTAGAATGTAATTTTGTATTTATAGTTAAATTTTAGGTTTATTATTTTAAGAATGACGTTGTAAATTTCAAATAATTAAGACGTTATTGTTAGTTTCAAATAAATAAGTTATGCAATAATTTATAGTGTGAAATATGAAAAAAAATAAATAATAATAATTAGCTTCTATCAGATGTTTTGTGTATTAGATGGAGTAAGCTGGATGCCATATCATAAACATAACAGAGGGATACCATATCAATGATGTTTTTGTTTGTAATATATATTCTTAATTACAATTAATATTATTTTAATATTCAAATATCTTAAGGTTATTTTGTAATTAGGGTAAGTCCGGGATTTTGATTAAAATTGTAAGAGGGACCTCAGTCAAATCGGATGGGGGTCATCAGTAACGCGAGCGAGGGGCGTTACTATTACTAATGTAGGTAATGTGTTTGTGAAACATTTAAACTCGGTAAGTTTAGGACAATCAATTTTGTTATAATTGTTCAGTTTATTAATAAGATAATAGTGTAAGTTATAAGTGAAGGACGCAACAAAGTATGATAATATTTGCGATTTTGTGAATCTGCAAGTGGAGGAAGAAAAGTGGAGAAAGTTTACAAGAAGAATGCAATACTACAAATACTAAAGGATAAGCACTATAATTTTGTTACTTTGAATCCCGTATACTGTGCGTTTGTTATGTAGGAAGGTACACCTACCTACATTTGTGTATTGACATGTAGGTATATGCGTATTACATATTGGGGAGTTTGTAGTAGGTATACTAGAAATACACCGATTACAAGTGGTTCCAACGGCTACGTTATTTTATTGGGGATAGGAAATATTAAAATAAATACTAGGAAAAGATTTGGGACTAGTCTAAAATCATAATATTAATGGGTGTTAATATTATTTCATAGGTTCAGGAATTATATGCTATCTTGAGTGGGTAATTAATCATGTGGTACTTTTGGGAGATAAAATAATAAACGTTTAGGGTTCATTTATTTATATGTGTTTATTTTTTTTTGTAAAACCATTTTCAAGTGGGCAGGTATGATGTACTCATGAAGACTGGAGACAGGGCTGTACTTCGGATAAATATAAGTTTAATTTAATTTTAAGGTTTATGATTTTTTTTTCTTTCAGAAATTTTTTCCTGAGCTGATGTATGGTGGTTGAAAAATCCGAAACTTTGTTTTGATTTTAAAACCCCCATCCAAAGGGGGGTGTGATGGGAGACCATCTTTATAACAATATTATAAATAAGTAGATATATATTATAGAGCAAAGGTTAGGTATACTTGTTCCCTTTATAGAGAGATGACTCCCACTTAACATATTTCTTTCAGAATCTACTAAAGAGGAGATGAAATAGGATTAAGATGATTTTCTATAATAAGAGAGAGAGATATAAGATGTGTGTGTGTGTGTGTGTAGTAGGTGGTGTATGATTTTTTGTTAATAATATTTTTTTTTCAGAGATTAAAAGTGTGAGATGAAGAGATATTTCTCGGGACAGTGCTAGTTTGATGGTATTCGGAGGTGGTTGTACTTAGCGGCTGTGTCTCATTATATTCCAGATTTAATTACCACTTTTCGATAGTTTCCAGAATTTTGTAGTGAGAATAATTCTAATCAAGGATTATTCTATTATATCATCCTAGTTTTATTTCATCAATTAAATTAACTTCAGTGATGCTGCCCGATGGAGCAAAGCTAAGAATTTATTTATACTATTTTGTTTCAGAGATAATAACAACTAAGCAATAATCTTTTGTTTCAGCCATATTATAAGCAAGATGCTATAACCTAAATGACTTATAATGATGTGCATGAATTCGATTAACTTGTAGAAACTTCTTAGTACATTATTATCCCTAATTGCATGAATAATTACGTTATAATTACTGATTGCACGAATATGTGTGGAAGTATCATCTGACTGCTAAACCATTTCGCGGGGAATAATCAGATTTAAGCCTTAAGTGGAATTAAGAGACATTAGACCCAAGATTTGGAAAAGCAAAGTCGATTTCTATACGTATTGTATTATAACTTATTATACAGTAGTGAATGTGATAAAACTTCCCGCGTAACACGCATGTGGGCCCAGAAACGTTTTTGGCTGTTTGGGACAAAACCTAGCGTATAGGAGGAGCTAGGATGCATGCCAAATCTAATTTTCAATTAACGGCATTTGACTCTCTGTCTATCCTTATAAAAACTAACCAACAACTACCAACTCTATATCTCTTCAATTACGTAGATGAATAATTATTGATTGTGTTATAATTGTGTTGTATTTTGTTTCTTGTACTTTTATGTCACTTTTCAGGGAGATTTCTAAATTTATTTGTGTTAAAAATATATGATGTAACGTTCTCACACTTTGGGTACGCCCCTGGTATATTATGCGTTATGTATGAAATGCGTGGAGTATGTGTTTCTTAATGACGCTACAGGTACTTACTGGGACAACGCTTCGTATTGTATAATAGGTAGATACACCAAATTGAGGTAGGACTTTTTATTTCAGCGGAAAAAACACAATGTGGGTCCAAATTAAAGAAAGCTTATCCCTAGACGAATCACGTAAAGGCCAAAATATAGAAAGGAGAAAAGAAAAACTTCGTTACGAATTATGAAAACAGGATAACGGCGGACAAGCAGCGATTCGTTTTACGCAAATTCGATTTGAATGATAGATTAGAATGTGAGAGTGTGTTTGAATGTGTGATAGAGTGAAAGTAGAAAAGAACTTAGGGAAAGTAGCTTTTAGAACTAGAAAATAGGGTTTAGTTTTGAACTTAGGTAGCAGTTAGTTAGGAGGTAATGTGAACAACCGAAAGTTAGTTTAGATTTCTTTTATTTTTAGCAGTGGTAGGGTTGTTCCATCACATTTTGTAAGTATTAAATAATAGTATGCTTGCTTTAATGTCTTGTTTCATCTAATTGGAAATGTCTATCACAATGCAGCTTCCCTTCACACACAATTAGTTGCATTTATATAGATTTATATAACAACTGCATACATTCTGAAACTGACTGGTGGTTTTCATTAACAATCTATCATGGAGGAGAAACTATTATTTGAGCTAAACACAACCAACTGAGCCAATTTGTTTCCAGTTCATTGATTGCTTTACTACATTTAATAAAATTTAATCCATTGCTGTTAATTAACAAATAGTTTCAGCTGCATTTTACAAACAAACGTAAATAAACTTTTTCATTTTCTAACTATTTGCAGATTTTCCATTTGTACCTACCTGATATTAGGATCGTTTATTTATTTAAATATCGTATTAAAAATATCTTGCCTCTAATCACTTTAATATATACATATTTTATTTTATACGGGTAGGTTCTAACATTTCCACCCAAGGTATTATTCCTATTTTTTTTTTCTATGCTTATTTATAAATCCTTGTAATTGTGCAGAAAATGAATGGGTGAAAGAGGTTGTGTTAGGAAACAAGGCCGTACAAGAATAACCTGAATAGATTATGCATGAAGAAGAAGTTATTCAGAATCCATTAAAGAAATTTTATTCGTAATAATTCTAAAATGTCCTCATAAGTTTTTTTTTTATTTACAGAAACCGCTTGAAAGTTAGAGCCGACTCAATTAGTAAAATTTTATAATGTTGCATGAAGCGTCAATCCAAAATGATGGAATTATGGTTTGACATCTATCCAGTAGCAGTGTGGAGATGGGTAAACTGGTTGAAGGTGGGTGAAGGATGCTGGCTGTAGGTGAAAAGAACGAACTGAATATAGGGGGTAAAACGAAAGGAGGAGGAGAAACGTGCAAACCGCCGAAACAAAATACAAAAACCAATGAATATCCGGATGGGATTGAAAAGAGACATTGATAGATTGATTCAATAATTTTGTCGTATATTTGAACCAACGTCCATGGAGTTAGCGTACTTACTGGGATAATTTATAATATGGGATGGAAGTTTTGAATAACAAGGGATTATCCATCTATCTATACCCTCACCCCACGTCCCTTACAGGGTAGACAGAGAGGACAGAGCGCCAGACACCTCTATCCTTGCACACGCTCCTAGCCTCCGTCACATTCATGCAATTTGTCAGACACGCTCTCCGACTCCAGGACTCCAGGTCAGACTCGGGCGGGCGCCCTTCCTCACCCCTCTTCGCTCACTCAAATATATTTTTTTTTGTCATCCCGTCACCTTTCACTATCTCAACATGCCCAAACCATCTTAGTTTATTCACTTTCATTCTTGTCACAACACCAGTCTCGAAGTCACTCATTCCCCTAATAACATCATTCCTTATCTTATCTCTCATCGTTTTCCCACACATTCTTCTTAACGACCTCATTTCTACTGCACTCAACCCTGATTCGTCCTTCTTCATCCATGTTCTTCAGGCCATTGCCGGTAAACTGCTAGTTCTACGAAAAATTGACTTAATATTTTTTGTTGAGAATTTAGCAAGGAATTTTTTTGTCATTGACTACTTTCTCCTATATCTTACATATTCCTATAAAATGCGAAAAACTGCGAAGAGGGACCTTTTCGGGGGGGCAGGGGGGGTTGCGGCAAGATTTAGATAGGCAACCCTAGTGCGATGTAATACCCTATTGGTAAGCTATCATTTATACCACATCTCGATCAAAAAACAGTTACGTCATAATTTCAGCAGCGGGCTGTTTATTTAGCTACATGCGTATCGAGAGGCTCAATAACTTTTTTCTGTCATATCATCATAATCGGATGTGTGTAAAGTGATCACAAAAATGATATAGGTAGGTATATCTAATAAAAAAACATGTTTGAGACTCCGTACATTTTTACGGGTTCATATAATGTCTTATTATTCCCCTCACGTCGCGTCACGTCCGTTGCAACATAGGCAGAGAGGACAGAATGCCAGACCGCCCAGTTTTTGCTTCCGACACATTCATGCGATTCAGTCACGCCTTCAGGCTTCTTTTACTCTAAATGCGGCCCTCCTTGAGGATTTGGTCGTAATGTTCGATCCAGGTCAGTCTCGGATTACCGCACTTTCTCACACCACTCCTTTCACTTATTTATATACCTATTGTTGGTCATCCTGTCCTCATTTATTCTCTCCACATGCCCTGACGATCTGAGCTTGTTAGCCTTAATTCTAAAACCAGCGACATATAATATTATACTCGTACGTTGCTAACTACATATTACAATTGAATAATTCACCTATTATAGTGTAACTGAATTGTGTAATCATTACTTCCTAAAACAAGTTTATTACTGTAATATTTTGCATAAAACTTTTGTACACGATATTTTCATTAAAAGAATTTCACCCGTGCAGTCGCGTCTTAAGAGTGTTACGGTAGCTAGCTCAAGGTCAATATAGGGCGGGACATAAAAATTAAGGCGTGGTCTCTCCCCTGCCCCGCTTACACCACATTGGAACGTATGCATTAGCAGAGTTAGGAGTAAGTAACCTTTGAGTTAGGAGTAAAATATTATTATGCACAAAATAAGTCTAATCAAAGAACATTTCTAAGCGAAGGGCAAAATATAGTATTATTAAGACCATTGTCTTCTAGGCCATTGTTATTAATTTATTATACGGTCATATTCAACCTTTATAATTCTATGTCTTTAAAGTTGTTTTGACTGCAATAGCTAACGCGTGTTTGGAATTTTTTTAACAACGGCTGTGCGATACTGTTAAACATGTGAATTTTTCACATTCACGTGTTCATTGCATTCACTAGCCTTTTGAAACCAAAAGTTCTCAATATTAATTAAACCAAAAGTTCTCAATTTTTTTTCTCAAATTTTTAAAATGGGAATGGGAAACAATATACACAAAATATATATTTTTTCTTAAATGAATATTTTATAAATTGAATATTAAAAATTATATTTACTATACATATGTCTTATAGGTATACAATGTAACGACGAGTGATACAATAAAATGGATTTATGTTGTCTCTCTGGAGGAATGTCTCTCATACAATAATATGGAAATAGAATAGCAGTAGAATAACTAGTCAAATGCATATGCAAGTTACATATAGTATGTCACAACACCCATATATGTAGGGCACGACATCATTCGACGACGACCAAATGAAGGAAACAATATTCTTATAGGATGAAAGATACGTTTGGTTCAATACCAAATTATGAAATATAAAGTGGGTACCTACTCTGTTGTTAAGAATAAACAATGTCAATATTGAACAACATAATACTATTAAATATGTTTGTATGTACGAATATATATGTACCTACTACGACTAGTATATCTTTGGCACGTCTTTTAGTTTGACATGTTATCTTATCACAATACACAATAAATTAGAATCTCATCCAAACCTCCAAAAACTAAACACACGCAATCTAATTATTTAGAGGCGCCAGATTTGAATCTCAATGATGAAGATGTATTCTGCACTTCACGACACAACTTTCTCAAGAATTAATTTATTTAAAACTCATCGAAATCCAAGCACCGGCGCTTTGGAGTTTGAAAATACCCCAAGTAAGTCATTCGAATGGATTCCCCTAGGTGAAGAAGTTTTATTCCTGCAATATACAAAAGTATATGTTATTATGATACAAAAATTATAGTCTAATGAGATAATATTAGCTGAGAGACAAAAAACACCAAAAAAGTTAATTACTCGAATTTTGACGCAGAGGGTTTCGCATGCCTCGATATCGTCAAAATCTAAGTCATTATTGTGACCCTGTTGGTCTTGAGATGTGACTCTGGACGTAGAAGCAGATGCATTAATCTGATTCGGGACAGTGTTCCGTGACCTGAAAATATACGAAATTAAGTAGATGTATCTATTAATCTTTCGAAGGTATGAATAATGTAAATTAATTTTTCATTAAATCATTCTATTCCGCATCTTTACAGCGGCTATAGGTATTATATTTTAAACTAAATATATACGATATTCACTTCACTCACTTCTTAATATCGCGTGCTTTGGTTAGGAGACATTTTTTTATTACGCTTGACTACTCCGCTATACTTCACTTTACGTCCCATTTTGATTTTTTATAATAATTTCTGAAAAAGCAAATAATGTAAGAACAGAGTAATATATCCATCGACTGGAACAACGTCAGGACCTAAATCGCAATACTTTTGTGATGATAATAGTTTATATCCAGAATGGCTTTATTGTAGAATTTCGTCCAGCAATTTCGTGCAAGCCAGGATATATCCAAATAGAAAAGTGCACCTAATAGTAATTGGTGTCTACCTATTTTTGGAAAAAAAAAGTTTAGTTTTGTCCAGTAAAACATCATTAAGGGCTTGGTACCAGGAATGACGTCACAGTATTTTCCCACGGCATTAAGGTTCAAAATCGCGTGACAATCGCATGATAAAATGGTAAAAATAGCGTTTTTTCCATTTTTTGGGGTTAATTTTGCGTCTATCAAGAAACTTTTACGGTTATTCCCTAGATTTTACCGCATATTATTATTACAAAAAAAAATTACTCCGCGACTTTCGGGAAACGAGTTTCCGTCTTTCGGAAAAAAGGTCAGAGGTGTTTTTAATTTTTTTTTTGAAAAATCTATACAAGATATAAAAAATATTTTACGGTTATTCCCTAGATAAAGGTTCAATGCATCTACCCTATTTTGTTCCAAAGCATATTTAGTAACGGTTGTCGAGATAGAAGGTCTCCCGTTTTTACAAATTTTTGAAATGTCGGTATGCACACTCTTAATAGGCACGCATAACCCTTTACACTTTAATACACATTAAAGTAATAAGTATGTAAAGTCTCTACAAATCACTAAAACATGCGGGAACTACCTACTCGTAATATTGTGTGAAAATAATTTAAAATAAAAATCACTTACCAATGTTTGCCGTCCTCTGTAATATACGCACTTTCGTCAATAAGATTAAAATACGGAACGTCAATTCAATTAGCACAGAATCCACGTCTTACCAGTCCACAGTCTTGTGGGTGACTGAATCCGTGGCGAAACGAAAAACACTGCGTTCCTTGTAATTCCCGTGTTATAAGTGTCATATTCGCATGCACGCTAAAACCGATAGAGTATATTGGTACGGAGTATTTTTATGAAATTGAGGTTTTTTGGGTTTTGACCCGAAACAAACAAAAAATATTAACGTTTCTCTCTATAATGCGCTAGATTTTTTAGTTTTCTTTAAGACAAAAGAAGAATTATTTCATTCCGACGGACGAATCACTTGGAATATCAAAAAAACGATGAAAAACGATGTTTACAATTATTTTTTTTTACAAGAAACTATATAGTATATTAATTATATTACTCTATAATGCGCTTCGTTAAAGTTCAAACTATATAATATATTTTTTTCATCGAAATCCGACAATAAATAACGCGGGAATATCGATTGAAAAATCACTAAAATCGCCATGTTTGCTACTGTAGCCCTCTTAATCCAATACTTACTTGAAAAGTTGTTGCGTCTATATGAAATGAAATTACTGAATTACTTCTCTTCAGTTGTGCAATCTACGAGTGGAATCTTGCAGTTGTACCAATGTCGCGATAAAGCAATATAAAATATTGCAAGTATCAAATTAGAGATCTTTTATTTTACTTTACCTTACCAAAGAACGCGCACTGAGTTTCAATTGAATCGCTCCGTACCTATTATTTGATATATTTATATAACTACCCATAGTATACACACTCAGCGGCATTCACCTACAAGCATACATTCTTCGTGTACGTGGTCAAATGAAATTCCTTCCTAAAACTAATCAAACTGTCCATTACACGACGAGTGTTTGCTCTTTCCAACTTCGTGAGGTGGATTGTTAGTTCAAGTCGTCCTGAAGGATTTAGAATCGCTTATCTTGGACTTCTGTCTATATGAAACTTTCTAATGGTCAACAATCGACTCTGTTTGTACTCGTACTTGTATCTATAACAACTAATCACTTAGTTTCCTTTCCATCGATTCTCTCTGCTACTGTAACTAATCAAAGTAACTCTTAATGCCCTTTACGCACTAAGTTGACGAGGATTGATCCATAGATATTCGATATATTATCAAATTATATGGTAACGAATGCTATTGTGAGTTACCCCCATCCTACCCCATCAATAATCGGAAATTTATAAATAACTAAAGTAACTACAATAGCGCGCCGAGCGCGATATGCGAGATTGCGGTGTCACCATACAGGACGCACAGGATAGGGCAGAGTGGCGGCGGAGGACAAGAAAGGCGGACCCCACCATCTTGTGGGATTAATAATCGCCAGGGAGAAGAAGAAGAAAGTAACTACAATCACCGTAGAAAATGCGGGCTTCAGAGAGTTCGATTTTTAGGAAGAGTCTTTCCTGATTATAATAGGTATAGTGAATAGCTTTCAGCAAGTTTGTATTTTTTTTACAATATGCCGATGATTGCGCGCTGATCTCCCACACTGCTGAGGACCTACAGACCATGCTGGACACTTACTCATGGGCTTATAATGTCCTTGGTCTGAAACTGAATACGTCCAAGACGAAAATATTAACTACTCCAGATATACAAAATATACAAATATTATCTGATGGCCAAACACTGGAAAAAGTGGATCATTTCAATTATCTGGGAAGCATTGTGAACAGCCGATCAAATATTGATGACGAAATCCAGAACAGACTAAACGCAGCCTCTCGCGCATTCTGGAAGTTACGGGATCGAGTGTTCGGAAACCACGACCTGTCACTAAAAACCAAAACAGCAGTGTACCGCGCAGTCGTGATGCCTACCCTTTTATATGGATGTGAAGCCTGGGTTCCTTATAGACGCCACATCAGGTCTCTGGCAAAGTTACAGCAACGCCACCTGAGGCAAATCATGAAAGTAAGGTGGTACCACAAAATAAGTAACAAAGAAATCCTAGATAGAGCGAGCTGCCAGAGCATCGAGGTGTTGTTGGCCCGTGCTCACCTTCGCTGGTCGGGTCATGTCGTCCGTATGTCGGACAATAGACTTCCAAAGAAGCTCATGTACTCCGAGTTGGCTGAAGGTAGAAGAAAACATGGCGGGCAACGGAAAAGATACAAGGACGTTCTGCACAGCACGCTGAAGGACACAAACTGCCAAAATGACTGGGAAAGCTTGGCGGGTGATCGGAAAAATTGGCGGAAGACCATAAATAACTACAGCGGCCCGCAGAATAGAACCACCCGCAGACCCATCACAAATGTAGAGCAGCCCTGTCCAAAGTGCGACAAAGTGTGCTTGTCCAGAATCGGCCTCCACAGTCACCTTCGATGGCATCACCGGCAGGAACAACTACGTAGCAACGATTCTTCGGATGCTTCATAAATATGCTCGGCAACGGGCTCTAGGCATTATTATTATTATTATTTTTTTATAATAATACATAAAAATTATTCAACTGTATCTAAGCATTTCACTTTGTGATGGAGGCCCCTTGTCAGTCTACATAAATATGTGCGTAATACGGCCCTGGTTGTAGAGTTTCTTTAAATTCAGGTGTAGGGTGTAGTATGTACGTAGGTATAATTCACGAGTGATTAAACTAATTACCACGCAAGAGTATACATACCGACATTTCCAAAGTTTAAAAAAACGGGAGACCTTATATGAGACAATCGTTACTAAATATGCTTTGGAACAAAATAAGGTAGATGCATTGAACATTTATCTAAGAAATAACCGTGACATGGGGGGGGCTGCTCTCCGGGAAAATAATCTCCAGTTCTCCTCTTTGGTCCATGGTTCACCTCTCTCATGAGGGATTAAAAGAAAATTAAAATGAAAAATATACTAATGATACTAAATTGATTTAAGGTAAGAAAGAAAAGCACCTCGCTCATGAGGGGTAAAATAAATAAATAAAATGAATTTAAAAAAAGAAAGGAAGCACAGAGTTATACTGGCAAGTTATCTGAAAAGAAATAAATAGTGGGCAATGTGTATTGAAAACCAAGATATAAATTATACTTACATATTTATTTACACAATCAAAAACACGTCACAATGAACCAGTAGGTATTATTTATACCAACACAAATCCAATAAAACAATGTACCATCAATACAATATCCTACTAAAAAAAAACAATACACAAGAATCTACCTAAATATCCACGTAATTTTACACTGCCTCTATTATTATCCGGATAAAACACAAATACGCACACAATTGGCCAATTAAGAATAACTAAATTCACGGTTTAATTCGGTGACGCACACAATGACGCAATCCAGCGATGGGGGTTCCAGATCGCTCTCATGGATAGTTCCAGAGACGCCGATCTGGACTCGATGAGTTGGTGAACGGGGTAACCAGAGAAAACGGCTGACTGACCAAAAACGGTGTTCCAATATTTTATCAGCCTTGACGTTCCACGATGAACTCTGCCCTCCAGTCGAGGCACACAGAGGTAGTTGATACAAGGGGCCCCGTGTTACGATACAGGGCTGCAGACGCTTCGCGCCAAATACCTCGTTTTCCGAGGCATTTAGTTCACGCGGTTGGCGGTACACGCACACGAAGAATATACAATATGTACTTGCTCGAAGATAATAACTGCACAAAAAAAATTAGACGACTGAACTCTCCAAAAGCTAGGCGGGAACTGACTTGTGTCCTGGGGAGCGAACCTCTCCCTTAGAACGAACTTCAATGGCGGGCAATTAGCTCCCATTGGTGAATGCCATTTTTGTCACGCCTTCGGGATGGGCTAACGGGATTATCTGCAACGTCTGGGTAGGTAAATTCTAAGAATTTCGCCGTCTGGAAGGTCCATTGTTCGAGGCGCCGGCCAAGGAACAATGGAAACATACTTTCTAAAATCAACCCTTTTCTACCTGGGGTGTAACATTTTGAAATAATTTGTCAACTTTGAGACCTTACCAACATAAACATCGTTAAAATAATTCTAAATATTTTCGAATTAATTTTTCATCACCTATGAAATATCTATCCCATATCAACCGTAAAACATTTTTTATATCTTGTATAGTTTCTCAAAAAAAAAATCTGAAAAGCACCTCTGATATTTTTTCCGAAAGACGGAATCTCGATTCCCGAAAGTCGCGGAGTAATATTTTTTTTTGTACTGATAACATGCATTAAAATCTAGGGAATAACCGTAAAAGTTTTTTGATAGACGGGAAATTAACCAAAAAATGGAAAAAACGCTATTTATACCATTTTATCATGAGATTTTTTACGCGATTTTGAACCTTAATGCCGTGGGACCGTGACGTCATAGTTGGGTCGCGAGCTTTAATTACAATTAAATTCAACAGCTGCGATTATATTAGGCGATGTTCTGCAGCTGAAGTCACAAGACAAATGCCTCTGTAATTAGTTATTCCGCCCTGATGTGGGCGCGAATATTGAACAGGTAACTCATTCATTAATAATTGCGTTTCCTACTTCCTACATCAAATTACTACGCCATGATTCGCTTTATGACTAATTGAAACGAATTTTTTTTATTGCGAAATTTATTCCTTTGAAAATACCGATTGAAAATAAAATTGTATACGCTTAAGTGTACGTGACCTAATTATATTACCTGGCGTTATATTAAATTATTGACATGAAAATTTTACACGCTAAATTCAAAAAAATCTCTTATATTTGTTCTGATGGCACAAAAATTCCATGAATTGAACTGTTGAAATAAAGCGGTTATATTTGAAATGTACCTATTTGCAGGGTTGGGTATTTCCATTATATAATACTCGTATTATCTAAGTCATGTAGGTATGTAACGCTTGCCCATTGGAAATTTTTGCAAGTTCGATGAATAATATGTATGTAAATTTAAAGCAGCGACGCCTTCGTTGGTGGCTAGATATTTTCGTCAAGTCTCATTTTTTTAAACTTTTATGAATGAAAATTTTAAAATATCGAATGGTACCGTGCCTACTAATCAAATTATGAATGAAAATAGTTTTGAAATATTTCTTTCGTGGAAATAATCAAGTAAGTAGCATTTCATACAACGTGACAGAAAATGAAAATAGAATTCTCCTACATACTATATGGTACGTACCTATCAGGCGCGAAGCTACCTAAGAACACGATTCCCATCGAGTTACCTTTTGAATAAAAAGATACTTATAATAATGTCTAATCTGACGTAATCCAATAAGAAATGTTAGTCCCGGCTTCCCTTTTGCAAAAATCCACTCTTCGCCACTGGTACCTATACAGTATACACGTAAAGATTGCAAATCGAACTATTTAAAGTACCCACCATCTATATGTGTGTAAAGTACCTATGTATGTAGGTAGACATGTAAGAGAAGTTTTGTGGCTTTCAGAGGTGGGTTCCAACTAAAAAAGTCGACAATATGAATCTGGTCTTACGACTTTCATGACGATATTGGAGAGACGGGGAAAAGACGGAGCCTTGTAATCTTCCTGTGTTTGCTCGAGGAACTTTGAAGGGTGGAGTAATAATAGTGGTTACACAAAAACATGTTTAACAAAACCTCCGTGAATTTTTCACGGGTAGGTACCCACTAGTATGATAATATTACGTACCTGTACGGAAGCAGCATCAATCATTTTGACTTATTTGACTTATTTACCCTCGTATGTACCTACCATTCCAACTATTGTAAACTTTTTATACGTCAAAAATCAAACGAGAGAAAATAAAAAATCTGTACAACCGTGTGTACTAGGAAAAAAGTTCTAACAAATTATAACATCCTCTAACATAACACCAAGATGCTATCATAAGATAAGCAGTAAACACATCGTTTAAGGTTAACTGCTCGTATTATGTACGAGATAATTACCCTAAGTAGTTTCAAAGAATCTATGGGTAATCTGTAAGAGTATTTAATAATTTAACGCTTTGCTGACATCTCTCTTCTTTAATTCGAGTTAGTTTCGTCATTAGCACTAAGTTCATTAGTGATAATAGCTGCATTATACCCAGGGCCGGATCTCCCATAGGTTCAAATGGTTTGGCCCACCAGGGCGCCGAAAGTACAAGGGCGCCACATTGGATTACAATAATCCCTGAGAGAAAACACAAAAAAACACAATGCGCATAAACTATATTAAAATAATACACACACTTAGTTCCACTCACCACTTTACTGTAATGATGTAATGAACGGTTATAATGAAGGTATTTCACCAACGCCATCCCTAGAATATTGTTGGTAAACGCAATTTAAAAAACCCGCGCATTCATTCCACATCAGGTAGTTCCATTCTACCTACTTGTAAACATCATCATCTTGCCAACAAAACAAGGCTTGTGTATGATATAAACTAATGAGATAGTATTAGTTATGGTTTCTTTATATGTATGTGTGTTCCAAAGCCGCCCCGTGGCCGCCCTTAAACGCTCTCTTGAGTATAGAAACTACATACAAAGGTGGGTCAAAGATTCCCTATACATATTAACACAAACACATCGAAAGATAGGCGGCCCATAGAATATACGAGCGATTTTTGGAACAAAGATTCCATTTTGGTTTGGTTGACAATGTCAATACTAGCTAGACTAGAATATGCAATATACGACCCGTGGGATGTTTTTGTATTTTGCCGTTATCTTTACATTCATAATATCCCACTGTTAAGATTCTATTCATCTTCAGTGTTCGGGGAATATCTCAATGGTTCGGGGCACAGAACACAATATAATACTCTCTAGTTCGGGGTGTTCAGGGTTTGTTTACTACTCGATTGAATTTATGATGCTACATATTTTTAATAACTTTTTATAAATACCGGTACATTAATAATTTAGATTTGTTTTTCGTTATTTTTTTTACTGTTATATTGTTTTATTTAGATATTTGTTTTATTACAGATATCGATATGTATGAACTATGTATAGATTGCGTTTTTACAAGAAGTAAGTAAGTAAGTTCTTAAAGTTTGGCGCTAAAATTTCTATTTCTTCTAATTGATTTATATCTAATGTTTTTTAAAATATCAAATTACAATTGAAATCTGACAAATTATACCTATGCACCGCTCCAGGGATAGCATAAATTACAGAAAAATTAATTTACTTACTTACTTTATTTTTGAAACGCGGCCGTCCAAGAACCACATGGCTTGATCATGTAGACCAGATTCTCAAGGACAGACGTGTTCTGAGTAAAAGGAATAGCAGAGTGTGTATGACGAATTGCATGAATGTGACGGAAACAAGAAGTGTGTGTAAGTGTAGGAAAGTTTGGCGGATGTTCTCTCTACTTACACCGTAAGGGATATGGCGTGAGGGGGTTGGAATAGAATAGAAACCCCTCCAGGGAATGGAGACTTTTACTTTTCCAAATGAATGGTAATTCTGTTTTTTTTGATAAGTTATATATTATGTAGGTTGGTCCCGTAGTTCGGAATCCAAATTTTCGACTCCTCACAGTCCTCACCCTTGTGCGTTCACTAGGGCGAACCAAAACCGTCGAAATTTCAGCCTTTTTTCGCTTTATTATTATTACAATTATCTAGTACTTATAAAAAACTATATTTTTATAGAAAAATAATAGGGGAGGGGGCGCAGAATTATTACTGCACCGAGCGCAAAACGTGGTTGATCCGGCGCTGATTATACCCAGTGTGTTTCATTAGTTTACATAGAACTCCAGAATACTTCCACTTATCTCATCTACAAACATTATACTATATCACCTACATGGGCACCTCTTGTAAATTTCGAAATTTTATCTAATAGGTAATTCTCGATGTCCCTCATACCTAAATAGTACAATAATATGGTGTTTTCGAGGAGAAAAAACTATAGACATTTTTTTCTCCATCATACTTTACGTATTTGGGGGCACTGAATCCGAATTTCAACTTTACCACCTCGTAATTGTGATGCGTTCTGAGGTATCTCAGAAAGAAAGAGAAAAAATGCTTTTTTAACAGACTTTGACTGATAATTCAAAAAGTATTCATTTTAGAGAAAAGAAGCTCGGGACAAGAATAAACTTCACCAAATTCACGGCATTAACCGTTCAGGCGTCAGAGTGAGCTAAAATTGGGGCGTAATTTACACCCTGCAGCACGAACAATATTTGTTTGTAATTTTGCTCCCATAACTCAGAACTTGCACACTTTTAAGCAAAAATATCTAGTACAGAAATAAAGTGCATTATTTTTTCTTTAATTTACGCTACCATTGTTTCGTCAACAGGTAAACGGTCTAGGCGCTAGAGCGCATTGAAGTTCGGTATGGTACATTAGAAGCAGTTTTGACCATTAAATATGATGGAGAAAAAAGTGTCCATAGTTTTTTCCTAGAAATGCCATCCAATTTCCTCTGATTACTGTACTAAAAGGCATTCCAGTCAAAATAATGACACATCTACAAACATACGTATCTTAAAATTCATAAACTCGTGTGAAACATTAATTTGTTCCGGATATATATTATCATGTACATAGGTACGTACTCGTATAGACTAACGACTGGCATTTTCCTTTTTGAAAATTCTTTGATATTTGCATTAATGTTATTTGTTTTTTTTTTTATTTCAGGTGACTGGAATAGTAGGCAGAGCTGATGTTTTGGCGTGTATATTTTTTCTCGTATCGCTGCTAGTTTATCACGGGTAAGTGTTTTTTTAAATAAATTTATTATGAAATTAGTATGTAATTTATATATTAATTAAAAACATATACTTTTTGTTTACGTTTACTTAATTGTTTACGCTTTTTTCTCTGCTTTATTATAAATGAGTATGATGGCAACATTTTCCATGTTCTTTTCCTCTTTCCATTCGCATTTCGAATATCCTATCATATCCTAACTTACCTTCCTATCATACATAACAACAGAAAGTGTTCTACAACAGACCGTGACAGTTCTACAGAGTGCTTAAGTGTTTTCAACGAGTGTTAAAATATTCTACATCAAATCAAGATAGTTTCATCGCATTGTGCTACCAGTGCAAAGTTCTTAGAAGGCTTCAAAGCCTCATCATCAAGACGGCAGGAATTTTCCTTTTATTTTCATTTGTCTATTCCAAGTTCCTTTTCCTTTCGCCTTAATAATCGCATTCAGTCCACCCTAAATCTATAACCATTCTACAACTAGTTTCTTGTTTTACTAAAAACAAGCACCACCGTAATTGGAATTATAATTTTAAAAATAGATATGTAATACGGGTGGACCATTAATCCTTGCACTTTTGAAATGGCCCTAAAAATAAAATTACAGTTGGTATTTATTTTTTTTTTGCTAAGAAGAACAACAATAAATGGGAAATTCTTTTTCTAAACACAATATCACCAAGATGTCCGCCATCTTGCCGCTGATTTTACTCAAATCTGGGTATGATTTTTTTCTAAAAAATTCGGCTCTAAGCGTGAAGCATTGACAATTTCCCCTCGAATATTCAATTTTGGTTGATGTATTGTCACTGATTGATTCACGTAGACCTGACTTTTGAAATAACATCATAAAAAAACAGGTGGGATTAGACCCGGGCTGCTGAGAAGTCATGGAATATCTCTGTAGAGTAGTGTGAGAGAAGTTCCAGAACAAAATAATCTCGCGGAGAGGAGATATTCCATGGCCTTCCCGCAGCCCGGACCGAACCCCAGCTATTTTTTTTTATGGGCTTATCTAAAAAATAAGGTCTACGTAAATAAACTAGCCATAATAATCCAACTGAAATCAAATATTCAAGAGGAAATCTGGTTTTGAAATTTTCGAAACATACCTACGCTTTATATAGAAAAGTTTAATAAAAATTAGGGGTCAGATATGAGGAGGGCCAGCAGCAAGATGGAGGACATCTTGATGATACGGTGTTTAGCAAATGAATTTCCCAGCTACTGTTGTTCTTATTAATAAATAATTTTTTAAATACAAAGTGTATTTTTATTTTTATGGCCATTTCAAAAGTGCAAAGACTTTTGGTCCACCCTTTATATGTACATATTTTAAAAATGCCACTACGCATGTCCAATAAACTCTGCTGAAATTACTCTAACTTAAGCTGGATTTTCTTCTCATTCTTTGTCACTTACTCAATGTGTCATGTTAAATTTCCTTTATCTTATTTTCATTACTGGCATAGCTGATTATAAATTATCGCCTCAAAAGTCAACAACATTTCACTTACTATCCAAGTAAAGATCTTTTAAAGAGAGTTGTTGAGCGTTACTATACCTTGAGAGTATCAATAAGAACGATAATTTACCTTATACCCTTGTCATCACCAATTTTGAAAGCTTCTTCAGTTTCCCTCCATTTAGTTCAAGTATTGTTTAAGATTCCAACATGTTTGTTAAACTATTTTACCTTTTTTTATTGGCTGATATTCAACATGAATACTACTCTCATTATATGTATTACAAATTTTAATGTTTTAATTCAAAATCAAGAAATACGTATAGATTTATTACAATTTTCTACGACATTGCCGGTGTATTTTTTTCCATTTTAAAATAGGGGCGTTCTTTTTCGATGACCCTGTATTAAATGTCGTCTTTCATGAGATGATGTCTTGCCTATTTCAAAAATGCAAAAGTAGTATTTTTTACGAACCTTTTTCATTTTTATTCTGTTTTATTGCGGAACGAATACAAGAAAATAATTGAGACGATTTTCAAATATTACGCAAGACTCAACATGCTTGCAACATGCACATTGCACAAACTCTAGCCTCTCTCTAGAAACTCAAACTCTCTCCTTTGAATAAATGTGTCCTCAGACTCCAGAATGATTAAAAAATTAATTCAAAAAGTAAAATAAAATTGCGCATAAAGTTTTCCCATCATAAACTTTGAATAGTAACTCTATTTAAAGGCACGATTGTATAGCATCTCATGGTATGTAGTTTGTAATGTAATGTATGTATGTATAGTGAAGTGCCTACAGTAGAGTTTACTCTACATACATCACTTGTGTCCCGCACCAGTGATAGTCTTGACGCTCCTTCGATCCTATTGGTTAACATCTGACCAATCACAACGCCTCAGATTTCAAGGGATAAAAATTTTTGGAAATCCACTGTTTGTGAACTGCATGTTTGCGTTTTCACTGTTGCTATTACAACGAGGATGTTTTTTTTTTTTAGAGAAAGCACTTTAAACAGATCTGTCTAATTTAAGCGGGCACCTAAAGGACACCAGAACCAATCAGGGCTTGAAAATAAGTCTCTAGGTTGCGTACGTCTAAACTTCACATGAAATCTGAGGCGTTGTGATTAACCAATAGGATCGAAGAAGCGTCAAGACTATCACTGGCGCGAGACGCATGTAATACATCTGCATTGGGATTGAATTAACGGATACAGGGATGTACAGTGTACCTGTACATAGTACATATACCGTACCTACTTATGAAAGCCAATATGCAGGGTGGATTTGTAGATATATGGAATATACTGAAGGAAGAAGAAAACACTTACATAGATAGTACTAGTCATAATTATACATTAACTAGTTGAGTTCCCCGTGCTTCGCAACGGCCCGGTCAATACAAAATGTGACTTAAGATCTTAATTGCTTTTTCAACACTCTTTCACATGATACCGCAAGTATGAGTGCACACAAACATTCGATCCCTTCATCATCATGACATCTCTTAGGTAAAGCTTTTTATCCAATAGTACACAGCTTATATTGTCGCAAACAGTAGGTACCAATTATAAATTTTCACAGCAATCCGCCGTTAAATGCGAGATTTATGCGAATACAGACTTTATGTACATAGATAATCCGCTGATTGACTTATAAAACGTTGCCATATAATGGATTGGTAAAAAACTTTATAAAAAATGCAATGAGTCTCATACAACTCCAAACAAATAATTTTAAAATATGAGTTGAGTCGTTGAATTACATAAGTGAAAGAAATGTATTTAAACATCTTCGCTTGGTACCAATTTTAATCTATGATCTGTGACATCCGATATCGCCTGTCTACTCATAATAATCTATGGTTAGACAAACCAACTCAATAGTGATTCCAAGATGGCCGCCTTGTTTTAGCTGTCCCATATTTAGATTTTAAAGTTAAATACCTCCTAAAATAAGTTTTTTTTTCAAAAATGGCGACGTTAAAACCTAAAGCGTATCAGTAGAAGTTTTTATGTGAATTTTTACAGCAATCCATCGTAAAATGTGCGAGTTTTACGAATTAACACTTACAAAATAACCGACATTGTTTTATAATGTAAATTATATATGTACCTCATCAGTCCATAGCACCACGTAGAGTAACCAGAGACGAATTTGCAAATATGCACTCAATACCCTTTTTCAAGATGGATGCCATGTTCGACATGCATGGTGTATGGCCTTCTTACACAACTGATGCATCGTCATATCTTATAATAGAGACATGCAAAGTGTGGGGAATTAACCTCATTGCTGAATTTCAAAATATTGACGCTGTGAAAATTCATTGTATACCTATAGCTACTTAGGAAAAAATAAAACACACCTTATTTTCACTTTCTCATTTTTCTTTGGCCTTTCCGTTTTGTCCCCATTTTACGTATCGATCTCATCTAAACCAAAGACATTATATTAATTCAGTGGCGTAGCGTGGGTTTCTGCCGCCCGGGGCGGAAATCAAATCCGCCGCCCCCCTTATTTAGGCATATAAACCCAAAATTCCCGAAAATTTACAGGAATAATAAAGAACTCCTAGGCTGGAGTGGGATAACTAACATTTTTATATTGATATGGCCTAAAAAGAGCTACATTAAGGCCACAGGCGAAGTTTTTTCAAGTGAGACAACTAAAACTTGGATATTGATATGGTACAAAGAGAGAAAAATAGCGGCGCGGGCGAATTTTTTTCCAGTTTTTAACTAAACAAATGTGATTTATTGGATTTTTGAAATTTTCCCCTTAAAATGCCGCACCCTCCACGCTACACTACTGTATTAATTGTATTTTTTAATTTTAATTTTATTTATTAATAAAGTTACAAATACAAAATTTATAACTTAAAATTAACAATTACAGAATACAATATACATATTTTTTTAATAACTATAAAAATACACTTTCAGACGTCGTTATCTTTCATTCATTCATTCACACAGGTTGTCACGCGACCAAAGCCATTGATCTTTTTTCAAATAAGTAATTGTAACATCTCACCCGAAAAGTCGAGAGAGTGGCGGCCCCCCTGACGTCCAATGGCAGATTATTGAACAGCCTAAACCCCTTATAGAATAGACTGTTCTCAGTGGCCGATAGTCTTGCCACCTGGAGGCGGAACCCCTCCCGACCCCTCGTGCGGTATCCATGAACTTCATAGTTGTATTTTACATTTTTGCTAAGGTAGCGTGGCACCATATCATTCTTAATTTTGTAAATAAATACCATAGTATTGAAATAAATTTGTTGCTTTATATCTAGAAACCTTAACCTTTGTAGCATTAATCGAATTTTTGCATATCTGTCAAAATTCAAAATTGTCCGCATTGCCCTATTCTGGAGAATTTGTAAGCTCTTTAATTCCGTATCTGTAGCAAGAAAATGTACTGTTGCACAATAGTTCACATGAGGTAATACAATGGAGTTGTACACCAATTTTCTACTTTTAAAGTCTAATTTCTTTCCAATTCTGTTCAAAAGTCCAACTTTTTTACTCACATTTTTAAGATTCTGTTCAAAATTACTTTTAAAATTTAACTTACTGTCAACAAATATTCCCAAATACTTAATTGTTTCCACTGATTCAATGATTTCTCCATCCATCTTTAGGCCACCAACACGTGTTTTAGGCACATTTCCCATCACCATACACTTCGTCTTCTTCACATTAATCTTCAGCTTGTTTATATTCAACCAATTCGATACTATATTTAGCTCTTCCTGCATGGTACACATTCCTTCTTCAAGGTTATCACATTCCAAATACAATAATGTATCATCAGCAAATAATTTAATTTCACATCTTTTCAAGTATCTCACAATATCGTTTACATACAGAATGAAGAGCACCGGCCCAAGAACGGACCCCTGAGGGACACCTCTAACCACCTCTCTTCCTTCAGATTTGCAACCATCAAACTTAGTTATTTGTCTTCTGTTCTGCAGGTAGTCGAAAAACCAAGACTTGGCCATTCCATGCACCCCAATTCTTTCCAGCTTATTTATAAGTATATCTCTGTCTATCGTCTCAAAAGCCCTTTTCAAGTCCAGAAATACTGCGATCACAAACTTTTTCTTATCAAGACATTCTTTCCACCTATTTACAACGAGATTGATCGCCGTCTCACACGAATAATTGTTCCGGAATCCAGACTGTTGGGGAACTATAATGTTATTTTTTTCCACATATTGTATTATCTGTTCCTTAACGACATACTCTAAAACTTGCTCGTACTTCGGCAAACAATTTATTGGTCTAAATTCATCAAACATCTTTGGATGTGTGACTTTGGGCACTGGTGTTATATGGGAGGTTTTCCATGCGTTAGGAAATATTCCCCTCATTAAAGAATCATTTATGACTCCAACCAAAAAATCTCCCGTAACTTCCAGAGAGTCCGAGATCATCTGAATTGTAATTCCGTCCTCCGAGGGTTTGACCTTCATTCCACCAATTATTTTCTTCAATGATTCGATATCAATAGTATTAAATTCGAACGGTTCTGCCACAATGTTTTCTTCAATATCTTGTTGAAAGTCAAAACCCTGCGGAATACTTTGGTAAATACGCTCAATACTAGACAAGAAGTTATCGGGATTATATATTTTGGGAATTGGGAGGGGGACAAGATATATGAGCGTTGCAAGATTGAAAAAAACTAGTACTTTCGTGGTCACTTAAACATAAAGCTTGTGTCATAATATTGCCGTCAATGAGATTGGAACCCGGCACTTCAAATGTCTTGTCATTAGTATTAAATTACCAAAAACCTATTCTTACTAGGAGGTAATAGAATTTGTTTCAATCTCAAAGAATTTATACAATATTGAAGATGTGTAGTATGTACCCCCTAACGCAATCACGCGATTTCCTTAGAAACAAGCTACAGAAATAATTTATTAGTGAATCTTACTAACGAGATGTTCATCGAACATCCTACTTCATGTTATTATATTAAGCAATATAGGAATATAATAAATTATACTTCAAGATCTTATACGCTGAATAAGAGATCGCTCTTCAGAATCCGGTTACAAACACAAGGAAGTGACAAGGTCCCACCATTCACAATCACGCTATAGTCTAGTGTAAGAGTAAAAGCAAATTACAAATGACTTAAGATCTTTGTTTTTTTGGATATTCATTTCAAACCCGGTTTTCTTATATGCTTCGTGTAGTTCCCTGATCATGATCTCTAGTTCATTCATGTCCTTGCTTATAATAATTATGTCATCCGCAAACCTGAGGTAACTCAGATGAGTGCCATTTATTTTAACTCCCCTATTTTCTAAAGATATCTTGTAGAGCTAGAGTAAATAATTTTGGTGATATTGTCTGACACCTTTTTGAATTTTTATTTTATTTTTCGATAACATTATTACGACAATATTTGTTAACAAGTCGAGCTATGGAATTAAAAAAATGGACGCTAAATACCAAAACCAAACCAGACACAATGCCAACAGTATACTATACAATATACCTAAGCTACACTCTACACGTATATTCGTTTATAGGAAATATTCCAGGAAAATCAGCTTTGTAACGAACCTAAATAATTCTCGGAAAGCTGGAAACTGTTTTAATCTCTTCGTTAACATGCAAAGAAGGTTTGTTGAAGATTGCACCAATTTACCCTCGTGCTAAGTACAGGGTCCCAAAAACCGAGAAATTTTAGAACTTTTTTCTACGTATAGCCAACTAATTTAATTTTTTTAGTAATGCTTTTTTCCTCCCCCCCCCCTCAAAGCACGAGCATTGCTCAATTTTGAGAGAAGATTTTAATTATATTTGTTATTTTGTTTCTTATTTATGTATTATGTACTTTATTGATGAGTTAAATAAATGAATTATTATTAAAACTTTTTTTATGCATATATTACTTGGGATCTTGTTATCTTATAGGTAAAATGTACGGCGAATAGGGAAATCTTCCAGATCCAACATTCTTTCTAGCCTGCTGCATCCTCCATCCTCAAAACATGACCCATCTAGGACGACAGTCTAATGCAGTAGATATGGCAGTGTAGTAGGCATTCGAATAATAAAAGCAAAATTGTGACAGAATATAATATACTACGAGCATAGCCTCGAACTATTTTCGAAGTGTGTATCCTGTTCTTCTTCTTCTTACACAATGAACTCTATATAATAGTGATGTAAATGCTAAACATTAACATCGATATTGAAAACCATTGATACCATTTTCTAAACATGTTGATGAACATGTTGTGTTGTATTGGTAAAAAAATAAAAAGGATTAATTATATAAATAAATAAATTTGTATAATGTTACCAACTAACTTAATATGCTGCCGCTAGAATTAATAATTAATTTCATTACGTAAATTAAATTATTTACATAAAACAATTGTCATTTTATAATTTATGATATTCCAGAAATTCAAGCTGTCCAAATGTCGATCATATAATTATATATTATCCTGCTTAAAAACAATCATTTCGCCCACCCAAGTCAACATTGAAGGTAATAAAAATATACTTTACATGCCCAAATGTCGTGTGTAAATGCAGATTACGCTAGAAAATGTAAGTATATCTTTTCTCCTTCGTTAATATAATTATTAATTTATACGTAAAAAATATTAGAAATCGCTTATAATTCGTAAAATCCCGGGAGCGTACTTAAAATATCGATGGCTCGATGTGTGATTCGATGATGATATCACGTGCCTATGGCAGATGTTATTTAATAAAAATATATTATTTGCGATGTTATTTTAAGCGTAAAAATAAGTCAAATAACTAAATAAGCCTTACTTGTCGCATTTTTAGTCGAAAGGTGCATAAATTAACAATGATATCAACCAAAAAACGTAAGCTTACCGATAGAAAGACACATTACAATTTGAGGCTTAATATATAACCACAGTCCGAAAAACCACGTTAGGGGATAATAAAATGTTTTTTTTAATTAAAATGCATCCTTAGATGAGCGAAACAATTGGATATTAACGTTAAAATATCTAATTACAATCAAATTTTGACACTGTGAAAATCATAAACGTAAAATATCAACAAAAGAATACTTATTGAATTTTATGCAAACGAAGAAATGACTTCACACACATTTTCATAGTGTTGTATTGAAACAAATGATTTACAACTGATCTAGTCAGTATGACGAAAGAATATTTGATTAAGTACTTCAATAATCAAAGACTACGAGTATACCTACCTAGAAGTACTACACGTAGACATTTCTTCGATTATTTCAGAACAGATTAGTATTTTATTTGTTCGTATAAAACAACGCATGTTTATTTCTCTGGTGCTAAGAGCTGTATTGGTAATTCAACTTTTTTCTTGTTATGTCCTTAATAATGTTTCATTAATTCCCTCCATACCAATTACCAAGTATTACAATTACCAAAGATGTAGGCATTTATTTATTAACCTAAAATACATTTATACGTAGGCAGGCACCATCGTTCGTATAGAAACAAAAAGCTTGATATCTTGGGAACTTTTAATATCCGATAATATATTTCCGTTTGCGGCGAATAAAGTTCGAGAAATAATTACTATACGTAATTATACATGAGGTGGTGGATAGGCTAGTTGGTAACGCGCCCGACAATTAATCCACGGGCGCGGGTTAAATCCCCGATGCCGACTTACTCCACTTCACTTCACGACACAAGCTTTTCAAGCTTAGTGTGAAATGTACAAAGATCTATTTGGGTTTACTTCGATAAATACAGATTCATTGAAAAAAATAGGTACATACTCACAAGCCCAAAGCAATAATTGATCCCCGATTACCGAACATAACTAAAGTAATAGCATAAATCCAATGACATTTCAAAAAGATTATTAAGTACAATGAGGTATTAAGTTAATTATTTTATTTATTTTATTTATTTATTTAAACTTAAAGTAAACAACAAACACATATAAATATACAAAATGGACATAGTACAGATTATAAAACGTTGTTTACTAGGGCGAACTTATCGCAGAACTGCGATTTCTTCCAGTTAACCCCAGGACAAAACAGAAAAAAAGGAGTTGAACAAAAATATAGGAAAAAACAGAAAAAAGAAATTGAATAAAAAAATATATACGAAGTAGAAAATATATACATACATACATATGTGAGATAAAAAACAAATAAAAACGGAATAAAAAAAATAATAATCAATTAGATTTTTCTACGTAATTTACGTAATTTTTTACGTAAAAAAAATAATAAATAATTAGATTTTTTTACGTAATACCATTTCGACCCCCCTATAATACTTACAGTGTATGTATCCTAAACCGTGTGCGCCATAGAGAACATAAATTCTGCACTGCACCCTACATATTGCCTGAATTTCTTGCTCAAACTCATATTCATACAATTCGTCATCCTAATATCTAGGGAACCTTTATATAGGTTCCTTACTAATATCTCTACTTAGGTTCTAGGTTCTCTTATTATTTATTTCTTTACTTACACTTTTGGTGACCAAAATACAGAGATAGGTTTATCGGAATGCTACGATCTCTGCCAGCTAACCCCAGTCTCTTCTATTCGATAATCCTTATATTATTATCAGTGGCGTATATAGGATTTCATTTCGGGGGGGGCCCGAACAAAATTTTGAAGATAGACGTACAGTATAAAAATAAGAATAGCGCAAAGAATAAAAAAAAATCGTGAATGTTAGTGAAAAAGGTCGTGTTTTAAGTTGGTATTAATATTGTGTGCAGAAAACACAAACAAGAATAGCGCCGCAGGCGAAATTTTTTTGAATAATGGGTGAAATGAGTAACTTTCATGTTTTAAAATAACGTTTTTAAAGAATTGTTCAACATTTCGGGGGGGGGCCGAGGGCGCCACTGATTATTATAGTAGGTATAGGTATCTACTCTTTAGATGTGATTTAAAAAAGTTTTTTCTCAGCGTTTTCCTGTAGGTACCTACAGTAAATAATATTATGAAACAGTGAATACATGTACCTAATAAGGAAGTAAGTTATAATAATAAAATAAGTTTAAGAGCTTGGCACCAAGAATGACGTCACAGTCTTTTCCCACTGCATTAAGGTTCAAAATCGCGTGTCAATCGCATGATAAAATAGTAAAAATAGCGTTTTTCCATTTTTTGGGGTTAATTTTGCGTCTATCAAAAAACTTTTACGGTTATTCCCTAGATTTTAATGCATATTATCAGTACAAGAAAAAAAATACTCCGCGGCTTTTGGAAAACGAGTTTCCATCTTTCGGAAAAAGGATCGGAGGTTTTTTTCTTTTTTTCTTTTTGAGAAAAATATTCAAGATATAAAAAATATTTTACGGTTATTCCCTAGATAAAGGTTCAAAGCATCTACCCTATGTTGTTCCTAAGCATATTTAGTATAACGGTTGTCGAGATAAAAGGTCTCCCGTTTTTAGAAATTTTTGAAATGTCAGTATGCACACTCTTAAAACAAAATATTCATATTTCATAATATGTAATTTAAATTTTGTCTATATGTAACACATTACAAAGTTTTTGTATCACATTCGCCTGTTTGCCAGAATTACAAAACTTACAGTTACGAGTATATAAATCTGTCATCAGGCGCGACGCTACCTATAAAGAACACGATTCCCATCGAGCTACCTTTTGGAAAAAATGATAGGTATAATAATGTCTAATCTAACGTTATGCCATAAGAAATGTTAGCCCCGGCTTCCCTCCTGTAGAAATCCACCTTCGCCACTGGTAAGTATATTCGTTTTGTTTGAAAAACAAAAAACATTTAATTTATGTTTGTTAATCACTGGATGTTATATCTTCCATCTTACATTTTGTTATTTATCGAGTTTAATTTCAAATTTGTTTTTTGTTTGTTCTTGGACAAAGAGTGACAAAATATTTCATTAAAAGGGAAACGAGTCAGGGAATGTCGCGCAACGCTCTTAAATAATTTATTTAAGTAATTATTATTCCCCTGATTTCCTAGCGGATAAAATATTTGTAAATAAAGGAGCTCGACTTTACATCTTATGCCCAGTAAATCTTAAAATGCATCATCGTGAATCCCCAATCAAAAGTAAAATCGTCCAATGGCGAACCGTCTGAACACTGAAGTGATACGATCACCAAACGAATTTATTTATTTATTTCATACACGGCGTAAGCCATTTACAAAAAACACAAACAATACAAACTTGCTGTAAGTACGAGGGGTACCCAAAAATTACCTAACTGATGTTGTGGTGTGTTCTCATTTTGGGAGTCCATAGAGCCAGTGGCGTATATGGGGGGGGCGAGGGGGCCCGCCCCCCCCCCCCCCCCCCCCGAAATGTTGGACAATTCTTTAAAAAACGTTATTTTCAAACATGAAAGTTACTCAAGTTCATATTATTAAAAAAAAATTCGCCTGCGGCGCTATTCTTTTTTGTATTTTTTACACACAATATTAATACCAACCTAAAACACGACCTTTTTCACTTACATTCACAAAAAAAATTTGCCTGCGGCGCTATTCTAATTTTTACGTCTATCTTCAAATTTTTGTTGTCGTCACTCCCCCAAAGTCAAATACTAGATCGCCCCCCCCTGAAATGAAATCCTATATACGCCACTGCATAGAGCCATTATTTCTGGGTTAGTAGGCCGAAAGTTGTTGCTAAAGAAGGTTCCATTCGGCTTTTGTGGATTGATTTACATAGTATTCATTGTCGCTCGTCGTTTTTTCGGTGGCTCTCGTAAAACCGCGATGCAGTTATTTTATTTGCATTATGCTCAGAGCTGCAGACATCCATGGGTACATAGGTATGTACTTAATGTATAGGTAATATGGGTCGGGAATGGGGCTGCATTTTCAGAGGCCGTCCCGGGCGGTACTAATGCTAGTTACGCCGCTGCTTTCAGGTTACAACCAGGGGGAGGGGAGTACAATCTCATTTTATGCCTCATCCACATGCTGTCCGACCTTCCACGAGTCCCGCGCGAATGAGTAAAAAGGCGTTAACCGTCGGTTACGTATACAGTTCAAGACAATCACCTCGTCCGTACGTCCTTTTACTCATTCACACAAAACTCGTGGAGGGATGCCGAGCGTGAAGCGGCTGCATTATAGCATTATCCTGTACCGGATATAGAATCCTTGTTTATGGGTAGATTACAAATACATCCTGTTTTATTATTAAATCATCATGTTATTCCTAAACATTTGTTAGAACAACGTGTGTCGATATATGATAGGTACATAACTTCTGCATTAGGTATCAAACTGCCTTCTTACTACATAATAGCGTTTTTTATATTTTAATGTATTTTTAAACGAGGATAATCCACTGAACTTTACAATATTATGTAGCATATTTTTTTATTATACTAGCTGAGCTACCCGGCGATGCCCGGAAAAAAACTACCCATTCCGCACAATTAAATTTATAGGTTTGCGACTCGGCTACTTCTGTAAATTTGTATGAAATATCCAGGTTCGCAACCACTATATGTAAAATGTTGCCATATTGTGGAATTAAGAAAACTTACCCATGTTAATCTAGGGTTGGTAGTATTGGTTCTAATTGTCGGGTTTGCGCATGCGTAGGCAATCATCTCCACATGCGTATAGCCCGGTCTGTCTGCTGTGGCGTGACACATTAATTACAACATGGCCATCCTGTCATGTCGTATCTAGATTTTAAAGCTAAATATCTCTTCAAATAAGTGTTTTTTTTTTTTCAAAAATGGCGCCGTCAAAACCTAAAGCGGATCGGTAGAAGTGTTTATATGTGAATTTTCACAGCAACCTATCGTAAAATGCGGAGTTTTGCGAACACTTACACAAATTGGGACTCTTGCTTTGTTATATAGATTACTTACTGTAAGTACTGGTTGTTCTGCTCTGTAAGAACAATACAATGTACTCGTACATAAATTGAGGATACTAACTACTGATATTACGGCGAAAACCGCTGTTTCGAACATAAACATAAAAAAAATGCCTGTTGCCATAAACTTTTTTCTATTTTATATTAGTTGTAAAACTTTAGTCATTTCATTGTGAAAAATTTAGTACCTATCACAAATTTGGAAGAGGCATTTTCAATAAAACTGACGTTACACTTACTTTTTATAATAATATGTTCTTTTCTTTACTTATTACGGCTTTGCACCCGATTCACGGGTGATGCTGCAGTTTAATAATATGATAACTTTGTTTTTATTTTATTTTTGTAAGCCTAATTGTCATCATCATCATTATAATATCAGATAGGTAATATTTATTGTTCATCTTATTATCAAAATTATTGTACCTAATATTGTATGGATTTAATTTTATTTTGTTTTGTATAGGCACAAATCACTCTTTACGGGTGAATTACAATAATGTATTGATTAATAAATAATTAGAGTTATACTTGGAACATTTTATGATCCCAGAAGAATACCTTTAGTAAGACATTATATTTTTGGCTGTAGACCCTATGCGGCCGTAATCGGATCGACCGTATAAAAAGGTTATCTTAATCCTATAGGCCACATGCGGCCGGTTTACTCAGTTAGAATTAATAATAATAATAGTAATTGAATGTATTATATAGAGCTAAAAAAAATTGTATACTCTTGTGTTAATAAAATTGATTTGGAAATAGTAATAATAATTGTAGTACAGTAGCGTACCACTAACTTCGACAGAAAATGTATGGTATATTGTACTTATTATCATAATAATTTGTTATTTATTTAGAAATTGACTCAAACATATATCATTAACGTATTGTAAGCAATTTGAGGTTACCAGCGATAGCTCTGCAGTTGTTCACCAACCTTATCAAGCATGCATGGCACTTCACAACGCAAATGATTAACAGTTCATCAATAAAGATGTACCTATATAAATACTTACCTATACATGAGAAGCTGAATTATTCCCTATTATAATTTAATTGATGAGATGATACTAGAAACACAACATACAATGTGGGAGATATATTTAAATAGGTTCAACAATATTATAAGTATGTTATATGCTCTGCCAAACAGATCGAGCCAAATTAGTTGGTTTTTACTGTATTTGAGGACAGAAACTACAGTTTGTATAGACTGGACTACCTGCTCTGACCGGCAGGTAAAATCTATAGGATTATAGACCCTTGAACCAGCCGGCCGCATAAGGCCTATGCAATAAAACGATTAGAGGGATTACGGCCGCATATGGTCTACAGCCATACAGGTACCTACCATTTATACAAACCTCGTGTAGTAGGAAATAAATAATACATAGGATACTGTAGGTAATACAATAAACAAAGGAAATAAATAACAATAAGACACTTACCTAATACCTACTGTAGGCGGTAACACAATAAAAACGAAGTGTAGGCAGACCTCACAAAGGAGGTAAGCCGATGATATTATCGAGTCGGTGGGACATGGGAGGAGGCAGAGCGCCCAAAACAGAGAATATTACAAAATACAGGAAGAGGCAGATATCCAGCAGTAGGCGAAAAGTATCTGAATCTTCTTCTTCTTCCTCAGCCTTCCTCCCTCCACTGCTGGACGTAGGCCTCTTCCATTTCCTTCCACTCATCTCTCTTTCTCCCCCTCCGCATCCAGGTTCTTCCGGCTTGTTGGACTAGGTCATCAGACCACCTTTTGGGAGGTCTTCCGACGCTTCTCCTTTTGTTCCAGGGCCTCCACTGTAGGATTCTGGGTGCCCACCTAGTATCCTCTTGTCGAGCCATATGCCCAGCCCACTGCCATTTTAATTTTGCAATGCGGTCCATAATATCGGTAACTTAAGTTCGGCGTCTTATTTCCTCGTTTCTAATTTTATCTCGAAGGCTCACGCCGAGCATCTGCCTTTCCATGGCCCGCTGTGTACACTTTAAATTGTGTATGCTTTTGGCTGTTAGTGTCATTGTTTCTAGGCCATATGTCAACACCGGGAGGATACATGTATCAAACATTTTTCTTTTTAGGCATATCGGGATTTCTTTATTTTCAAACACGTGTTTCAATTTACCAAATGCGGCCCAGCCCAGACCTACTCTTCTTGGTAGTTCTGCTGTTTGGTTTTCTTTTCCAAGCTTTATCTTATGGCCAAGGTACACATATTCGTCAACTGTTTCTATTTCCCAATTGTCTATCATGAATTTATGCTTGGACGTGCTCAAAATTTTTGTATATTCATTTCCAAGCCCGTTATTTTGGATGCTTTATCTGAATAGAAAAAGATAATTCTATAAGTGAGATTGATGGATGCGGTCGGCACAAGATAGGGAGCAGTTGAAGTCTAAGGAGGAGGTGTATGTCCAACACTGGACGCGAGAAGGCTGAGAAGAAGAAGAAGATAATATTATTATATGTATTAACATATGGATC
Organism: Ceraclea dissimilis; assembly: GCA_963576895.1. NCBI lineage: Eukaryota > Metazoa > Arthropoda > Insecta > Trichoptera > Leptoceridae > Ceraclea > Ceraclea dissimilis. The sequence goes on from OY756360.1 coordinate 9,860,997, forward strand.
GTGTTTCGATCTATTTATTGAAGTACATGGCCCACTCCTAAAGCTATTCGTTTTATAGGTACCTACCTAATACCTATTTAAATAAAAAACTTCAGAAAACTTAAATGAATCTAAATCTTCTTAGCGAGGAAGATATAAAGGGTACAGTAAATACTTGAAATCTCCAAGCAATAAATTCAAATACACTTAGTGTCTACTATCACCTTTCTTCTTTCAATATAAGTAACGCACATAAAATGTAGTTGAACCCTTCCTTAAATAATTGCTTTCAACCTTATCTGCAGACAGTATGTTACTGTTAGTAGTATGTTACAAGTTATTCCGTCACAGCCAACGGCAATACTAACTGTATACTATTCCTATAGAGATAGAGTTTCAATGCTGACCGTTCGGAAGCAATCCAAACTCAAGATACATACCACCGCAAATAATGGATGTGTAACTGAAGTACTTAACTAGGAAAAAACATATTTCTATTATGTAGAAAAATTAGTTAAAGGACTTCTATGATACTGGGTGCAATTAACCAAAGACCCTGAATTTGACGTAAACCATAACCATAAAAAAAAGATATTCAACAAAAAGTACAAGTGAAGTATTATATTAGAACAAACATAAACGAATTCACACTGGCGAAAAACCTTTGAATGAAAAAAGTGATATTAGTGTCGAATCCATTGTTCTGGGTGTCGGGAATATGAATATAGTAATACTCCCGGCATCCGTAGGGGTTCAGGAAGGCAGGGGTAGGAGGGGGCATGAAAAAAGGAGTAGTCAAGTCTCATAATGAACGGTTTTTCACTAGTCTCTCTTGTATTTTATTTATTTTTTATTTTATTTTATTGACAGAATCAGACATTTATGGAAGTAAATTTTACAATAGAACAAACACATCACCAACAAACAAACCAGCAAATATTCTACATTTCACATAATTACAATACCATGAATGGAAAACACATAAAAAATATATTATATACAAAAATAAAAACAAAACACAGCCTGTGATCAGTGAACAAAAAGCAGATAGACAAGTAAGTGAACAATCCAGCAACAACTGAACAACGAAAAGATTAATTAAATAAATACAAATGGATGTATCAAACTATATTCACATAATATACCTACTAGTAACTAGATACACTAGGTAACTCTCTGACTACTAGTTGTATGTGCCAAGATAAGCCAAATTCACGATGCAGTTAGTTTCACTTAACGTTCACGTACAAAATGAACATCTTTAGCGTACGTTCTACAAGGATACCAATACAGACTTACTCGGAATACTACTAGCAACTGCAGAGCCATACTAGAATGTTCCTTCTAGTAGATATTGCCCTATAGCAAGTGCTTACTACTTCCTCTGGAGACCTACATTATATCCTCTAGTAGTCTCACCTGAGTTTCATAATATATATTTTTTATTAACTTATAATGTTCGTTACAAATAAAATTCGTTTTAAAAATACTTGCATACCGTTTAGCTTAATTTGATGTACCTGCATGAGTAAAAGAATCAGTCACGCCACATTCAGGGTAATTCGTGGATCGTGGACAAAAGATCAAGCGATCATGCCGACCAGACCCTCAAAACGGACGCATTTTGATTAAAAGTATGTAAACATGGTGTTTAAACCTGCTTCGGTCTACCTACTCCGGGAAACCTAGACAAAAAATGGTACCCAACCATGCAAATTGTATATTATAGTTATGGTTTTTGGATATGTCATATAGTTTAGTCCCCTGGTTTAGAAAAGGTAAATATTGTAAATCGTTTAATTTAAAACAAGTTTGTAGTTTTTTTTTTGTCTCGGACCAATAACAACAGAGTTGTGACCTTCTGAAAAAATATCAGACGAACATTTAAGCAACTTTATTTAAGCAACAACAGGTTAAAATGCAATCCATGAAATGGTTTTTTTGCAGGTTATTAAGGTTAGTCTCGTCGTTCAGAATCCAAGTTTGTGACCACCCCGCCCTTGTATGTTCACGCCAAAAACTACTGAAATTTCGGTCATTTTTCAGTTAATTGTTTCTATTTTTTTTTAATCATCCATTTCAAAGTGAACAATTATAAGTAAACATTGTAGAGTACCTATTAGATTTTCTGCAACTTAGGTTAGTCAAGTTTGTTTAAAAAGCTATTATGTAAAGAATTAACAAAAAACACAATTTATAAACGGAAAAAAAGATTTTATTTTTTTTATTTTCCAGAATGGAATATAGTAAGAAAAAATATTATTACCGAATATTATAGGACATTAAAAAATATATTAGACATTTTTGCCTTGGACTAATAAAAAATGAGATAAGCTGTTCTGAAAATTAATTTAAGGGCATGGTACCAGGAATGACGTCACAGTCTTTTCCCACGGCATTAAGGTTCAAAGTCGCGTGACAATCGCATGATAAAATGGTAAAAATAGCGTTTTTTCCATTTTTTGAGGTTAATTTTGCGTCTATCAAAAAACTTTTACGATTATTCCCTAGATTGTAATGCATATTATCAGTACAAGAAAAAAAATTAGTCCGCGACTTTCGGGAAACTAGTTTCCGTCTTTCGGAAAAAAGATCAGAGGTGTTTTTGTTTTTGAGAAATCTATAAGTACAAGATATAAAAAATCTTTTACGGTTATTCCCTAGATAAATGTTCAATGCATCTACCCTATTTTATTCCAAAGCATATTTATTTAGTAACGGTTGTCGAGATAGAAGGTCTCCCGTTTTTAGAAATTTTTGAAATGTCGGTATGCATACTCTTAAGGTTAATAGTCAATATTCACCTAGAATAGTAGGTACCTATTAAGTAATTCGGCTGGATATCATGTACCCTGGTTAGATATCATTTACAGAAGTGCATTCATACAAACAACTGCACTATGCAAATTCATATCCTTACCCATAGTTTTGAAATGCCACAGATATATGACAATAAGTGACTACTATTTGCATTACTAAGCGCTTCATATAAATAATGCAGCATGATCCTCTTTGAAAAGTGACTGCACTATGCATCCTAAGCCTGATTTACATCTCAAAATGTGTGCACAAGAGGACTTCTATTATTATTTATACCACAGTGTTGCCGTCAAATCACTAGTCTCAAGTCTTTAAATCTACGAGTAGAGTTGGGTCTCAAGTCTCAATGTATAACTATTCGAAGTCTCGCAAGTCTTTGAGTCATGTCAAGGCATGAATAAAGTCAAAAAACGGAAGCAAACTCAAATCATCGACAGATTGCTGTCAAATACTATTGTCGTGTTTTTCCTCGTCGAAACTGGCTATCAAATGAGTGGCTAAAATTACCGCAGATCTGTACACGCGTACACTCTGTAGCTATCTGAGAAACAAATGCCATTCCGAGGGGGGGGAGGGCGCCTGCAATCAGTAAAATTTACAGTCTATTCTAGTTATATTGTATTTTTAAATAAGCGAATCACAAGTAAAGCCTCATCTTAGGCTGGCCACAAACGTCCCGAAGTTCAGTTCCGGAATCGACCGTTTTGCAAAAAGGTTCCGATCAAAACCTCTCTCTGAATTCAGCGTCACCCCGATTTTAAATTCAGAAAGAGGTTTTGGTAGGAACTTTTTTGCAAAACGGTCGATTCCGGAACTGAACTTCGGGACGTGTGTGGCCAGCCATAGGCTCAAGTCGGATTTGTGCGACCTAGAAGACGAGTTCTTAGAAATATATAATACCATCCATCATAAACAAACAAATATACAAATTACAGCATGTAGTGGTTTAGAGTACCTGCCTACCAAATTGTTGTAGATTAAGATATGTCAGACTTAAAACCCCGGGGTCACAACTTTGTTAGGTATAAATTATTCTCGAGGTAGGCAAGTGTAATATCTAAACTAACGTAACATGTTTGCACACGATTAGCTCTTTGTTCTTCTTTTGCAACAAATGAATATATACGAGTAGTTACTTGTATATTCTCAGCACACAGCACACTAGGTACATATAATTACAGTCTCATCTTCAACGTTTCCCTTTGTCTACGGCGAGCGGCCGTTAGACAGAATACGTACTTTCATTGTGTCTGCTTTTTTATTGTGCTTTATTGGTGACATTTCTCTTCTTAAATTGCAATACTACTACTAGGTAGGTGCCTACTTGAATGTCTCTTTCTTTGTCAAATTAAAACTCAAACAATATAGAAAATATACTTACTACGTACACAGCTCTAAGTATTTGATATCACCTTTTAGCAATAATCCGAGTACATATTGTAGGCATACCAAATACCGTGGTTTTTATATATCAATATTTTTTTTTATTTCAAATATCGTTTGTCTGGGGTCCCTTACGGGGCAGAAAGCACAGAACTCCAGACCGCCGTATCCATACACACACCACTTGGACCCTGGAATGCCCTGGATGGATTAGATGCTGGCGACGTCCATGGTCGTTATTTATTGTTTTTGTTCTAGAGGTCAACTTCCTTCCCCCCCCCCAAGTAAATTCCTGGCTACGACCTTTCTTTCAATAAACCTCTAAATGCTATTATTTCTTGGTATGGCCCTTCTCAAATTCTGTTTCCCTTATCCCTGGTGTAGATACCTATAGAATACGAGGTGGAATATTGACATGACCATAGATAGTTCTTGAATCAATGTTTACCTAATAAATGAATTAAAATGTTTCAGATTTTATGCCGCTACAGAAATCAATTCATATATAACAGGTATCTCGTGATGTTTATTTCCAGTTCATCTTTTTGTTACAGAGTGGAAAGCGGCACCCATTACGTTGGACTGAGTGTACTTCTAGGAGGACTGAGCATGCTTGCAAAGGAGACTGGGATTACAGTATTTGTTCTCAACTTGGCATTCGACCTGTACAGATGCTGGCCCTATGTAAAAAGGTAATACTTAAATGTATAAATATTTATCGGTCAAGTCGAACGAAAGGTATTAGGCTCGTTGTTGTCGTAGCTTCGGTCCAGCTTCCAAGTAAACACGAAATATGCGGGAATAAGATTTAATAACGTCGCGTGATTTCATAGTTCTTCCACCACAACTTATATCTGCCGTTTTCGGCACGGGGAACCGAACGTGGCCGCTACGAGCGATGCTCCCGCCAAATGTGAGTGTACGTACAGACTATTCTCTGTAAGAAGTCCCCTGGTGCAAACTTGGTTTAGTGTTGCTTGATGTGATGCGATATGGTTAATTTTTTTCGATACTTTCAAATTGTATTTCAGAACTGTTGTTTAAAACATTTTGCCAATTTTTGAATTGTTAGAATAAACTGGCAACATTGTTTTTCTAACTTATGGTGGCGGCTTGAAGGGATTATTGGAGTATTTTTTCTTTTTCCAACTCGCAAAATTATCTTTTCTTTTAAATGATTTCTCTAGCGCTACTCTGTAATATTTTCGACATTGTAGGTTACTTGTAAAAGATACAATGTGAGAATTTTGGGAACCTTTGACAGCTCTTACGACAAGATTCGACAATCAGGGCTACCAACCATACAATCTAAACACCACTTGCAGGTAACGTCCGCACGATGGACAAGACGGATGAAATTATTAATAGTACCTACGTACCATCCGAGTAGATTAAATTACTAACGAATGGAAGTAGAATATTAGAGTTCGATTTTCAACCTTTATAATAATGCGAGAGCTGAAAGCAACTGAGAGCACTTTCGTTTGCATAATATGAACAGCGAATTCTACCAATTGATTACTGTTGGGGAATGATTAAAGATTAAGGACACGTACTATAAGTGTAAAGTTAATATTAAATTAGGGAACCGGTTCCTAGCCGGAAGTCTGGTCCAATTTTTTTCACACACCCCCTCAAAAGTTGTCTAATAAAATTAAATTAAATTAATTTATTGATTGTTTGAAGATTAACCTTATGGAAGCATATTGTAAAATTATTTGTAAAATAAAAACACTGTTTTTTACTTCCACTATATATTTTTGAGTACATACACCAGAGATCTTTCAAAGCTAATGCTTTATCTTCAGTGGTTATCTTTGAACTGATATAGATAACCACTGAAGATAAAGCATTAGCTTTGAAAGATCTCTGGTGTATGTACTCAAAAATAAATAGTGGAAGTAAAAAACGGTGTTTTTATTTTACAAATAATTTTAAATTAAATTAAACCATTAAAGTAACTTTGCATAGCATATAACCCCATTGACTACCTTTGAGGGGGTGTAAAAAATGGATTGGAAAATGGAAGGGCAAGAACCGGATCCTTAATCTTTGATCTATCCCCAACAATAATCAATTAATGAAATTCGGTCCTTATGTTATGCAAACGAAAGTCCTCTCAGCTCCTGTAACAATAACTTTATAACAATAAAGATAATATTTATGGAATGATGCCTGGAAATAATGCCGAATATTTCCATTTTAAATTTACAACAAAATCATATAATTTTCGATGAAATTTATCTGAGGTCTGAACTCATACACCTGTCATAATGATGTTCAAATAAACATTTTACCAAGTTAACAATTCTCATTAAAAGTTCATCTTGAATTAAGTATTTTCCACTCGACTGAATCAGCATAAATTCCAAGTAACTTTATTTATATGTTTTAACATAGGGCAGCCTTCAGTGGAATGATGCGTGTAAGTAAATGCTCCTGTGAGAAAAGATCCTCTAAAATGTGACCGTCTTTACCCGTCTGCGCCCAGAAATAATTACTTTAAATTTTATCCTGTGTAGGTAAATTTCCCTTGATATTCGAAATCTCTCTTTCTGAGTGAATAATTTAGAAAGATACAGGCACTAAAAAAATGACTCAATCCAATATTTTTTTAAAAGTAAAAAAAAAGATATTGAGTAACTCAATTGTCTATAAACTAGCTTAAAATTATTCATCTACACCCTACGATCAACAGTTTTGGGTACTTAGGTACCTATATAGGTGTTCAATTTAAAGAGAGACGAGTTATTTAAATAATTTTATTAAGAGTATGCATACCGACATTTCAAAAATTTCTAAAAACGGGAGACCTTATATCTCGACAACCGTTACTAAATATGCTTTGGAACAAAATAGGATAGATGCATTGAACATTTATCTAGGGAATAGCCGTAAAAGATTTTTTATATCTTGTATAGATTTCTCGAAAAAAAAATTGAAAGACATCTCTGATCTTTTTTCCGAAAGACGGAAACTCGTTTCCCTAAAGTCGCGGAGTAAAATTTTTTTGTTGTACCGATAATATGCATTAAAATCTAGGGAATAGCCGTAAAAGTTTTTTGATAAACGCAAAATTAACCCCAAAAAATGTAAAAAACGCTATTTTTACCATTTACCGTTTCTGTCGCCCGGGGCGGAAGCCAAATCCGTCGCCCCCTTTTTTAAGGATGTAAATAAGAAATGCTCCAAAATTTATAGGAATTGTAAGGAATTTCGAAACTGGAGTGGGACAACAAAAAATTTGATATTGATGTGGGAAAAAAAGCGAAAAAATAGCGTCGTTTTAAAGGAAAAAAAAAAATGAATTTTTGAAATTTTTCCCAAAAAATGCCGCCCCCTAAAAAGTGCCGCCCACGCTCCACTGCTGGCTTTGTTATATCAAACTCTTTTATTGACATGAAAACGTGTAGTCCGAGAGCCCGCTGCTTAATTTATGACGTATCTGTTTTTTGATCGAAATGTGGTACAAATGATAGCTTACCAATAGGGTTTTACATCGCACTAGGGTTGCCTATCAAAATCTTGCCGCAACCCCCCCTGCCCCCCCCGAAAAGGTCCCTCTTCGCGGTTTTTCGCATTTTATAGGAATATGGTAAGAGATAGGAGAAAGTAGTCAATGACAAAAATAATCCTTACTAAATTCTCTACAAAAAATGCCAAGTCAATTTTTTCATAGGACTAGTAGTTTACCCGTAATGGCCGGTCGAAAATCAGGATATTTTTTGAAAAAAAAAAAATTTTTTTGATTTTTTTTTCTTTAACTTTCTTCCACCCATTATCACTAACATTTTATGGAAAAAAACATTTGGCCTGCGGCGCTATATCGCTGGTTATTTTATGAAAAACTAAATTTTAAGAATTTTCGTCACTGAGTTTTATTGCAATAACTCCTAAATTAATTGATGTATGAAAATAAGTTATAGCTCGTTTTGTAGCTAAGACTATGGTTATTAATTCGTTCCTTGACTATTTTCCTGTAGCTCTTATCAATTTTCAACCAATTTAGTTTAAATTCATTTTTTTAGTTTTTTAAATGAATTTCGGTTTTGGACCGGCTATTGCGGGTAAACTGCTAGTTGTACGAAAAAATTGACTTAACATTTTTTGTAGAGAATTTAGCAAGGATTATTTTTGTCATTGACTACTTTCTCCCATCTCTTACCATATTCCTATAAAATGCGAAAAACCGCGAAGAGGGACCTTTTCGGGGGGGGCAGGAGGGGTTGCGGCAAGATTTTGATAGGCAACCCTAGTGCGATGTAAAACCCTATTGGTAAGCTATCATTTGTACCACATTTCGATCAAAAAACAGATACGTCATAAATTAAGCAGCGGGCTCTTGGACTAGTGGATAATATTTGAATTGAATCCTTTAGTTATACAAACATGGAATTCATGACAGTAAACAGTTCCGTACTATGAATGAGAACTACAACTACTCGTAATATAAATTAATTACGCTGTAATATTACCTACCTATTCCGTATTTTGAAGTATACTCGTATTTAAGGGCATGGGACCAGGAATGACGTCACAGTCTTTTCCCACGGCATTAAGGTTCAAAATTGCGTGACAATCGCATGATAAAATGGTAAAAATAGGGTTTTTTTTTCAATTTTTTGGGGTTAATTTTGCGTCTATCAAAAAACTTTTACGGTTATTCCCTAGATTTTAATGCATATTATCAGTACAAGAAAAAAAAATTACTCCACGACTTTCGGGAAACGAGTTTCCGTCTTTCGGAAAAAAGGTGAGAGGTGTTTTTAAATATTTTTTTTGCGAAATCCTTACAAGATAAAAAAAATCTTTTACGGTTATTCCCTAGATAAGGGTTCAATGCATCTACCCTATTTTGTTCCAAAGCAAATTTAGTAACGGTTGTCGAGATAGAAGGTCTTCCGTTTTTAGAAATTTTTGAAATGTCGGTATGCACACTCTTAATTGCTCGTTTTTCCCATTATCAAATATAAATTTATAATTATGTTTTTAAATATTGTGCTGTATAAATATGAAACCTACGTACGACTGAGTACATATGAGTTGGTTGCAGTAGCGTGAAGTGTGCAGGAAACTCGTATTTGGATTTGAATATACACACACATACGAATACACAAGCCCAGATCCTTTCTTCAAAAAAGAAACCAAACGAATAAATCGTTCGTTTATGACAATTGGGGTCCTTCTAATGATATAATGTTGTTCAACGGGACCTTCTTTTTTAAGAAAAGGATCTGGGCTTGCATACACAAACCCAAATACTTTCCTGCACATATTGCCCTAGACTATAATCCCGAATCGCAAAGTGTGGAATACATCGCCAACGCCGGGGTTTGAACCTGGCACTTCCAGCTTGAGAGAGTGCCGCCTTAACCACTATCCCGATTCACGAGATCCCAGCATTGCGATAAGGTCGCCATGAGTTCGCCCTAATAAACAAATGTCATGCTTTCTTATTGCTTGATAAAGAATTGTTTCGGTGTATGCATATGCATGCCAGACCCATAAAGAAATCTATACCTACTACATACTAGTTACTTCCATCTAGGTATTGAAGTATTGTACAACGAAACATACGGACACTTAAGATTTTTTGTAGGTATTAGATATGGGAACAAATACACAAACATTTTAATGGTGTCTACATATTACACACACAATTAAATTTATTTGGAAAAAATCTACATAGAATCATTATTCAAATTGTTCCTGTAACTGCCAATTCCTCTTCATTAGCAGAATTTTTATTGCTCGACGGGTTGTTATTTACTCGTAATTTTAAATTAACATTATTTTTTATGTATTTTTCTCCGCCAAATTTCCCTTTTGGTTAAAAAATAAATCAGCGTCCATGGTGATTTTATTGTACACGTCAATGTAAATGGAAAATTTAATAGAGATTTACCATTTATTTTTTTAGAATATTTTATTGGTATATTTTGCATAATTTAATCAGATTTTTATATAATTTGATCATTGACAAACAACCGATGATCAAATTAGAAAAAAGAGGGGTAGTAGGTACTAATTATTCATTCAATCTTCGTCCAACCTTCTCCCGACCCATTGTTAAACATGGAGCCAGTGCCCACCCATATCCAGAGACCTCTGCATACACCTGCTGTCTCCTGCATGTCATCCACCAATCTATTGGGTGGGCGTCCCATGGGAACTATACTCGTATAATGAGAATTCATTAATATTTTGTTTACTTTTTATATTATATCGCCTTAGTACTGATCTATGTAAGTACGAATATAAATTGCAGAAAATTTGAATCCTACAAACAATTTTATTTTTTTTTTCAGAACTGTCGTGGAAGTGAGATTGAATGACAGAGCTGTCCAGTTTTACAGGAGAGCGGTGAAAGTGATCTTCTCTCTAGCTCTGCTTTTGGCAATAAGATTGGCTCTTCTCCAAGGGTCTCTGCCAATATTCTCTCAACAAGATAATCCCACAGCGTTTCATCCGAGTATATATGTCAGGTAATAAAGTGCTCCAAAATCGTTTCCCTTTTAAAATAAATCGAAACGTAAGTATTGATGGTATAGTAATTCTCTACTGAAATTCGTCTACAATGATTATTATTATTATTTTTTTTAATGAAATTGGGTTTATAGAAATAAACCCAAATACATGTTTTTTTTTATTATTTTGTCAAGTGGTTGGTTGGCAGATATTGCCCATGGCAATAAACCCGCCATGCATTAGCATGTCATTACTTCAATAAAGTTTTTATTTATTTATTTATTTTATTTTTACATCTTTGTACACTTCACAGAAAGATTAAAAGCTTGTGAAGTGGAGTAAGTCGGGGATTGAACCCGCGCCCACTGGATTAACAGTCGAGCGCGTTACCAACCAGGCTATCGAGCACCTCCTAATTATTATTGAAGCATTTTATTTTCACGCTTGGAAAAGAGGCATCCGACGTTGTCACCAAAGCTGGCACACTGATCGTTATCTCGTAATCTATTCGAGATTGGTTAACTGCCCACTCTTAAGATGATCGCATTAGTTTTCCAATTAGATGTTTAATGTTTATTTTCACACAAGGGAAGGGACCTAATAGTTGACATTTTAAGAAAAAAAAAACTATTTTTTCTTATTAAAAAATACATTTTATTAAATACAAATGATATCTGAACGAACAGATCCTGCCTTTTATAGATGAAGAAATAAGGAATAAAATATATGGATTAGATGGTTTGTAAATTGAACATTTTTAAACCTCTAAAAAGGCACCTAAAGTTGACACCCCTCCCTCTGCCCCCATTAAAACGAAACTAACCATGTTTTATAACATAAATGAACAAAAACACATTATTGTATCGTTTTAAAAATCACAATACATTATAGTGCACGCCAAAGATATTGCAATATAATATTTACTTACTTGTTTACGTATCCTTGAGCAACAAAAAATGAGCAATTATCACGACATGGGATACAAAATATGTCGCCATTTTGAAATAAGTTATTATCGGATGCTGGTTTCTTCATACCTCACAAAAGTTAGTTTCACAACTATAATAAAGCCAATTCGGACAAAATATATCCAAAACTTTTCTTATTATAGTAGAAAAAAGTCTAAAGTCTCAACTATTAGGGCCCTGTCAACTTTTAGTGCCTTTACCTTAGTTTTTTACGCGGAGGCATGACTTTGCCAACACACTTCTCAGTATTATCAGCCAAAAGAGTCTACATATTATCATTCATGATTCACATATAAACTCATCAGCCTAATACTGGGAAAAATTCACCTATCCAGATATCACGGATATCACAGGATTAGGCTCAGATGCGCGGGGCCTAAAATACAAGCATTGTGCCTGAAATAACAGTATTTAGGAATCGTCTTACAATATTGCAAGTATTAATAATGACCGTTTTTTGCATTTTTATGTATAAATTTTCCGGTAAATCTATTTTTTTTTAAATTGTTTATTAGCGATTTTGGTATTATACCTACCTGTAGCTGATAATACTAATGGGATTATATATACCGACCTAGAATGCCAAATATTTTTTATTTCACCTGCTAATTCTATATATTTACGAATTTTTTCTGCGACGGTTGTTTGAATATTAAATGTATTTGGTACAGCGATGTCAATTAAATAAGTAATTTTAGTTTGTTTGTTATATAAAACTACATCGGGTCTATTATGATGTATTGTTCTATCTGTTATAATTGTTTTATCACAATGGAGCCTATAATTTTGATCTTCTAAAACCGATTCCGGGTTATATTGATAATATGGAATTATATTTCTCGAATTTATTAATTTATATTTTATAGCTAAATTTTGGTGGATTATTTTTGCCACATGATTATGTCTATATGTATATTCAGTTTGCGCGATTGTTGAACAACCCGAAATTATATGTTGTATTAATAATATAATTGATTAATAAATCAAGTACTTTATATTACCAACTTAAATAATTCTGGTGGAAATTCTGATCGGGAGTGTTTGTAACCCAGGACCGTGACATCTTTTGCAAGTTGATCGAATATAGTACGGAATTTAAAACACTTCTCGATCTCAACGCCTTCAGCTACGATCGATATATGTTTAGCTAGTGCTACTTTTCATTGACATAATAATTGTTGGTTCGTGAAAATATAGAGAACCGTAGTGATTATTATAATGAATGAATCAAATGTACAGAATTCAAAATAATTCACTACACCAGGGTCTTAAATCAGATAAGAAGTGTTGGTTCACCAATACTTCTTAATAATTTGGGTGGAACGGGTGGAAGCAAATATAGAAAGAAAGAAAAAAAACCGTCGCTAGGAGAATAGGTAGGTATGCGGGAAATCTTTATGGTGGGTCATAGTGGTCGTATACCTAAGCCAAGGAATGAGGTAATTAGAAAAATGTGCAATGGTATAAGACTGGTGTTGCGGACTGAAAGTGAAGAAATGGTGACGATAAGACGACAAAAAGAGTATGTGGATGAAAGAGAGGGTGTTCGTTAACGTGGCCTTCTTAGGGTCTGATATTGACTAAATACTCTGGGACGGACGCGTATAAACTAAAAGTAATAGACGTGCGGGTGTGACGAATGACATGAACCTGACGGAAGCAAGAAGTGCGTGTAAGGATAAGGCAGTGTGGCGTTCTTTTCTCTTGCCCAAGATCGAAAATGTGACTGATTTTTTATTTAGATGTGACAATTTGTTACAATAGTTCATTACTTTTTTCTCCTAGGCTCCTCACGTTCTGCTATCTGGCAGCGTTCAACTGGTGGCTGATGCTGTGTCCCGTGACTCTGTCGCACGACTGGCAAATGGGATCTATTCCACTGTTGACTACAATCAGTGATTCAAGGAATCTGGTGACATGTGTCGCCTTTGGAGCGGCACTCTTGCTTGTCTACAGAACTTTAACTGACATGGAGGTGAGAATTTAACTTTCTTATTCATTCATAATAAGTATGTAGGTTACATGGGCATCGCCAAGGGGGGGAGGGGGAGCAGCTGACCCCCAGAGGTTGAAATAGGTGTATATTTTTTCGTACTTAATGATAAAACCTCACAAAAAAACACATTACCTACTACCACACATTTTCTCATCAAATCATAAATTTTCTAAAATTAGTATAAAATCATAAAAAAATTGCCTGCGGCGCTATTGTTCATTACTTTTTTTAAAGTAAAACATTTATCATAGATATTGTTGTGCAAAGTATTAGTATATACATTTTTAATAAACAAACCACATGTCTTACTATGTCTCACAAAAAAATCGTCTGCGGCGCTGTTTACTCGTTTTTTGTGCTACATCAACTAGCTCCGAGGCTGGCATGTGTAGATATAAACTTATGCTTACGTGACTCATGACTTATTATTTCAATAGAACTCAGTGGCGTATATAGGTTTTCATTCCAGGGAGGGAAGGGGGGTGAGTTTTTTTTTTAAATGAGATGAAGCAGCGCCACCTTGACATTTCTCTCTTTCTCTAGCCATGATGTAGGATTAATACATAAAACGTTATAAGCGAGGTTACCGTCATCGTCGATAATGAAGTGTATGGAATAACAGTTCCTTAACAACGAGTATATGACAGACCACGTACCAGGCGCGAAGCTACCTAAGAACACGATTCCCATCGAGTTACCTTTTGGATAAAATTATAGGTATAATAGTGTCTAATCTGACGTAATCCCATAAGAAATGTTAGCCTCGGCTTCCCTTTTGCAGAAATCCACTCTTCGCCACTGCAACGTACTATTATATTCTGTTACGAGATTTGACAGGAGTGGTGGTCCTGTTGCGAATGTTACCAACTGTTACAGCACGGCTAGAGTACCTACTCTAGGAGGCGGTGGATTAAGTGATGAATCTGTACATCTTTCTATAGTAATGATACATCTAAATATATTGTATGAAGCAAGCAACCGTGTAAGTAGCGCCTGAGAGGACATTTTTGCCGTAAGAACTTTTTAAATAAAAATGACGTGTAGGTACCTACCTACAAAAAACTAGATTCACAAGAAAGGTCGTGATAAATAGCCGTAAATCTAGTTTATTTTTTCGTGAAGTATAATAATATGAACTTGAGTGTAGGTTAGTAGGTATATCCTATTCATTCATCTCTCTAACGACGCCCAAAGGCAGAACTGTGGGGTAACTAACAACAATTTTAAAAGGGTAGGTACTTATGCAATATGCATACATCGGAACTGCCCTCCTGCCATATCTTTCCAGGGAGCAGATATGTAACTATTTTAGGCAGGTTTATAACTTCTTCATCATTATTTCTAGAGTCGTTATACCTAAGTGTTTTACAATAACATTTTTGAAATCGCATTGTTTTATATTTCGGAAGGGGAAATATATATTATTATACTTAGAGACACCATATTTAATTTAGTTTCCAATTTCCTCTTGTAAGATATTATCGAGCAGAAGTTCAAATATTTATCTACAACCCTTTGATCATCAATTTTAGATGTTGTAACATGTTACAAACAAAGAAAGGAGTTAAGCCTTTGATACATTTACTACATAAGATCCCCGACCTACTCACTAAATGTAACAGTGATCTAGTAATAGTTGTTTTGCAGATATTTAATTATGTAAGCAATAACTATACTCAACATTTGATCAAAGAGATAATATTCCATATATTGAATCCACCCAGACACATCTTATCACAGCCGTAGGCAAGGGGGGAAGTTCAAACCCCCCCGAAATTTCTGAGCCAACTCACCATTTTAATACATAGGAGAAATGAGTCGCATATTACCACATCGTTTTTTCATACGTTACGAATTTTCAATAGGTAATCATTGTGAAAATCCATTATCTCACAGTTTTATTGCCTGCGGTGCTATCTTAATAGCAGTGAGGGTTTGTTCACAAAAAATAAACTAGACTTATAAACAACTCTGTTTTATCTACAAAATTTTCTAGTCGTTTCTCATGTTTTAACCCAGAAATGTATCCAGATTCGTTACTATTGATAGACAACCAGGTTCAACAATTCACCCATTTTCGAAAAAAAAATCGCCCGTGGTGCTTACAAGAAAGTGGCGGTTTGTTCGCGACGAATAAACTGGACTCAAAGACAGTTATTTTTTAGCCACCTTCTTATGTTTTATGCGTATTTTTTTGTGATATATTTATTTTACGTGTGTGTTAATTGTGAACGGATGTTATTGGTCTTGGGTATTGTATATTTTTGTACAAATGTACCTGACAATATTAATAAATAAAATAAATAAATACATAAACCTGAAAGAGACCCTCCCTAAACGTACTTTCTAATATTCTTTCAGCAACAGAGACACGCGCCAGTAGTCCTGGGAATGCTCCTACTCATCTTGCCATTTCTCCCAGCTACCAATCTATTTGTAACTGTCGGATTCGTAGTGGCTGAACGAGTCCTATACATTCCAAGGTAAGCACCTATACCTACATTACCTACCTATAAGTTAATATTAATATGATTCATGAACGCTTTTTGAAATCATATCGATACGATTTGTTAATCAGTATCATCAGCATGATCATCGCCATCGGTGTTATTTGCCATTTATTTGCTTTATGGCTGTGAGAGGTCCCGCTGCCCGTTATGTCATAAACTCATAATGCTTGCACTTTAAATCGTAATCAGTCTTATACATGCACGTATGTTTGTTCCACCATAACTCTGGAAAGCCTGAAGCTATTTTTTAAAAATTATTTATCGAATTTATTTTCAATTTTCCTAATATTCACCTTATTAAAGTAAGCTCTGTTGTGTACTGTGTCCTACACAGTAATCACAGTAATCACAGTATCATAACAGAACAGAACACTTAGTCGGGTGAATATTTTCTACTTATCTATGTGTAGAGTTTCTCCGCCTTTCGATTATTCCCCTTTTTACTCCTCCCTGTTGTAGAATTCATATAGTCTAAACGACAGTATATAAATATAAATAATTTAGGTATGTATGACCTACGAGCTACTACCTAGTACCTACTTATAATACATTAATACTCATCATCCACTTACTCATCTGCACATCGCAATTGTCCCCATTCGTTAGTTTACAAGTAGGTACCTATACTCTTTTTCACTTACAATATAATTAACAGGTCAAATGCAGAAACTTCTTGCATTGAAACTTCTTATAAAGGTCGATTAAATTGCATTAATAACTCTATACTCAACTCATAGCAAACTATGCAAATGAAATATCTAAGTGCCCAGCCTATTCACTACGAGAGAATACTTACTGATTAAATAACGCCTGCTGAACTGTGGTTTTATTTTTCACTGGTCAGAGGCATGGAGAATATCACCTCTCTCAACTGCTTTAAGACACCCTCCCTTTTCTTCTTTACCTTTCTTGATTTGAGTGGAAGAAGAAGGATGAACCGGAATATATAGCTACTGCTATACATAGATAATAGTGTAAATATTTAGGTAAGTACTTACATAATTTCAGATTCTTGGGGAGTTTGCTAATTTAAATTTATTTTGCAGTATTGGGTGTGTCCTCATAGTGACTTATGGAATTCAAGCCATTTGGTGGAAGAATCGCTCGGGCAGAGTGCTAGCTGTCGTGGGGGTTTCATTACTCCTGATCTGTGGAGCTCTCAAGACAATGCAAAGGAATATGGATTGGAGATCCAGAGAAACGCTCTTGAGGTAAACTTTAAATATTAATCTGATCCACACAAAAATATACCAAGTCCTACAGCTTTCATCAACATTAAAATACACAGATTTTATGTAATAAATTTGGATCTACTTTTGCTTTTCGTGCACTACACAACATAAATACATAAATGTCAAGTCAAGATGAAGTATGTTGTCATGGGGGATACAATTCACACCCATTTTCAATCAGCACTCAAGAAAGTTATTGACTTATCCAGTGACCACTTCAATAATGTTAATATGTGCTTACACAATAGTAGTTCAGTGCTTCACCATTAGGTAATCAAACTTACCTAGTATTTATTGATCATGCTGATGTTTATAAATTGAAATACTTAATTAGTATTATACTCCCTGATAAGAAAACGGCATATCCAAGTATAGCTCATTTTCATTTATTGATAGGTATTTGGTGTTATATAATTTTTATATTTTCAGATCTGGGCTTTACAGTTTACCCCATAATGCAAAGATGCATTATAATTTTGCCAATTTTTTGAGAGACTCCAGCCAGCCAGATGTTGCTGTCTCTCATTATAAAGAAGCATTACGGTATGTAACAACAATAATAAAAAATAAAACTATTATATTCGTAGAGGTATTATAACAATTCATAATTTGTTTACATTTCTATTGACTCTAGGTTATGGCCAACATACGCCAGTGCCCATAATAATTTGGGCACACTAGTGGAAACATCCCAGGCAGAGAAACACTTCTTAGCGGCTATTGAATATTCTAGAGACCATGTGAATGCCCACTATAACCTTGGCAAACTTTATAGGTAAATAGCATTAAGTTTATAGTATGTACCTACTTCAAATATTTAATACTAGCTGAGTAACCCGTGCTTCGCAACGGCAAATTTGAAGTAAATCGGCAATACGACCCGAGACGCGTTCTGTTAGCCAAAATAGTGAGTTTTAATGGCTCTATAAAGTATTAACCATCAACCGGGAATTTTCAGTGTTTAGATTTCAGATTTGTTACTTTTTATAACGTTGCTTTATAATCTAAGCACTTGGATTCCCCCGTTCCGTTAGTGTCTCCCACCCAGTGGCGTGGCTAGGGTTTCCACGTCAGGTAAGCCCACGTATATAAAAAAAGAAAATTTAAAAATTACATGTGTAATGAAAAAAAATTGCATGACTAAAAATTTTCGGAATTTCCTCCGGTAACTGCGGGTAAACGGCTAGTCTTATGAAAAAATGTATCCGACCTTTTTTGTAGAGAATTTATAAACGATTATTTTTGTCTTTGACAGTTTTCTTCTATCTCTTACCGTTTTTCTAAAAATTGAGGAAAACCGCGCAGAGGGGGGGTGGGGGCGTATGGGGGGACGCGTCAGATGGGGGTTCGGACACTCGATATTCTGAAACACCCTACCCCAGGTATCATTCTGCTATCATTTCAAAAGATTTGAAATATTGCTAACTTAGAACTGCATAATGACTGAACTATTCGAAATGACCGAACTATTAGTAACTTAAAGAGTTATTGATATGTTTGATATTGGTTTTGGCGAAGTAATTATATTTATTTATTTATTCTTTAAGAAAACAGTAAATGAACATTACGATTATAAAGAATTGTTCACTGGGGCGAACTTATCGCAGAACTGCGATCTCTCCCAGTTAACCCCAATATCATTATTTTTAGTAAAAGTTAGTATTTTTCTCTTACCTCTAATCGCCAAAACACCAGTACACTTTATTTCTTCGCACCTGACAATAAAACACTCACCCGTTTTATTAAAACAACATCTAATTTAATATTTTTAACCTCAAATAGTTAAACAATCGAAAATCGAAGAACTGTTTGAACGTTTTTAAAGTTTGTTTTGACATTCAATTTTCAAATGCAAAGATAAAGCATATTACTCATATTAGAATAGCATGATTAATATGTGAAAATATTTTTATGTTGGTACGTCTACAATTTGCATCTATACACACAGAAGAAGCCCGGCTTATGAATTCATACAAAATTTTGACAGTTGACTATACATACTTATATTAATGGTATGTATGTTACTACTATCGTAATAATGAGAGTGAAAAGGTAAGGGAGACAAGCCCAAATGATAATAGTGGGATAGAGTAAGATGGCTGTATGATTGTGTGACTGGAGTTTACGTGTTTTTCGCGGGTTCACAGAATTAGGATGTGTGAACTAGCGCCATCTAACGATAATTGATACATTTTCGGCATTGAACCGCGCGATATTTAAATGAATGAGAACCATCGGAAAACGCTTTATATAATATTTCGGAGATTTATTTCTTATTTCCACTGGGTAAGCCCGGCTTTTGGGCATGTATGGTAGCTCCGCCACTGCTCCCACCATGACTTGAACTATTCAAAATATGAAAAAAGACCTATGTTCTAGTCATGAAGTTCTTTCATGAGACGCCAAACACGGCGGTATGCGGTGACTGGATCCTCTCGATCACCTATTGATGTCTCCCGATGGCTGGAGCGGACAAAATATGAACTAAGATCTGGATTTCTTTTCCAATGCCCTTTCATTTGATACCAAACACCGCGGTGTGCAGTGACTGGATCCTCTCGATCACTTGACGTCTTCTGATAGCTGGAGCTAGACCAAATATGACAAAAGATCTGAATTTCTTTTCCAATGCCCTTTCATTCGATACCAAACACGGCAGTGTGCAGTGACTGGATCCTCTTGATCACTTAACGTCTCCCGATGGCTGGAGCTGGACGAAATATGACATAAGATCTGCATTTCTTTTCCAATGCCCTTTCATTCGATACCAAACACGGCGGTGTGCAGTGACTGGATCCTTTCGATCACTTGACGTCTTTTGATGGCTGGAGCTGGACAAACTATGACAAAAGGTCTGAATTTATTCTCCAGCGTCCTTTCATACAATAGCACACATTACTCCACACAGCCCTTGGATCCTATTAAGGAACCTATGAACCTGATCCTATCATAAATATTGTAAATAAATTGTAAACTTTGTAAAAAAACAAATTGTAAAATTGTAAAAAATTGTAAACAAAAATAAAGTTTTTTCTCCAAAAAATGGTGACGTTTAGATACAACTTATTGGTATTGTTATGAATTTTCAAGCAATCTATCACTCCATGCATCCGAACACTTGATAAAAAATTGAGAAAAAACTGATATTATATGTAATAATAGAAGTTACTACTAACTCCAGCGGCTGATTTTGGAACTAAAGTGAATGATTTTGTGTTATAAAATTCGTAATAGGAACTAATTCATTATTTTATTTATGTGTCTATGGTTACCGCCTCAAACATAGACTTATTATCTTCATGGACCAATAGTCTGGGCTAACACAGGAACAAAGTAGAGTGGAAACATCGTTTGTACTGGATCGGTCACGTGACCGTTGGCAGGATGGTAGGGTGGACCGTTTTAATTTTTTTTAAATCCGGTTGGGCGGGGTGCGAGAAAGATGGTGACATAAATAAAATGTAGTATGAAGGCATTTTAATTTTTAGTGTTTAGTACCGCCCCAAAGGATCAAATTTATTATTTTTTCCATATAATGCCCATTTTGAAAACTAAATTTAAAAAATTAACTATGTAGTCCATTTGTCCAAATAATCCGCAAATACCAGAAAAATAATTGTTTTAAATATCTAAAATACAAATTTAATTGTACCTGCTAATCAATACATTTATTTAATACCACGGACCGGACGGCAGTATTAAACGTCATATTTTTTTGGAAAATATTTCACATGGTAAATGCTAGCATGATATTGCTTCAATCGATGTCGAAAACTTTATTTTTTCCCCACACAAAATCGTTCCACCCTAACATGCAGGTAAGAAAGGCGGCAACACGTGTTCGTTGGCAAGCGATGTTTCCACCCTTCAAATATCAGATTATCAGTCCATAGGATAATATGTCAATGGCCTCAAACAAATATCGATGTTCAAAATACTAAGTGTGTAAGTGAAAGATACTAAAAAAATACTAAAAAATACCAGATTATATTTCATTGGCGGGGAGGGGTAGGATATGGTCCCTATATCAAAGTCAAACACGAATAGAAAAAAATTGAGGGGGAGGGGCTCTTCTGCGACACATTCAATTGCTTCAAGATTAAAAAAAGAATAGAACCTGATGACGGTCACATACATTTTTTAGGTATATTTTTTAGATAATTCCTTGTTTTCCATAATTTTTAAATATGAAACATACTAAATCATCGTGAAAATACTACAAAGTACAAATTCTTCCGAAAATACTAAAAAAAATACCAAATGCGATCTATCAAGACAAAATATACTAACTTTATATTAAAGTATCAAAAACGGACTTCATTCCTCAACGTTTCTCTATGAACTCGTAAAGATTGCCATACGTTGAAATAAAATAGACAAAATCATAGAAAATGGACAATTCGGAATTATAATTTACATTTGCGTTTTTTATCGCTGTTATTTTTTATTGTAGTAAAAAATTATTATTTAATAAATAAATCCTTATTTGAATATAATAAATCACTATATTACACATAGATATAACTGTATAAGTGATATTCAATATATTGTGTTGTAATATTTTACTTAAGAATTGGCCAAAATTATCTTACTGGTAACTATATTTCTAGCGGGAAATGTCTGACACTGACAGCTCAATTGTCAAAACTTTAGAAGTTGGTTGTTGTTTAAATGTATGAAATATCTGTTAAATGTATTGAAAAATCATTATTTTAGTGATGCTGGAAATTAAAACCGTTCATTTTCATTTTATTTTTTTACGAAAACCGTGTTACTTATGAGTTTTAACATGTTTTGCACTTGTCTTGTGAAATCAGTGCACATTAAGTGGATACTCAAGTTCCATTTTTAAAAATATTTATTATGGCATGTGTATGCAGTTTCCTGTAGGCAATTAACCTGGATTGACAATGAAATAAATGGGTAGGTACCTGCAATATTTATTGTGATAAGGTATTATTGTTTATGAGAGATGAAAAACTTTTATAAAAATCATAGATTATGTATGCCCTATTAGATTAGAAATGACAAAAAGTTATGATTTTTATGAGAACATCACAGAGTGTCACAGAGAAGATGAATCAAATGATGTATTCATCCATTCACAAACTGTTTCCCTACTATTATTTTTCTGTATTCGTCATTGAGATGGCTAATATATATTACTCTGATTCAAAAAAATCATTTTTTATCCCACCCATTATTGTTGTTTAATTAGATGTTTTTCATTTTATTAATTATCAGTAGTACACCATATCAGGGCATCTCTATAGCAAAAGGCAAAAGCTGACTTCTGCGGTGTTGTACATACATTCATAACATTTGTCAAAACGTTAAATTCAGATTTTGCCAAATTAATTTATAAAGAAGGATTAATTTTAATACTGAAACATAATAAATCATTATACTCTATTGTTGACCACATTTTTTTGGAAATAGGAGCAGTAAATACTTTAAATAAGTACGTTTAGTATTGAGTTTGACACAACTGGTAGACATATTTGATATCCTCTGTGAAGAAGGATTTTCCGATGATTTATAAAATGAAATATCTTATCAAACACTGAAAATTATTTGTTTTCTTATATCCTATGTAGATTTTGGAGATATTTACTAAATGCTCTCAATTAATGAATGCTCAAAACTATTTCATGTAAAAGATTACCCCGCAATGAATTAACTGGAAATTTGACACGAAGTACTCTCTGTTTCAAATATCTTGTACGTTGGATTAGTAGTAATTCTATGGAAAAAAATTGTATCCATGGAAACCCATGAGAGAAATGATGTGAAACGGGGAGTGAGAAAATACTAAGAAATAAAAAACATAGTACATATATAGAAATTTAAGTACCTACCTACCTTGAATAATATTTTCAAATCTTTGTCAAGTTGGTATCATCGTTGAATATAGATTGAGTGTTAAATTTATACATGAGACATAATTCTTCATAATTAGAGAAAAAAGCTTAAGTCCCTCATTAGAATATGATATCTGTGGTTATACAAAATATAGAATTTTCAAATTACAATGCACATCAATATGATATATTTTACTATTGTCTCACTTTTTAATTCAACGAATGGTTTCATTTCAATGGCAAAATCTAAATACAAACCTACTTCACGTTTCACAATGAATTTAACCTTCAATAATTTAAAAATAACTCATCATTTTAAAAACTGAGATCATGTTTGACACGATGGCAGACATTTTAGTCACATTTTAGTCGAGCAAATTAACTTACGATATGTTGTAAAATGAAATGTATTATCGGTGACTATACGTTATGAAATATTTTATGCGTAAGGACGGTCTAGAGTATGGCCTGTACGACTACTCAGTTTTTTGATGTACAACTCTCCACGGTTTAGGAGTCTATTAAGGATATAGTGAAAAATGTTAGAAACATAGGTACGAACTAAAATATTTATGTGGGATTTACCTCTAAAGTATGAGCGGTGTACAGATTAATATACTACACCTATGTATTAATTTCATTTTTTAGGAAGGGTAACAGAACACAAGAATCTTTAGAAATGTTGGAGAGGTGTATTACACTGGATCCTAAGTTTGTTCTTGCTTATCTAGAACTTGTCAACCTAAAATCAGAGGTATCTAAAGGACCTCTGTTGAGAAAAGTAATTTCAATAGAGCCAGACAACTCAGAGCATTATGTGAGATATGCTCAGTGGCTACAAAACAATGGTGAGTATTGTTCAAAGTTTGCATTCAGGGCCACATTCTGTATCCATTAATTTTCACTCAGCGAGTCAACGAGCGTTTGTCGCGTGAAGCAGAACACATTTGGGAGATTGTTCCAATTGAAATTGTCAAACAGAGATATGAGAATACTAATAAGAGTGCAATTGATATATTTTATGCTTTTCTTTTAAATGTAAATGAATTTTTTATCAGACAATGTGTCTATTAATTTAAACCTGAAGAAACGTTATTCCATGTCGGATATACAGATTAAAACAGAGTTACTTCACTTTGTTATATTTATGAAACATTGTATTAAAATAATAATATGTATGATTTACTTATATTTTAGGTCTCCATCTTCAAGCCCTCAAGATGTACATGAATGCATTTAGCATTAGCGAACGGAAGTCATTTAATGGTAGAGGAGATATTGAATCACTACGGGGTGCTTGCCTCATTTTGAGATCGTTTGGGCAAAAATCAAGAATCCTCCAACTGATTTCCAGGTATGAAAAATTTAGAAACTTATCCCAACATTGCTATAATGCATGACTTTAAACTAATTTCCACATTGTTATAATGCATGACATTAAACTAATTCCCAACATTGCTATAATGCATGACATTAAACTAATTCCCAACATTGCTATAATGCATGACATTAAACTAATTCCCAACATTGCTATAATGCATGACATTAAACTAATTCCCAACATTGCTATAATGCATGACATTAAAATAATTCCCAACATTGCTATAATGCGTGACATTAA
Organism: Ceraclea dissimilis; assembly: GCA_963576895.1. Classification (NCBI taxonomy): domain Eukaryota; kingdom Metazoa; phylum Arthropoda; class Insecta; order Trichoptera; family Leptoceridae; genus Ceraclea; species Ceraclea dissimilis. Next base: position 9,885,835 of record OY756360.1, read on the forward strand.
ACTAATTCCCAACATTGCTATAATGCATGACATTAAACTAATTCCCAACATTGCTCTAATGCATGACATTAAACTAATTCCCAACATTGCTATAATGCATGACATTAAACTAATTCCCAACATTGCTATAATGCATGACATTAAACTAATTCCCAACATTGCTATAATGCATGACATTAAACTAATTCACAACATTGCTATAATGCATGACATTAAACTAATTCCCAACATTGCTATAATGCATGACATTAAACTAATTCACAACATTGCTATAATGCATGACATTAAACTAATTCCCAACATTGCTATAATGCATGACATTAAACTAATTCACAACATTGCTATAATGCATGACATTAAACTAATTCCCAACATTGCTATAATGCATGACATTAAACTAATTCCCAACATTGCTATAATGCATGACATTAAACTAATTCCCAACATTGCTATAATGCATGACATTAAACTAATTCCCAACATTGCTATAATGCATGACATTAAACTAATTCCTAACATTGCTATAATGCATGACATTAAACTAATTCCCAACATTGCTCTAATGCATGACATTAAACTAATTCCCAACATTGCTATAATGCATGACATTAAACTAATTCCCAACATTGCTATAATGCATGACATTAAACTAATTCCCAACATTGCTATAATGCATGACATTAAACTAATTCACAACATTGCTATAATGCATGACATTAAACTAATTCCCAACATTGCTATAATGCATGACATTAAACTAATTCACAACATTGCTATAATGCATGACATTAAACTAATTCCCAACATTGCTATAATGCATGACATTAAACTAATTCACAACATTGCTATAATGCATGACATTAAACTAATTCCCAACATTGCTATAATGCATGACATTAAACTAATTCCCAACATTGCTATAATGCATGACATTAAACTAATTCCCAACATTGCTATAATGCATGACATTAAACTAATTCCCAACATTGCTATAATGCATGACATTAAACTAATTCCTAACATTGCTATAATGCATGACATTAAAATAATTCCCAACATTGCTATAATGCATGACATTAAACTAATTCCCAACATTGCTATAATGCATGACATTAAACTAATTCCCAACATTGCTATAATGCATGACATTAAACTAATTCACAACATTGCTATAATGCATGACATTAAACTAATTCACAACATTGCTATAATGCATGACATTAAACTAATTCCCAACATTGCTATAATGCATGACATTAAGGCTTTTGGAAAAGCAAAACAAAATTCGCAAATGGGTGGGGCTATGACAAAAATTCCCCTCGAACCCCTTCACACCGCACCAAAGGAACGCCCCTTTTCTATTGTCTAAGGTCCTAAGTTTTTTTTGTATAGAAATTACCTGTGCTTAGTAAGTGTTGTCGGTATTCTGACAATAGATAATATTGTAGACAATAGATCTGTAGACACTGCAGCGCAGCGGTCAGGTAATGTACAATCTTTACAAAATTCGGAAATAAATAACAAGTCACATTTTTTAAATTTTATAATATTCGTGCTGAACTACTTCACAGTTCACACTATGAATTTTTAGAATACTAGGTACTAATAGATAATTATATTTTACAGGATAGAAATTATTAGGTATCGAATCACAATACCTATTACCTGCATACCTAGGTATCTATTTTTATTAGTCGCTTGGAATACCTAATTTCATGTATCACTCGAGCTCGGGTGCTTTGTCCGAAGAGAGAGAGAGAGTACGTATTTAGATATGTAATTAGTACTTCAGTTACAAGATGCCCAGCTCAAAACCTAGGTATAAATTAGTAAAAATAATACTTATCATATCACTCAGTTTGCTAAGAGATAAGTGTAAGTACAATGTGAAAATAGAACATACCTATCAGTGATAGGTATGATAGGCTATCACTTAATGATCTGCACGTCTCATAATGAATATAGACATCTCCAAAATAATAATAATTATTAATTAGTATAAGCTAAAATAATGAATTCATAATAGTATTTACCAAATTAAAGGACCTATTATTATTATATTATTATCTACCCTATAGAAAGTATTATTACCTAGATTAGAAAACAACAAAAAGTATTTACAACTATAGGCAATAAATGGATATATTACAACAATGGAGATAATTGGTAATATAATAGGATTTGCAACACCTCTGAAGTATTTTACCATCCATAAATCACATAGCTAGCAATAACAATAAGAATATTTTACAGTTCCTAATACTATTATGTTAATTATGTATACTACAAAAATACTAGATACCTACTATGACTAGGTAGGTACACAATTTACCTACATATAAGTATTCCATTACATAATACTCGTATTTTCCAAGTCATGTAGGTATGTAACGCTTGCCCATTGGAAAATTTTGCAAGTTCCATGAATATGTATGTAAATTTAAAGCAGCGACGCCTTTGTCGGTAGCTAGACATTTTCGTCGTGTTTCACATTTTTAAAATTTTATGAATGAAAAATTTTAATTATCGAATAGTACCGTACCTACTAATGAAATTATGAATGAAAATAGTTTTGAAATATTTCTTTAGTGGAAATAATCAAGTAAGTACCATACCTGCTGAGTCAGTCAGATATACATATAACTAGAGACTGGAAAATTTCGCGATCGCGATAAAACGAATTTATTCGCGAATTTCGTGCTTTTTACGCGAATAACGCGAATTTCGTGTTCTTTACACATATAATGCGAATTTCGGCATTCTTTTACAGGAATAACGCGAATTTTCGCATACTTGACGCGAATTTTGACCTTCATTTTGGAAAACATCGTGATTGAAACATTATCAAAAGGAATGTGGCTTTGAAAAAATCTTGCAAAAGGGGATTTTTTTGTTTTATTCAAATATTGTTGTTTTATTTTATTGTTTCAGGGATTTTTGTATGAAATATTGTTTACGACCAACTTTTTTTATATTCTTGTATTAAAACCTGCAAAATTGACCACTTTAATGACATAAATGTATGAAAAATAACACCACATTTTGCCAAAACTATGAAAAATAACACTCCTTTTTGCAAAAAATAACACCACATTTCTCGAAAAATAACACCGATTTTTTCCAGTCCCTACATATAACATATAACACGATTTACTTTTGTATGGTTCATCAGGAAACTTTTACACATATACATCCATACATCCGTAGCTGGTTACTCCCAATTGGGAAGGCCGTGGTGATACAGATGGATAGAATAAAATATATTGAACCTAACAATATTTTAAGCCCCATAACAATAATGTGTTTAGTTGAATCTTGAGTGTAGATACATTACTAAGTCGAATGACGCGATATTTATCTAGTAATTGGCTTTCTTTACTTTTGAAAATGAAAGAAAATTTCAAATAATAATTATTTCCCTAAATCCATTACAGGCAGGTTAGGTCCGTTAGATGTGCCTACCTACTCACAATAGGTACCTACACTACCTACCTACTTGCTAATTCCTAATTAGTAATTATACCACATAATGTATACCTACCATACCTATGTACCTACTGCGTGAAATAAATAAAAAAATCTTTGAAAGTCCATAATACATCATATTTATCTATGAAGGAGATTTTATTCCAAGAACTTCATTAGTCATGATGTCACAACACAGTAATGACAAAACAAATAAAAATATTTTGGCTTTGAAAATCTTATTATGACTATAGGTAGGTAGGTACTTATTATTTTTAATATCCATAATTATATTTTATGTTATAATAAAATCATTAATTAATCTGCTACCGAACACGCCTTTCATAAATTCGAGAAGGCAGCTAATCAAATTATATAAAATGTACGAAATTATTTAGAGAACATTTTCTCCAAAATACAAAAAAAAAACATGTTGCAGTTCCACGTCTGATCACCTCGAGAGCACACTCGAGAATGAAGGCGTATCCGTAGATGTAAATGGAAGCTTTGAAAACTATTATATGAGAACGTATGCTGTTAAGGAATATAATCCCGTACGCCCGAGTCCAGTATATTTCAATAAAGCTTCTTTAGAATTACGCAAAATACGGTTTATTTGATTTTACACGAAAAGTAAAAACATTACGCAAAAACGAAAACGATAACTTATTAGAATTATAAATTACCTTTATTTTAAAAAAAGAACCATGCTTCTAAACCTCATAGGTTTTGAGTTATTTCCGATTAAACTAAAAAAACAAGTATTTTTATATATTTTTTTGCGGAAAAGGTACGAAAAATAAAAAAAATATAATACGACGTCTGTTTAGCTAGATAATTAAGGAATAATATATATTTTTTTTAAAGATCTAACTTTTAAGAGGACGGCGCAGTATGCCTCCGAAAAATACCAAAAATACGAAGTTGGCCAATCCTAACACCTTAAACTAATTCACAACATTGCTATAATGCATGACATTAAACTAATTCCCAACATTGCTATAATGCATGACATTAAACTCATTTTCACATTGTTATTATGCATATATATAATCTTATTAATAAAAAATAAATATATATAAATATAGGTATTATATATACTTACCTACCTATTATACCTATTCCCAACATTGTTATTATGCATGACAATAAAATATATGACTCATGGGTGGACGCCTCGTAACTATCATTTTTACCAATACTGTGTTATATTGGTTATAAACAGCAAAATATTTAAATTTTCACACTGCATCTGAAAGGTAACATCTCAGATCTAGCAAAAGAAAAATCCCAAACATTTTATATGATTACACGTAGGTAAGTAATTCATACACTTAAGTGTTTTAATTGATACCTTCTCCTGTAAAATTTAGATTTTGTCAGTTATAAGGGCTCAACTAAGGACCATCAATCATGTAAAATAACTAACCTTTCTACTTACTTTGTACTATAATAAGATAATACAGTAAATGTAATGGTCGTAGTCCTAAGATTGGTCTGCATCTCTCCATGATCCCTCACTGATTACCCGCCAGCCTCTTCATATCTTGATAGTTGCCCAGCACACATTACTATTTATTATTAACTAGCTGAGTAACCCGTGCTTCTCAACGGCAAATTTGAAATAAATCGACAGTACGACCCGAGACGCGTTCTGTTAGCCAAAATAGTGAGTTTTAATGGCTCCATAAAGTATATAACCATCAACCCGGAATTTCTCAGTGTTTAAATTTCAGATTTGTCACTTTTTATAACGTTGCTATATACTCTAAGCACTTGGATTCCCCCGTTCCGAAGTTGTCTCCCGCCATGGCTGGACCTATTCAAAATATAAAAAAAGATCTATGTTCTACTAATGAAGTTCTTTCATGAGACGCCAGACACGGCGGTGTGCGGTGACTGGATCCTCTCGATCACCTGACGTCTCCCGATTACTGGAGCTGGACAAAATATGACCTAAGATCTGGATTTCTTTTCCAATGCCCTTTAATTCGATATCAATCACGGCGGTGTGCAGTGACTGGATCCTCTCGATCACTTGACGACTCCCTATGGTTGGAGCCGAACAAAATATGACATAAGATCTGAATTTATTTTCCTACGTCCTTTCATACAATTGCACACGTGACTCCACACAGGCCTTGGATCATATTAAGGAACCTATGAACCTGATTCTATCAGAAATATTGTATCTCTTAAGAAAAGATTTTTCTCCAAAAAATGGTGACGTTTAGGTACAACTTATTGGCATTGTTATGAATTTTCAAGCAATTCATCACTCCATGCATCCGAACACTAACAAAAATTTGAGTTTTGGTTTAAGTATATTATAATATATGTTATATAATAATAATCAACGTTACTACTAACTCCAGCGGCTGATTTCGGAACTAAAATGAGCATTTCAATGATTTTGTGTTATAAAATTCTGAATAGGAACTAATTCATTATTATTTACGGGCATGGATTTATAATACTAGTAAACTGGATGAAAAACATAGGTGTTTGTCTATACATTCTGTTCGGTTCTAGGGAAAATGGCCAGTTAGGCAAAAGAAGCAAAATGGAGGATTTTCCATACTAAACGGGCTATATGAAACTGCGGTTTTCACATGGATTTTTGGTTTTCACTGTTTATATTTTAACTGAAAATGAATCATAGACATCATATTGACATAATTATAGGACCAAGGGATGTAAATAGTCCGTTAATCAGAATTTATGAGCAATTTTATAACACAGGAAACGGCACAGGGTGGAAGTAAATTAAATTACTTTTATTTATTTTCCTTATTCTTTTTTTTCAGATTTTCCTTTAAGAATTAAACCTTATGTATCGCTTAAGAAAAAAGAATGAGAAAAAATGTGTTTTCAGTAGTTTCCTATCACTAATTATGATATTGAATATCACGGATGTGAAGACGTTTTATATATATCATTTATTATGTAGGAATTTATTTTTTCATATTTTTTGTCATTTAAAGCTAATGTGTATGTATTTATGAATTTTCGTGCAATGTTTAATTTATGTTGTAATTAATGACAATAAAATAAAAGTAATTTAATTTACTTCCATCGTGCTCGTTTCCTTTGTTAAAGAAATTGCTTATATAAATCCTGATTAACGGAGTATTTACATCCCTTGGTCCTATAATTATGTCAATATGATGTCTATAATTCATTTTCAGTTAAAATATAAACAATGAAAACCAAAAATCCATGTGAAAACCGCAGTTTCCTATAGCCCGTTTAGTATGGAAAATCCTCAATTTTGCTTCTTTTGCCTAACTGGCCATTTCCCCTAGAACCGCAATAGTCGGTCAAGAGATGAATCCAGTTTACTAGAAGTATTATACATCCATGTTTACGGGTCTATGGTCACCGTCTCAGACATAGACTTATTATCTTCATGGACCAATAGTCTGGGCTAACACAGGAACAAAGTAGAGTGGAAACATCGTTTGTACTGGATCGGTCACGTGACCGTTGGCAGGATGGTAGGGTGGACCGTTTTAATTTTTTTTTAAATCCGGTTGGGCGGGGTGCGGGAAAGATGGTGACATAAATAAAATGTAGTATGAAGGCATTTTAATTTTTAGTGTTTAGTACCGCCCCAAAGGATCAAATTTATTATTTTTTCCATATAATGCCCATTTTGAAAACTAAATTTAGAAAATTAACTATGTAGTCCATTTGTCCAAATAATCCGCAAATACCAGAAAAATAATTGTTTTAAATATCTAAAATACAAATTTAATTGTACCTGCTAATCAATACATTTATTTAATACCACGGACCGGACGGCAGTATTAAACGTCATATTTTTTTGGAAAATATTTCACATGGTAAATGCTAGCATGATACTGCTTCAATCGATGTCGAAAACTTTATTTTTTCCCCACACAAAATCGCTCCACCCTAACATGCAGGTAAGAAAGGCGGCAACACGTGTTCGTTGGCAAGCGATGTTTCCACCCTTCAAATATCAGATTATCAGTCCATAGGATAATATGTCAATGGTCTCAGACAAAATTCGAAGAGCCAAAATACTAAGTGTGTAAGTAAAAAATACTAAAAAAATACCAGATTACGTTCCGTTGACGGGGAGGGGGAGGAAATGGTCCCTAGATCAAAGTCAAAATGCTATAGAAAAAAAATGAGGGGGAGGGGCTCTTCTGCGACACATCAAATTGCTTCAAGATTAAAAAAAAAATAGAACCTGATGACGGTCACGTACATTTTTAGGTAGATTTTTTACATAATTTCTTGTTTTAAAACTAAAACATACTAAATAATCGTGAAAATACTACAAAGTACGAATTCCTCCGAAAATACTAAAAAAAATACCAAATGCATTCCATCAAGCCACAAAACTACTAACGTTGTTGTAACATACTCAAAGGTATGAAGGCGACGCAATAGAATTGCCATACGTTGAAATCAAATGGACAAAATCATAGAAAATGGACAATTCGGAATTAATATACATTAGCGTTTTTGATCACTGTTATTTTTTTATTGTAGTACTAAATTATTATCTAATAAATAAATCCTTATTTGAATATAATAAATCACTGGATTACACGTAGGTATAAGTGATATTGAATATATTGCGTTTTGATATTTTACTTAATAACTGACCAAAATTATCTTACTGGTAACTATTGGATGACACTGACAGCTGAATTGTCAAAACTTTGTTTTGTTATGCTTATAAGTTTGAAAACTGTTAAATGTATTAAAAAATCATTATTTTAGTGATGTTGGAAATTAATACTGTTCATTTTCATTTTTTTCTTTACGAAAACCGTGTTACTTGTGAGTTGTGACATGTTTTATACTTGTGTACTTGTGAAATCAGATCAGTGCACATCATGTGCATACATTCACTCAAGTTCTATTTTTAAAAATATTTATTATTATGGCATGTGTATGCAGTTTGGTGCAGGCAATTAACCTTGATTGACAATCAAATTAATGGGTAGGTACCTGCAATATTTATTGTGATAAGGTATTATTGTTTATGGAAGATGAAAAACTTTTATTGAAATCATAGAGTGACATAGAGTAAGTATGTCCTATTAGATTAGAAATGACAAAATATTATGATTTTTATGAAAACATGAATAAATTAATGTAGGCATCATTTATTCACAAACTATTTACTTACTGTTATTTCTCTGCATTCGTCTTTGAGATACCTAATATGTGCCCAGTATTGTTGAATATTGTAGTTTAATTAGGTGTTCTACATTTTATTAATTCTTCGATAGTACACCATATCAGGGCATAATTTTATCTCTATAGCAAAAGCTGACTTCTGCGGTGTTGTACATTCATAACTGTTTGTCAAAACGTTAATTTCAGATTTTTGCCTAATTTATTTATAACGAAGGATTAATTTTAATACTGAAACATAATAAATCATTATGCTCTATTGTTGACCACTTTTTTTTAGAAATAGGAGCAGTAAATACTTTAAATAAGTATGTTTAGTATTGAGATTGACATGACGGGCAGACATACTTGATATACTCTGTGAAGAAGGATTTTCCCATGTTTTGTGTAATGAAATATCTTATTCAAGACTACAAATTATTAAATTATTTATATCCTATGTTGATCCTGGGAATGTTTACTAAATCCACTCAATTAATGAATGCACAAAACTATTTCATATAAAAGATTACCCCGGAATGAATTAACTGGAATTTTGACACGAAGTACTCTCTGTTTCAAATATGTTGTACGCTGGATTAGTAGTAATTCTATGGAAAAAAATTGTATCCATGGAAACCCATGAGAGATATGATGTGAAGCGGGGAGTGAGAAAAATACGAAGATACATATGTACGAACTAAAATATTTATGTGGGATTCCATCCGTCTTGTCCACCGTGCGGACCTTACCTGCAAGTGGAGTTTAGATTGTATTGTTGGTAGCCCTGATTGTCGAATCTCGTCATTAGAGCTGTCAAAGGTTCCCAATATTCTCACATTGTATATTTTACAAGAAACCTACAATGCCGAAAATATTACAGAGTAGCGCTAGAGAAATCATTTTAAAGAAAAAATAGTTTTGTGAGTTGGAAAAAGAAAAAATACTCCAATAATCCCTTCAAGCCGCCACCACAAGTTAGAAAAACAATGTTGCCAGTTTATTCTAACAATTCATAAATTGGCAAAATGTTTTAAACAACAGTTCTGAAATATAATTTGAAAGTAGCGAAAAAATTTAACCATATCGTATTATCACATAAAGTGTACCGCACCAGCGATGTACGGTAGTGATGAGACTGTAAAATAACAATATTAATCTCGCTGTGTAATAGGTGATGGCCGTGACGACGTGTGATGGTCCGTGGTAGCTACGATGAAGGGGTGTGTAGCGGGAGCAAACGCTTCGTTCCGTCAAATATCTCGATGTGAGACGTATAGCACGCTATACAGCGGCTATACGAGCACTTTCCCGAGTAACTACCCCTTTGTGAATCGATCGAAACGCACTAACGAGCCTCCTTTAGTCAATCCCTATGGGACCAACGCCGGTAGATTCTCGCTAGTACGATCTACTAGTAGACACGTAGAAGGTAGCAACTGCGGTAGGTGATCGCCTCGATGTCCTGGTACAGCCAAAGGTCGGTGGATGGTGGGGCGTAAATCCGATATCCAAGCCAAGGTCAGTAAGAGGTAGTCCAGAAATCCAGTCCGGTATGCAGCAAGGTCCAAAGTGTTGTAAATCCAAGAGAAGTCCGGAGCAGACAGTGGTAAGTGGTAGAGACGAAACGACGGATTGATTGCGAATGTTGTTTATTATGAAAATACATGCGACTATATCTCGTTCGTGTGACGGCGGCGCGCGCGGGTTCGGGTACGCTGAGCGCCCGACGTAAGTAAGTACTTCACCCCGCTACCCTACACATTTCGCTCCGACCCGCTGTGCATGACAGTCGCATCGGAGCGGTGAGTAGCCGCCACACAAACGAGTACTACATGAAAATATAATATTACAATGAAATAATATGAAAGTTAATCAAACTCCTGCACGAGCTTCCTATAGACGTCTACGTATATTCAACGTTTTATTTATTAGTCTGTGGAGGCCCGTGCTTACATAGCTACATATTTCATTTTTTATTAATTACAAATAATTGAGGTTTGTATCCTCCTTTCGCCGTTCCATACATAAAGCAACACTATACCAAGTTTGCACCAGGGGACTTCTAACAGGGAATTGTCTGTAATCAACCAATCTGAGTAGTGAAGGAATGCAGTAACCCAAATGTCATTTCAGGTGGCGTGTTGGTAGGAGCTGGGGTGGTCTGATGCATCTAACTAAAGATATTTATCTTCACCAGTGGAAGTTAAGGCAGGAGCTCACCATAAGAGCCAACTACTATTCACATCATTCTGCATCACAGGAAGAGAGCATTGCCGCTTCCGTAAGTTTTTATATAACTTCCTACCTATTTCTATTATTATTATGCTTGAATCTTGTAGTTGGTACCCATGAAATAAACAACATCTCAGGGAAATAGATAAAAATATTTTATTTATTTATTGGACACTAATTATATTTTCTGAAAAGTTACGACTATTTTGTTTACAATAATATTTACTCCCTTTACATCATCTAATCCTGGTTTTGGTGATCTAATGAACAATAAAATTGGAACTTGCAACTGGAAGGAGACGCCAATAATAATATGTATTTTCTTCTACAAGGTCATCTATGGAAAAATTTACAAAGCTGGAAGCTTTTAAGTATTTCCACATAGATGTCGCTCATGTTCACAATCGAGGCCGTCGCCATATTGTTCATGGAGGCTGGGCCCAACTGACATTTGACGATGATTACACCATCTAAGGTAAAGGCACTAAAGGTTGACAGGGACCCAATGGTTGACACTTTAGCCTTTTTTCTACTAAAATTGTATTGGATATATTTTGTCTGAATTAGCTTTATTATACTTGTGAAACTGTCTTTTGTGAGGTGTGAAGCAACCAGCTTCTAATAATAACTGATTTCCAAATGGCGGCATTTTTTGTGTCCCATGTTGTGATTATTGCAATTTTTTTGTGATTCCTTAACAAGTTGCTTAAGGATACGTAAACAAATAAGTAAATATTACATTGCAATATCTTTTGCGTACACTATAATATATGGTGATTTTTAAAACAATACATCTTAAATAATGTTTTTTTGCTTATTTATGTTATAAAACACGATTAGTTTCGTTGTAATGGGGGGTGTCAACTATTGGATCCAAAAAATGAGTGAAGACCTAAAGGTTGACAGGGGGTGTCAAATATTGGGGTTTATAGAATAATTTTGAAATAAGGTTAATTTTTTAAAGTTTTTTCTATGTAAAATCTAAAACATTGCCAATGGTCTAATTCCCAGTAATTTGCTATAAGTTTTACTAATTATATACTAGCTGGCCCTGCGCGCCTTGCTACGCCACAGACATCTGTAAATCTGTGAAATTACTTACTTGTTTAATATGTCAGAAGTATTGCTATTCATCTTATCGACGCGAAAAACTATGAATTGGTCATTAATATCGCTTTTTGGATACCACCTGTCCTACCCCTCTACCTCCGCGGGTGCCGGGAGTATTACTATTCAACTTTGCGACACCCAAAACTATGAATTTGACACAAACATTATTTTTTTATTTCCTTCCCCCACCCTCCTGAACCCCTACGGGTGCCGGGAGTATTACTATTTATCTTATTAACACGGAAAACTATAGATTCGACAGTTATATTACTTTTTTTTCATTCCACCTCCCTAGCCCCTCGACCCACCTCCTTCATTCCTGAAGATAACGAGAGGATTACTATTCATCCTTTCGACACCCGAAAGTATGAATTCGACACTAATATAGATTTTTACATTCCACCCCCAACCTCCCCTTCCTCCTTCACTCCTGCGGGCATCGGGAGGGTTGTAATTCATCCTTTCGATACCAAAAGCTATGGATTCGACCCTCATATTACTTTTTTCGTTCCACCCCCCCCCCCCCCCTTATTACTGCGGATTTCGGGAGGGTTACTATTCATCTTATTGACAGAGAAAACTATGGATTCGACACGAATATCGTTTTTTGCATTGCACCCCTGCTACCCCTCCCCCCAGCGCCCCCGCTCTCCTTATTCCTGCGGATGTCGGCAGGGTTAATATTCATCTTATTGATACAGAAACTATGGATTCGACACAAATATCGTTTTTTGCATTGCACTCCTGCTACCCCTCCCCCCCTCAGCGCCCCCGCCCCCCTTATTCCTGCGGATGTCGGCAGGGTATTTATTCATCTTATTGATAAGGAAAACTATGGATTCGACACTAATTTCACCTTTTTCATTCCAGCCCCCCCCCCCCATTTCCAGCCTCGCAACCCTCAACCCTCCCGCTCCTTATTCCTGCGGATGTTGGGAGGGTTACTATTTATCTTTTCGACACCAAAAGCTATATGGATTCGTCAAAAGTTGCCTTTTTCATGCCCCCCTCCTTCGTGCCCCTCCCCCATCCACTGTACCACCTACAAACCATCCTTGGGGTAAGCACAACCATTTGCCAAAGTTTCATCTCAATCGGATGAACGGTATAGAAGGTACTTTATTTTATAGTACAGATTTCAGGGTGTCAACCATTGGGTCACTTGGGTGTCAACCATTGGGTACTCCTCTTTTTTCAGGTGTCAACCTTAGGTGCCCTTTTAGAGGTTTATAAATGTTCAATTTACAAAACATCTAATGAATATATTTTATTTCTCTTTTCGTCATCTACTAAAGGAAGGATCTGTTCTAAAATTCAGATATCATTTGTAACGTTCTATAATAAAATGTATTTTTTATTAAGAAAAAACCGAATATTTTTTTCTTAAAGTGTCAATCATTGGGTACCTTCCCTTAAATTGTATGGGAAAAAACATTCCGTAGTTCAAGTGTTTGTCACCGAGACAAGGTGTTTGTCACCGATACAAGGTGACGTCACCACTCGTGGCGGTGATGGAATTCGAGGATGTAGGCTTGTACTATACTATCGCAGGCTTCTTCACAATTTCAGCCAAAAAGTTGCTAAATATACTAATACATTGTATTTTATTTATCTCCTTTGTTGTACATGCACGTATATTATTATTTTTGTTTATTTTATTACCATCCCAAATTTATTATTTTCTTGTTTTATAGAGAGCAAGAACTTGCCTGGACTACTCTGCTTTGGAACAACCATCCCCTCCGCGAAGAGATAATGAATATGTTACAAAGCCTCATCTATCTAAGACCGGAGGAATCATTTTCGAACCAACAAATCATGTAGTCAAAGGTCACCCATACACTAAACACAATTCTAAGCTCACAAGTGATGAAGTTCATGTTGGTCATGCAGAGAATATGAGAAGTGTTAGAAAAAATGTAGAAATTATAGATTGTAACAAATCTATTTGTTTTGTTAATGAATTATCAAAAGGTGAGGATAGCTTAGTAATAAATATATTAAACAGTTCAGTATCAATGGATTTGTATAATTACTTTTTAAGATGCAACAAATCCGAAATATATATGCATAGGATTAATTTTAAAAAAGGCAGATGCCTTTATGCCATTCGCTTAGGAAATGTACTAAGAATGTGTAAAAAAGTTCAATGTCTCACTAAGAAAACAAGAAATTCAAAGAATTTAAATCAACGACAAAAATATGTTTCGAAAGACCATATCACTCCTTGGATTTCACAAAATATTATTGATTCTTTGTAGTGGTTGCTCACGTTTACATTAAAATGTAGTTTGATATTTGTATTGTGTTTTATGAAAGCTCGAAAAATGACAATTTTTATTGTTTTACAACTTACTTTTACTACTGGATATTAAACAATATACATACAAGCAGAGGTGGGCACCGTTAAATAAAAAGTTAACTTTGTTAATCCGTTAACTAAAAAGTTAACTTCGTTAATCGTTAAAGCGTTATATTTTGAAAAATGTAACAGAAGTTAACGTTAATCCGTTAATGTAAAAAATCGTGGTTAATTGGCATGAAATAGAACTACATAAGTACAATTACTATCATATTTACACTATCGCTATGTATCCCAACAAAGCGAAATTTCTTTTCCAACTCCCAACCTACACACGATACCATACGTAACCCGATACAACCCTTGGATTATCTAATGCCAGCGCCACCAGTGGATGATGTCTGAGCAAACCATCAAATATTAATGGACTTAATTAACGGAAGTAAAATGTAACGGAAGTTAAATGAACCGTTAACAATTTTTGGAGCTGAGAAAAGCGTTAAATCGTTAACCAAAATGTTAACTCCGTTAATTAACGATTAACGGATTAACGCTTTTCTGCCCAGCTCTGCATACAAGTATGTATATGTGTTAGAGATTTATTCTTTTTATATCATAACACAATACCTACCATTACACTATCTGTCGAGTATAATATATTAACATGGAGTCCTGTGATTATCCGAACCATGTTTATCTAAGAACCGTGCAAGGCTGGATAATCTCTTCTTTCTTTAAGTACGCTGATTCACAGTTCTACTCTTAAATCTCCATAAAAGTTATATTTTGTTAAGAGTTTTAGAACCTGCAGGGGTGTGATAGTTTACTGAAAAAAAACAATAATTATGAAAAGGGTATATTTTTGTGAATTATATTAAGACTATGTTTAAGTACTAGCGTAAGAATGTCTACATAATCAAATGGGGGTATGAAAGATCAGAGACTTTTTAATATCGACACCTTTTTTATAAGAAAGATCTGTGCAATACGTAGTAATTGAATGTGATACAATAAAAGAATAGGATAAATTATGTGTTACTCTATATCAGTGGATATGCTTTATACCTTTTATTAAAAACATGACAACCCAAGATTTCCTACTTTCCCAAGACTAGTGGTAGCTCCATTATAATTATGCAATGAATAGGTATTTTATTTTTGAAATTGAATTCAGGTTTAAATTCTTAATTTCAAAGTGCAGTGATCCCTATAAAAGAACTTTTTGCACCGTATATTATTTGCCTTGCTGATGAGTTTTTCGATGCTTGTCCAGCCAGTCCACTAAACTAGGAAACAGATGACCCTCCTTATTCCATTTTTCTTCTCTAGACTTAATGAAGTAAATAATATTCATAGCTTTGCTATCCTTGTAAATCATTTAGGTACTTCTTCAGCACTGATTTTTCGACTTCCTATATTTAGAGTGGTTTTCATTCTCCGCCTTTCTCAGCTGCTGTCTATAGCTATTGAAGTGAAGGTAACTGTCAGCCTCGTCTCGTCTGCGCTCTCTAGAACTTTTTGACTTTGAAATTACCTACCTACATACTATATTACTCAACATGAATTTTTATAGGTTGGTACTTAAAGTTTTACCATTTTACAAGTTCCTAAAATTTTCACCTACTTGGCAAAAGAATATAACATTGAGCATTATACTATTATTTCCTCTATTCTTCTTGTACCATGTCAGGTTCCCTGATGACAGCCATCATTTGATGAAATGCCTTTCTGTTGCTTACTTTTTTAAACAACTGCTCAACTCTTATTCCCGTCCACTCGCGGATTTTTCTGAGCTAAGAAAACAGTTTCAAAATAATCTTAAATATATAAATATTCCAACATATTTCAATATTATTATCATCATCACCGGCATAACTAGCCCATTGTGAGCCTTGGCCTCTTCCAGAATTCTGGGTCATTCTTATTGTATTCTTTAATAATTATCACAATAGTATTAGTATACTATAATGTAGGGTTGGGTGGCCCCATCGGAATCATCTCGGGCTATCACGCAGATGGTTTGAATCTTTCTGCTGACCTCCTCAACTATTCAAACAATGTTTTATAGCTTTCTGTGAAGTATACAAATATGCATCTTGAGTTCAATTCGATATAGGCTCAAATTAATTTTATATTTGACTTTAGATTATAAAGATGTGAAATTACAGAATTATTTTCAAAATTAAATTTGTAAATATGATAAAATATGATACTGTATGTAAATATGTTTTCTTGATCTATAAAACACTATATTTTGTTACATTGGTAAAATGTTGAATAAACACAAGGGTTTATATGTGTAATACTTAAAATAATTATTATAAAGAAAATTGTTGATTACTGTATAATAATAATTCAACCAATGAACATGAGCTAAATTTTGAAACATTATCATTAATAACTTGTAGGAACAATATATATTAAGTATTGCCAGTATTATCGTTAATAATAAGTAAGTAGATAGGTACCTACCAATAGTATTAAGTATGTAGATTAAAAACATTATAATTGAATTTTATTGTATTTCTCTTTCCCCATGTTTGTATTTATAAATATTATACCAATGAATTGCTTATAGAAACTCCAACTAGACAATAACTTTACTCCTTTCAATATGACCAATAAAATCTTACGATTCTTTCTATGAGAGATATGCGAATTCTTACCTACATGTTGCACCAAGAGATTTTAATAACAACTATTTCAAAATTTTCTAATTTCTTTAATACATTCAATTTTTTAACCTTTTTAACAAAATGATACATGCTTTATTGATTTTTTTCTTGGAAATTCCGCATATTTCTGAGTTTCTAGTGGACAGAATTAAACCAATTATTATTATTGATATGGAACCAATCCTGCAGGTTTTGTGTAACATTTCACTATTATTTGTTATCTTTGTATTCCATATATACTTATTACTATACATCAGTATATCAGATTCTTTTACCTAAATAGGGGCAATAAAACCTTTCATATGAATGAGATTCCATAGGCAGCTTGTGAGCAAAAGTATTAAATCTCTTGAAATTTTAATTACGGGGGTTTCCATATTCACCTGAATTTGATACAACCATCAGTATCTATAGGGAAATACAATAATAGTGATTTGTAAACAACAAATTCCACGTAACTTGTATCAGTGTGCATTATGCAGGTAGTATTAACACAATTTGCCAAGTAATTAAACTATACACTTAATATTTTTGTTCACTCTACGTCCCTGCAGATCTCCGGAAAAGAATCCGATATCCGAGTAAGTACACACTTATTAATTACTTACCATAAATGTACGATTTGTGTCAAAGTTGTTGATAAAAAAGTATTGCATTTGGTAATAAACCTACCATACAATAGTATTGATTGTTATTAATGTATTAAATATAAATTTAATAAGTATCTGTTTGAAATAGTAAATGTTTTGAAAAAAAGGTGTTAAATACATGTGCAATTTATTTCTAAGTGAATGTTTGTGATAATATCGCCAAATTGTAATTATATATAATGTACCTACTTTAAGTAATATATATATGTATGTACATCTATATTAACCAACACTTGCAGACTTTTTTTACGGATAAGACAACGAATGATATGGAAATACATTTTTTTTCAGGAGCTTTGTATTGTGTGAAAGAGAAGAAATTTTATTTATAAAATGGGTGAAGTGTCGATTTTGTAGGGCACGGAGCTTCGCCCCGAACTGCCCGGCGGTAGTTCCGCCGAAGCCTGCGATAGTAGAGTACAAGCCTACATCCTCGAATTCCATCACCGCCATGATTGGTGACGTCACTTTGTATCGGTGACAAACACCTTGTCTCGGTGAGAAACACTTGAACTATGGAATATTTTTTCCCTTACAATTTTGATGGTGTAATCATCGTCAAATGTCAGTTGGGCCCGGCCTCCATGAACAATATGGCCTCATGGCCTCGGTTCCACCACTGACATAAACATAATTATATTTATCACCTAATTGACAAGCTTGTGTCAAATAATGTTGTTTAAGAGTTACACACAATGAATAATACTGATCAAGCGATTCTTTTCCTTATGAATATCTATCACAATATCCCAATGAATTAGAAGTATTGTCACATAATATGCCAGAAGCAGTAAAGATGTTTTAAATTAAAAGTTGAAATCTGTTAATTATTGTTTAATATGAGTTTATTATACGCAGTCATCGAGTAAAGTACATAAGTCTGATGTAAAATCAGTAAGAAAATGGAAATTCATTGTATGTACTATTATTTAACGGGATAATATACAAATTTGGTAAAACATTTTTTTAAGAAATCGTAGTGGATCTTTTCTTTGCTTTCTTTTCTGAAAGGCGGTGGGGGGGGCGAGAGGGTACACCAGCCCCCGAGCGCATGCGTTCTAAAATTTCTCGCATAAGTTCTTAAAATTTTCGATATGCAAGTTTTAAATTCATTTACCAATTTTTGAGAGAAAATCCTGGAAATTTCCGCTGCGCGACTTTCTTTAATAGTATCATAAGTTTTTGAGGGAAGTTGTGAAAATCTTCTTGAGCAGCTATTTTCCAATATCATTGACAATTTCGAAGCAAAGTTCAAAAAAATTTACGCTACGGGACTTAATAAGATTGGTTAATTTTGAAAACAAAGTGTGAAGAAGAACTTGACTCAGAGGAGGTAGCTGGGGGGGGGGGGGGCACTTCTCATTTGAATTTTGATAAAACTTACACATATGGATATGTATTCTATTTATATACGAGTACACTTAGGCTGGCCACACACGTCCCGAAGTTCAGTTCCGGAATCGACCGTTTTGCAAAAAAGTTCCGATCAAAACCTCTCTCTGAATTCAGCGTCACCCCGATTTTAAATTCAGAAAGAGGTTTTGGTCGGAACCTTTTTGCAAAATGGTCGATTCCGGAACTGACCTTCGGGACGTTTGTGGCCAGCCTTACAATACATCATTATATACCTATTCTAATCATTGCATGTATACCGTTTAATATTTAAGCTGATGTTAACATGAATAAGTTATACCTACTTACAATAATACTTAATTAATGTGTACAAGTAGACATAATATGAATGTACTTAATGTGTACAAGAATACATTATAATATGCTTAATGTGAATGTACTGAATGTCTACGAGTATAGGTACATAATAAAATGAATGTACTTAATGTGTACAAGAATATGTTTTCTTGATAAAATGGATGTACTGAATGTCTACAGTATACATAATAATATGAATGTACTTAATGTTTACGAGAATACATAATTCATAATATGAATGTACTTAATGTCTACGAGAATACATAATACATAATATGAATGTACTTAATGTTTACGAGAATACATAATTCATAATATGAATGTACTTTATGTTTATGAGAATACATAATTCATAATATGAATGTACTTAATGTTTACGAGAATACATAATTCATAATATGAATGTACTTTATGTTTATGAGAATACATAATTCATAATATGAATGTACTTAATGTTTACGAGAATACATAATTCATAATATGAATGTACTTTATGTTTATGAGAATACATAATTCATAATATGAATGTACTTTATGTTTATGAGAATACATAATTCATAATATGAATGTACTTTATGTTTATGAGAATACATAATTCATAATATGAATGTACTTAATGTTTACGAGAATACATAATTCATAATATGAATGTACTTTATGTTTATGAGAATACATAATTCATAATATGAATGTACTTAATGTTTACGAGAATACATAATTCATAATATGAATGTACTTTATGTTTATGAGAATACATAATTCATAATATGAATGTACTTAATGTTTACGAGAATACATAATTCATAATATGAATGTACTTAATGTTTTTCATAATATGAATGTACTTAATGTCTACGAGAATATGAATGTACTTAATGTGTACGAGAATATGAATGTACTTAATGTGTACGAGAATATGAATGTACTTAATGTGTACGAGAATATGAATGTACTTAATGTGTACGAGAATATGAATGTACTTAATGTGTACGAGAATATGAATGTACTTAATGTGTACGAGAATATGAATGTACTTAATGTGTACGAGAATATGAATGTACTTAATGTGTACGAGAATATGAATGTACTTAATGTGTACGAGAATATGAATGTACTTAATGTGTACGAGAATATGAATGTACTTAATGTGTACGAGAATATGAATGTACTTAATGTGTACGAGAATATGAATGTACTTAATGTGTACGAGAATATGAATGTACTTAATGTGTACGAGAATATGAATGTACTTAATGTGTACGAGAATATGAATGTACTTAATGTGTACGAGAATATGAATGTGCTTAATGTGTACGAGAATATGAATGTACTTAATGTGTACGAGAATATGAATGTACTTAATGTGTACGAGAATATGAATGTACTTAATGTGTACGAGAATATGAATGTACTTAATGTGTACGAGAATATGAATGTACTTAATGTGTACGAGAATATGAATGTACTTAATGTGTACAAGAATACATAATAATATGAATGTACTTAATAAGTAATAAGATGAATAATAAAACTTTTCTTGAATCATTATTGAATTTATTTTGTTCCCCTGTAAACAGCCACAGCTACACTTCAAACCTATGAATGTGTGTGTGCTTCAAATAAATAAATACCTCGGTTCAGATACTGGAGGGCGGAGAAACTTATTTCTACGATAATAACCAACATTGAAAGAAGAGACTTGATATAGCCAAGGACGTGGCTGTCTTAGGACGTATCGGGACTCCTGGGCACACAACAATTTGAGATCTTATTGGAAAGTAATAACAGGAAAAATGATTTACACTTATTATAGCAAATAGGTAATACGTAAGTAGGTATTCATTAAAATGTTCACGATTCACTATAAAAACAAAAAACTGACAGTACCCTATTATAGTAAAAATGACTGAAATATTGGCAGTGTTCGGCGGAGGAGTTCAAACAATCTAAAAAGGGTCCAAAAAAAATTCTTAAATTGCATTTTTCTATACTACTATTATCATACGTACTATACTGAAAGTTTCGAAAATGTTTGTCTTATATTTTTTCAGAAGATCATAACTCTATTTTGCTTGGTCCGAGATAAAAATGTTTGGCATCAAACTTATTGGAAATTGAACGATCTACAACATTCACTTAAAACATTTTCCTTTAAAATGTACCGTTAATGAAATATATTCAAATAAAGAAAAAAATTGTCTCTCTCTCAAAAAAATCTCAAAAAGTGCATTTTTGAGAGAAATTTGGAAATTTTGGTAACACATAACTCTTTGTGTTTTTACAAAAAAACTTTGTAGACTGAAGTTGCAGGGAATTTAATGTTCCACAACTTTTAACTACAATTTTTCTCTCTAAAATGTATTGTGAAAAGTTATGATCAATAAACTGAAAAATGACCGAAATTTCGAAACTTTTTGGCTCGCCCTAGTGAACGCACAAGGGTTGGGAGGTTGAAAACTTGGATTCTTAACTACAGTACCGACCTATATAACATATCCAAAAATCAGAACTACTATACAAAATGTAAGCTAAGGTAACTACCATTTTTGTCTTCGTTTCCCAGAGTACAATTAGTATTATAATTTACTTAGTTTTCAATGTTGACATAGTCATGTTGCCATGTTAATTTATGATACCTGATGTGAGCTGCATTTAAATCCTCTTATCTTCACCTTGTCGTTGCACTAGATGTCCTCTCTTTGACTGTTTTTTTAACCATATTATTCTTGATCAAATGTTGACTGAGATTTTTATTTATTGCGTCATGCAGAAATTCGTAACAAAATATTTTGATAGTTTTTGGTCACTTATGACAACTAACTTCTAATTAAACTAGTAAGGTAATCTCTATAGAAATAAAACGTATTTTAATTATATTTTCTATGTGTGTAAATGGATTTAGGTACCTAATCCAACGTGTTGTTTATTTCAACGTGCCTAGACAAATTTCCTGAACAGACAAGGGCTCATGGAGGATTTTGAAGAAAAATCCCGCGGCTTAGGGCCCTCCACATCCCCGGTAGCTCAGGCGCATTAATAGCGACCCCGCACTTCTAGGCAAATCTATATTAAGAGGTGGGCCCAGGGTTAGCCTTAAGGGAGCCCCCCGGCAAACCCCACCACTAAATTACATTCCTTCAGTGTCCTTATCCAAGGAGGTTACAATTCACACTTACAGATAAGAGACTTAAATACTAATTCATCCACATATGTACAAGTCTTAAATACTAGGTTTGAGGAGGTGATATAATATCAACTGCGCGAGTGAGAGTCGCGACCCTCAGTCATGATGACAAGCAGTACAGTAGCGTAGCGTAGGGGGTGCGGGGGGGGCAGTCCGCCCCGGGCGGCTCTTTTTAAGGGGCGGCATTTTTTGGAAAAAATTTCAAAAAATCCATTAAATCACATTTGTTTCATTAAAAACTGGAAAAAAATTCTCTTTTCGTACCATATCAATATCTAAATTTTAGTTGTCTTACTTGAAAAAACTTTGCCTGCGGCGCTATTTTATCTCTTTTTAGGCCATGTCAATGTCAAAATGTTAGTTATCCCACTCCAGCCTGGAAGTTCTTTATAATTCCTGTAAATTTTCGGGAATTTTGGATTTATATGCCTAAATAAGGGGGCGGCGGATTTGACTTCCGCCTTGGGCGGCAGAAACCCACGCTACGCCACTGAAGCAGTAGAAGCACATGGAAATTCAATTCAACACTTAAGATATTAAAAGAAACATACCTAATTGAGTTTTACTCAAGCAGATGTCAAATTCTTTTAAACGACGCTGTAAAACATATAATTCTGTATGCCAGTGTGTGCGACTTGCGATACATTTTTAAGATTGTTCAGATCTAAAAATGGTTTGCAACAAAAGAAAATACATTGTATTTTTGATACATTGTATTTGTACAAATTTGATATAAATTCATAAAAAAAAACATCAGGGCCGCGTTCTGTATCCGTTAATTTTCACTCGGCGTGTGAACGAGCGATTATCGCGCGAAGCAGAACGCATTTGGGTGATTGTTCCAATTGGAATTGTCAAACAGAGATAGAGATACGAGAATACTAATAAGAGTGAGGTGATAGATATAGAACGAGATAGCGATATCGCTATACTCTTCTTTGGTAGAAAGGGATAGACATATCGCGTGTTAATAAGAGAGAGTGAACTGCACGTGCGGACCATTCTATTATCTATGGCGAGCGAATGTCACCCAAAAATTTTGTTGGGTGTTATTCGCAACAACCGAGCGTGTCAACTGTGCACATAGAACACGTTGACTCGCACAACCGAGTGAAACGCACTGATGATAGAACGGCGAACAATAGAACCATAAACAATCGAGCGAATCGCCTAGTGAATTTTAACGGATACAGAACGTGATCCAGAATAAGACATATTATTACATTAGAAGCCTCGAATGATTTATAATTAATAAAATAATTCATTTGCTGACATAGTAACTTTGTAGTGTAGGTATGATGTGGACAATATTATAACAATTCGTGAATTTATGGATGGCAATTTTTTATGAATCTGTTTCATTTTTATGGATTTTCATACTGACAATTTATATGATGGAAAAATGTGTGGTAATAATGTGATTTTTCGCGAGTTTACATAATTTAGTATGAAAAATTATATACCTATCTCAAAGGGGGGCAGGGGGGCAGCTCCCGACGACGCCCATGCCTACTAACAAATCTACCAAAAAACGTTTAGGTGACAATATATCCACATGTTGTAGTTGAAATAACAAGTAGGTAGTTATCTCAACGGATATACAGCAAAGGATGGACTTTGCATAAGGCTTATGACTGATCGTTGCCTAGTTTAGTGTCGTCACTTTGTGTAACATTCACCTCAATTTCAGTCCAGCCATCTGCCGCGGCCTGGCATATATCTAAGGGATAATAAATTATAATATATAGGTAGTAGGTACCCAATTCCAGTGGTAAAGGGTGGATTTCTGCAGAAGGGAAGCCGGAGCTAACATTTCTTATGGGATTACGTCAGATTAGACACTATTATACCTATCATTTTTCCAAAAGGTAACTCGATGGGAATCGTGTTCATAGGTAGCATCGCGCCTTAAGGCACCTACCTACCAGTGGCGAAGGGTGGATTTCTGCAGAAGGGAAGCCGAGGCTAACATTTCTTATGGGATTACGTCAGATTAGACACTATTATACCTATCATTTTTCCAAAAGGTAACTCGATGGGAATCGTGTTCATAGGTAGCATCGCGCCTTAAGGCACCTACCTACCAGTGGCGAAGGGTGGATTTCTGCAGAAGGGAAGCCGAGGCTAACATTTCTTATGGGATTACGTCAGATTAGACACTATTATACCTATCATTTTTCCAAAAGGTAACTCGATGGGAATCGTGTTCATAGGTAGCATCGCGCCTTAAGGTACCTACCTACTTACCTATTACAGAAGCTGCTAAAAATTTTACTTCTCTGTGACACATAAGTGAACTTTTGTAATCACATTAACTGATGTTCTTGAAGAAATTGATAAAAATGCGCTAGTGGCATCCATGATTTGAAATGTCAACTAGAGATATTACCTGATACACCTACTATGAAAAAAAATGTACCGAGAGTATAAATATAGTGGACATTTACCCATTTCTTCCTTCATTGTGTCGATCTGTGTAGTGATAAATAAGTGAAAAATGTAAAATATTATTATTTATTATTTATATATTTATATATTCTGTTCTGGTGAGAGTAAGATCTTTAAATAAGGTTTTTATTTAATTTGATTAAAATAGCATTTTAGCGTTGGGAAAAATATAGAAGTTTTGTCACCATGTTACTTATTGAGCGTGTTGAATCCTGATTTCAACTTTCATCTGCTCTAGTGCCTAAGCCGTTCATCCGATAAAAAAAACATTTTCGTCATAATTTATAGGAAATTATCTATCTTTCTTCAATTTTTTTAGGATTAAAATATGACGCATCTGTTATTTGATCGAAATGTGGTTTAAATGATAGCTTACCAATAGGGTAATACATCGCACTAGGGTTTCCTATCAAAATCCTGCCGCAACTCCCCCTCCCCCGTAAAAGGTTCCCCTTCCCAGTTTTTCGCATTTTTAAGGAATATGACCACTTTCTCCTATCTCTTACATTGCGGCAAGATTTTGATAGGCAACCCTAGTGCGATGTATTATTGGTAAGCTATCATTTAAACCACGTTTCGATCAAATAACAAATGCGTTATATTTTTAACGGCCGACTGTAATATTTCTTTCAAATTAGTTCGACGTTTTCACCCATAATCGGTTGATTATGATTGTACAAAATTATGAAATTCCTAGTTTATAGTTTGTTTGGGTCTCATTGATTGAATTCGATAAGAAAACTGATGCCCCGACAGTTCGTCGCCATCAAGTTGATGCCCTCGGACAGTAGTTGTTCCATGGACTATAATTTATACCTAAATATGAAACTACATAAGTTGGTAGTAGGTATAAGATTGTGTAGGTGTATAATTCGTTATTAGCGTCACAACGCCACAATCTTTCAATCTATGCTACAGACTCATTTTGTCTTATCCCATGGTTGGTCACTGGTCAGATAATTCGCTATTGGTATTTGGTAGGTAGATGTATATAGTGTTCGGTATAATAAGCTTAGTACTAGTTGTATAATTGTGCTCAACTAACCAAACATATATCTCACCTTTCTGATGACTTATTCGCAATTTCCTCTTTAATCAAACAAATACAGAATGTGCATACAAAAGTGTACTTAACCTAAAATGACTAATGATAAAAAATATTACAATAATATTCATAACACATTAAGAGTGTGCATACCGACATTTCAAAAATTTCTAAAAACGGGAGACCTTCTATCTCGACAACCGTTACTAAATATGCTTTGGAACAA
The DNA here is from genome assembly GCA_963576895.1 of Ceraclea dissimilis. Taxonomy (NCBI): domain Eukaryota; kingdom Metazoa; phylum Arthropoda; class Insecta; order Trichoptera; family Leptoceridae; genus Ceraclea; species Ceraclea dissimilis. Next base: position 9,912,042 of record OY756360.1, read on the forward strand.
AATAGGGTAGATGCATTGAAACTTTATATAGGGAATAACCGTAAAAGATTTTTTATATCTTGTATAGATTTCTCAAAAAAAATAATTAAAAACACCTCTGATCTTTTTTCAGAAAGACGGAAACTCGTTTCCCGAAAGTCGCGCAGTAAAATTTTATTTTTGTACTGATAATATGCATTAAAATCTAGGGAATAACCGTAAAAGTTTTTTGATAGACCCAAAATTAACCCCAAAAAATGCAAAAAACGCTATTTTTAGCATTTTATCATGCGATTGTCACGCAATTTTGAACCTTAATGCCGTGGGAAAAGACTGTGACGTCATTCCTGGTGCCATGCCCTTAAATTAAAGGAATAATAGTAAATACTACTTATATAAATATATAGGCACAAACCATAGACTTATTATCTTCATGGACCAATAGTCTGGGCTAACACAGGAACAAAGTAGAGTGGAAACATCGTTTGTACTGGATCGGTCACGTGACCGTTGGCAGCATGGTAGGGTGGACCGTTTTAATTTTTTTTTTAAATCCGGTTGGGCGGGGTGCGGGAAAGATGGTGACATAAATAAAATGTAGTATGAAGGCATTTTAATTTTTAGTGTTTAGTACCGCCCCAAAGGATCAAATTTATTATTTTTTCCATATAATGCCCATTTTGAAAACTAAATTTAAAAAATTAAGTATGTAGTCCATTTGTCCAAATAATCCGCAAATATCAGAAAAATAATTGTTTTAAATATCTAAAATAGAAATTTAACTGTACCTGCTAATCAATACATTTATTTAATACCACGGACCGGACGGCAGTATTAAACGTCTATTTTTTGGAAAATATTTCACATGGTAAATGCTAACATGACACTGCTTCAATCGATGTCGAAAACTTTATTTTTTCCCCATACAAAATCGCTCCACCCTTACATGCAGGTAAGAAAGGCGGGAACACGTGTTCGTTGTCAAGCGATGTTTCCACCCTTCAAATATCAGATTATCAGTCCATAGGATAATATGTCTATGGCACAAACAATATATATGTACAAGTACATGTAAAAATAATAAATAAATACAGTAAACATATATATACATTAGTGGCGTATATAGGTTTTCATTTCGGGGGGGGGGGGGGACGAAAAAACTCCCGGGGAAGGCAATTAAAATTTCAACATACACAATACACATAGTACAAAAATCAGAAATAGCGCCGCAGGCGAATTTTTTTCGTGAAGGTGTGTGAGAAAAGTTATGTTTTAGGTTGGCATTATAAGTGTAGTGTCAAAAATGGAACAAAAAAGAAGCGCCGCAGGCGAAATTTTTTTGAAAAATGGGCGAAGTGATGAAATTGAGATCTTTCTGTAGCAGATCGCACATCATTGTTTGATCTTCGGGGGGGCCGGGCCCCTCGCCCCCCCCCCCTCTATATACGCCATTGATATACATATACAAAGGTATAAGGATAGTGGAAGGGATGGGATAATAGGAAAAGAAGGAGTTATTGATGGGAATTATGTTTTGAGAAAGATACAGGTGCTTCAGTTTATTTTTGAAGGAGTGAATAGTTGGAGCGAGTCTGATGTGAAGTGGGAGGTCATTCCAAAATCTTTAGGGCCCACTCAATATTCTTTAGGGCCCACTCAATATTCGCTCACGGCCCACTGGTGAGTCGCGACTCATAGTTTGGGAAATACTGCTATAGATAGATGTAGCCGAGGATGGGTCTCACTAAGTCACTACACGCCTAAAGTCACCTAGAGCATTTTTGGGAAATGGGTTTTGACTGGTTTTATCCTATGACACTTTTTCCTTCCCATTAAAACAGAATATAAAGTGAAAGAGTTTCTTTTAGTTTATCAGAGGCCGTGGGGGTTTAAAAACGGAACTCTTCTTCCTCTACTATCAAAAGAGATTAATTCCAATGCACATAAATTTAATGTTTTCCTTTACTTTTCGAAGTTACTTTATATTCCAACATTTCCAACATACCAGTATGTTATTTGGTTCTACCTACATAGGTACCATTAAAATACTTTAATTATTTTTGACTAGCTGTATTACCCGTGCTTCGCAACGGCAAAATTTGTGTATGGATGGTGAAGTAGGTCGGCAGTGGAATCCAAAATCAGTGGTACCATCATGTTTAGTTAAAGTACTGTAGAGCCACTAAAACTCACAACAGTTTTGGGGGGTCTGCATATTTTATTTTTTTTCAATTTGACCCCCCCCAGCCCCCTAACTCCCTCCCCTTATTCCTGCGGATGTCGGGAGGGTGACTATTCATCTTATTGAGGTGGAAAACTATGGATTCGACACTAATATCACTTTTTCATCCCGACCCCCCCCTAGCCCCCCCTAACTCCCTCCCCTTATTCCTGCGGATGTCGGGAGGGTGACTATTCATCTTATTGAGGTGGAAAACTATGGATTCGACACTAATATCACTTTTTCATCCCGACCCCCCCCCCTAGCCCCCCCTAACTACCTCCCCTTATTCCTGCGGATGTCGGGAGGGTAACTATTCATCTTATTGAGGCGGAAAACTATGGATTCGACACTAATATCACTTTTTTCTTTCCAACCCCCCCTAGCCCACCCTAACTCCCTCCCCTTATTCCTGCGGATGTCAGGAGGGTGACTATTCATCTTATTGAGGTGGAAAACTATGGATTCGACACTAATATCGCTTTTTCATCCCGACCCCCCCAGCCCCCCAATCCCGCCCCCCCTCCTTATTCCTCCGGATGTCGGTAGAGTTACCATTCATCTTTTCGACACTAAAAGTTATATATATTTGAAAAAAAAAGTTTTTTTTCTTGCCCCCCCCCTTTGTGCCTCCCTCCTTGTATCCCCTACCCCCATTAGAACACTCCTTGGGGCAAGCACAACAATTTCCCAAAGTTTCATCTCAATCAGATGAACGGTTTAGAGTCTATAAAGGATATGGTGAAAATGTTAGAAACATTGGTACGAACTAAAATATTTACAGCAGGTAAATATTTTATTTTACCTACTTACAATATATTTATTTTTTGTGGTATGGCAATTTTTTGTGGTGTAGCAACTTTGCATAAGATTTTAATAATTGTAGAACATCGATTAACAAATATTCGGAAGCAATATAATCTATGTCAGATAGAGAAAAAATACTGCACCCATCTAGAGAATATGACATCTGTGCAACAGAGAAAATATATGAAATATTGGTATGACAAAAAGACAATATGAATATTTTGCTCTTGTCGTAAATTTTAATTTGGCAAATGGCAAAATTTCATTTACAAAACGTAAATAAAAGCCTATTTTACCTTTTACATTGCAAATAATGATAATACCACCTCTCATTAGTTTAAAAACAACTTATCATTTTAAAAAGTGACATTTGGACTAACACTACTAATGGTGGAGATTTTCTTGAAAAACCTTGAATTTTGATGTTTTGTCTAAAGAAATATCTCATTCAAGACTACAAATTATTAAACTTTTTATATCCTAAGTGTATTTTGAGAATGTTTACTAAATGCACTCAATAAATGAATGCACAAAACCATTTCATATAAAAGATTACCCCGGAATGAATTAACTGGAAATTGTGGAAATTGGACACAAAGTATTATCTGTTTCAAGTATGTTGTACGTTGGATCAGTAGTAATTCTATGGAAAAACTTTTGTATACATGGAAACCCATGAGAGGGATGATGTGTAACGGGGAGTGAGAAAAATACAAATAAATAAATCTGTGTACGAACTAAAATATTTATGTGGGATTTACAAATTTTTATTCTTGTATAGCTATGGATTTTTTCTATAGCCGTAGTATATACGTTGAAGTATTCCCACAACAGTATAGAAGAATTAAGGATGAACATTGTCGGGCTTACGACCTACCTCGGCTGAAACTGAAATGGCGAATCTTTCTTTTTACACTGTTGTGGGAATCAGTGGCGTATATAGGGGGGGGGGCGAGGCCCCCCCCCCCCCCCCCCGAAATGTTGGACAATTCTTTAAAAAAAGTTATTTTAAAACATGAAAGTTACTCAAGATTACATTATTCAAAAAAATTTCGCCTGCGGCGCTATTTTTCTTTGTATTTTCTACTCACAATATTGATACCAACCTAAAACATGACCTTTTTCACTTACATTCACGAAATAAATTTGCCTGCGGCGCTATTACAATTTTTATACTGTACGTCTATCTTCAAAATTTTGCTGCCTCCACCCCCCCAAAGTCAAATATTAGATCGGGCCCCCTCCCCGAAATGAAATCCTATATACGCCACTGGTGGGAATACTTCAACCATTAAAATAATTCAATAGAATCTGAAAAGTTAACTTAATCCAGAAGCAAACGCAAGTAAGACGTCTATAAACCACCAGTAATAAACAATGCAAACAGTAAACCATACACGCATAAAAGTATACATTTATTTAATAAATAAAAACCATTCGAGACTTGTTGAATATGTATAGTTTGTATACATCCATGATAAGATATAGGTAGATCTTGAATCTAGATAGATAAGTATAGGTACACAGAGAAACATGATATATAAGTAAGTACTAAGTAGATATACGTACTATCATCATAAAATGAGATTTAGCGATATGTATTATGTATAGGTAAATAAAGTAGATAATGACCCAAACATTATACACCTTGCACAGTATGAGTGTAGTGTTAAGGATATTACGACGAATGGTGGACGCATCGTAACTATCCTAAGTGTTCACAAATTTCAGCACCGGCTTTATTCAATTCAGTTGATATTTCTGTATGTACGAGTAGTGTATTGCTTTGTAAAACTAATTTCTTTAATAATACACTATTGAATGATAAAGTTAGATAGTGTAAAATCATACTGTGTATTATAATTATTGTTGTAAGTAATATAAGTAGGTACCTACACTGTATTATTTTGTAATCGAATTGTAATTGTATTGATGTTTGTTAATCACGTACACAATCAATTACTCCCGGTGTGCCTACTCACTTACCTAGTATCAATGGACCTGTTACGAACTCGGAAGTAGTCTAATAAAAGAATAATTTTATGGGTAGATGTGAAGCTAACCTCACTAGAAGAAAATGACAAATCAAAGTGACAAAATATTCCTACAGTATTAATTTTTTTAAAACTTATCCTTTAATGTAACCAGTGACGGGAAGTGGTAAGACACTGTTTTATCAATATAAATACTTGCAAAATAAAATTATATATTCAGTTTCATTTGAACTCTTGCAAGAGCCGTGATCAATCAAACGTAAAATGAGTGCAACAGTGAAAGTGTTGTGTAGTTTAACGATTTTTCTCGTTGCTTTTCTGGGACACAGTATTGCCAAATACTCGGAGTTCAATGAACCAAGTGATCCAGAATGGGGATATCGCGACGCTCAAGGACAATATTCGGAATTTTCTGACGATGCATATCCACCTAGAGAACGATCTATTGGTCAACAGGACAAATATTTCGATAGGGAAAATTATGTAAGTCGATCGAGACCAAGACGTGACAAAGAATTCAAAGATGAAAGAAAACATAAATTTGACGAAGAACAACATTGGAATGCCGAAGAAGTTGAAGTGGAAGAAGGAGAAGAAGCGCCTTTCGAAAAAATTATGACTGAAAGTATTGAGCCTGAACAAATCAAACATAAACAAAAGAGAAGTACAGATATTCGATACAAAAACCATAGATACGAAGATGATCTGCATGTAGATGAAAGCAATCCAGTTCCACAACGTATATCCAAAGGAACTAGGAAGACAATGCAGTACGAAGTTCACGAATTTGCTGAAGAAGGATCAGATCCTAAAGTATCTGAGACCAAAAATACTCCAGACGTTCTCTATCATAATGGTGTAGCTTATGTGAAGGTTCCCTCTCAGGCACATACCCATGTGTCAGGATACGGTGATCAATATCTTTCCAAGGATGCTGTGGGAGCTCCTCCAGCCACAAGGTACACGCACGCCTTAGATCAAGATATTTCACCATCGGGGAAGATCCATTCACACAGTCACGCATCAGGAGGAGGACACAAGGGTCATGATCAACACAAAAATCAACATGGACATAAGGTAAGGAACAAACATTTTCATAGAGGTACACGTAAACTCATTCGACGCGAATTGTGTATTTCAAATTCTGCATGTTTATTTTTCTCATTATCGCGAACTTTAGACAGAACATTGATTGCTAATAATACGTACCAGGGACGTAGCGAATATTCGCATCCGCATTCGCGGAACTTCTGCATCTTTTCAGACATCCGCATCCGTATAAATTAACGCAGACATTATGCGGATGTCTCGTTGCACGTTGAGACATAAGACAGACACGACAGATATTTTTTTCTTACATCCAGTGTCGGCTGTACACTAACGGTAAAAAATGCAACCGGACCCATTTATACTTGATTTATTTTGTCTCTACAAGGAATGCTGCGTAAGAGGGGTAAACAAGTCAATTAAATGAGCAGACTCTACATAAAAATATGTAGGTACTTATATATATTTTTATGTATGGCTTGACTGGAGTCTATAGGCAAATATCACTCTTCAAAGCTCATCTCGGAGAATGTTTCGCCTGTGGCAGAAAACTATCTGAAAATTTAGAAGATTTTTTTACAGGGGGGGTGACTTAAATTTGTCCGGTTTTTTTGTCCGGCCATCTGCAACCCTACTTGCAATACGATTGAGTGTCAAGTCAAGAGTAGATACGCTATTCAGGGTGGCTTTTATCACCAACACAACATCATCAGCCTTCACTCGTCCAGTATTGAACATAGGTCTCCCTTCCGACTTCCACACGTCCCTATCCATCGCTAGTCTGTGCCACTGCTGCCCTGCTACCTTCTTGATGTCATCAGACCTTGCTCGCCTGTGGTCTGCCTGGGTTCGTGTAGTCGGTTCTGGGTCGCCATTCTTGGATTCGCTTAGATCCATCTATCATCCGTAGCTATATGACCAGCCCAGTTCCATTTCAATGATGTCCTTCTATACTTATGCTACATCCGTGACCTTTGTCTTGTCTCTGATCGAATCGTTTTCTGTCACGCAAACTAAAAATGTTAAGCATCCTTCGCATATAGGTATGTATTTAATTATTTGATCCTGATAGGTATATACTTGTTTGACTAACTAATGAACTATCTAGCTACGTAAATGACGTATTAATTAATTTCTCTCTATTTGGTAGCAAACAAGAATATGTCAGCGATTCTCAAAGATTTGACTGATCTTGTCTTGTCATGTGACAATGGTTACAAAAGCCATTACATAGTTGCTTGTTTTTATGTTTTTTTCATAATAGGTACATTTTGTACTTCACATTAAGCTTGATACCTTGTGTCGTGTGTCGTGAAGTAAGTCGTCGGAGTAAGTCGACATCGGGGATCGAACCTGCACCCACTAGATTAACAGTCGAGCGCGTTACCAACAGTCTACCAACAAAACCTCATTATTCGACTGACTTTTCATTCCAAGATCCTAATTACGAGACTGTTGCTATTTTGTATGGAGAAAAATAAATAAATAAATCTTTATTAGCAACTTATAGTGTGTTATAAAACCAGACATTAGTAGTATGCTAAAGGGCGGATAAATAAATTGAAAAATAGTCGTTATAATATTATAAAAATAGTTTATGAAGTTATGGTGTTACATAGTTACGTTCACCACTATGATAATATTTACAAAGTTTTTTTTACTGTATTTCACAAATGAATTCACAAAATAAATGTTGAGAAACCATTATGATGCATACCTATTGAATAAATACAAATAGATCGACTACGCCGCCTGTATTTACTCGTACATATGCATGTTCTTGACCTACCTACTGAAACGATCGCATCAATCAATTACCTATATCCATTTACTGTTTAATTGGAGGCATGCGAATAAGCTGAATGATCCACTTGGTCTGATAGAGATGTACTCCATGAACAGAACAGAGTGCACTTTAACTATTTTCGAGGATATAACAATAAAACTCTTTATTGTAGCCGAGGCGGTTACACGATAAAATATCGCGGGAAAAAATCTCATGGAAAAAACCTCACATGCAAATATATCACATCAAGAAGAAATAACGCATTGATAGAATTCATAATTTTTATAACGGAAGAATAAATGGATCATTATGTTATCATAAATTATGATTTATGGTGTAGTAATAAATTTTGAATACCCCATCCATTCCACCACAAATCACCAAATTAGGATGGACTGCCCAATTAAGAAAATTTTGAATGAAGTGGGTTATTTCTTGTTGGGAGATTTTTTCCCGAGATTTTTATTATGACTAGTGGACGACTTAAACTACTACGAGTATATACTTACATAGTCTTTCATTTTTAACTTATGCGAATTTGATTTGATTTTTATTTCATCATTTTCTACGTATGTACGCCTACCTAGAAGTTTGACCTTGAAAATCTCTTCAGCAATATTAATATCTTTCATATCTCCATGCTAGGACACTATACTATACTCAAAAGAGCTTTTCTTCTAGCATACTTCGAACTAGACACAAATAGATGCAAATTTGACCTCTATACTACCTATGTATATGCCCCATGTAAAATCAATTTACTTATCTGTTTATATCTGGCAATATTTCTAAATGAGTTAGATTTGTCTAAATTCTGAAACATGATTCGAAAGGAAAGCTAATTAGAGTTTAATGTTGCATCAGATTGTAATAAATGTACTTTTCTTCTTAACAGAGTGACAAGGGACACAAATCTGTCCATCACAACGAACATGGAGCAAAGGGTAGCGAAGGACTTGAGAATCATAAGAAGAGTTACAATGAACACGGAGGGAAGAAATCTGCTCATCACGATACTGCCGGACACTATGGAGAGCACCATGAAGCGGGGCAAGGAAGCAAAGGAGGGAAGTTCGATGAAAAGAAGGGACATAAGAAGGGCCATAATACAAAAGGTCTGTTTTATCATTTGCTTTGGGTCTAGGAAAAATATTCTATCTTATCAACAAACTACATCCTTCATTAGAAACGATATTCCTAAAAGAAAATTCCACTCCGCTGTAAACTGTCGTTCATATTACATTACATTCATGTTCTTCTATATCTCAACCGTCTCTCCGCTGCTGGATGTAGGGCTCTTCTAATCTTTTCCAGTCTTATCTTCTTTGGACATTTTTAATCCACCATGTGATCTGGATCACCATGGGCAATGTGATCTGTCCTGAGGCCGGCCTGTTCCTCTTTTCATATCCCACGGTCTTTTCATATCTCCATTTCACGACTTTGGGTGCCCATCTGTCTATTCCCTATCTGGTAACATGACCCGCCCATTACCATTTTAATTTGGCAATGCGATCTACCACATCGATGTCGATTACAATATGGTACGTATTAAAAATAATTACTTAATTATTTTGTTAATTTGTTACCAGGCTACCACAACAAATACCAGAGAGACGAATATCACAAGGAACACAAATTCTACGATGACTACCATAAGAGCGGCTCTCATAAACGGTATGGAGATCACAATGCCCAGCATGGATCTAAGGAAGGAGGACATTATAAGAAGGCTCATCATGATGCCGGACACGAACAGAAGCACTCAGGAAAGAAAGGACATTACGAAAAGGGACACGCCGATGAGTCACACAAAGGCCACAAAGGCGGTAAAGGACATGAAAAACATTACGCACACCATTCTGACTACGCGAAAAAGGGAGGCAGTCATGGAGGAAAGGAGTATGGGTATAAATCAGGACACAAAAAGTAAAATGGAAAGGATGAACTTGACAGATTTACTGCCAGAGTCTATTGTATATTGTTTCAATTTTTACTGTATATTTGAATTAGGTACATTAAAACAATTGGTACAATTCAAATTGTTTGTGAAACATATTGTTGATGAAGCACGGGAACCTGTTGCTCTATAATAATTTAATTATATATGTAATATTATAATATTGTTATTGACTTCCTTGTAATTATGTTATAGCACCTATTTATACGCATTTTACAAATTCCAAAGTAGCAAGCGACTATCCCAACCAACAAATCATTCTTTCAAATAGTAGATGCCTGATAAACCCGCACTGTTTAATATTTTTCAACACAAACGACTAATCGGTATGATGGATTTTTGTTATTTTTTTCTTTAAATCAATTCGTATCAGAGTTGAAATCAATTGGACTTTACGCCATAGCAACGTTTGTCGGTAAAAATCTTCATTGTTGTTCTAATTAATCGCAGTGGCGTAGATAGGTTTTCATTTCGGGCAGGGCCGAAAAAACTCTTGGGAAGGCAATTAAAATTTTAACATAGGCGTAGTAAAAAAATCGGTAATAGCGCCGCATGCGAAATATTTTCGTGAAGGTGAGTGCGAAAAGTTGTGTTTTAGGTTGGCATTATAAGTGTTGTGTTAAAAATGCAACAAAAAAGAAGAGCCGCAGGCGATTTTTTTTTTTTGAAAAATGGGTGAAGTGATGAACCTGGAATGTTTCTATAGCAGATGGCACATCATTTTCGACATTTCGGGGGGGGGGGCACTTCGCCCCAGAACCCCCCTATATATGCCACTGATTAATCTTACACCATATTGATTTGTAAATATACCATACTAAATCCGCAATAGATAAATTACTATAGAATAATAATTAGACGTTGCAGTTTTATTGAAAAAAACTAAGAATATTCACTGTAGCGTTTGTATATTTTTTTATCACTATTTCAAACAAACTTTACCAACCTCTCGATAAATAACATTACTTGTAGGTAACTATTGCACCATAATACTAGTAATTACTCTACGACACTGTCTTGTTTATTAATTTTCGTTCAAGACAAGTGCTCTACCAAATGACTAAATAATGATTAAATATTGTGCAATTTTAATATCTAGGTGCTACAACAACCTAAAATTTATTTAATATGCTTGGTACTTCTTCTTCTTCCTTCAGCCATCTCTCCACTACTGGATATAGGCCTCCTCCATTTTCTTCCATTGTCCTCTATCCTGAGCTTTGCGAGCCCATCTTCTACCCGCGACTGGGATTATATCTTTGGGATTATATCTTAGCTTGGTGCTTAGTACCTCTAAATGATACCTACGTGTTTTGACTTATTTATATATTACGCAAGACGTATTTACTATAGTAGGCTTTAGGAAGATTTCTTATTATGTGTATTTTTATAATTATTATATAAAATATCTTTACATAAGTACCTATATACTTATACAGTATCCCCTTGTTACCCTTAAGCGTTAATTTATTTATATTCGTAGTTATTTAATCAAAGCATTTGAACATGTTAATTTTGTAGGTACTTATTGTTATGCCTAAAATAATCTTGTTAAATTTAATAAAGTTACTTGTTTACTACAAAAACTCCTTGTTTCTTTTCAATTTTGCAGTAGGTACCTACCCTGTAAAATATTGGATTTTTAATATACATATTTTACAGCTAGGGGCAAATTCATTCATTATCGACCTTCTTATAAACCCGAGATGGTACTATACCTGCCCTTAGTCCATCCTCAGGCCTCAGAGTAAAATAAGTGAGCCGAAACTAAGATTGCTGGGTGCTCACTGGTCACATATGTTATTTAAATGCCATAGTGGCGTAACAATTAAGGCAACTTATCCAATTTTATAATTTTACAACATACCTACATGTTTATATAAATAAATAAATAAATCTTTATTGGCCAGAGAAAATATGCATAGTTACAAAAACAAGACAATTATAGTGTGCCAAAAGGCGGACTTATTTCAAAACCAATATCTTACAGTCAACTCGAATATAGATAGGTACATTTGAGTTAGTTGGTTCACGAGGTTGGCACTACTTAGTACACAAAAGTGAGCGTTTGTTTATTTGAAAACAATTCTCCATTCCACAAGCTCTCTTCAACTTACGTATTTTATGAGAAACACTGCATCCAAAGACTTCATTGCGAAGATCATTCTGGAAATATATAGGAATATAGGTAGGTACCTATACAAAATATTTAGTTTACCTTTTGTTTTCTTTTTATATCATTCATTTCGTAATAGGTGCACTATCGTTACAGCTGGCTGGCGTGTGAATATTGGTGGATTATGTCTCAATCATTTACTCACACAGTTTCTCGTTTATAAATTACGTAGGTTTAAAATCTGAAATCCATTAAAGGTCATATTATGTATGTACCTACATTGTTTTCTAATGTCTATCAGTTGTGGATCACCATAAAATAATACCTCTACTTATAGCCCGAGATCCGGCCGCTAAAAATATGACGAATCTGTTTTTTTTTTGTTCGAAATGTGGTTTAAATGATAGCTTTTACCAATAGGGTATGCCTATCAAAATCTTGCCGCAAACCTCTTGCCCCCTCCGCTCAGAAAAGGTCCCCTATGGCGGTTTTTCGCATTTTTTAGGAATATAGTAAAAGATAGGAGAAAGTAGTCAATAACAAAAATAATCCTTATTTAATTCTCTACATTTATTTATTTATTTATCGTATAGCCATACAAAGTACATCACATCAATATAATGACAATACATAATAATCAGACAGACACTACGTGTATATTGCACAATGAAAACTGTTTGTCAGAGTTCAAAATCGAGTGTCCTTAGGTATATTGTCGCCGCTTCATTTAGACACAAAAAGTCAGATGTTTCACCCCCATATGACCTGAGAGCACATTCGGACACGATATGGCTCACAGTCTGTCTCTCCGTTCCACAGTCGCACTCGGGAGAATCCAGGAGAATTCTCTACAAAAAATATTCTGTGCATTTTTTTCGTAGGACTAGTAGTTTATCCCGGCCGGCTCTTGGGCTAGTAGGTATACTAATAATACCGTCCTTCTAAAAAGTCTTATGGAACATTCATATAAAATGAGACTAGGGTAAGTATCAAACTCTCTCCTTTGCCTTTTAAGTCTCTTTTTGTTTATTCTTTATTCGTCGCTTCATTGAAAGGTTTAATGAATCGGAAACAAATTATTAATAAAAAAAGTCTATACTACCTACTTCAATCTTTTACTGCACTTTCCAAACATAGGCACCTTATAAAATAATACGATAGAACTTCATTATTCAAACCACAAATAAATTATCACTTTTTATAATTAACATCGCCATACCACATAATAGATTTAACTGACAAGCAACCATCACTTAAAAAATCGCTACAATACACGATTAGCGGGTGAAATAAAAATATTTGGCATTCTATAGGTCGATATATAGGTACGTATAACCCCATTAGTATTCAACAAATCGAAATATTTTCTGCACCCATTTATATATTTGAGTTAGATATACGAGATCTATGACAATTTTTGTACTCCTATAGGAGACTTATAGGTACCTATAATTTTATTATTATTGACTGTAGCTATTCTACACTTTGTGGTATTGTATTTTTTTTTTGTTGTTTTAATGATTTGATTAGTCAATCGTATAGAAAAACGTTTATCATTGGGCAATCCTCTTTCACGGTCATAACAAATTCAATTATCAGTTGGTTGGTTGGAGGGGTATGTCAAGACAATAATTATTTATCACTACAGTGAGTATTAAAGTAATGCAGTGACAAGCGACAAATTTTCGCAACTCGTCGATTTTAAGAATAGGAATATAATTGTCGACTGCGAAATACATTATTAATAAAACGGAGTTGCCTGCATCGGTTGTTGCCATTATATCAGTTTGTAGTCGTGAAAGCGAGTGGGTGCTTAGTGTTAAATTTATATGAGTACAACATTACTTCTTAGAACCTAAAGGTAATTAGCAAGCTACTCAAGTACCTAATTATTTTGAACCAATTAACCGCTATTTAAGTAAAATCATTAACTTATTACTAATATACGAGTACCATACAATTATATATGTTTGTAATGTTCCTACCATGTGATTAAAGTTACTAAATAATTATTTCGTTTTTCACAAAAAATGAATTTTGAAAGCTTGTTGCTGCTGCTAATAAAAAGCTGAAATTTTGCTGATGTAAACATTTCAGAAAAACAATTTACCTACCTACATACGTTTATATTTTACTCGTATTATTCAAAGCACGTAATATCCACATTCATATGATAGGAGCGTGTTATCAAACCCGAATTGTGCCTATATCGACTACCGACAAGTATAGGTATAATAATTATTAACGTACCAATATGTGTTTATTGACGTGTTTTCTCCTATATTTTTAGATGAAGTCAGAACTTATTTTACTGTTGGTGGCATCATTGATCTACATTTCCCAATCAGCTCCTCTTTTAGGCTTAGAAGACGAAGACCTCTACGATGACACAGCCATAGTTGAATCCACTGTCAGAGAAGTCAGAGCTGTAAAGGTAAAACCAATTTAAAAAATCAATTTTGTGGAATATGGAAACAAACGTTTGAAGACAGAACGATATATGGATATATGCATGTCTATATATTATGAAATTTCCAGGATTCTGATGTAGCCCCAGCAAATTACCACAAAACCTACGACTCGGGAGATAAAGGTGACAAAGGATACAGCAGGCAAGTCTCAGATAAAGGAAAAACTGGCTACCAAACATTCGATTCATTCCACAAAAAAGGAGGAGACTCATATGGGTATGAAAAACACGATTCCTTTGGACTTGAAGGCAAGAAAGGATCCGGTGGACATTCATCCCACGGAGGTCATTCTTCAAACAATGGAGGTCATTCTTCCAAACATGGAGGTGGCAAAAATGGTAATAAGATAGGTCTACGTCAAATCACTTTTGTCTTAGATGCAAAGTTAAATTATTTTCAAATTCGAAACTCCAATTCAAAAGTTTTTTATTGTGTTTAAATAGGTACCATAGGTATAATTTCTTAGTAAAAAAAATTATGTTTCACGTCAATTTAACCATATAACAATTCTCTCAATCTGAGGCAAACCTCGTGTTGAATTGGATATATTTTCATCTACACACAACACACTTCACCTAAAAGAAAAATTAATTCTTTCAGTTGGTTGCCAAGTAATATAAAAAAAATAGATTAGGTATAAATAATGCAAACTAAAGTTATGATATTTTTTCAGCCAAATACCAAGCTGCCGACGATGGAGATTCTCATGACGATACTGGTTCATACGAATCAAGCGATGCTGGGTAAGAAATATGAAAAGTTTTTGGTGTCTAATTAGTGGAATGCTTGTCTGTCTTACCCTCAGGGCCGGATTTGCCAAAAGGCCTAGCAGGCCGGGTACTATGGGCGGCATTCGCTCGCTCAAAACAACAAAAGAAAGCTTATGAGTTTCCTATATATGAAATATTAAATAGGGCGGTGGCCGACCATGTTTCACATTTTTGTTTTCACGAAGTTTTCTAGGATTTTTTTACCCCCCCCCCCCCCCCCCATTAGAATATTTTTTGTTGTCCAAAGTCAACAGTTTTAGTTTTTGTAACATTTCCTAGAGACCCCCCTCCCCCCGTCCCGTCGACGAACAAAATTACAGCGCTAAAATAAAAAATATCGTCGACGGGGGGGGGGGCAAAATGTCAAGGCCTACTCCCGTGAAAAGTGTAAACCCGGCTCTGCTTACTCTACGTCCCCTAAAATATTGTAATAATAATTGATAAATTTGGCTAAAGCATTGTGTAAGTTCTAACCTCTCTGCCTACCCCACGAGGGTATTAATTGATAGGGATAGATATATAAATATATTATTAAAATGAGCATTTTCCAAACTGTAGAAAAATCCGATAAGAGTACAGTGTATGGTGACAGATGAAAAAACGTGGGGCCTTAATCGTCCCTAAATTTATGGCTGGAAAGGAATCTACAATCATGGAAACTAATCGAATCGGCAGCAGGCCTAATGGGAAGTTTCGCATTACAGAAAGAAGTCTAGAAAGTATGATAATATATCCCCCTTAAAACACGAGCATTGCTCAATTTTGAGGGGTGATTTTAATTATAATAGCATTTTTTATCGATCGAAAAATATATTAAATCGATAGTTCTACCTATATTACTAGAATTACAACTAAAATTATGAAATATAATTTTAATTTACCGTTAATTTATAATAATTAATTGAAAATGATAGTTTGACCCATTATTCTCAGATGATCTGATGAAATGAGCGCTCATTGTTTAACGTGTTTGTGGCAGCATGAATCCATGAAATTATTGAAATTCATAGTCAGAAATTGGATTGTTTGTGACTTATGTATGGAGGAATTGGGGAACGTGACGTCACAATATGGCGGACAGTCAAAAACCTGTTTTTGCGCTGGAATCGAATATGAGAATTTATTTTACAAATATATCCACAAAGACACAAAATTAAAATCAAAAATTTTCGGAAAACCTTAATTTGTAGTTAATATGTACCGAAAACCAAAATTAAAAAAAAACATGCAAGGACCCTATTGTTGTTTTATTTTTGTAGTATGTACTTGAGTTGAATAAATGTTTTTTTTTTTACTTTTTCAGCGGCAACGACTATTATGAAGACGAAAGTAGTAATGATGATGGAGGAGACTCAAACAACGAAGGAGAAGAAGAAGCTGTAGCAGTATCTGGATATGATGAGGCTGATGCCGCAAACTATGAGAATCCTTCCAGCTATACATATGGATCTGGAGCTGAATATGATTTTTAAATAAAAAAATGTTTTTATAAACACAGAAATTTTATTTTCGGCCCCGCTAACACAGAAAATTAGATTTTTATCCACATTCAGAACAGTGATGGATCCAGGGGATGGACTAAGCGGCTGAACCCTCCTCCCCATATTTATAAAAATATGTTTAAGCAAAATAAAGAATCCTAGATCCACCATTGATTCAAAATTAAGAAAAAAATGAAGGTATATCGTAATAAACTACTTATGTTGTTTTGTTTTGTAATATTTGCCATAATCCATTGAGATCTAGTATTTCTTATCCCCGATATAATTACTATACTCAACACTATATTCAGCAATAATGGTGGATCAAAATTGTTGGATTTTTTTACACCCCCCTCCCCTCCCTCGTTGACGATTTTTTCTTGCCCGTCATGCATACATACAAAAAACATGTATAGTTGAATCTACCATTTAGTCCTAAGGTTCAGATGTTGCATTTGACACCAACATGCGATTTCTCACCGCTCTCTTAAAGGAGTGCACTGATTCCGCAGTGCGAATGGTAGAAGGAAGACAATTCCAAGTCCAACAACAGCACCCGAAGCCTGCGATAGTATGTATAGTACAAAGCCTACATCCTCGAATTCCATCACCACCATGATTGGTGACGTCACCTTGTATCGGTTGCAAACACCTTGTCTCGGTGACAAACACTTGAACTACGGAATATTTTTTCCCATACAATTTTGATGGTGTAATCATCGTCAAATGTCAGTTGGGCATGGCCTCTATGAACAATATGGCGTCGGCCTCGCAGCACCAAACACCATAAAGGAGGGAGGAAGAAAGGCTGGTCTATGGACAGGTATTGCAAGAAGACGCTCGCTGGTGGATCTCAAAACAGTATCTCCTAGTAGCTATATTTATGTACTTACTCTTGCGATAATAATACCAAAACTATATAGGCTTCTATAATAACCAAAACCAGATGAGTACCTATCTATAGTCTAGCTGTCTAGTAGGTACTTACTCTAGGAGGCAGTGCTACCAAGTGCTACTACGTACCAAACCAAGTTTAGTGAAACTTATAGTAAGTACGCAAAACTTCAATTTTTAAACTTTTGGCGCCTAATCATAATAAATAAATAAATAAAAAGCGCATGCGCGTACCCTCGGAGTTGTCGACGATTTACCTTATCGTTCGGCTTCGCTTCGTTTCCATTCGCATCTGTCGGCATATTCGCCAAATACACTTCGTAACGACATGGGCATGCGCAGTGATACGCAGGTACTAAAGTAGCTTAGCTGTCAGTTTGAACACCTACTGAATAGATCTCGCCATCGGAGTCGGACCATGTAGTGCCAATGATGATGAAAAATATGAATAAATCTCGGAGCTCATTAGTGCATAGTGTCCTATAAATAGGACGCTGGTTTTTAGCCATTTTCTCGATTACCAATAGACATATTTTAATATTTTTGCCACATTTATAATCGTTAAGAATGTGGCTACACACAACTATAAGAAAAAAATGTAAATACTGAGCAATGTACAGGCAGTGAAGAGATAAAGTTAAAAGCTTGGATTGTTAAAAGAGTGAATAGTAGCTCCGTCAATCGGTACCTGGGGTCACTAGTTATGTAATCACTTTATTATTTTAGGAGATATTGTAATAAAAATTACATTGATCGAAAGCTTAAACATCAAGCTTTGATATGATAATAAATAAATTTCCATCAATAGAACACAAGTGTTTTAAATAAGACGATACATTTCACCGTCTTATGTAGAAGACACTATGCAGAGCTACATCTTTAGGTTTTCATACAACGGTACTATGCGCACAGTAGATTTCTATGAGGAAATGTTTTCTACTACATTTTTTTATTGATAACGTTGAAATTCGACAAAATATCACATAATGCTAAATATCTTATACATTTTGATTTATTTTTTAGCTAAATAAACCCTTTTTTATTGAAAAAAAGCTAATTTTGTATACATGTAAATCATATCGATTTCTTCAGGTGTGTATATTTTTTTTTATTTCTCGCTATTCCTTTTGCACTGTGATTTTAGCTTATTTTTTTATTACGAATATAATATTATTATTATAGATAATATAAATAAAAATATTTATTTATTTCAGCGTTGACAAAATCATCCCGAATTTTAGAAATAAATATTTAACGATCCCGAAATCTTAAGTAAAAACAGTAGGTACATAAAAGGAAAATAGAGTTCTATATTATCACTGCTACTATAGTAGCATCATAGTAAATTACAATAGTGAGGTAACCAGTGAATGCTGCGTGCATATAAAACACACAACATTCTCTTTGTGCAAACATCTGTATTATATTCAGTAGGTATAGGTGCGAACCTCATTGTTGGAGAAGATATGAAATTATGATTTTACGAGCACCTGAATTTTACAGTTTATTCGATAAACGCTATTTTTTAACCATTCTGTAGCCGGGAATTGCTCTTTCACTGTACACCGGGCCTCAAATAACGATATTAGAGCATCAAGGATGTCGTGAGAAGAGGTAATACTGACTATTCGAAATAGCTCTGATTTTAGAAGCCTTGTGGCCTCCCTGTGTTTCTTTGATGACCATTACGGGACGAAGTAGTGGTAGAATCATTACTGCAATTTATATACTTTTAAAAAATGTGCAGTTGGATGATTGGAAGAATATGAATTGTACGATATAGGAAGACCAAATTATTAAAAATTAATTAAGTTCTCATACATTTCCTCCAATAATTTATGTGATAATTGTTATTATTATTACTATTTTTTTACAAATATTCTTAATATTTTCCATAAAAAGACAGAAATATTACATATAACTTGAAAAAATAAATTAAACGCATGTCTGTAACTCTAACTGGGGAACATTATCAACACGTAGTTTTGCATAGTGTCCTAAAAATAAGACACTCCATATAAAAAAAAACTAACGGTGCGATTTCAATTTTTTTTATTTTTTGGCCTATTTGAGTCTAATTTAGCAAAACTTGGAGAGATTATGAAGAAATATTCAGGAATAAACCTTATGCACTAATGGATTATTAAGATGCCTATTGTTCGGGATTCGCATAAAAAACGAAGCATTGTCAAATCTAATATTTTTTTTATTAAAGGACAAATCCAAGCATGTCATAAATCTTAATTTATCTCTAGCTAGAAAAGTTTGTGTTATGTCAAGTCAGGATCAGATAATATAATGATAAGTTATGATAATATACTCTCTCTACAAAGTGCAAACTCATTGAATAACTGACAAGGTGAAGATATTTGAATCACCGCGCCATACGAAAAGTAAAGTAAGTAAGGTGACAGCTACTTTAGTACCTACGCATGCGCATGTGGTTACCATGTCGTTACGAAGTGCATTTGGCGAATATGCCATCTGTCGCATCGGTACATTTCGTTTCATCCGTCTTGTCACACTTTTTGTATAGATTTACTATGTAGCCAGTGGCGAAGTTATATGAAACAAGGAGTAGTACTTAATATACCAATACCTATTATGTCGCTGGTCGCATCCAAACAATCGCCCAAATTAGTGATGGAAATAATCGAATAAATTGATATTCGATTGAATAGCAATCGCTATCACATATTTAATGTGTATAATACTTATGACACATATTCAATAATTCACAACTAACGTTTTATTGTAAAAAAATATGCATATTGTATATTACTATTTAAAAATATTATATAGGTAATCAAGGTTTTTTGACAGCAAGTCGTTGACTCACTACATGAAAATTAACGGCAAAAAACGCAGCCCCGCTGAGTTGTGAAGGAAAAATCGAAAATAAAAATCGACTAGAAAATTTGCATGGTAATATGGCAGAATATTTTATTAATGTGTAATGTCTTTGGAACGATTATTAAATAAGAAGAAAAAGTTACTCACTTACTTGTTAAATATATATTACTTATTTATAAAAGATAAAATGACACCTATATAAGTAGGCGTTATATTGATTATTGTATAGAGTTTATTTTATAGACCTATACAGGTGTTTTATAGATGGAAACAGACCTCTTAAGGGGTGATAGTGAAGGTCATCTTAGCTTAGTCCAAAGTCTCTTCGAAATATTCGGGATTTTTACATTCTATAAAAAATACACGAAATACCTACTCAAGTTTTACTCCAATACCATCGTGAGGAAAGGTACCTATTTAGTTCTAGCAACGTCGCTCCTCCCGCTCAACATTTTTTACTTGGTCAAGGTCAACAGCTTTAGCGTTTCGCCTCTTCCCTTCCTAGGGACCCCCCCCCCCCTCCCGACAAAATAATCGAATGATCATCCGTCAATCGATTGGTGTTCAGTCGAATATCAAATCAAATCTCCTTAATAATTGTGGATTTTCGGCAGCGTTGAGTATTTGACAAAACGCCGTCACAATCACATCGGAACGTTATTTTGAAAATTGTATATATACTGTTTACAAAAAACATTTCGCATTGCACCTAATTTAATTTTGTTTTAATTATATACGTACAATACAAAAATTAGATATTCGTATACGCCACTGACTTTGCACGAGATTGTATTGATATTTTGGATAAAAATATGTGCAACAAAGGGAATTATTGATTTATAATGATTTTTTATTTCATTTCTGATTTTATAAAACATCACTACCGCCATCTATGAATCATAAATGACTCGGGAAAGAACCTGAAAAAAATGAAGATTCGCGTCCGGAGTAAACATTAATACCAGACGATTTTAGACATCCATCTATTAAATAAACTTATAAATGGAATCTCGGCTTCAACATAGGCTATTAAAATATATGATTTGTATCGTGGTTTGGTAAAATTATCAATTTTCCCAAGATACTGAATTCTATCAAGTTAGTATGAAAATGAAAGAAGCCATTTAAAGTAGTCCCGTTAATATGGTTTTTAAATTTGTTTGCGTCGCTACATAATCTAGAACTAGGATATACATCTAAGGATTATTTTTATACAATGTTTTTGCTCTACAAATACTTCTGTGACTAAAAATGTGTATATAATAATTAAAAAATAGTTTTGACATTTGCTCCGCGGCGCTTTCTGTCGTCATCTGTTTTGACTCGCGTGGTGTAGGGGCTAGCGTACTTAACTTAAATTGAGTGTTATGCGATGCGAGGGTACGAGTTCGATCCCACTCCATACCCAACGCTTTTTTCTTCTTTTTTTTACTATCTTTTTGTGAAATTTGAATTTAGCAGAATCCTATATACATAAAAAATAATTTTACTAGGTAAAACAAATATATTCCTTCCTATATGCCAAAAATTTATTCCATTAGGTATTTAATTCTAAGACGATGTAACTTCACCACCCGTACACAATTTTAGCCGTTGCGAAGCACGGGAAATTCAGCTAGTTAATAATAATTATAATAATTCTTTTTATTCAACTCATTAATAAAGTACAAATTATAACATAATTAAAAATAATAATAATAATATAATTATATATATAACGGAATATTTATAATAATATAATTAAAATCACCCCTCAAACTTGAGCGATGCTCTTTTTTTTTAATTCATTCGATTATTCAAAAAAGCCAGTCGTCAAAAAAGTTCTAAAAGTGGCTGATATTTTTTGTCGACGGGGGGGTGGGGGTCACTAGGAAACAAAACTTTTTTTTAGTCGCCGGCGAAAACTGTTGAGTGAAAAGCCGACGGGAGGGGGGGGGGAGTGCTCGGCCGGCTGTTCGAATATTCGAATCGAATAAAATAATCGGATTATTATTATCGTTTGGCATCAGAAGATAAGAGAGTCAAAGATTTTTTGGTGTTACATCCAGGAGACACTAGAGAGCAAGAATATTAATTCTAATAAATATAATTCGAATAATAGATTATTAATTTTTTTCGAATAATCGAATCCATTCGAATAATATCATTCGAATATCTCATCACTAATCATGGCAACACTGTCATATCGTGCGTTGATCGTGCGATATTTTCTGTGATTTTCTGCCGAGTGATGTTTTGACGTTCATTTTGATATTGTTGTCGCCTCGATAAAATTATTGAAATAGTTGTGTTAGTAATCAATTTTAAGCAACAATGAGTGTCGCAAAAGATATTATATTATTTTTTCTTCATTGCCTAATATTTTCTTTATGCGAGTGTAGTGAGTATAATATAGTTTATTGAATAAATTGATTCAATTATTGTGCTCATCCTCATTATCTTCTATTGTTATTACATTATTCATCTTTTGATATTGTTTTACAGTCGAATTTCCGCCTTGTGATGTACACCAGCTATCAAACTGCGGAAATATTGAAGGAATAGAATGTAACGCTTCTACCAATAAGTGTGAGTGTGCTTTTGGATATGAATATCATCCTGATGGTCATAATTTGGAAACAATCTGCATACAGATACCTCCAACACATGATCAGGATGGAGACAATACAGGCAGTAATACAGTATCTGTAGTTGTGGTGGTACTCTTGACACTTCTTTTATTAGGATCTGCATTATTCTTCATAGTTCGCAGATACAATCTGTTGCACTGGGTCCACAATAAGATATTTTCACGCAGAAATACAGGAGCCACATACGAAGATGTTATGATCGGTCAAGATGATCCACCTATTACAGCTTGAGATTATATTTTAAGAGGTTAAGGAAACAACCTATGTAGGTACCATATTATTAATAAATTATTACTGTACAGTATGTATATCTATTTTATCACATAATGTAAACATTTACCAATATAATCAAGTATTATATAATAAGTAGTTAGCCATCTCACATTAAAATATATTGTATTACTCGCTTCATGAGTCATATTATCACTAGAAGTTACATACAAAATGCTTTCAAACAATAATTTCACAGTTTTATAGAATTTGGTGAATATATTCTGTCATCTGCCTGCTTATTTATATGAAGTGATGTATTTTGATAATCTTGTAGGCCTTCGCAGTGGGATGAATCAATATCTTCGTTGCTGGCTCTTCGAGTTTCCTTACTGTGTGTGGAATGACCGAGCTTTCCGCCAACCACTCCCATCTTCATCCTCAATTCTACACGCAGTAAGAAAACCTGAAGAAACGACTACAAAGATATGGATGTATTTTGATGTGTTTACTAATTTGTGCGACTGTTTATCTGGGAAGATAATGACTCATGATTCACCTTCAGATAATATTTATATAGTAGGTACTCAGACGACACAGTGTTCAGTGATTAAATTACAGTTTTGACTGATAAATATGATACTATAGTGATGATCATTATAAATGTAACTTGCCTGTGAGCTAGTCATCATTTCCAGTCCTGGCCCTATCCGGATAAATAAGCGAGGTTTTTACTATTAGTATCTAGTAGAAAAATTCATATTTATAACCTCTAAGTAATGCTGTATATAATCCAAAATATTTGTGTAATTAAGGAGCGTATTTATATTATGTATTAGACAAATATATTATTCATATGTAAACATTTGTCTGTAAATTATTTTAAGTCAACTTCACCGTAAACTAATTAGTCTACAATATAGTATGACTAGATAATTATTTGTTTTGACGTAAATCTCTTCTACGATTAATGTAGGTATTTATAGTTTTTTCTGACAAACTTTTAATGAAAGGGAAATCACATCCATCTCCTGCGATGTAAAGTTGCATGTGACGCTACATACAATCCATTGTTACAATGGTAGTTGGTACCTATCTGTGTAAACTCACATAGGGTTAAAGACGTTCTTAAATATTAGATAATACTGAGGAAATAGACGATAGCCAACCTGGAATAAGAAGGGGAGTTGGCAGAGGTAAATTCCAGTCTGTATTACTCGCGTGGAAATATACTTTATTTATATAGAGGGTCATTAAAAAGGAGGCCCCTATTTTAAAATGGAATAACTTTGGAACCATGTACGACAAATGATTCTTGACGAAGTAATTCTTTCACTGTATAACTAATGAATGTAAATTTTGTTGGACGTATGACACAATGCGTTAGCGTATGCGCAGAATGGTTGTGCAGTTGACAAACCCAACAGCTTTTTATCTACCACCTCGCAATGTAATGGTGATCATGTAACTGTAAGCATTCCATTTGGTTTTCCAAGGCAGAGTCAATTGTCAGTGTACAGCGGCTCTTTGTAGAAACTTATTAAGCTGAAACCGTACCTAATAGAGAAACAGACAGTGTGGAAAATAAAAAACATTCAACCGGCCGACTACAAGCGTCAGAAGAGAATTTTTAACGTATCCGGCATTCTAGTGTTAAGAACCCACAAAAATCAATTATTTGGCCAAATTTCAAAAAAAATCAACGCATTGTGATATGACTTTCACAATTTGGAATACGGGACTATTAACGCCGGTTGGCTAACAAAAATTTACAGTCATTATTTACCACGTAGTGAAAAAATTATTCATGTAACATAAACGATTACAAAGATTAACCTTTTCAAAATGAGGGAATTACTGTTCACGGTCGCCATTACGTGGATGAAAAGCGTCAGTTGACTTTGTCGACTGCGCAGCCATTTTACACATGCGCTTCCGCATTGTATCATGCATCAAACAAAATTTACTTACTAAAATTAAATGATTACAAACCTTTTCCATTTGAAAATAGGAGCATTCTTCTTCGATTACCCTGTACCAAAGGTTTATTTTGTGCTGAGATCTACTGTCTCGTCTCGACACAGAACTCTCGAGAAAATTACTACCCATCAGTCTGTTAGATAATACAGCTGTGTATACATTACACTGTTTGATTAATGTTTCACTATTCAAAACAGATTGATAATAAAAGTTATTAAGTTGATTACTGCAATAATTGATAGTAAATTTTGGATGACTTGGATTATTTCAACTGTAAAATATTGCATATCTGCCATAATTAATTGTTTTCAAGCCATGAATTCGGGATGTTTTAAGACAATATATGTATTTTCGTAATTTATTTCATTAACTGTACATAGGTATATGAATATTCTTATGATTTTTGTACTAAATTTAACATCAAACTGTCATCAGAATATATTGTAGTTACTATTATTTATATATCACCATCATATGCAAAATTTATTTAATCAGCTGTATATAACATGAGCTTTATTGTTTAGATCTCGTCTATAATCGATGATATTGGTATATTATTTAAATTCATTGCAATTACCTATTCTTTTTATCAGTCGTACCCAAACTTTCCTCAAGCCAGAACTAGTATGTTTTTATATGGAGATGATACACTTTCTTTTGAAGAACTTGAATACAGTAGTCGTTACTTATTGAAGTCAGTTGTTATTGTAATCGGCCGCTTTATGGAATGAAATATTCTTATGGCTATCTTTCGTGTTTGCATGGTGCATTGTGTTTTATACAAACAGCGAAGTGGTGTCATTCCTTCATTGAGGTTCTTTTTCTAATATATGTAATCTTGAAGCTAGTATCTTAAGAGTTCCTAACAAATAGTCTTCAGTGTCCTGAACATGTCCAATTTGCACGGTAAGGAAGGTAGCAATATGAATTAGTGAGTAAACTAAATAGACAGCAATGTTTGCAGAATTCTTTTGTTACTGGAGTCGGCCTTCAAATGACAAATGTTTCGCCAGGTGATGTGAAACTAAAATATTGTTATTTTGTATGAGACAAGAACATTCTCAGTTGGGAACATTTCAAGAAATATGATTTTGAGTTTATGAATAATTCATCATTTAACAAAATTTTTGAAAAAATAACAAAAACACTGTATTTTACTTCCACTGGTTTGTTGCACACAAACCAGACGTGTTTCGAAGCTTATTAATGCTTCATCTTCAGTGGGAGTTTATAAATACACACTGACGATGAGGCATTACTAAGCTTCGAAAGGTCTCTGGTTTGTGTTCAACAAACCAGTGGAAATAAAATGCAGTGTTTTTGTGAAATGTACTTCCATAAAATATGCATTAATTTTCACTAGTTCCAGGAATTTTTTATTCTATGTTATTATAGATAACCTGGGAATGGTTTGAAGGTATTTTTTTATTCAATGAACCTGTAAAAATAAGGGAATTTGCACAATATGTAGTTTTTTTAAATTTTTTATACATACCTACTGACTGAAATAACATTGCTTTATTTTTGTTTATAAGATACCTGTAGCCATATTTTCTTTTTGTAAATATCGCTATATATTGTTTATTTCTGAAATACTAAGACTTAAGTATAAAATATTTTAAACTAATTAGTATAACGTCATTGGACTTTTTATCTATATAAATTGAATTCCTATCCAATACATATTTGTAAAATAATCTTATTTAGATTTAAGTATAGTAATATGCTTTATTGTTATGAAATTTCACAATTGTTTTTAAACCGACGCGATACTAATTCCTTAATTTACATTATGTCTTGTGCTATAATAGGATCTGGGCTTGCATACACAAACACAAATATTTTCCTAAACACCTTGCAGTAGGTGTAGCGAAGTGTAGCCATCGCCAGTGCCGGGATTTGAACCTGGCACCTCCCGCTCGAGAGACTGCCGCTTCAACCAATTGCGCCAATCATGTACTCATGTACTGCTTATTAATCTGATTGCTACAGATAATGAATCTAGAAATGGAGAGGTGTAACCCAAACAGGGAAGCAGAATTAAACTATGATTATATTGTAATATTAATATTATCACAAATTGATGAAATCTGTGGACTGTTGGACACCACTTCTCTCTGCCTGGTTGACTGTCTTCTTCACTTGTGTGTCCACAATATGTTCCATCCATACAATTATGTTCTGCTTCCATGAATTGGAGTAACTGCTAAATACATTCACTTTTAGTGGGACATTTACCCATGCAATGAATTTTCAGTAAAGCCAAACAACTAACAAATAATGCCGTATAATTGTATGAAAACCAATATTCTCAGCAAAGATTTTTGCAGGTATAGATCATACCTATTTTGATGTTTTTTTTTTAAACAAGCATATTGTAGATATTAAGGAAAACTACATGATCCCTTATCTGAGTAAAAAAAAAGTGAAAACTGCAACATTGATCAGAGACTCCTCTACTCTGCTAATCCTATTTAATAATTGTTACATTGTTATTTACACAATTTGTACAACATGAAAGAAATAAATGCAGTTTTGTGTTGATCAGAGACTCCTCTACTCTGCTAATCCTATTTAATAATTGTTACATTGTTATTTACACAATTTGTACAACATGAAAGAAATAAATGCAGTTTTGTTGCAACTTTTTAATGATTGTATGTATGTTTGTAGATAATTTACTTTTTATCCATATGACTGAATTTATTATTATTTTGACTACCGTGTACATATTTACAATTAAATTATATTCCATGTTAACTTCATTCATTATGTCGATTAAGTGTTTTATTGAAAGAAGTAATACCCAAATCCTTTCCCGTACATGTTACACTAGGCTAAATGTCGGTGTGGTGAAGTATAGAATACATTGTCAGCTGAGACTCAAATCTTACTCGAGAGACCAGGACATCAGCCAACTAATAGCAACTAACAGCCAAATAATCGTTACTAATAGAATTTCAGAAATGATCTGACATGACTCCTTGCCGATATTTTCATTATAAAGGCCATGGTCAGTATTACAAACGATTTCATCTTACTGCATTCAAACATCACTGGAAAATAAAAAAAAAATGCAATTAATAACATTGTCTTCTTATATTTAATGATTTACGTTATCATTAAGGTGCCACACGTTGTAAATTGGCTTTGGCGATACATTGTTTTCTCAGCCAATAATGATACTAAAGACCGGTAAACATGTTAGTATGGACTACAACTTAATAGACTCAGAATTACAGTATTTGAAAATTTCCGGAATAAAGAATAACTTTGAAAGTACCCCTGAAACTTGTGCGATACATGGGTCCATACAATTTCCAAGATGTAAAAGTGTAATTTTGTAAAAATGTTGGTAAATATGAGATGAACAATTTAACAGTCTTAATCAGTTAATTTTTTAATTTGGGCCCTGTTTTTTCAAGGTATATGTTGCATGCTTATTCATTTTTTCGCACTAACACTCATACAAAATTTTGAAGTGATAACATAATGTTCTTTTCTCAGTGGATATCGACCCTTAATGCATTGAAATACTATGTATTTGTTTTTATTATATATTAGCTGTAGCCTGCGCGCCTTGCTACCGAAATCCTCCCATACTCCTGTATGAATAGTCTGACACTCATCTAACCGTATTTGCAATGATAATTGGGTCAACCGATAGAGATCACTAAATAGGAACAAGCTCACCCTGATGATTACTTTCTATTATAATGATACATATAACTATTATCTGGTCTAACTCTTAAAGAGTAAAATATTCTAAGAGAGTAACATGTAACATGTTTTATTATACCTGAATGTATGTAAATTAAAGCCAACGTTGTGTAAGCCAACACCAGTGGGACATGAATGGAAGTGTCATATTCACTGCCCCATATTATTGCAGGAAGCATCAATAGGTTACCCATCCCTCCCAGAGTTAGGCCCTTCAGCAGTCTTATAAAATTAACTGAAAAATAAACAATATGTTATATCCAGTGTAGTGTACATGATTGTTTGTATAATTTTCAGTTTCGTTCCCTGTAACGTATTGGGTGAATTCAATGATTGAGGAGTTTAAAATAAAAGTAAAATCAACAAATCTCCAATGACATGCATTTGTCCCTGTGGGAATAAAACAAAAAAGGCTTACTCTAAAAACCGCATATACTGAGCCAACCATCAGGTACTTAAAATTTTTATTAAAATGGGTATTTCATTCATCAAGAGTCCGAATTTCCATACACAATCCCTATTCCAAGTACGAGTAGAATTATATGGGCGGTACTAGATGTTTTTTTCATCTCCACATCAGTTTCAACTTTTTGGTTTATTCACAGTTCTTACTTAGGATGGCGGTATTGACTCTGATCTTTTTCTAGGAAGTTACTAAATGACTTGGGAAAATGTAACATCATCTTGCAATTGCATCTGTGCAATAATCATTTTCAACACATGTGAGTGACATGTGCATACTTGTGGTATGGTATATGAGTTATTGTCGTAAAATATTCATGATAAAAGTAACAAGTCTACATTTTACTTCAGAAATTATGACATAATAATTATGAAAACGAGATGAAATGTACCTTTATTGAATCCTCCAAAAGGTGGCTTTGATAGTATGGATAACATAAACACAGCGACAGAGAATACAATCATACCTGAAAACAACAAGCAAATGAGTAATTGACAAACCTAGCATTTCTTTGCAGTACCCAACAAAATTGTTAACACATGGAGACGCACATGATAGAATACATCGAGATATTCAATGCTCTAGGTACCTGGGACTAAGAGATGCAGCGACGTAGAGTGAACAAAAATATTATACAGTTTATTTACTTCGAAAATTTGGTAATATTACCTGCATAATGCACGCAGATACAAGTTACGTGGAATTTGTTGTTTACACTTCACTTTGTTCCCCCATAGATATTGATGGTTGTATAGAATTCAGGTAATGATGAAAACCCCCGTAATTTAAATTCGAAGAGAAAGAACACTTTTGCTCACGAGCTGTCTATGGAATTATAGGTTTGGTAAGGTTTTATTGCACGTCTATATAACAAAACAGTAACACAATGATTGGTCAAAAAATGACCAAATTTAAAACAGTTATAACTCTCACTGTATGATTCATTCGATTTTTATACCTGGCTACTTAAAACCACTTATTTATTTATCGTTTGGCAACGTTGAAGTATTGTCAAATCGTTAAAGTCTGACATCCAGTGCCTCCAGCCACTGGAGGAACTCAGGGGACAGGCTGGCAGCATTGTTAATGGTACCAGGGTAAGCACGAATGGGGCAATAACGCAAGATGTGCTGCATGGTTTGCTTAAAACCACTGATGAATGAGGTCTATTTTTGCAAAAAAATAATAAAATTAGGTAGGTATATTCTTTATTTGAAGAGGATTTTTTTGAAAATTAAATTATGGACGACTTGTATAGCAGTTATGTATCAGTAAGTGCGGCTCAACGTGTCAAACTAAATTCACATTATTTTAAGAACACTCAACTTCTTTCATTTAACTTCTGACAACCAAGGTTGCTTACGAAAATTATTTTTACCCAATGTTCATTAATCTTGCAACTTTTCTTTTAAAGAATTTGATGCAACTGTTTAACCA
Source organism: Ceraclea dissimilis (assembly GCA_963576895.1). Lineage (NCBI taxonomy): Eukaryota > Metazoa > Arthropoda > Insecta > Trichoptera > Leptoceridae > Ceraclea > Ceraclea dissimilis. The sequence goes on from OY756360.1 coordinate 9,942,861, forward strand.
TACGATAAATATTTAAATATATTTTTACCTATACAGACACAGCAAAACGTCACGTACACTCCTTTCTCTGTCAAGAAAGGATCATTCTTTAAATACATCTTTTGATCTAGTTTATTCCCAACACTCTTATTTTGACACACAACTTTGTTTTCAATATTTTTGCAGTGGCTACTGAAGAGTTCTTTTGTTGAACTAAAACGGAAATAGTAAAAGATAATGCGTGCAACATTATTAAGTACTAGAACAAAACATAATAATTAAAAAAATAAAAGTATTATTATTACCCACTACACAGTATTGACTCCACTCCATGGGTGTCTGTGCATCTGAGATTACTATTCTTCTCGTGGTATAAATGATTAGACCATTCTATGTAAGTTTCCAAAGCTATTAATACAATGAATAATTTCCAATATGCCTGAAATCCAAAACATAGGTATACATTAAGGTTTGATGACTAATAGTATATGGTTGGTCGCCTCCTTTTAATTGTATTAAAACAGTGTTTCCTGGCCCCAAAATCATGATTATTAAATTTTATATAATAAAACATGATTTATTAGCATTTTTTCATTAGGAGGCGATGTTACATTAAGTAATTGTGCAAGTACAATGATTCAATTGTAATATTTTGAAGATGTTTAAAATGCTGTGCAATAAATAATTTTAAAGATCTATCTCTACGTATAAAGTAACACATCTCACTTCAGAGTCTACATTTAGTACTTACAAAACTCAAATTATACAAAAGACATTTCTTGTAAAGACTACTCACTGTAAGATTCATGATAGATAGTCCAGGTAATGGGTATTTTTACCTTACATTTTGCATAGTAGTTCTGGTTTTTGGATATGTTATATAGGTCGGTCCTGTGATTATGAATCCAAGTTTTCGACCTCCCAACCCTTGTGCGTTCACTAGGGCGAGCCAAAAAGTGTCGAAATTTCGGTCATTTTTCAGTTTATTGATCATAACTTTTTTACAATGCATTTTAGAGAGAAACATTATACATAAAAGTTGTAGAATATTAAATTCCCTGCAACTTATGTTTACAAAGTTTTTTTGTAAAATCAATACACAAAGAGTTTTGCGTTACCAAAATTTCAAAATTTTTCAAAAAAATGCACTTTTTTTACAATTATTTTCTTTATTTGAATATATATCCTAAACGGTACATTTTAGAGAAAAGTGTTGTAGGTAAATGTTGTAGATCGTTCAATTTCCAATAAGTTTGATGTCAAATTTTTTTTATCTCGGACCAACTAAAATAGAGTTGTGATCTTCTGAAAAAATATAAGACGAACATTTTCGAAACTTTCAGTATAGTACGTATGACAATAGTAATCAGAAAAAAGCAATTTAAGAAAAAAAATTTTTTGGATCTTATTAAGATTGGTGTCGTGGTTTAGAATCCAAGTTTTCGACCTCCTCAACCTTGTGTGCTCACTAGGGCGAGCCGAACACTGCCGATATTTCAGTCATTTTTCAGTTTATTAATCATTATTTTTAAATTATCCATCTTAGAGTGAAAGATTGTATGTAATAATTGTACAATATTAAATTTCCTGTAAATTAGGTTGGAAATATTTTCTATGAAAAGCTATTATTTAAAGAATTATATAATTACAAACATATATTTATTAAGAAAAAAATTTTTTTTTCATGATTTTTGAGTTTTTTTTCAGCACGGTACGTTTTAGCGAAAAATGTTCTTAGCAAATATTGTAGAATATTAAATTTGCAACAAAAAATAATACCACACTTTTTTGACTTGGACTAATAATAAAGGAGATATGCTCTCCTGAATATTTATTTAAGCTCAATATTTAATTTTCAGAAGAGCATATCTCCTTTATCATTCAAGTCAAAAAAGTGTGGTATCATTTTTTGTTTCAAATTTAATATTCTACAATATTTGCTAAGAACATTTTTCGCTAAAACGTACCGTGCTGAAAAAAAACTCAAAAATCGTGAAAAAAATTTTTTTTTTCTTAATAAACATACGTTTGTTATTATATAATTCTTTAAATAATAGCTTTTTAAAGAAAATATTTCCAACTTAATTTACAGGAAATTTAATATTGTACAATTCTTACATACAATATTTCACTCTAAGATGGATAATTAAAAAATAATAATCAATAAACTGAAAAATGACTGAAATATCGGCAGTGTTCGGCTCGCCCTAGTGAACACACAAGGTTGAGGAGGTCGAAAACTTGGATTCTAAATCACGACACCAATCTCAATAAGATCCAAAAATTTTTTTTCTTAAATTGCATTTTTCTGATCACTATTGTCATACGTACTATACTGAAAGTTTCGAAAATGTTCGTCTTATATCTTTTCAGAAGATCACAACTCTATTTTAGTTGGTCCGAGATAAAAAAAATTGACATCAAACTTATTGGAAATTGAACGATCTACAACATTTACCTACAACACTTTTCTCTAAAATGTACCGTTTAGGAAATATATTCAAATAAAGAACATAATTGTAAAAAAAGTGCATTTTTATGAAAAATTTTGAAATTTTGGTAACGCAAAACTCTTTGTATATTGATTTTACAAAAAAACTTTGTAAACATAAGTTGCAGAGAATTTAATATTCTACAACTTTTAGGTACAATGTTTCTCTCTAAAATGCATTGTAAAAAAGTTATGATCAATAAACTGAAAAATGACCGAAATTTCGACACTTTTTGGCTCGCCCTAGTGAACGCACAAGGGTTGGGAGGTCGAAAACTTGGATTCATAATCACAGGACCGACCTATATAACATATCCAAAAACCAGAACTACTATGCAAAATGTAAGCTAAGGTATGATTTTTTGTATTCGTTTCCTGGAGTAAGAAGGACAAGGGGTAAGTATTTAAAAAAAATAAAAAAACTTCAGTGAAGACTGGTGTATCTATCCTTACTCTCGCTGACTGATTAGGTATATGAAATATCAATCGGTAATTCATTCATACCTTAAATGTCGTGTTGTATAAAACATGTCTGTATGCTTCTTTTGATAAGAGAACCAAATCAACCATAATAATGACAGGATCATATTCAATATACCTGTCAGATACACTTCCACAGCGAGGCTAAAATTATAGTAAACATAGTTTATTAACAAAAATCTGAAATTCTCTTCCTAATTATTGAGTCGAGTAAAACAAAATAAATTGGAAACAAAGTGATAACGACTTAGCGTTAACCTACACAGTTCGCAACTTTAATAACTGTGGGCCCATATTGCCTATATAAAGCGTCAACATCGTTCCCGCAAACGACACAAATGTATTTATTTCTGAGCGACATTGAATTAAAAGTAGATTAATCTTAAATAAATAATAGCGGCTCTCTACCGACGACACGACGATGACAATTGACAGATGCACCAGATCACAGAACACATATGGGACGCCTTCAGTGTTGCCGTTTTCAAATTTGGAAAACTACTAGATTTTTGTCCAGAAAATACTAGAATATACTAGATGGGGTCGAAAAAAATACTAGAAAAATACCAGATAATTTTTTTGTCGACCTTTTTTTTTCTTTTTTTTTGGTCCTCCGCCACAAAAGTGTCTTTGTTCTGCGAAAACACGAAAACACGTCAACGGGGGGGGGGGGGTCCCTAGGAAAAGAGTGACTCTTGAAAAAAACCGTTGACCTTTTTTTTTCGTCGCCAGCGCAAAATACTTCTGTCACAAATAATTTGACGACGGGGGGGGGGGGGGGGAGATTTCAATACTTTATTACAATTTTTAATCGTACTATTTTCTTTTGACCTTGACGACTAAAAATTTGGCGAGCGGGGGCGGGGGAGGGGGGTGCAACCAACTATATATTCACATTTTTTTCATTCATTTTTGGTCATTTCTGTACAAAATTTAAAAGCGTAACAAAATAATATTGCAAAGTACCGAAATATACTAGAATTAGGTCTAAATATAATAGATTTTGATCAAAAATACTAGAATATACCAGATTTTCGGAATATACTAAAGAAAATACTAGATTCTTCAAAATGCCTCAAAAAATACTAGTTTAGTATTAAAAATACTAGAAACGGCAACACTGGACGCCTTACATACACTCGTTTATTTCACGGAGGATGGCGCCATTTTCAAATATGATACTGATAGTATTTTCGAGGTACCTACTTACATTTTTATTTCTTACAGCATTAGGAACACACTTAAATGTTATGTTACAGTGTCTCCCGCATTATTTTTTTTACGAATCTCGAAATGAACCTAAATACATATTTGTACACTTCGTAATAAATAAGCTTGAAAAGCTTTTGTTGTGGAGTTTTTTTTTACATTGCACACATTACATTTACATGAACACATTATTATTGCAATGTAAAAACAAAATAATGCCGCTTATCTCTCTAAATACATAAAACAATTGTTTACGAACTTCATAAATAGCTTTTATCATTAATTTCACTTCGATCGTAAACATAGCACTGTTTCGATTGTAAAAAGAAATTTAAATGATAGGTAGTAACATTTTAAATAACAAATACATATCTTACTTTGCACTATTCAAGTTACCTGTACAAATGAGGTGGTCGGAAGCCAGGTTGGTAAAGCGCTCGACTCGATCCAGTAGGCGCGGGTTCAATCCCCGATGGCGACTTTCTCCACAACAAAAGCTTTTCAAGCTTATTTATTACGAAGTGTACAAATATGTATTTAGGTTTATTTCGAGATTCGTAAAAAAAATAATGCGGGAGACACTGTAACATAACATTTAAGTGTGTTCCTAATGCTGTAAGAAATAAAAATGTAAGTAACTCGAAAATACTATCAGTATCATATTTGAAAATGGCGCCATCCTCCGTGAAATAAACGAGTGTATGTAAGGCGTCCCAACACATATACTCTCTAACCAGATGCACACAGTGTTGCCACACTTTTAAAATACAAATCTGTATTTCAAAGTCTAGAAATCTGTATGAGATTGTAATAAGCCAAAATCTGTATAAAAAAGGCAAAAAATCTGTGTAAATGAAATTTTAAAACAAACAAAATAATATGGTAGTTTATTGAAAAACTAACATTTTTGATAAAATAACGGTACTCGAGATTAGGGCTGCCACCTCTCCGGGTTTGACCCGGAGTCTACGGGTTTGAGTGGTGTTCTCGGTGTTCTCCGGGCTCCGGGTTAGCATAGTGTAGGGAACCAGTCAACCAGATATCAATAATAAAAATTAAAACATCTTTAAAAACGTTAAAACTAATACAGTTTTAACTATGAGAGAAAAAAATCGAAAACGTTGCCCACAAACAGAACTGTCAAAATTCCCTATACGATTTGACAGTTTGTGGGCACCAGTTTACTTACATTACTAGCATTGAGTACGCCGTCTAGGTCAGTGTTCCGCAAACTTTTTGCGTTCAAGGTACACCTAACAAATCAAGAAATTTTAGGGTACATCCAAAGAAAAAAGCAATGTTTATTTAATATTATTATTTATTACTAAGGTAAGGAATGAGATTATTAGGGAAATAAGTGACTGTAAGACTGGTGTTGTGACAAGAAAGAAAGTAAATAAAATAAATTAAGATGCTTTGGGGATGTTGAGAAAATGAAATATGACAGGATGACAAAAAAGATATATTTGAGTGAGCGAAAACGGGTGAGGAAGCGCGGCCGTCCGAGACTGATTTGGTCCGACCATGTTCTAATACTAATTTTGGAAAATGAACTACATAATGAGAAAATGTTTCGTACCTAACAATGTAATTTTTTGTGAGGTTTTATTATTTTGTAATTTGTATACAGGGTGTCCCGTAAGTCAATGATATCCCGTAGATGGGTGATAGACCAACTCATAACGGCCAAGAAAATCGAAATATGACCTCAGTAAAAAGTCGCTCGTTCTCGAGATATCGGCACTTTTTTGTTTTTCGTGAAATTCGACACCTTCATTCAGTTTTTAGATCGCCAAGGTCACAAAATTCAATATTCTGGGATTCTATTTTTGATTCGTAATCCTGATTAATCCAGCTATTTGATTATAGCCCAAAATAAAACTTATTATGCCACAATCTTGAAAAAAAAGAACATCGTTTCCGGCTCTCGAGTTTTTTTTATTTTTTATTAGTAAACTAGCTGTATTTCCCGTGCTTCGCAACGGCAAAATTTGTGAATGGATGTGAAGTAAGTCGGCAGTGGAACTTAAAATCAGAGGAACTGGTACTGCAGAGCTACTTAAGCACACAACTATTTTGGCGCCCTCTCCCCCAGCCCCCCTTATTCTTGCGGATATCGGGAGGGTTACTATTCATCTTATTGACGCGGAAAACTATGGATTCGACACTAATATCACTTTTTTCCCTCCGCCCTCCCGACCCCCCAAGCTCCCCTTATTCTTGCGGTTATTCTTGCGGATATCGGGAGGGTTACTATTCATCTTATTGACGCGGAAAACTATACTAATACACTAATATCACTTTTTTCATTCCACCCCCCCCCCCCCTTCTGATCCCCCAAGCCCCCCTGATTCTTGCGGATGTCGGGAGGGTTACTATTCATCTTATTAACGCGGAAAACTATGGATTCGACACTAATATCACTTTTTTCATGCCCCCTTCCACCCCCCCCCCCCTCCTCCTGTACTCCCTCCTCTTATTCCTTCGGATGGGCAAGCACAATAATTTCCCAAAGTTTCATTTCAATCGGATGAACGGTATAGGAGTCTTTAAAGGACAAAGTGAAAATGTTACGAACATAGGTACGAACTAAAATATTTATGTGGGATTTCGACTCCTTTACACTGTAAAAAAAATGTATCACATTAAGCTATCAAATTATGTTAAAAACTACCTCATTTAGTGTAGGAAGTTTTTAAAAAGGTACAAAACTTGATATAATACCCTTTACAAAAAAAAATATTCCTGTTTAACTTCAAAAGGAGCTCATTATAAAAAAAATCAGACGCAGGGTAATACGTAATACGTTCCTTATGTCCAATATTTGGTGAAGTGATCGAGGGTAAAAAAATATGAAAAAAAAGTATAGTAAACGTATGTACAAAAATCAACCGTTTTGGAGTTATAGCCTTTTGAAAATTGAGGAGTATGAAAATCTCTCATTTGGGTTTTTTGACAATAACTCACAAACTACTAAAGACATTTTGATTTACTTCTTTGATGAACTTTAGTTGATAGCAATTTCATTTGAAGCAATGAAGGATTCATTCAGAACATCTATTTCGGTACTTGGCCGATGCTGTACGATTGCCGAACAAACCCGAACATCGAAACGGAGTGCATGTTAGGAAACCCACTAACTTGATTTTAACAAAATAAACAAAAAATCATAGTGAATAATGAAGGCTTTCGATATTGACTTGATAGTGACTTTTTAATATACAGATTTTGGCTTATTAATCTCGTACCGATTTTTATACAGATTTCTATACTTCGTATTCCAGATTTTTTAGCTTGGCACACAGAACACTCACTGTTTTGCTGTTTGCCGTTTGCAGTGTTGCCATATATACAGATTTATCTGTATTTTTACAGATTTTATGCAACGGGAACGGACAAATACAGATAACAAATTTTAATCTGTTTTATACAGATTTTTGGGATTTTGGAAATTTTCTTTGATAAATCAGAAAAATAAAGTAAAAAGAAACAGATTCGATCACAATTGTCATTTGATAATTAGTAAATAGATGAAAATCTCATTTGTAGAATGAGTAAAAATATGTACAAAAAGAAATTAGTATATTTTATGTAAGCACGAGTACTGTTATTTTCTCAAAAAGGCACCACAAAGGTTAGTTTTTCAATAAACTACAATATTTTGTTTGTTTTAAAATTTCATTTATACAGATTTTTTGGCTATTTATGCCTTTTTATACAGACTTTGGCTTATTATAATCTCATACAGATTTATACAGATTTCTAGACTTTGAAATACAGATTCAGATTTTAAAAGTGTGGCAACACTGGCCGTTTGGCATGTGGTAACTGGCAACACTGCTAGTCGCTAGTTTTGTTAGCGACGTGCGACGGGTGATTCGCGCCGGTGTTGATGGAAGTTCAGATCGTTTGTTATTCGTTGTGAAATTAAAGTTCCCTTGTACAATAAAGTTTTAGAAAACAATTTTGTGTTATATTAATACGTTTATTCTGAATTGTTCTGTAGTTTCATGAGTGGAATGGTGTAAACTTGTCTATAAAGAATAATTGTTGTGCAAAACAAGTTTTGAGAATACGTACTCGTGCCGTGCTACATTATTATTATTGCTTTCGTTAAACTTCGTGCATGTTGTGAATATCTGGAATTAGTGAAGTTAAAAATTGTTTATTATAATATCCAGCTAGTAATTTAACGAAATGTAATATAATACATAGTAAATGTAATATAAATTGTTTGTGTGAAGTTTGTGCATTATGTGAAAATATTCGTTTTTGTGATAGTTATCGTGTGCTTGGTGGCGAGTGTTCAGTTCTCTCGGATATAAATTATTCATCATCTTCATCGCTAGTCTTTACTTACAATCCACCGGCAAAAGTTTCAAGGTAGAGTATTCTTAATATTTGATATATCTATAAAAATATGTATTATTAATTATTATATCACTCATTGCTAATACATACATATACCTACATGTTATGTTTGCTGTGTGAGTAAGCGGTTGTTTATAAACATGCTGGAACATATATAGATAATTTTATATTTAGCACAGGATAAATAAAGTATGTTGTAGTGGGAGAGTTATGCCTGGCAGCCTAGCTGGAAAGTAAATAAACAACCTATATCGACGGACAGTACACCTAAACTTATAAAATGATAATAATAATATTCCTACGTAGTTACATAAATAATAAATAAATAAATAAAGCAAGTACATAATATATGCATACGCCATACATGACTTACTTATTAGGATTTTCATTTGCCAGCAGCCTGTGATTCCTTCCATGCATCTGTTAATTAAAAAATTTACATCTATTTGTGTAAGTTGTTTTATAATTTAATTTGACATAATATTAATTTTAGGTTAGATTATTGTTTTTTTTTGTTCTCTACTTTTGACTTTTATATTTTTAATTTTATATTTAATCTTAGATTAGCTTCTAATTTCTTATTATTTGACGATATAATATTGACTAAATTTGCAGACCTAATTAGGTCGCTGTTTGAGCTAAGTATATAAATACTCCATGTCCAATCTATTTCTATGTGTATTCAGTGTCTGTTGTACTTATGAAATGTTATGAAATAAATAAATCTACAGTAAAATTCGCCAGTGATTAAAAAAGAAGTACCTACCGACAACAAACCTATTTAGGTTCAGTTTGAATGTAGGCAGGTACTTAATAAATTGTAGAAATAACTAGGTACCGTATTATATTATGTACTTTGCTCACTAACAAGGAAAAACAGGCAATTAGATAAATCGAGGAAATAAGAATGGATCCTTGATCATTGGTGGGTTCATTATGTATTAGGTACTTATGTAAAATTTGAAGAATTATGTGAATAGGAATACATGTTACGGTATGTATGACAGTAGTACGAAAATAATTTTGATTCTTCTTTCTTCTTCTTGTTCAGCCATCTCTCCACTGCTGGATATAGGCCTTGTAGCGGACGAGCAGCTGCCTATATTAAAAAATCATGTATTTTCTGAATTATTTTGTAGCTACGAAGCTATCTGGTTGACCTTGGAATAATTGAGATGCTCACGCTGCGGCTGAGTATCTTTTCGGAGTCGTTATTTATAGGTATCGGGTGACTATACATACATACCTATCTAGGTATGTATAGATGATTAGGAAAATGATTACAGCCAGATAGCTCCGTAGCGCATTATGTTATTTTGATGAATCTTTAGGAATATTGCTCATTATTGTATTAGCTATAAATTGGAAATCACAGGATCTGAGAATATCCGTTGGTTTGGGATTTCTCTGAAGGCGTACCTGAGTGGTTGGAAGAAATCAGTCTGGTTGACCTACCATTCGATAGCCTTGAGGATTCCACGCTTTAACGTGAAGTTCCCAGGTCTCTGTGATAATTAGGTCCAGAGATATAGGATTTATAAGGAAATTATACAAATTAGGTTTTTTGTAAATATCTCTGTAATTAAGTGTTTTATAGGGATAAGATTAATTGTATTAGATTTAGATTAGCTATTGCGTATTCGATTTAGGTATTTTAATTACAATAGGATTAAGTTTTATGTATGTACAAACTATAATAGCATAATCCCGCCATTTCTACAATGTTCACGTTCCGAGCAGTGCAAAAAGCATGCTTGAGTTTTTAGTATAAAATAAAGAGCCATTTCTATGGCGGACAGTCTCGCATTGAGTCTCATAGAGTCTCTAGGATTCGTCTGAATACGACCAACAAAACGCTGTTTCACTTTCATCCACTCCACCGCATCACCATCTCAACTTCAACCTCTGCCCTTCTCAGGGCAAGTCAAGGCCGACCATCGTCGAGGATTGCAGTCCAGAAAATTACTTAAAACGGTGTAGGTTTGCTACAGGCCTCTTCTAACACTTTCCACGTTTTTCTACTTTGGGCTTTGCTCACCCAGTTCCTTCCTGCGACTGGGACTATATCGTCTACCCATCTCTTTTGAGGTACTTCAATAAGCAAAGGTATGGATGTACGTAGGTTAATTTTTTTTATTAATGCAAATAGGATAAAACTAAATAATTTTAGATACACCAATGAGATCCTAATCCTATGTGGATGATTTGGTAGCTATCTTGAGTTGTCTACAAAGTACCATGTAATGTTTACCCTACCTATAGTCGTATAAGTATATAAAGTACCTCCATTACCTGTAGGTACATACTATAGTGATACATTTCCAAGAATGATTTGAATGATGTGTGTGTGAGTTCATTGTTATGGGTGATTCACAGGTTGAACCTATATTTTATCTAGATAAGTGTTAAAGGTTGAAAAGTATTGTCGGTAGAATGCAAACCGGTCAGCTGTCTGGCGAGCAGGTACGTACTACGTAGGTACTTGTATGATTTTAGTACCTAACTATTGTGCTATGTTGCCGAGTCTATCGAGCGCCTGCCGTCTCGCAAGAGTTGCAGAGAAGGATGCAACATGGCTAAAAAGTAAAAACGTTGGTGAAAACTTCTCTGTACGTACAACAAACGACGTACGACAAACAAACGACATACGACAAACAAACTGTTTGTCAATGATATTGTTGACTATTGATATTAAAAAGTCCAGGTAATTAGTAATTAGAGATTCTACATACCTACCAGTGGCCATGGGTCCTAAGAATACGATTCTCATCTAGTTACCCTTTTGATTTAAGATTACTGAAATAAATAAATAGCCGATAAAATAACTTACGAGTATATACCCGATTGACTGCAGAGTGCAGATGTTACAGAAATTAACATTTTCCATATTATCCGTTCTCCAAATTGTAGCAAATTTGCCTCACGAAGTCGCTCCAGTTTTACTTTATATCTCTTAATTTATTTGCATTTTATATTATAACTAGCTGTAACCCGTCAAAAATGACGCTGTTTTTAGGGTAGGTAGAGAGAACAGATCGCCAGACTCTATCCTTACATAGTATAATTATTGTATGTTAATTCTTATGGTAAATGATATTTTTATTGATGAGAAATTTGTGTAAAAATGTCCAAATTTAATGTAAAGGAACTCGACATCTATCGATGAATGCTCAAAACATTATGTAGACTCGTAGAATGTCAATAAATACCAAAGGTTGTGGACAACGATATGTATTATATGATGCAATATTATGTCTTAATATTTTAATAGCTTAATTATGACTTATTCAAATTTACTCTAATATTTTTTAAAGATTTATATTTGAATCATATTATGTGTTATTCTTAGCAAAGTTTTATTTATCTGACTTTCTATACAATCATCTTTATTTCATTATTATTATTTTGGTGTTTTTATTTATTTTTTAAGTGTAATGATCGATCTACTATTTGTGTGCACAATAAATATATAACTGGGTGTTGCTTTGATCCTTCAACTGAATAATGTTTTTATTTTAATTATGTTATATTAATATCTGTACGTGTACCTTGAGATAAACGAATATATAAACACATTTCGACGGTATTCGATCGAGAAGTATTTTAAATTCCTCGAACGATTTGTACAAGTTGCCACGTCCCTGCGTTACAAACATACCCGACTTCCACCGGAATTATTTCCTAATTATTCACGAAATGTGGCATTTTTTATTAACTAACTACTCATACTGCCACTCTACCGCGGCCTTCAAAAGTTCTTCAAAGGAAAATATCAGAGAGGGTCTTACCTACTTTCCATACAAATTTTACATACGTGCCTACTACAGGTACTTACAGTATGTATAATTAAGTACTAAAATAATTTGAATCGCATTATCTATCAATAATAGGTAGGTGTGTACTTTTTCGCGGTAAATTATTTTCATTCATAATATTATGAATTCGATATTTCAAAAATTTCATTCAAACTTTACGTCTAGACTATTGGCCAACCAATATTTTTTGACCGAGTTAAAGCGCTGGTATAGAGAATTCAAAAAATTCTATACATTAAAACAAAAAACTGATATTAAGGGCTTGGCACCAGGAATGACGTCACAGACATTTCCCACGGCATTAAGGTTCAAAATCGCGTGAACATTCGCCTTCGATAAAATTGTAAAAATAGGGTTTTTTCCATTTTTTGGGGTTAATATTGCGTCTATCAAAAAACTTTTACAGTTATTCCCTAGATTTTAGTGCATATTATCAGTACAAAAAAATTACTCCGCGACTTTCGGGAAACGAGAGGAAAAAAGATCAGAGGTGTTTTTAAATTATTTTTTTTGGGAAATCTATACATGACAAAAAATGTTTACCGGTATTCCCTAGATAAATGTTCAATGCATCTACCCTATTTTGTTTCAAAGCATATTTAGTAACGGTTGTCGAGATATAAGGTCTTCCGTTTTTAGAATTTTTTGAAATCACTTCGATTAATTACAACTGGCCTATTCGATTTCGCTAAGCTATGTGCACATGCGACCCAAAAAGTGAGACATCGACGAAAATTTCTAGCCACTAACGGAGGCGTCGCTGCTTTAAATTTGCATACATATTCATAGAACTTGCAAAATTTTCCAATGGGCAAGCGTTACATACAGACCTACATGACTTGGATAATACTAATATGTAATGGAATAGTATCAAACAGATATATTTTTCAGGGACGTCCTCCAATCTTCAAGTCTTACACTGGATAATTTAGCGTTCTTATTTCACCCAATTCGTATTATTAGGTACTCGTATTCTTTTCAGGACAAAATTCTTCTGTTTTATTTCAGATTTTCGGCGAAGTCGTGAATTTTATACCTACGTGAAATAAAAAAACACATGAAGTACCTACATTACTAATAGGTATATAGTGGAAGTATAAACTAATATGGGAAATGAGTGACTGCAAGACTGGTGTTGTAACTAGAATGAAAGTGAACAAACTAAGATGGTTTGGGCATGTTGAGAGAATGAAGGATGACAAAAAAGATATATCTGAGTGAACGAAGAGGTGTGAGGAAGCGCGGCCGCCCGAGACTGGCCTGATCCGATCATGTCGACCAGATCCTCAAGGATGGGCGCGTTTTGAGTAAAAGGAATCGGAGAGCGTGTATGACAAACTGTATGAGTGTGACGGCAGCTAAGAGTGTGTGTAAGGTAGGGATGTCTGGCGCTCTGTCCTCTCTGCCTACCCTGCAAGGGACGTGGCGTGAGGGTCTAGATAAACTAATATTACTTGGGTTGGGTGGAAGAAATCGCTGAATGTATATATATAAAAACTACGAGTATATCGTATATAGCAATAACCTCGCCCTAGTGAGCAGTAGGTAGTATTATTATGGATGTGTTTTATCGCGCCAGGTATTTTTTATATTTGTTTTATGTAATATTCACTTAAAGAATAGTTAAATTTTAGATACCTAGGGATATGATCCGTTGTTTAGTTTTTCTGTAAATTTTTAGAAATTATAGCGAAATTGAGTACCTAGGTAATGTTTATCTTTATGAAGACGATCGGGACCGCACGAAACACGAATTAATTCATTTTGATCGCAAAATTTAGGTCCCTGCATTAGGTTGTTACCTATTTGCACAAGTTATTTGTCATCAGGAAGTGCCTCAATAAAAAATTATTCAATTCAGACTATGGTTTATACCTACGTGTTATGGTCCTAACACGTCCCCCCTTGGTAGTGTATGTATGCACTGTACACCACTAACTATATACTACATACTTTGTACAATCAATAACAATTAGGTGCGTGCTGTACTATTGGATGATTGTTTTATTCCAGAGCCGCTTTATTACACATCTGCTCAGCTGTGCTTTACAATGGAATATCTATCACTAATTCTTGTAATGGATATTTCTTGAAATTTTTTTACCCCGTAGTTATTATAATCTCTATCGGAGAATACTAATGCCCTATCCCACCTAGGAAGGGGAGCCCTAAGTAATTTCCATACAAAAACAGATAATATTATTTATAGAGTAAAGAAAAACAGCCATGCAGAGCCTCAATCCATATGAAATTCTACATGCGATATTTACCGACCTACGTTAGGTGCCCAAATATCTCCGCCCAGAATCTCCCCAACTAGGAGAGTCGCATGTAGAATTTCATATGGATTGAGGCTCTGCATGGCTGTTTTTCTTTATTCTATAAATAATATTATATGTTTTTGTATGGAAATTACATAGGGCTCCCCTTCCTAGGTGTAAGTTGGTGGGATTGGGCATAACGGTGTTGTCTACAAGAGATGCAAAATATTTTAGTTGAACACACTACATATTCGCGAGGATAGATTTGGATAATCTTGCAATCCAACTTTAGATATTTTTTTTTTTTTTTTAGATCCATCCATTTCAATCTTAAAAACGAGTTACCATCTGCAATCCCTGTTTTCCGAACCTCCGATATCACGCACATATATGTATGGAATTATATGGGCAATACTTACGGGTTGGATTGGCAATTGGCACATAATCACAGATTATTAGTTCTATGTTCTGTCTAATGGCGAGTAGAATAGAGCATGTCTTCGCGATCTGGATCTGCGTCTTGCACATACAAATTAATCTCAGAAAGAATTGTGGAATTAAGTATAACCTCCCTAAGTAATTTGTAGAAATGTCGACAGAGGTATTCATTTCGTCGACTCTCCAACAGTGTGAACCTCAGTATGTATATGGTTTCGTTAGGACTTCATATGATTGAGCCTGACTCGAGAATTAAGCGAAGAGCTTCAAATAGAACTTTTATGGAGTCTGGTTTGATGTCTATTACATCTATGTTCTTCTTCTTCTTCTCCTGGGCATTATTAATCCCACATGGTGGTGGGGTCTGCCTTTCGGGTCTTTCGCCGCCACTTCGCTCGATCTTGCGCATCTTCCGGTGTCACGTCGCTCTCGCTCATATCCTGCCTCTAGGGCTGCCACCTCTCCGGGTTTGACCCGGAGTCTACGGGTTTGAGTGGTGTTCTCCGGGCTCCGGGTTAGCATAGTAAATCTCCGGGTTTGGAATCATACTGTGGACCAAAAAAAAAAAAAGGTCAACAATTAATACTCGGGGTCCCGGTCCCCCCCCCCCATAGAAAAACTGGGTCTGCATAGTAAATCTCCGGGTTTGGAATTATGGTGAGGACCCTGTTGCCAATATACTCTGGCGGTCTTCTGCTGACATGTCCGTACCAACGCAGCCTGTTTTCCTGGATCTTGTCAGAGATGTCGCGTACACCTAGACTCCCACGAATGTAGGAGTTTCGGATTCTGTCAAGCCTTGTGACACCGCACATCCATCTCAACATTTTCATCTCTGCTGTCTGTACGGCACGGACATGCCTTAGCGAGGTATTCCATGTTTCTGAGCCATATGTAAGCACGGGTCTGATGACACTCTTGTATATTAGCCCTTTGAGTTTAACTGGCATCCTGTTATCACATGTCACGCCGGTGACCTCCCGCCATTTTAACCAAGCCGAGGATATTCGGTGCTGAATATTTGTGTCTAGGTCTCCAGAAGAGTGGATCATGGTCCCCAAGTACTTATATTCCTGACACTTTTCTATCTGTTGGCCAGTGATGTTAATTGGCGTTGTGTCTGTGCCAGGGTCGTTTAGGATCATGTACATGGTTTACATCTATGTTAATAATACTAAATCTTTTTTTCCTTCTTATTTTTGCCTTTGACGTGTTTATTAATTTCGTAAATCACTCACTGTCTGGTGGATTGCCTTTAATCATAAAAAAAATAAAGTTTTTATTAATAGGTACCTAGTGTAGATATGTAGGTTCTTACAAATCAAAATTCACTGCTTTTGGCGGCTACCTCAATTCTCAGTTTCTTTTTCCATCATACCTAAAGAAGGGTATCATACCTAAAATGTGAAATACCTACCTGCTGTAACTTATTTTATGAATTTTAAAGTTACTAGTAACATTGAACTTGGCCGTGATGAGGGAAGTCAACAACTTGCAATATTTCCTTGCGAATAATATCATTGTAGGAGGATTTTATTGCTCAATAGTGTTGTTATTTGGCTTCGTTTCAAAATTATTATTTTCCTATATTATGCTATTCCGCCTTTCTATTGTTAATGAATCTCCATTGTCTCATCGTGTGAGATCACCGCACACCAAATTCATTGGGAATTTCAACCTAATAATAAAGCTTAATTATTTTCTTCTCCTGCTCTTACGTACTGGTTGATCCATACAGGTAACTTGTATGCATAACGACATTTAACAGACGGGAACAAAATGACATACACGACACGGTGACTCGACATAAAGTCTAAAGACAAAATGTCTCCCGACAGAATGACTCCGGACAAAATGTCCACAGACAAAATGTCTCCCGACATAATGTTAACCCGACGAAATGTTTACAAGACAAAATGTTTCATTTTGTCGTGTAAACATTTTGTCGGGTAAACATTTTGTCTGTAAACATTTTGTCCGGAGACATTCTGTCGGGAGACATTTTGTCTGTGGACATTATGTCGTGGAACCGATTTTGTTATGTGAGTAACTTCTGCATTCGAGGCAGCATCACCCAAAAATCGGGTGCAATGCCAAAATAAGTTGTAGAAGAAGAAATGTGAATACATATAAGTGGGGCATCACTTGAGATTAGACTTTTTTGTGTTTGTATGTATTGTGTTTATATGTGTGGTGTCTGTTTGTGTTCCAGTGTTGTATCTAAAAAAAATTCCTTTGGCAGGCCGCAGGCATAGGTAGATTTCAAGTGATTTATTAATTTTAAGAGTACATCTGTACATATAATAAAAACAATCACAATATTATCAGCAAATAAACCAGCGAAGCGATGAAGTAGTATGGATGTAGTTTATTCTTTGATTATCGAAGTACCGTATGACGAAAAAATATTTGATTAAGTACTTCAATAATCAAAGGAAGTACCTAATCCAATAATCAAATTATTTGCATTCCACATATAATATGGATTGGTACCGGTACCTAAGCACTAGAAATTTGAAAAAAGATGTGAGTTCTACTCGTATCGTGAAGCACTTTTCTAAGACAACAAACACGCTAGTACCTATGCGGTAACTACTTACTAGATCTTTCGATCGATCAGTGTAGTCCGAGGAATTGAGCTAGACAAAATATAACTTTTGATCTGTATTCCTTATTTAATGCCCTTTCATGCGATACCAGACACAGACCCTCACAATCATTGGATCCCCTCAGAATGATTGTTTTTTAATTTAAAGCCTTAAAAAGTGAACCTTCCTCTTAATGGATTTCACCCAATCTCCTATCAGTTCATCTACCCCTTACCAAAAATCTACCACACAAGTTTCACGTTTCTGCGACGCATAGATTGGCCGCAAACGTGCGCACAAGAAAAGGGACATATATATATATGGCTTATATATATAAACTTTTAAACCAAGGTCGGATTCGGGTTCTCCTGGTCCTAATTAGTGATACTGGGTAGAAATTTTTCAATTCTGCGACATCACGGGAGAAACGAATAGGTAGAGTTCCTTATGGAAATCTACCTAAAAAGAGTGAAAACGTACTCGCTGTTTGCTTGAAAAGAGTCGTGAACATATTTACTTTTGAGAGACAAAAAAAAAACAATGAAATTTTTTTTCAAAGAATATTTTTTCTTAATTTTCTTACGTTTGGCAACAACATTATTGCTACTTTACCCTAGGTACAGACTGCCCATGGGGTATATAGATTCTCCCCTACTTGGGAATGTACTCGTATTTGTAGAAAACTTTAATTTTCCTTTTGTTTTATTTTCAACTTATTTATTTACTTGCATCAATTGAAAAAATACTGAAATATACGTTTAAATTTCCATGAAATACGCAAATATAGTACCATGACATTAGCTCACTTATCGACACATGGTGGCTGTTATTAAAAGCACGTTAGCTTGTCAAGCAGGTGGATTTGAGTCCCAATGCTTTTGGTTCAGCCAAAGGTAGACTCAAGCAACGCTGGGCAATACAGCTAGTTACGAGGGTAGGCTGAGAACTTCGCGGCCTTGAGAAAAAAATGTACTGGAGTATGGTTGGATTTTCTTATTATTTTTTTATACGATCTATTCGAAGTTGAATACACTTTTGCTAACCACGTTTCAAAGCTAGGATCCTAGTTTTATAGAGGAAATTGTAAAGGTCTTCAAAATATTGCTCCGCGTTTACTGTAACAAAGTTAACTGAGTCAATTTTTTACATGCTGAGATTTTTTTTGGCTTAAGGATGAGGGGAAGGTCTGACGATTCCATTTTAGGTAAATAAGGCAGACGTTTTACCAACTGGAAGCCATTGGCATGCAATTTGGCTATGAAAATTGTTTTTCTGTGAACTGGCTCAGAGACGCGGTGATAGATCATGACTTTGGCCAATTTTCCGGGTCTTTCCGCGTTGGTAATTTATCGTAATTGGATTATTAGATTAGCAAGTACTTCCCACTTCTTTTTTTGTCCTTAGTCAAGTAGTCTATTGTAATGCTAGCCCTAAATTCCCAAAAAACTAATGCCATCACTTTTCCAGTTGACAAAGGAGACATCGATTCATTTGAAGACGGAAAATCACCATGCCTCCAATATTTTGATTATTTTTGGGCTCTGTTATATCCAGGTTTCATCCATGGTGACATGACGAAAAAAAAATCTTCAGGATCAGTTTCAAACCTGGCCAAAAATTCCAATGAAAATCGAAAACAAACACATGTTTGTTCGGCCTTAAAATTGAGTCAAAGGCGTTGGCACCCTGCTAACAGAAAGCTGATACAAGCCCTGTTCTGAAGTTAATATGAAATCTATTCATTAGCATAAGACCATTAGGATCTCTGCTATCTGTCAGGCACTAATTTGTCTATCTTTCTGAACCACATTCATGATTTTATCGACGTTTTTCGAAACAACTGCAGTTTATTGCCTTCCACTGCAAGGGTTTTCTTCAACACCTTGCTGACCACATTTAAAATCTGCTGCCCATTATTTGACTACCGCATATAATAGAGCAGACTCCAATTATGTATCAGACATCTTTTAAAAAGATTGTTTTGATATACAGCCTGTGATAATAGAACATTTTATCGTGGGTCGTGGTTGAAAATTTCACATTTTCACAAAAATCTCAAACACGTTGAATTAAAAATGGTGCCAAGAGTGCCAGCTTAGTCCTATTGATGCCAAATTTTGCCAGTAGTCCTGTAAAGGTTCAAATTATCCATATCACCCGTTAAGGGTTGCTCCCTCCCACTTACCCTGGATGATGAAGGAACGCTAGTTCCTATGTCATCCAATATTTGTGCAAAAACAGTTCTAGGGAGGGCTCAGGGTTCGCCAGAAGGGCTCCCCCCGACAAACCCCTCCCTGATTTAAAACAACCCTCAACGTTCACAAAAAGTCCTTATATACTAATACAATTTCCTATATACTATCTTACAGTTACGTATTTACTACGTACTAGAATTCTTACAGCCTAAACATAAAAAACAGCATAATTGACATGCAATGCCTAGGATTGACCCTGACTTTAGGAAAAGGGCCAACCGGCGCAGAAGCAGGGAAACAAAGAAAACCGCACCCAACCCGCGTAACGGACAGGGTAACGGTTCCCCGTGGTACCCTACAGTACCAGCGACCCCCAACGTCCGCTGTGGAGAAAAGTACCTGGAAACAAAATAAAGCAGAAACGTAAAATATGAAGATGAAAAACCAGGACATGCAAGCAATTAAGGCGCCCAAAATAAAGAAAAAGTATATAAAATATACACAGTGAAAAAAGAAAAATATAATATCAAATTACAGTACAAGTATAAGGCAGGTTGTTACTCAGGTTCAACATAGAATGCCGCCTCCCAAAGTAGGAGTATGGACATCACAAAGTAAACACAAAGCGTTAAGTCTCGGCCCAGAGCAGACAAATTCAAGTTATAAGTCAGACCATATCCTCCGGAATGGGGCCAGGCTGACGGAGCTCCTCCCACCTCGACCTCCATACATCAACAAAAGATTTGAAGCGTGCAAAGTTGGTAGGATTTAGCATCAGCTCCCCAAACCATATAGGTCGGGGAGTGTCTTCAGTCAAACCATCAATCATATCCTCTCTCGCGTCATTCATTATTTCGCACTCCCACAGGATATGTTCAGCGTACTGAGCACCCCCGCCACAAGGACACCACGGCTCTGACACTAGATTTAGTTCAAAAACTAAATCTAGTGTCAGAGAGAGATTTTATCGTGGGTCGTGGTTGAAAATTTCACATTTTCACAAAAATCTCAAACACGTTGAATTAAAAATGGTGCCAAGAGTGCCAGCTTAGTCCTATTGATGCCAAATTTTGCCAGTAGCCCTGTAAAGGTTCAAATTATCCATATCAATAATAAATTGAAACTGGCCAGTACATTTTTTCCTCAAGGCCGCGAAGTTCTCAGCCAACCCTCGTATTATATTACATACTATCGCCTTGTCGCCGGCTGTAGTGCGTTATAAGCAAAGGACATGAAACAAAATAACATTGAGACACGGTACTGCAATAACGTGCCCTATCTAGGTAAGGTATTTACCTAGTAACGACCTAGTAACATATTTTCATAAATTTAATATCTTTATCTGAAAATGTCAATAAAGTAACATGTCTGTTCTTCATAGGGGATGAGTATGTAACTAACTTCGTTTATATTGTGTGTAACCTAGTGTATGAATATTCATAAACACTATTTTAGTAGGGGAGCTTTTTGAAGTGGAGAAGAAATCTTCTGTATTCGAAATATGGAGTATTTACGATGATCCGGATTTAGTCCACAAGTTATGTGCAATTAGCGCATCCATAGGTACCATGAAATACATAAAATATACTCTTGTTATGATGGTCGGCATCTTAGCGCGATCTTTCTAAAACGGGATGGAATTGTCGATAAACTCTGATGCACTTCACAATTTGCATTTGCTCACTATGAATAGTGCTGAGGGCAAACGGTAATAAGGGTTTGTGTGTGGAAGGTCATGTTTTTGAAGTAAACTAAGTAGGTGCCTACTGCATATAAATTTAACCATGTTCCATAAATCACTCGGTACAAAAGTTTACGATTGACGTGTATTTGATTTTAGTGTATGGGCTCTGGAGATGCCTTTATAATATTGCGAGACTTATTCATGTCTGACCAGAAATATTTGAACACGTACCGTACATGATAATCCCGGTTTTCTGGTAAGTAATTAAACATCATACGCGTATGTGTTTTAATTAATTGAATGATACACATTACAAAACACGCTTTACCCACGTCCCACGTTACTACAACCTGTCTAAATACTTCTGACCCTTCCTTTAAATCTCATGAATTATGTAATAATTTGAAACAAACCTTTGCGGCTTAATGTTATCCCTTTGGATAATTTAAACATGTGAAATAAATGTTGCTTGCTTGCACCAATATTTCTCTGTACTTTTTGATCTCTTACTTGATAATTTATTCCCTGCCAGCTTTGTTAAATTCCTATACCTATCTCCTGATATGACTTTTGCAAATATGGATGCAATATCACTGTGTGAATGTATTTTCTTTACAAACAGTTGAATTTTATTATTTATATTCAGATGTTATACTTTTTAATCTGACTAATTTATCGTGTTAACTTTATTCAGCGTATACTTTAAATAATATGTAGGTAGTTTTTATACAAGAAAATATTCAAGTAGGTATCTCTTTTAAAATAAGGATTCATTTCCGATTGCGTAAACTCATGCTAATTCGTACTGTCCAGTCCAACTTTTTTACCCAGTTTATTAGCTCAGCTCAGTTTGACTTGCCAACACACTTCTCAGTATTATCAGCCAGAAGACTCTAGGTACATATTATTATGAATTGTATATAAACTCATCAGCCTAACACTGGTAAAAATTCACCTATCCAGATATCACGGATATCAAAGGATTAGGCACATATGCGCGGGGCCTAAAAATAAATGTATTGGGTGTTTTATGTAGGTTAATTATTATTATTACTATTATAATGATATATTATGTACTTAAGTAATATTAAAATATAACAATTTAGTGTAAACGTTTTCAGAAGTACATGGTTCTTGTTGTCGTCTGTTTTGTTTGGGTAGAAATGTAGGTAGTACAAAAACACCTCTCTACAGAATCCTAAAGCTATTGTTCGTATACTTCCATTATTCAGCAGTGGCGATAAGTAGGCACTTAAACAAACAGCCGCTTACGCAAAATTTGTTTTTACACCACGCTTCCTTTGCAAACCTACAATATTTCATTATTTACTCTCCTTCTCCTGAGTTGTGAATCCCTTCCAATTGTGTAAAGGTACATTCAATGTCTGGTATACTGACTGTGGGTTGGTCTTGGTATTTGGTACTGTGCTGACAAACTCTCAGACCATTAGAGAGAGGACACCTTCATTATTAAAGGGTAGTTGAATGAGTAGTCTTGATGTTAATGTATTTTTTATATGTACCTACCTATTTTTATTGTTACGTAATGACCGTTTTGTTTCTTTTATCTCACTGATTCACACCGCTTCCCAGAAGGTAGGTAGGTTCCTGCATGGGTTCTTGGTAATAATAATTTCTGCTTTTTATCTTTATGTGAGCTGAGCACATTGCGAAATATTGGCCCGATGGGTAAAAAATATTTTCGTATTTCGAAATACAACTACAATAATATCCTTCAATGTTCCTCTTACAAGCAGGTAGTTCACAGTCAGGTTTTGACCTTAAAGAGATTCACGCAAAGTGCAGAATATCTTTTCAGGCCCCAATGCCTTTATACGTATAATTGTCATAGAAAGACTGTACAGCGATGTGAAAGAGCGGATTGGAAGTGTCAGGTGATTTGATGACGGTAGAATAGTACAATTATCACTGGATATAAGGTTTATCTTTGAAAAACGGTTATGAGTCTATGAAACAGAAGAGAATAGTACCTATTTACTAGAGGAATCATACTGTAATGAAAGCAAGGGATACGTGTGCAAATGCATTGTAGCACATAATCCAATCTTCTGCACCGAAAGTAGATGCATCCAGCGCCATAGAGAGCATATTCTGCATATTTTATGTAATTACCTATGATTAAAATGTATTGTTTTCTTTCAGCTGGCTGGTATGAGACAACATCTCAGTAATTTCCTGAAGCAACATTGATTTCTTAACTTTTGATATTGATAAACTCAATTCCATCATGGTTTTTGTATGTTGAGCTCATGGCGTAAGTTATAGTACCAATATTAAAGTAAACAATATTCAGTGACTCCCACAGATTTGGGTATGGGTTCAGACATGGTTTCCATGTTAACTACTTAACAACTTAGATCCATATATGTACCTAGTTTTAGTGTCTGTAGTGGTTTCTTCTCTAATACCCATCTACTTATTTACGGGCGTGGGAGGCCAATATTCTACCAAGCAATGGATATTATGTACCTACTACCTATGCATATTTTTCCACACTCAGGTAACGGATTTTAGGTAGGAGTATGGCTTTGTTAGTACCTACTATAATATATTTGAAGTCTTTTTCTATTCTTTCACATATTTCAATATAATAGACAACCAGCCTCTTACTTTATAACTTACCTGATACATTTCATTTCTTTCGAAAACCGTTAGGTCGATACCTCGTCAACTGCGGTCTATTCTTATTCTTTCGCTGTTATTGGTACGTTTCCGTTGACTGCATTAAAAACTGTAGGTAAAAAAAAAACTGGTGATAAATAATATGCATCGATTACGGAATGTACTAACGTTGTGTCTTTTGTAGCTTTGTAATTTGTATTTTAGCAATATTATAAGTAGAATATTCAAATATATTGCTATCTTTATCAAATGGGAAGCCTTATGTCTAGCTAGAATGAAAATAGTACTATGATGATGATTTGTTTTGAAACGTGTGCGACGTGCTTAAATATTTGAATATATACGGTTGTATCACTAGTTTGTGATCAAGCTATAACGCAGCTCTGCGTGAAAGTGTTGTCATGGCTTCGAATCTCATTGTTCACGAAGTATTCTGCGGTCATCGTTTCACGAAACACAGGCTTATTGATTGTATACAGGGGAAGGATTTCGGTTTGTGTACTTGTTATGCAATGCTATGGAATCCTAGATCCGTTCATAACATATTATAAGCGAAGACTTACTTATAGAACTACAGTTTTATTGGTTTAGCTTTAGAGATATACATGTAGTTTATATTGCAGTGCATGAGATAAGGGGTGGTATTTTCTAAGGTTTCTCTCCCGAAAAACGCAGATAAAATGCAAACTAAAAACGTCATTATGTATATCGCCAAAAATATCATTTTCCACAAACATTTTATCTGCCTGTTTCGGGTGAGAAAGCTTAGAAAGTACCATCCCAGATCACACATTTTTGTTTAAAACCGCGCAAATCGAAAGTACGCCGTATTGACTTCTGAGAAATGTTGGAACATTACGAATAAGTGTTTCACGGATACAAACCGCAACGAAAAACCTCCAATAAAATATCGTGAGGAGTTTATTTTCCTAACTGTTGTGTGATCTATCTTCACTTCGACTAGAATTTATGTCGTATTGGTAGCAGGTTAGCATCATTACATAATTACTTTTCAGTTTTAAGATATGAAATACCTATTATAGTTTTCTTTTTTTAATAGGTACCTACTTAGTGATCCAATAATATATTTTATCCGATGGGTAGAGGTAGTCTAAGGTAGGTAAAAATTTCGCCTGCAGCGCTATTTGGAATGATCTTTTCAATTAGAAAACGTTTTCCCTACATATTGTTGTGAGCCGTCTTCATCCAGTTTCACAAAAAAAAAAAAAAAAAACGCCTGCGGCGCTATTTCACTTTTTTAGGCTATAAAAATATTTTAATTTCTGTTGCCCTCCCAAGTCTATATATATATTTTGTTTTGTAAAATAGGTTGTGCGGCCCGGTAGGCAATCTCGTTTTTAGAATCTGGCCCGGCTGCTGAAAAGGTTGGCCACCCTTGGTCTATATCAAGAAAAATCCCACCAGCCTTCTAAAATGTTTTGAAATATCATATACACACATACGTCTACGTCCTACACCTACTAGTCCTGTTACCTGTCTTACTGCTATCAATCAGACAGATTTTTTTATTTATTTCTGTAAGAGAATAAGGTAATGTAGTATTCCTACAACAGTGTGTAGAAGAATTAAGGATGAACATTGTCGGGCTTACGACCGACCTCGGCTGGCCTAAGCCAGGTCGAGAGGTCGGTCGTAAGCCCCAAAATGTTCATCCTTAATTCTTCTACACTGTTGTAGGAATACTACATTGTAGGTATATACTACGTAATGTAGGAAAAAATACAACGCTTTACAAGAATAAAATTTGCAAATCAAAAATAATTAGAATAAGGTATTTTGGAATGTACAACAGAATACAGAAATGTAAACACAATTCGTATTATTCCAAGCATTAGTACCTATTAAATGCTTTTTAGCAAGAAGACATTATACCCAATGAATACATTTATTTATCTTATAAATACCTATGAAGATATTTTTAGCCTTCCTAGGGCGGAAAAAACAGTAGCAGCATAAAGCTGTCATTTAATGTAGCCTTATAATAATATGCATAGGTAAAGCACTATGATGTGTGGTGTCATGTATGTAAATATTTTTACATGTGAATATGGAACGTTATAAGAAGCTACTCGCAACACACGTATTTATTGAAATGAGTACACTCTGTCATAGGCATAGGTATAATCGTAAATGTCATCATCGTCATCGACTAGTTGTATTATCGTACAACCATGAGTGTTTGATATTCTTGACATACCCACTAACTAACTACATACAATGTATACTTGCCTACCTGATATTAGACATTATTTGCCTCCACTTTGAGAAAATCATCTAGATACTAGCTAGCACAGCATGTACATATCTCCACCTAGCACAGCGTGATCACATCGAAAGCAGTGTACTTTCTTGATGTTTAACTCGGACGGTTTATTCGCAAGGAACGCACACAAAGTTGGGTCTAATTAAAATACATCGTATGGCTGTTTACAGTACTAATTAAGCTGAAATTTTCGTATCGCTTCGGAGTTTCTCGAAGGTAAGTAAGCTTAATTGCTCGCTTATCTCTATTACTCACACGTTGAACTAGTTTCTTATCTAGTAGTTGGTCGCGTGTGTTTCGTGTTTAGGAATGCGTCGGGTTTGTTTAACATGCAGATAACATATAATATTATGTATAACGAGATCTTTAAGCTTGCTTACTAAATATACGTGAATATTAGACATCTATCTACTTTCTAATGTAAGTTTATCTGCTGGTGCATTTATATTAATCGAACGTAGTCAGTGTTTAAAATTAAACACTACATGCATATTGTATACAGGTGATTGGTTTCGTATGTCAGATATTGGGAGAGGTGATAGAGGATGAAAAATTATGAAAAAAAGTTAAGATGATATAAGTCCAAAAATAAACCGTTCGGAGATATGGTCTTTTGAAAATTGAAGAGTATGAAAATTTCTCATTTTTAGGTTTTTTGCCAACATCTCTTAAACTACCGACTCAATTTTGACGACACAAAGCACAAATCGTAGTAAAAACAATTTTGACTTTCGATTAAGATCATAATTTGTGGGTTTTGATTTAGAATGTATTGAAAATTTTGTTAATAAACATGATTTTTGTGAAAAAATTTGGAAATTTTTATAATAAATAGCAAATTTCTTTGAAGAATGGCCCATGATGTGTCCATTTTTACGTTCTAGAATGAAGCCTTAATGAGTTTTCAATAATTTGGGTTAGAAAATTTTTGATATATGGGTCATGCTCTTCAAAACGGTCAATATGCTTTCCCTGGGAAAGAACTCAAACAAACTATTCGTGACGAGACCTACAGAGGCATGTGTTCGGAAATTTGAAGAATCGTTTGCATCATTGCATTGCGGTCCTCATTAATGCCTCTGTAGGTCCTCACCAATGGCTGCAACTTTGTCTCGAGTGGTTTGTTTGATACCTGTATAAGCAATTTTGTATCTTAAATATTAAGGGCATGGCACCAGGAATGACGTCACAGACAATTCCCACGGCATTAAGGTTCAAAATCGCGTGACAATCGCATGATAAAATGGTAAAAATAGCGTTTTTCCATTTTTTGGGGTTGATTTTGCGTCTATCAAAAAACTTTTACGGTTATTCCCTAGATTTTAATGCATATTATCAGTACAAGAAAAAAATTTACTCCGCGACTTTCGGGAAACGAGTTTCCGTCTTTCGGAAAAAAGGTCAGAGGTGTTTTTAAATATTTTTTTTGCGAAATCTATACAAAATATAAAAAATCTATTACGGTTATTCCCTAGATAAAGGTTCAATGCATCTACCCTATTTTGTTCCATAGTATATTTAGTAACGGTTGTCGAGATAGAAGGTCTCCCGTTTTTAGAAATTTTTGAAATGTCGGTATGCACACTCTTAATATAAGTAATGTAGAACGAATGAAGGTTTGAAATGTTCTTTTAGAAGAATAAGCATGTGGTTTACTGAGTGCAAGTGAGTACAAGGATTACCTACTTATTACTTCATGTGTATAACATGTATATTCTAACGATATGTTTTATTAAAATGATATAGGGTTGCTGCACAAGTACCTATGCTTTTTCTGTAGTACAATTATTAAAGTGGTAAGTAGTTAAGTTATACAGGTGTCCCGTAAATCAACGTCATGCCGTGAAAGGGTGATAGACCAGAACAAACCTACCAGAAAATCGAAACATGACCATAGAAAAAATCGCTCATTCTCGAGATATCGGCACTTTTTTGTTTTTCGTGAAATTCGACACCTTTGATCAGTTTTTCGATCGCCACGGTCACAAAATTCAATATTATGGTATTAAATTTTTTGATTCGTAATCCTGAATAATTGAGCTATTCGATTATAGTCCAAAATAAAACCTATTAATTCACAATTTTGAAAAAAAGAACATCGTTTCCGCCTCTCGAGTTTTTTTGTTTTTTATTAGCAAATTTCGACTCCTTTACACTGTAAAAATTTAGTATCACATTAAGCTGGCAAATTATAATAAAAACTTCCTTATTTAGTATAGTTTTTAAAAAGGTACAAAACTGGACATAGGTCCCTTTCCAAAAAAAGATATTCATGTTTTACTTCAAAAGGACCTCATTATAAAAAAAAATCAAATACAGGGTTATAGCTTCTTTATGTCCAATATTTGGATAAGTGATAGAGGATGAAAAAATATGAAAAAAAAAGTAATGTGAACGTATGTTGAAAAATCAACCGTTTTGGAGTTATAGCCTTTTGAAAATTGAGAAGTATGAAAATTTCTCATTTGGGTTTTTTGACAATAACTCACAAACTACTAACCCGATTTTGACATAATAAACGAAAAATGGTAGTAAATAATATAGGCTTTCGAAAAAATTACATTTTGTAACCTTTTTAAAAAAACTTGTGTAAATTCTGTTACGAAACATGTTCTTTTGTGAAAAAATGATCATTTGACACAGTATATTCACCAAAATTTTAAGAAAAAGGCCATAAATTAGAATCTTTACCAAAAGCCTTTATTATTTGCTATCATTTTCAGTTAGTTTTCTCAAAATCGAGTCAGTAGTTTGTGAGTAATTGTCAAAAAACCCAAATGAGAAATTTTCATACTTCTCAATTTTCAAAAGTCTAAAACTCCAAAACAGTTGATTTTTCGACATACGTTCACATTACTTTTTTTTCATATTTTTTCATCCTCTATCACTTATCCAAATATTGGACATAAAGAAGCTATAACCCTGTATTTGATTTTTTTTTATAATGAGGTCCTTTTGAAGTAAAACATGAATATCTTTTTTTGGAAAGGGACCTATGTCCAGTTTTGTACCTTTTTAAAAACTATACTAAATAAGGAAGTTTTTATTATAATTTGCCAGCTTAATGTGATACTAAATTTTTACAGTGTAAAGGAGTCGAAATTTGCTAATAAAAAACAAAAAAACTCGAGA
Source organism: Ceraclea dissimilis (assembly GCA_963576895.1). NCBI lineage: Eukaryota > Metazoa > Arthropoda > Insecta > Trichoptera > Leptoceridae > Ceraclea > Ceraclea dissimilis. The sequence continues at coordinate 9,972,431 of OY756360.1, forward strand.
GGCGGAAACGATGTTCTTTTTTTCAAAATTGTGAATTAATAGGTTTTATTTTGGACTATAATCGAATAGCTCAATTATTCAGGATTACGAATCAAAAAATTTAATACCATAATATTGAATTTTGTGACCGTGGCGATCGAAAAACTGATCAAAGGTGTCGAATTTCACGAAAAACAAAAAAGTGCCGATATCTCGAGAATGAGCGATTTTTTCTATGGTCATGTTTCGATTTTCTGGTAGGTTATGATCTGGTCTATCACCCCTCCACGGGATGACGTTGATTTACGGGACACCCTGTATATTGTTTCAATAGGTAGTATAACTGTAATAATAGTTGGTAAGCATTATTATTATACTCATTGTTGCACGCTTCCCTGGGAAGATGTAATATGTATAAGTCACAGAACACCATACTAAGAGGGGTGGGGCATAATAAGTTTAGTGCATTGTATGCACATTGGTAAGACTATGATCCTCTATGAATAAATACTTGTTCGACTCTGATATATTCAAAGGGCCTCTTCAGGACATGAGTTACTCTAAACTAGGGGTTCCCAACCTTTTAGCACTCACGCCCTCCTATGTATCTCCTAAAATCACTGCCCCCCCCTTACCTGTAATCAACGACGGATTAAGACATCCAGGGGCCCCCACCCGTGCGTTTAAGAAAGTACGTAGTAAATATACAAGGGAATAGCTTTGCAGGCGAATATTTTTTGAATTTTGCTTTATTATTGCAAATATGTGAATTATTATGTACATTATAATTTTTTTACATATTTTATGAACTCGTAACTCATTTTAGGGCCCCCAAATCTCGGGAACATACATTATACAAACAGTTACTCCGCGCCCCGGTTTTGGACCACTCCACGCCCCCCATATGGAGGCGCGCCTCACCGGTTGGGAACCCGTGCTGTAAACCGACTAAGGTGTGGGGTTGGGAACATCCGCGACAACATGGAACGATAGGGCTCTTTACATCCGGTGCATATGACAGTGGTGCAGTGCAGAGCATGCCACACCTGAGGTAGTGTCCGTTGTGCCCTGTAGTATGTACCATGGAGGATATTTTTGTCGCATCTCTATGTGCTGTGTGCTTCGCACAGTGCTTAGTGACGCCTGCTCAGCTTACACAGCGAGACGTAAGCAATAATTTTCTAAATGTACAATTCTACTCGAATTATATAGGTACTCACCATTTTGACAGTTTGTTTTTCTTGTAAGGCTTTCACTCTTCTGCGAGTCATTTGGAATTATTGTCAGCTTTTTCTTACTATGTAATTATGGAAGGTATGTCTCAATTTTTATTTATTTTACTGCGCGAAGATGAACTGGTAAAGTTTAAAAACGTGCTGCACTAAATTAAAGACACGGTAATGCAATTCCACGGTGTTTTAGATTGTGGCACACAAACTTCAAATAGGTGCTCTAAAAAACATTTGAAAATGTACGTAGCCATAAATCCTTCCAGATAAACAATATTTTACACCTTATGAAATTGAAACGTTACTGCGGACAGTTCATCGATTAAAACGTTTTACAAATCGAGCAGTCAACGTTTGTGTTTAGTAGTAACAGTAACTCTTGTATATTTGTAAGTAAACTTGTTGTGTAGGTAATAGTATGAACTGTATGCAGTATCTACGTGAGGTATCAACACACATCAATCATTGTATTATTTTTGCTAAACAATGTTAATTTATTGTATGTCTAGTAGGTAGTAATGGAAAATAGAATATGTAGTAATTCGCTACGATTCCGATTGTGTTAATAGAGGTCTTTGATCTCATAGTGTAATAGCTACCTATATATTGGCAAGTCTCCAACAGCATTTTCAAGTTTTCATTCATCAAATTATTTATTTTCTAATATGCCTACCTACATATGTTTTTAATAGAAATGTCGTTTATTTTTGCACTGAATTCATTTTTTGATTTGTGCTAGTTAACATCATCATTGTTCATAGACAGAGTTTTCCATCTTAGTATTGAACTACCATTTAATTTATTTATGCATCCACAACAAAGCAAAATCCTTATTTATAAACCTATAATGTAGTTTACGGTGTACTGTATACCTATGTACACTCTAACGTAGTAAAGATTTTCCTTATTACTGTATTGCTCCCGTGTAACATACTTGTATATCCGGAGCGAAACACTAATTTATAGCTTATTTCGTATGATTTTACTTTGAGACGTTAAAATAGTTTTCTATTAATATATTCATTTTTCATGTGGTCACGTTTTCTACCACTCCGCTATCAGGCACAGACCACTACGTTTCCGTCATACTGTCGTCACTCACTCTTTCAATATTTCAAACTTTCGCAGTTTATTCGCTTTCAATATTTATGGTTTCACGACAATACGAGCATCAGAGGCAAAGAGGAAAGGGAAATACGTATATAGTATTTAGGGAAATTGTACGTACCTAAATGGAATAGTAACTTTTCAACGTTCACAAAAAATATTGTTTTCATCTCTTTTATTATTATGATAATTTTATTTTTACAAACAGTGTAATTGTTATCATTTGAGAATCGTTTCTTGAGCCCTATGAACAAAAAAGCGGGATTAAAATTTAATTATGGAATTAAATATTCACCAAATTTAAATCTCACAAAATTAAAAATTTCATTATGCCACCCTGTGTTGACTGTTGAATAGCAAATTAGGTGAGAGCAAGTAAACACTGATGTTTATTTTATAATTCAAACAACCAAATGATGTCCTACATTAGTATTATCTCCTTGCACCATACTACGAGTTTTGTGACGCAAACGTATTTATTTGTCAATCCTTCACGCCCTGGACCGTAATATCTCGGATTTTAACTAACGATTTAGATTGATATCTGTTGTAGGCATAGCATAGTTTTGGTGGTCTTTGAGCGACAGCTTGCTCGGGTTTCAGTAGTTTATACGCTAATATCTTTCAAAAACTAAAATCACGTTATCAATGTGACGGACGGAGGCTAGGAGTGTGTCTAAGGATAGGGCTGTCTGGCGCTCTGTCCTCTGCCTACCCTGCGAGGGATGCGGCGTGAGGTTATAGATAGATAAACTAAAATCATATACGTAATAAACACAGTGTTTTTACTAAGAAATCTCAGTTTTATTACACGGTCAACTATTGGTACAAATTTGCTCAATAACTCGAGCGTACTGGTCAACTAGAAACATTCCACTTTTCTTAATACACGATTTAAAAAATAAAATAAACCGAGGGGGTCATGGGGAAATTGATTTAGCATATCTGTTTGTCATTAAATAACCCACCTAAGAAAAAAATCATTCCTCTAGGTCGAATACTTTTTTACATATTAGCAATGCAATGTGAATTTTTCCCTTGACTGGTTTGGGACTGGTAGGTCCACCCTACCTAATTTGAATCATTGCAGTTCGCCAACTTCACTCTCTAGAGAAATCCTCGCAGTGGAATGCAATGGTTTTATACAAGCACGTGCAGCTATGAGAATTTGACGTAGTAGAACTCTACCTACCTAATACCTGGGACAACTAGTCATTACAGTTGTTCTTATTCAATCCAGACAGGTAAGTATTTATGTTCCGTACTTACAAAATTTGATTGGCTTCCTTTTATGTCCGGTGGGAATCCAATACCAACTTCACATTGAAGTGAACCAGCAATTAATACCTATTATTGTAGAGAAGAAAGTAGACACTATCCGCTATCGCTATCGGTTCACGGTGGGTAAACTATCTTCTCAATAACTATTTTATCCCAGAGGTGCAAATGATAAGAAGAAGATGACGTCGAGTTGTTTCGCGAATTATTCTAATTTTCATTGTTGCCGTTGATGATTGTAGTCTATTTTTTCGTTGTCGTTGTATAAGTTCTCTTACTAATATTTGAACGATCCGTCGGGAAAAACTTCGAGTATGTTACGTATGAACAATGAAATGTGTGATCAACGACCGAGTTATTGATCTATAAATAAGATGCATTCGTATTTTTCATTAATTTAAAATCCTATTCTAGTCATAAGAATGGCATATTGGAGATGGCTTTCCATAGGAAATACTCGTATATAAGTCGCATACTGTTTGGTAATAATGTAACCGTAAAATAATATGCGGGAGAAGTGAACTAGATCTACCTACATACACATACGTTGGGTTATTTGGTGAAGTCGTAGTGTTCTAAATATTGAGAAATATATTTAGAATACGGCAGCAACTTTTGATCCCTCGAGGGTACCGAGTGTGATTGTAGAACAGTGGACCATTACTTTGGGGACAGAGTCTGTCCTAACTTATGGTCGCCCGGTAAAACTTTTCACATTGTAGTGACCACTGGGTATTCACTGTACGAGCAGGTATATTATGTATTATCTATTCTATTTAGTACCTCTATTTGACATTGTGGTACATATATAGTATATATACAAATATTCAAAGCATATGAGGTAGAATACAAAATTTGTTTGTCTATTTTGATATATTTTCCCATCCGGCATAAAGTTTTAATACATAATTTCACAAAGTTTTAATAATACTAATTTGCAATAGGCGTCAGATCTATAAAATGGTTCTGAAACAACTGGTTTTTCTACGCCTTATCCAATATTTGGACTGTATAATCTTTTGTCAATGCTTATTCGAAGATGCTTTTATATTGATGTTGTGTTTCATTTTCCAGGCTTGGGGGCCGTGGGGTAAGAATGTGGGTCGATGTTCCCGATGTTTCGTTCCCCACCGGCCACAGCGTTGGACGAAACGTCGGGAACATCAACCCACATAAGAAAACGAAACACAACATCGTGACACCAGCCGTGAAAGGCTTCGTATATCTTTGAGAAAATAATCTATAGTCAGTAGGTCAGTACTAATTAAAAGTTATCTTAGTGTGACTATGTGGTTACTGGAGATCGCGAGTCTCAGACTCTCCGTATGAGGGAATTAATGTGGTGCAGGTGAAAGTGTTGGTAGACGAATAATAGCTTATATATTTCACAGACACAATATGAACTATAGGTATTCCCGCCCGTTGACGGGTAATGGTTCTATATGTCATGTGAGGTGAGAACTTTGTAATTAATTTTCACGAGCTCACGCAATGCGATACTTTTGAAATGGCGATGAAGAATAGTAAGCTCCGAATATTAAATGGTTTGCAGCTTAACTCGGCACACTCACACGTATTGTATATGTGCTTGGCGCTCGTACATATTATGTTAAGCTCCAACATGTAGATATGACTCGCACAGACTTCATTACATTATATTATAGGTAGGTATATATACGTATTCTTTTATTATTTTTCGTAATATGGGCACAAATACTTTTTTCTGTTCGATTCAAACTTTTTCAAGTACCTGTATATAAATATTCAATATTTTTGCCTACCCCATAGCAACGACTATTCTCCAATGGTTACGTGTTTCTTACGGAGCTCGTTAGAATTTATAATAAATATTGGATATACGAGTATACCATGACATGATATATCAGCGAACCCTGCTTTTTTGCAATCTTGGATCATCTTCAAATTAGGTATATGTCTTGGTACTCTTGGTAGTATCTGCGTATATAGTAGGTTGGTTTGTAGCTTTGTATTTCGCAAACATTTTTAAAGGTAACTTTATCACAATACTTATGTTCTACGTCTTATACCTATTGTATCTACACGGTGACACCTGGAGCTGTATTTTGTGCTTTGAATATCTAATAGCGGGCTACGATCTACAATCTGCTACACATTACACATTATGTGAACAGTATGTGCTGCCAATTTAGAATACTCTGAAACCTGAAGATTATGTAAGTCTCGTATAAGCTGGGATTACAACAAGTCGACATTGTGATAACGCTAATACACATTTACATTGCATACCAAGGTATTTCCTAATGTTCTAATCATTCAACTTATTGCTTAATAATTTTTCTGTTAATTTTTGTATATTGTATAGGATAAAGTATTTGATAAAGCACTGCTTCATCTCTTGTAATTCCTCTTAATAGAATTGCAATATCTGTTCCCCTTTTTCATCACACATCCTGTTTTTTACGTAACATGCAAAAAATAACTAGGTAGTAGTCTTTTTACGTAGTATGCAAATAATAAATAATATCCTGACTCAACAATGTACTAGGCTAACTAGTTAACCTAGTTACATTTCACAATATCTTTTATCGTATTAAATTGAGTTTACTGAAAGGTATGTCACCGCTAGGTATGCACTTTTATCTATCCCTTTTCTGTATTCACTTAGATTTGGATAGCAATCAGATAACATAGAATATTTGCACATCATTCAATTATTTGGAAATTAGCTGTGATTGTACAATTGTGGTGTATACGGTGTAGAGTGTGCGAGCCTTGCCTAATGCTCTTTACATCCTTTCCCCAATTCCGTTATTCTAAGGCTTGGGAGACATTGGATCCTCCTCCAGAAGGAGAAAGGTCCTCCATCATTTTTTTGTAGTTCTAATCAGTTCGTACTATTTTTGTAATACAGTCCACCCTTTGTTCGTACATAAAATATGGTTTTCGCTTATATACTTTCCATTGACGTTTGTACAGGTAATTTTAATACTAGGTATTTTGTAATACATACCTATACCTATGCACTGCACATCTTCTTCTTCTTATTCAGCCATCCCTCCACTGCTGGATATAGGCCTCTTCTAACATTTCCCAAGTTTTTCTACATTGGGCTTTGCTCACCCAGTTTCTTCCTCTGACTGCACATCATGAGTGAACAATACCAGGTACCTACCTATATTTTTTTGCAGGTATCCCCACAATGGAAAATGTCTGTAAAGCGTTATTTCAAGAACATGCTTGTAATATTTATTAGTTCAAGAAATCCCTAACTGTCAATATTCGGAGGTAAAACATAAGCATGGAATAAAGAAATTTAATAAAAAAAGACACATGGCAATGTATGTAAGCCTGTCCACACATTCATTTCTTTTGACATTCAATGGAGTATGGAGTATAGACCCATATCATTTTTTTTTGCGATCACATGCGTTATGTATTAGCGTTTTCTTACGTCTACGTGTATCATGATCGTGATTTACGTAGACAGTATTTTTCGTTCTTTTAAAATACGTACCTACGCCTTAACTACGTTCCTTTTTATTGCCTTTCATAATAAGACATTCGAATATAAATGTGTATCCAAAATAATATTGTATGGTAGAAAGTAGAAACGTATTATATGTGATTTATGGCAATAGTTTTACATAACATTTTTACGTTTCCATAATATGAAATTATTGGCTAGGTAGAATGTATTATAGTAATATCAAATATGGGTTTTATGGGATAACTAGCTGTATTACCCGGCGTTGCCCGAGTACTTACGTTTGACGGAACCAAAGCAATTGGAACTCAGTACCGCCTGTTTGGGCTAACTTGCTCCTTATAACGACCGCCATACTCACTTACGTGTTTTGTTATAATTCTATAAATATAATTCCATTACATAATACTGCTAGAATCCAAGTCCTGTATGTATGTAACGCTGGGCCGTTGACAAATTTTTCAAGTTCTATGAATATTGAATATGTATGTAGTATGCTGTGATTAGTTGGGGAGCTGCATACAAAACAAGCTTATTTTATTTTATTTTTTATGTGTACCAAATTGTAATGACATTTTCAAAAAGAAAAAGCTATATTTAAGATACGAGGCATGTTTTTTAAGTAAGTACCGTTCGTGCCTCTAAGTAAGCACGAAATACGAAACAGCAAGACCTGCACATCTCGAGATTGCGCAACTCTCCTACTACAACCTCTGCCATTTTCAGATCAAATGCTTTGTAGACTGCAACTATTTATTATTTATTTATTTATTTATTTAAACTTAAAGTAAACAACAAACGTGTGGTGTTTGATTGAATCCTGCCCTTTACACAAGCATTTCGTTGCTTAAGGAGGGCAGTATCCAAAATTATATAAGAGTATATAATTCTAGTTTAAGTTGATGTACAATAGCACATTAGCATACAAATATTATGATTTATGCAACAGAAAATATGATCAAAGATCAATGCTGACCGGAGTGTAAAAGGTTCCGACCAGCATTTCGCCAATTCAGACACATAGAACAATTAATTAAATATCACTCTACGATGAATTTGATGTAATCGAATACTGGTCGGAGTGTAAAAAGTTTCCGACCAGACCTCCTTAAAAACATGTGTCAGTCAGTAGTCAGTACTCAGTATTTGCACTATTATGTGATTATGATGTACATACGTGTTTTATTCTTCTTTTTCTTGTGGCCAAACCCGCACATCCAGCTCATCCAACCATCATACGGCTGCCTCCGAGGCGTCATGCAGCTCACTTAATCCCCCGTCGAAGAAATATAGGGGGCACTGTTCCATTATATGGTCCATGCTCTGGTTTTCCCCGCATGGGCAGGTGGGGGAGTCAACTATGCCCCACTGGTGTAGGTTTGCCGCCAAGCAGCCGACTCATGTCCTGAATCGGTTAAGCCTGAACCATGACCTTCTTGGTAGAGAAAACCCGGGCTGTTGGGTTGGGTCGGTCACCAGATATCCTCTGGGGATATCTGCTGTTGTCCACAGATCTCGCCACCGTTCTGTTGTATTGCGGTCCCTTGGGTTCTCGCTAGTCAGCCAGAAGGGGTGTCGTGACTTGAGTCGTCGGGGGGGTGGATCGTCAATGTCGCCGTGTATGGACAGGTTACAGTTAGTACGATTTTTTTCCAACTCCCTGTAGCTTGCTTCTTCGCGTCGCAGATGGGGGAGCACTATTCTGCTCTTGAGTAAATCAGCGCGATTTCAGCTGTTTGCAGTGTCGGTGCGTTGCATTCCCATGTAGTGCCGGTGAGTTTGTGCAGGATGTTCACACGGCTATTCATATAAATGACATATTCTTTTTTTTTTTTTTTTAAAGGATCTGAGCTTGCATACCCATACCCAAATACTTTCCTGCACGCCTTGCACTAGGCTAAAAGCCTGTATCGCAAAGTGTGGAATACATCGCCAGCGCCGGGGTTTGAACCTGGCACCTCCCGCTCGAGAGACTGCCGCCTCAGCCAACTGCGCCAACCATGTACTCAATATACCTATGTCATTTTTTTGTTCCTTGTTTGCATTGTACATTTCTAGAATTGTGTAATTATGTATACACGTGATATACTTTTCTGTATCTTCTGTCGTTTTAGAAAACCAAATTTTACAAACTATGTGTGTGGTCTGGTAAATTAATATTAATTCCAAGACACAATGGAACAGGAGATGGGGCGGAAAATTTGCTGTTTGTTGACTTTGGATAGAAACTGTTTAAATTTCTCCCCTTCATGCTAATCCGTTGGCTGTGTGGTTTTCTTCAAGTACGTATTAATGTCAAGAATCATCTTTTAGGTATATGATGATTTCTAAGTACGGGGTTCAATGGATTCCGGCTTTATTCAACTCATGTAAAGAGGATGAGTAATGAAAGGAAAACGAATAAAGTATATATGTTTGAAAGAAAAGGTGTAACCACGTTCGTCCGAGAATTACTTGGCTCGACCACGACTCACGAGTGACGTTGATCGGTTTCTCGGACAGTCGTGTTTTGAGTAAAGGGAAACGTGGATCCTGAATGACAAATTGATTGCATGTGGCGGACGCGAGATGTATGTTAGGATAGGAAGATCTGGCGCTATGTTCCCTTCCGTACGCCGCAAGGGACTTGGCGCGAAGGGATAAAATAGAATCGTATAATACATACATGCAACATTCGGTATTTCAGGACGGAATCACGGGAATATAATATTAATTGGATTACAATAACATTCTCTGTCCTAATACTAACGCACAAGTTGAAGTAGAAACACATGGTTTTGTACTCCGGCCATTTGTGGTAAAAACGAACTTCGATATAGGTATATGTATTTGTTGTATATTATACAAAAGCGGAACCGGAGACAGACATTGAAATTTATGCGGAAGTTCTGCAGAAGCGGACCTCTGTTGCTACCCTATTTACGGGAATTACTCGAAAGGAAATGTTATATACGCCCATACGTAAAACAAGAAATACAAACTATGTTTCTTAGAGAAATTTGTTGGGTAAATGATAATAAATACTTGAATAAATACTTGTTCTCTAATATTTGGAGTTTCCTTTCCCAATTTATTTTGGAAGTGATCCATGGACAATATAAGTAGCTACTAGCTACTTGGAAAACTTAGATATAAATTGGTTTCCTTTAGAAAATAAAATTATGTAGTTTCTCTACTGCGTAATTAGTAATAAGAATACAGAAAAAAAAATATTAAAGAAAACTTTTAAAATACCACGCTTTTCAATGTGCTCTAAAAAGAATAAAATAATTTTAAAAAAAAGCGTGGGAGGGGCTTCTTATGGGGAAGAATGATATTATACAGAGAGTATAATATATTTGACCTTATTTTGCAGAAGAATGATCAATTAAGGGAATACAGGAAGCCCCCACGCTTTTTTTTTATTATTTTATTCTTTTTCGAGCACATTGAAGAGCGTGGTATTTTAAAAGTTTTTTTAAAAGTTTTTTATTTTATCCTTTTTAGTTTTAGGCATTCATTACAGTCATATTAGTCCTGAATATGGCTTAAGCAAGAGAGCTGAAAGCTCGACAACATCGTCAAAATACACACGGAACACTCGAGAAAAACGAAGAAAAGATATAATACATACATGTTTCAATGTACTCGTAGGTACTTTTAATTCGCCAATTCCCTCGTACAGTATAGTTGGCTATTTAGCTTTAATTGCTTAGATGATATTGTATTTCCCTCGTTGTTTCCCGCTGGCTTGTGTTGGACAAAATATGACTTGAGGTCTGAATTTATTTTCCAACGCCCTTTCATACGATACCAAACATGGCGCTATGCGGTGACTGGATCCTCTCGACCCCTCGGTGTCTTCCGATTGGTCGAGCTGGACAAAATATGACTAACGATCTGGATTTCTTTTCCAACGCCTTTTCATAAGATACCAAACACGGCACTATGCGGTGACTGGATCCTCTCGATCCGTCAGTGTTTCCCGATTGGTCGAGCTGGACATAATATGACTTACGTTCTGGATTTCTTTTCATACGCCCTTTCATACGATACCACACATGACCTCTCTGGACCCTCGGATCCCCTGAAACGCCTTTCAACTTTTTTGTCTCTGGAGAAGGATGATCCAATTTTTTTATAAAATGTAGTGTAAGTCAGTTTACGCACGGTTGCAAACTTTCAGGTCTCTAAGTAGTCAGAAAGTTATTAAAATTTGTATCGGTCCATATAGACGTGTTAAATTCCGTGCCAAATATAATAAAAGCGTGTAAAAAGATTCTATTTTTTATGACTACGTAAAACATACTACAGACCTTTATTGGTAGTGCTATAAGTTTCCCTACCGAGTACTATAAAATATTTATCGAATCGCTCATGTACATTAGTCTCTGCTACAAGCTACAAAATGCATATCACAAATCACTCCAGTGGGTGAATTACTTAATAAAAAGATAGAGCGTGGTTTGCATTCAGGTGGTCTACTGAATTCATGTTATTATGCTTGAGAGTTTGCAATACCTACTTGTTGGATAGTAGTAAATTGAACGAAGGGAAGAAGAGTGATCGGGAATACGAGATTATTCGTAGTGTAGTACATACATATTTGATGTTAATACATGCTTTATATTTTGTTATCTAGTCTAGTGTAGTATTCTACCACATACCTATATGTAGATGCTCCATTACCCCATTCCAATTCCTTCTGGTGCGAAATGATTTATTGAAGTATTAATTTCACTTGAATCAATCGTGAAATACGTGTCTATTGCTGAACGCTATTTTCTATTCCGTTCCCTCATCAACATAATAATATTGTTTTTTATAACTATCGTGAAGTTTTATTTAAATGACCAGATATTATGTTAATCTTGCATTGTTTTGTAAACACTTAACGAGGTATTTTCCCAGTTTTCCATCAGTCTAGTATTTCTAGATTCAAAGTTATTATGTAGATAAAAAGTATCAATCTATATATTGGTACCTACCTGACACGTAAGACGACAATTGTATCAGTTTTCCTGCACCCGTGGATGCATTTCGTCTGAGTCTCAGCATTCACTTCCGTATTCATCGGCCAACCGACCCCGTGATATTATCTTTATACAAAATTACTTTTAGGATTTATTAGTAATCCATTAGTCACATATGTTCTGCGTAATTGTAGGACGTGGGTTCTCTATATGTATATTCAATTTAGTTAGATGTCAAAAAATCAATATAACACTTTTTTATAATTCGTTATCAAGGCTAATTCAAGGTGAATAAAGGAAAAAGTAAGTAGGTGTTTGTATTGTGTGAATTCATTAAAATATACCATTATGAAATACTAGTGGGTACCTACCTAAGAAAATTCACGGAGGGTTGGTTAAATATGTTTTTGTGTAACCACTATTACTATCCACCCTTTAAAGTTCCTCGTCGGAATACAGTGAGATCACAAGGCATAAAGCTCTGCCTTATCCCGTGACCATCTAAACGTTGTGCGATCTGACATCATTGTAATAGGAAGTTTACCGTGAAATAGAATTTTCTCTTACATACCTACATACTGTCTACCTACATACATAGGTATTTTTTCTAAAATTACAAACTTGTGGAAGTTGTATTGATTGTATAGGTATGTATCGTATAGTATGTATGAGCATTCGGTTTTCATTTTCTGTCACGTTGTACTCGTATAACATGGTACTTGATTATTTCCACAAAACCATTATAGTACGAACTAAATTTCAAATTCATAAAACTTTACTTCAGTCGTATTTAACCACAATACTTTTCATTGGATGTGAAGCGCTAGTCTATAGAACGTTTACAAAATTCCATACATGCGATTCATTAGTTTGCATAAATAATCACGGTACACTTTATTTTCGTCATGTGCTGCGAACACACAGACAGACAGACATTAGACAATTATTAGTATGATATTATGTATTTGTCCTGATTTATCACCGTCACGTGTGTCGGCGTTTCGTTAGAATCTTCGTTTTTCATTTTAACACGAACACTGCCAATGGTTCCGTTGGTAATTACTTCCAGGATGTTATTAATTAATCGCGATTCCAGAAATACTTTATACGGCAAATTCTCCAACAATTCCAAATGATTAATTGTCTTTTTATAATAAAAGACATATCACAAGATTGAGGAAATTAATTCATTCAAGCGCATTGCTTGGGTGCTAGGTAGAGTTCAATTATGTTTAATTTACTATCCAAGAACCTCCTGGTTCGATCATGTCGACCAGATGCTTAAGGACGGACGCGTTTTGAGTAAAATTAATCATAGAATATGTGTGACGAATTGCATGAAAGTTTCGGAAGCAAAGAAGTGTGCGACACATCGTTACGGGGTGTAAAATAATGTTATGTAAGTTATGTTTATTGTGTAAGTTATGTTATGTAAGTATGTACCTAATTTTTAAATCACGTTCAATACTTCAGTACAATGGCAATGCGAGTAGCATTATTTATTAAGTTATATGTTTGAATTTGCTGTTACTGTGAAAGATAAATCAATTTACTTTGAAATTTGATTTAGGATGCGACTCTTTTATCTGCAGCATACGAAGATAATATTGTTTCCGGATCTTAATGCAGGAAACAAAAATATATATGAGATGTTTTTCAAAAGCCTGGTGAAAGTACATCTTAAATTAGATAGCAATTGATTGATAAGTGAATACGGCATAGGTGATACCGTTTTGTGTTAGTATGATGTTTTTATTCAGTTTAAAAGTATAAAATATGAAGAATCAGTAAAATAAAAACCCCAAATTACTTTATGAAAAAATTGTACATGCCTATATTAATGTCACGAAAAAAGTATTACATATTTCGTACCCGAATGTTCAATTTCTTTCCACGTATTGTTGATTGAATGCCTGATTATCTGTAGGGTACTAATCAGTACGAACTACTTTGGACAGTTTTCTTGGTTTTTTATATCCCTGTTTTTACACTTTTGTACGATAAAATGTCGGATTATTATATCAGCCAAATGATGTTCGTACTCTTTTTTTTAAATCCAGACTTGTCTAAAGAATTCGCAAATGTCTCTGCCTCGAGTACGAACTATTGTATTGCAAGGGCTTGTTTTAACTTAATGTAGGTATTTAAAATTGCAAACCCCGACTGTATGGGTAGCTATATATCAGTTTTTGTCTTACGTCATTAATTAACCCTACATAATATACGCGTATAGGCAATTAATTCAGCGTGTTTATAATGACCAGTGTACGAGTATAAAGAAACCATCGCCTAATTACATTATAAATTATATTTCGATGGTAACAAATTATCGTGCTTCAGCAATTTGCTCCTCTTCAGCAATCTTTATTAAACCGTGAATAAATTTATAGCGATGTCATTGTATAAAATTTCCTTTCGTGTTGAAGGACAATATGGGTGTTATGAAAATTAATGCTTAGGGATTTTTGACGTAGGCAGACCTATACGTACATTATTATAACTAAAACATGAAACTTATGTTTTATCACAGGGTGAAAAGGTTTTTGAACTCCACCTTTAGAAATATCATAAATGGACTAACATTGGACATTGTCAAATTCTGTACCTCTGACAAAAAAGGCAGTGCACTGGCTTTGAGTTAATTGTTTATAATTAAATAAACCCTTGACAGGGTGCTTAAGGCTTGGGAGTGAAAGCTGGACTTCGGTTTAGCTCCCAGTGTCAATAAACAACTATTTCTGTTAGGCTAGAGGGCTGTTTGTTTTGGAGAAGTGAAAACAATTGACGGCAATTTTATACATTTATTTACAAATCAGAAAAAAACTTAAAACTAGGTACTTACGCTATGGATGCTATATAATTGCCACAAAAAAACTAAAGAGTCCAAATTGTCCATGTACGTACGTAACACAAATCACTGATGAATAACACACGCAAAGAAAAGTTGACGCAACGCACTCTTCTGTCCGTCGATGTTGGTAGGGGCACACTGCCCTACAGGTGCTCCAACGGTGATGGCAGGGCACAGGCCTGCGAAGATCTCGGCGGTGATGGTAGAGAGGCTGTCCAGCCCTCCCTATGACGGCAACGGTGATGTGACGGAAGCGAAGGCCCTCCCGTGAGATGTGAGGACGCAGTCCTCACGTTATGATGCGAGGTGTACGGTATAAAATTACGTAACCACGTAATTTGTAGCAGCAAATAATAACAATTATTAAAGGTTCGTTCGATCAACAATTACGATATTAGGCCATCGTGGTAGGAGGTAATATGTATAATAAACAGTTCAAACACTCAATTAACAGTTCGTCACACAATGATTTAGATAAATTATATGTTCGTGCGCACAATGAATAATCAACACGGTCTCTACGTTATTATTATACAGTGAATTACACAATAAGACAAATAGGTATTCAGAAACACAATATACAGTATACACATAAGTGGCCCGAGGCTTAATGTCCTGACGACTATATTATGAAGGCCATAATTTGGCTTCGCGATTATAATTTGAGTTCGACCGGCTATGACAAGTGCTGAAGCTCGACTGACTGAATAAAGCAATGCAAGGATCTTACTTGAAGACCATTCTTATCTGTATGCACTTACATATCTACCCTGAAACCAATTATTTAAACAATGAACCCCAAATATTACAATAGACCCCTATACCGTTATATGTACCTGACCGTGTTGTTAGCCTAATGGAAAATTCTTAGAAAGTTGTCAGACAATAATACCACTAAAACAATACCTCTACCCGTCTGCCTACTTAAACAATAGATGTGGAATGTGTACAGGTACCTGGCTTCACAAACATTGATTTTTTCGAAAGCAATAATATTTTAAAATTCAACTTAAATATTTTTTTTGGCATCTACTACCGCTAGGTACATATCACCCTTTTACATGGAAATAACCACACTTTTTAAAATATCTAATATATTTTACACATAAAAAAACAATTTCATCGTTCATCTTTATAATATCACAATTTCTATACGAAATTTCGTCACAAAACGGACAGTTGTATGTAATAGTGTTGGAACGGTCATTTTACTATGAAATAAAAATGACAGCTTATTAAAAATTCATTTAAAATTGTGATTTTTCAAAGATAAATGATGAAATTGTATTTTTTATGTGTAACAAATAGAACATATTACAAAAATGTGTGACTATTTCAATGAGAAAAGTTTATTTAATCATAAACAATTACCTAAATCAAAATTAGTGCACAGCATTTTTTGTAAGAGGTACAGAAAATTTGGCAAAGTCCAACTTAACGCTTGACTCTAGATTTTGCTTCATAGACATTTGCATTTACACTTTCAAGCACTTGAATATTTTATTACCGCTATATAAGTCCCGCATGATGCTCACATCACACTGCGTGCCCCTTGCATGTCTTTCTGGATTCTGTAATGCCCCCACCACGAGCCAATGGTGTTCACAAGTAAAAAGGCGTCAGAGGTCGGTTACGAACACGTCAAGACAAACGTTCCATACACACGCCTTTTTACCCATTAACACAATTGGCTAGTGGTGGCTCACGCCCGTGTGGCGGGGGTCACATCTTATACACCGTATCCATTATACGACGATACGTTTACTCACATCTCCACATTAATAGCGAGCTTTTTACCCGCACTTCTAGGCAAATCTTATTAAGAGGTGGGCTCAGGGTTAGCCTTAAGGGAGCCCCCCAGAGGGGATTTCTTCTTCATCGGCCTATCCCCGTCCACTCCCGAACAATGACCTCCTCCATCTGCCTCCATGTTGTCCCGTCCTGTGCAGACTGCATCCAGGTTGCGCCGACATGTCGGACCAGGCCGTTTCTCCATTTCAGTTGTGGCCGCCCTACACTTCTGTTTCCAGCTAGATGTTATTGGATTATGAATTTATTGTAAATTAAATTACCTACTTACTCTTCAGTTTAATTAGAAGTAGCCTAACTCCATTCTACTATGAATAATAATCCTAATTCAATTCATTTTCTTCACTGTACATTTTGGGATTAAGCTCTTAATTCCTTTTGTTCTGTAGTATTTCTGTTTGGTACTTATATCTCAAACAATGATTAATCTATAGACAGTTTTACAAGGCAACGGCTGATTGGCTGATGATTGCTAGGTATTGTTATTGGAGGAATCTTATTACGTTTTCTCTTCGTACGTACTTTCCTACTCCAATTCCTACTGCAAATTGTCGTTTCTAGAATAAAGGCATAGTAGATTTGAAGAGTCTTGACTTATTTTTTCACGTCACTCCTGCTATTTCAGTAATAAAAATTTGTAAAGAATGTTATATTTATCTCTTTTTAAAGAAATTCGATGGAATTTGAAATGAGATTGTCTTACAATTCCTTCAGTCCTTTATTTCGAGAACCAATGGTTTTCATGATGTGCGTATAATTACGTTAGTCTTCCCCGTGATTTATAAAATTTAGTAATTGGTTCTTTTAGTTGGAAGGTTTACGACACGCTTTATAAGGAAAATCTTTGTATTCTAGGCATCAAAGAGAAATGACTTGGTGGTGAGGCGACTTATGTTCACTCTTCAGCCTTGGAGACTGGCTTGATATATTTTTATCTACTAACGAGAAGAAGTGGACTGAATCGATTAGGTATTGTCAAATCTACCACCAAATATAAATGTAAAGTTTAAAATCCTCCTTAGGAAATCAACTACCCTGGCAAGTAGTACCTATCACTAATTAAATGTTTCTGAAAGAATATAACAATCAAAAGTATAGATGAGATACCGATTAAGATACCTTTTACATTGGATCTTCTTTGACTTTAATATCAATCTGTGGAAAACCTTTGTTAATGTATGCATCACATATTTTCCTAAGCACAGTTTTCGTTTCTCTTTATTTTATTTTGCATTAAGTCTCCCGACCCAACTATGACGTCACGGTAATTTTTCACGGCATTAAGGTTCAAAATCGCATGATAAAATGCTAAAAATTGCGTTTTTTTCATTTTTCACAAAATGTGACTTACGATCTGAAATGCTTTTTCAACACCCTTTCATATAATACCGCAAGCATGACCCCACACAAATCTTGGATCATCTCATCATTATGGCACCTGCCAGCAAAACCTTGTTTTCCAAAAATGGCGACGTCAAAAACCTAAAGCAGATTGGTTAGAAAGTTTTTGCGGATTTTCACAGCAATCAATGTATCCATTCTATTTTTTCCAAAGCATATTTAGAAACGGTTGTCGAGATCTAAGATCTCCCGTTTTTAGAAATTTTTGAAAAGTCAATATGCATACTCTTAAACATCCGAGCGTTAATTATTTGTGTATTTAATCATATAGAGAATGTTTTGTTTTGCTAGATTTAAATAGTGGTTTCGTAGTGTGCTTTGAACAGCTTAGGTTACTGTGGTTAAATCGGGTTAAATCTACCCACTCCTTACTCATTTTCCAATAATTTGTTTCATGTGTAGTTATACAGTATACACGAACATCAGCTGGAATACGTATGCTGATAAATTACTAATTTAATTCTAAATGCTATATTGCTATGTAACTTTCTAATTCATTATCTCAAGTATGGTACTGAAATTCCAGTGATTGTATTGTGCAGTTGTTTTAATTAAAATACAGAAATCATTCTCAGTTGTAGATTTACAATATACATACATGTCAGAATTTTTCTACATATTGTAGGTACCTACTACCTACTATTTGCGATGTCTATTGTAATAAAGAAATTGCACATGAAGAAATTTCACAACATAAATACCTAAATAAATAAATAAAATCTTTATTGGGTATAAAACATTATACCAAATGCCGGGTTTTTTGTCGTAGCCAATATCTGCGAACCAACCACTTAGTGGTAATAAAATTAGATAAATAATTGTACACATTCTCAGGAAATTGTATGATATTTTATGTCCCGATAATTACAGGATACCCTCCCCCTTAACACAATTTTTACTTTATAAGAGGAGGAGAGGGGGGGGGGGGGGGTTACGTTTAATTTAAAATCTATTTCAGTTGTAATTTATGTATAATCTGCCAACTTATTGTACTTGAACACATCTGCTTCTAAATAAATAAATAAATAAAATAAAGTATGGAAACAAAAAAGAAGAAACAAAAAAATAATATTAATTTCATTTATACATACATACAATGTATCTAGAGGTTCTGGTGTATTAAAGTAAATAAATAGTGAGGTAGAGGTACATATACATACAATGTATCTAGAGGTTCTGGTGTATTAAAGTAAATAAATAGTGAGGTAGAGGTACATATACATACAATGTATCTAGAGGTTCTGGTGTATTAAAGTAAATAAATAGTGAGGTAGAGGTACATATACATACAATGTATCTAGAGGTTCTGGTGTATTAAAGTAAATAAATAGTGAGGTAGAGGTACATATACATTTATACATACATACAATGTATCTAGAGGTTCTGGTGTATTAAAGTAAATAAATAGTGAGGTAGAGGTACATATACATACAATGTATCTAAGAGATTCTGGTGTATTAAAGTAAATAAATAGTGTGGTAGAGGTACAATGTACAATGTACAATGTACATATACATTCGATTGCAGCAGCAGAGTGAGTTGCTAAATGGGGTTAACTGGAAGAAATCGCAGTCCTGCGATAAGTTTGCCCTAGTAAACATTGAACAATGCTTTATAATCTTTTTTTGTGTGTATATACTTTGTTCACTTGAAGAATAAATAAATAAATACGCATAATGTCAAATTGTGTTTATTCCCTTAATAATTCGACAGTAACAAAGAACAAAGATAATCTGATTGCGTCAATATTGATAATAATTTTTCTTCTTCTTAAACTGGGCCTGTTTGTGCAGTCTGCTGCCTCTTGCGATGTGGACTCCCAGCTATCCTTCCATCGTTTAGGGGGCCTTCCAGGTATTCTCCTTTCCTCTGGATTTCCATGTAGGGCTAGGTGTGGTAGTCTTTGGGAGTTCATTCGCTCCACATGATCCCTCCAGCACCTTCTCATTTGCCTCCCCCGTCTGACAACATCTTGGATGACGCACATTTCTCTGATTGTAGTGTTCCCGATTCTGTCGCGCAAAGTCCTGCCCGTGATTTTTCTGAGGGATTACATCTGTGTAATTATTACAAACATTAAATGGGAAGAGAGGGGAAAGAACAAATAAATAAAGTATTGAGTTTTTTTTCTTTATTCGATCTTAACATTTACAAAGATATACATTGTTTATGTTTGCCTCCCCCACTAGGAATATCCTGTGTCGGGAGAAGCACTTTTAGTTTTTATAATCACTTTCATTACGACTTGTATATAGCGCAACTTCTTTCATCATCGAATGTTTTTCATAATGGATGCAGTGAAACACCTAGATAGGTAGTTATTTACAAGTGTAGTTAAAAAAAATCCACGTTGATTGACTACCTACATAAGTAAACATTCGTTGATTAGCTACCTCCATAATGTATTTTCCAAACAAATTTGACGTACGAATGACCTGATATTTCCATGAATATTTTACCAATGATTTTGTTGAATAGAGATACTTGTTGAAGCGGCATCGTTTGTACATTTTATTTTGCGCAATGTTTAGAATTCACTTGCACTGTGCAATGTCAAATGCAATCTTTATATAAACTATGCATTATTTATCTAAACCAGATAGTTCCATTCAAATGTGTTGCGTTATAAAACCATGAGCATTAGTAATAACATACCGACTTTCAAGAATATTTGAATATAAGTAATGTACTTTGAATAAATTATCATACATAGTGAATATTTTATTAATTTATTTGATTGTTAATTGGATGGGTCTCCGTTAGGTGACTGGTCGACAGTTTGCATTCTGATCCCAATTTATTTAGAGACGATCGAAAACAGAATGATTCTCACGATCGTTTAATAGTTATTTCTTATGAGATGAATTTTTAACTTCTTTTCAGTTTTTGTTTCAAGATAATATGGAGTATTAGCGCACTTCGAATGAATGCATAATACGAGTATTAGCTACGTACATATTTGATATTAATACTAGTGTCATTATTATTCCTGATTATTGGCTTCCAGACGTTCTGCCTACTTATTATACTTAAATATGCAAATATATACCCACTTGTATTTAATGTTAGTGTTGGTTTTGTGAGAGCATTCACTTGGTACGAACCAGTTCTACTTGAGTACGAGTATCAGTACATGCTATGTTTATGGTATGTAAAATCGACAATGAAGTGTTGCGTTTATGCTTTTAACTAAAATTTAGTGCGTCATGTTTGTTTGAGAATTCGCGATATTCGTCGTCGACTATTATCAGTGCTTACGTTTCTGGATTAGACAAGTAAGTACGAATAAACGATACGGTAATTTACTAAAAATGGAGTGCTTAGTGATGTGGAATAATATCTAATTTCCAAATAAAAACTCTCATTCAATCCACTTGGAACTTTTTATGTCAGTCTGATTATACACATAAATGGTGGAATACCCAAAATACAAAACTTTCACTAGAATATGTATACGTATACCTGGTCTGGTAGCGATATAGGGGAGTCCTGAAGAACACCTAGTACTTACTACTCTTCTTATCTGTACCTAATAATGAATCTGTCATTGTTCTGGAGCGGTTTATCATTATCAGTTTGGAGTGCGTGTCTTGAGCCCTGTACCCAGGTAAATTCTCGAACCCTTTGACCAATCGTTACATGTGTTATTGCCTGTTTAGGTGGATTATTATAGTATATAATTTTTCTATATTAAAAATGCAAAGGAGCAAAAATATACCACTTTATTCTCAGACTTAGTAAAGCCTCCAGAAAAATTTAATGCCGTGTCATTTACCTAATGGTCCTCTTTATCTTTACATGGAAGCAGTAAAGTTTTTTTCATTTTGCACCTATAAAAGAACGCTTTTAACGTCGCTAATAAAATGGATAAGTTACCGACATTTACCGGCATCAAAAAGATAATTTATTACTGTATATGTGTACTTACATATTACACCTACAGGTACCTACTATGAATTGTTCTTGGTAACATTTTAGGACTTCACTTCTGTACGAATTCAAGTTTAGATACGTCGGAACAGGCTTTCATATGGTGCTAATGTAATAAAATCCATTATTTTTGTTTCGAAAATGTGTATAATACGGTGCTTTTAGATTTCTCGATGGAAAGTTGTGAGGTAGTCTGTTTTTCTTTCATTCTATACGTATTTTGGGGTGCTGAATCCGAATCCGAGGTTTGCCAACAAAATTTCGTGACGGAACATGGCGAAAAACTGGTAAAATGGCGAATATTTACATTTCCTGGCGAATTCTGGATTTGAACTTAAAAACCATCAACTTTTTGTGGGTCATCTTTTTAGCAGAATGAAAGCACATAAAATTTCCTACAAATTTGGTATATAATTTTTTTTCTAAAATAACTAGCAGCGGTTCTGTCAAGCTCCAAAAACTGGCCAAATTTTCTTGTTTTCTTAAATTGTGAGAATGGAAAATGTATGGAGAATAGGTCACCTCGTTCGAATTATCACCAAATTTTGTCAATTATTCTTCAGATTTATGATACATATTTTACCTCGTTGGAATTAGTAAACATGGAGAAAGGTTTCAGGATAAATTTTATTTAAAAATATGGTGAAGTGTTTAAGTTTAAAAGGTTTAAACATTTTTAGCCTAAACAAATTACTATATTTTTAAATAAAATTATTTAAACATGTCTAGCTCAAATATTTCACGGTGTTTTTAAATTAAAAAATCGTTAATAGCTTTCTTTGTGTTTTCTGATTCCAGCGAGGTAAAATATGACTCATGAATTTAAAGAATAATTGTTGAAATTTGCTTATGAAGGCAACAAGGTAAACTTTTTCAATACATTTTCGATTCTCGTAATGTAAAACAATAAGAAAATTCGGCCATTTTTTGGACCTTCCTTTTGGACCTTCCTATTTATTTTAGAGAAAATTTTTATATGGAAATTTTGTAGTAAATTTTACGTACTTTCATTTTGCGTAGAAAAATAACTACGAAAGTTGTCATTTTTCGAGTTCTTATAAAGATATCGCCAGAAAACGAATATTTTCGCCATTTTTTGTATTTTTCGCCATGTTTCGTATCGAAATTTTGTTGGCAAACCTCGGATTCGGATTCAGCATCCCAAAAACGTATAGAATGAAAGAAATCCCTACTACCCCACAACTTTCCGTCGAGGAACTGTTTTGTGTTTAAAGTTACCGGATTATGAACTCTACTACTGTATGAATAGCGTAAACTGTATACAGGGTGTCCCGTAAATCAAAGTCATCCCGTGGAGGGGTGATAGACCAGCTCAAAACTTACCAGAGAATCCAAATATGACCTTAGTAAAAATCGCTCATTCTCGAGATATCGGCACTTTTTTGTTTTTCGAGAAATTTGACACCTTTGATCAGTTTTTCGATCGCCACGGTCACAAAATTCAATATTATGGGATTAAAATTTTTGATTCGTAATCCTGAATAATTCAGCTATTTCATTATAGTCCAAAATAAAACCTATTAATTCACAATTTTGAAAAAAAGAACATCGTTTCCGTCTCTCGAGTTTTTTGTTTTTTATTAGCAAATTTCGACTCCTTTTACACTGTAAAGATTTAGTATGACATTAAGCTGGCAAATTATATTTAAAACTTACTCATTTAGTGTAGTTTTTAAAAAGGTACAAAACTGGACATAGGTCGCTTTACAAAAAAAGATATTCCTGTTTTACTTCAAAAGGACCTCATTATAAAAAAAAATCAAATGCAGGGTTATAGTTTCCTTATGTCCAATATTTAGAGAAGTGATAGAGGATGAAAAAATATGAAGAAAAGTTTAAGAAATGTATGTTGAAAAATCAACTGTTTTGGAGTTATGGTCTTTTGAAAATTGAGAAGAATGAAAATTTCTCATTTGGGTTTTTTGACAATAACTCACAAACTACTAACTCGATTTTGACAAAACAAACGAAAAATAATAGTCAATAAAATAGACTTTCGATAAAGATCTTAATTTGTTGCCTTTTTCTTAGAATCTAGTGAAAATTCTGTAAAAAAATATCATTATTTCACAAAAATACATGTTTCTTAACAGAATTTTCACAAAATTTTGAAGAAAAGGCCGCAAATTAGGAACTTTATCGCAAGCCTACATTATTTACAATGATTTTTAATTTATTTTGTCCAAATCGAGTTGGTGGTTTATGAGTTATAGTCAAAAAACCCAAATGAGAAATTTTCATTCTTCTCAATTTTCAAAAGACCATAACTCCAAAACAGTTGATTTTTCAACATACATTTCTTAAACTTTTTTAAATATTTTTTCATCCTCTATCACTTCTCTAAATATTGGACATAAGGAAACTATAACCCTGCATTTGATTTTTTTTTTATAATGAGGTCCTTTTGAAGTAAAACAGGAATATCTTTTTTTGTAAAGAGACCTATGTCCAGTTTTGTACCTTTTTAAAAACTACACAAAATGAGTAAGTTTTTAATATAATTTGCCAGCTTAATGTCATACTAAATCTTTACAGTATAAAGGAGTCGAAATTTGCTAATAAAAAACAAAAAACTCGAGAGACGGAAACGATGTTCTTTTTTTCAAAATTGTGAATTAATAGGTTTTATTTTGGACTATAATCAAATAGCTGAATTATTCAGGATTACGAATCAAAAATTTTAATCCCATAATATTGAATTTTGTGACCGTGGCGATCGAAAAACTGATCGAAGGTGTCGAATTTCACGAAAAACAAAAAAGTGCCGATATCTCGATAATGAGCGATTTTTACTAAGGTCATATTTGGATTCTCTGGTAGGTTTTGAGCTGGTCTATCACCCCTCCACGGGATGACGTTGATTTACGGGACACCCTGTATATCTACTATATATTGTGCATACTTACCTAATACAGACGTTTCTGTAAGAGAGACGTGTGTAATAATAGTAGGTACATGTACGAGTAGTTCTCTACGTCTAAGCGCTTGAAAATTACACTCGCTCACGATTCCTATGTAACTACATTGAGTATTATGTTGACTTTGCACTTTCAGGTACATATAGGTATATATAGCATACTTTCCTAAAGCAGAGAGATACATGTAGACACCGTATAACGTAGGTATTATTTGTTTTATAGGTACCCAAGTTTTTATGAGGACAAGAACATCCGTGAGCAACATCTTTTATGCGTCAAAAAGCAATGGAGAAGGATGCTAATGTGTCTGACACTTGTTTAAAATCACAAAGAAGCATTTATTTCGGGTAAATTGACATGTTTATTTATTTATTTACACATCAACGGCTAAAGCCTTTAACAATTTCTTGTTGGTACAGTGTCAAATACATAATCAAATACAAAAAAACGTTACTATTTCAACACAACAAATCAACAAAATATTTAGTTAATAATAATAAATAATAATAATGTTTTAAAATCACCGGATCTAGCACGTAGTGGAAATTTTGCTCAAACTCCCGACTATACTGATTAATGTGATTAATGTGTGATTAAATGTCTCTATCGCTGTTAGGTACTATCTGTGAATAATCACAGATAGTACCTAACAGCGATAGAGACATTTATGTAACATTATTTGTATACTTGTTTCTGCCGAATCCGTATATTTTAGAAAGTATATAAAAAAAATACTTTGAATCGTCTCACGAAAGTTTGTGGTTTATTTTATATGAAATACAGTAATGTAATGAAAAAAAGGCTTGCGTAAAGGAGATGTAATAAAATTAATGAGTTTTCTTTATATTGTAACGGACATTCAAAGGAGGGTTTCTGCTTTCATCATTAAAAGATGTTGGAAAAGTTTTATCCTAGGTATATTGAATAAAATGTGAAATAAGTAGGGATCTATCTAAGGGTAAAAAATATTATATTTTAGAGGGTAATTTAATCGCGTTTAGGCAAAAGTGTTAATAATATTGTATTATGAAAACGAGATGATGTGCCTGGAGCGAAATTTATCTTATAAACTTTTCTTTTAAACTTTAAACAAACTGATTGTCGATAAGTTTTCTTTTAAACTCGGATTTACATATATATATTGGAGACTGGCCTGATGAGACACATGCGCACAATGTTGAAACACAAAAACTCTTTCAGAAAATCCACCCGCATAACCGCTAACTGGCCTTGTCTGGTTGCATATGTAAGGCACGAGTCATATCTCGGCCAAAGTGGTTCACAGTGAAATGGAGTAAAATCAAACCTTCATATATATATGAAGGTTTGATTTTTAGTTTTTTCCGCAGAGATTAAAATGATCGGGAATAATACAATTAACATATTGCTTTTAGACCTCTTGTCTCTGCGCTGTCTAACCCCAACGCCGCTACCTCTCGCCTACCGCCCCTGCCGATGGCTCGTCCAACCGAGCCGAAACGTCGGGCCACCAACGGCCTTTTTCAAGGCCATGGTACGCAGAGTACCCGAAAGCAATAAGTTAATTGTATTATTCCCGATCATATATATATATATGAAGGTTTGATTTTACTCCATTTCACTGTGAACCATTTTGGCCGAGATACGACTCGTGCCTTGCATATGCAACCAGACAAGGCCAGTTAGCGGTTATGCGGGTGGATTTTCTGAAAGAGTTTTTGTGTTTCAACATTGTGCGCATGTGTCTCATCAGGCCAGTCTCCAATCTGACTACACAAGGAGAAAAATCCGTTAGCGAGGAGTTTGTCGCTTGGTTGATTATGTGATCAATTTCGTCGCAGAATGCATGCGGTGGAACCAACATACATCCCGATGGACGAACGACCAATTAATCTTTGCACAGGAATATTATATATATATGAATATATATACAAGCTGAATTGCCCGGCGTTGCCCGGGTATTGCAGCTATTATGTTTAAAAAAAAAACAAAGAGAAACCATGAAACAATCTAACCAAATATCGAACAACTAAAAAAATACCTAATTATTTTTAATTTTAACGCCATCTATATTTGGGTAGCAAAAGTATTATTTCAAACCTATAACCAAAAAAACGACAATAAAATCATCTGTGTTGGAGTAGCAAAAGTTTTATTAACTCGCCCGAGAGTATTATATGTGTTCGGTGCTCGCACGCGCTATAGTACCTACCTACTACATACTACATACATACGTTGTACGATATGTTTTTCAACCCTTAGGCCAGATTTTTGGCAAAACTATGAAAGACCTATTTCTTTATTTTCAATGTACCATGAAAATGTATAATTACAGCATCATATCTTAATTTATTACTGAGATATGGTACTGTAAAAAAAAAACACCCTCAACCCTTTAATTTTATAAACTGATTTTTTTGGGGGACAGAATAACATATTTTGACCTTTTCTAAGGAAACCGTTTTCTGGAAATTTCTTTTTTTTTAGCTTATTAAGGGACATTTAAAAATCATCCCTTTTCTTGAAGCCTATTTTCATCCCTTTTAATTACAATTTCGAAAAAACGGCTAAACACCCTATTACTAATTTCGATAGGAGAATCTATGTACCAAATCTCAAGTTCGTACAATGTCTGGTTTCCGAGATATTCGCATACTCCGAAAAACTTTCAACCCTATTTTTCACCCCCTTAGGGGCGGAATTTCCAAAAATCCCTTCTTAGTGAAAGCTTTTGTATTAAAACCTATCTACCTTCAAAATTTCACTTTTCTAGGATTAGCCAATTCGGCTCTGCGTTGATGAGTGAGTATGTCAGTCTGTCATTCATTCAGTCAGGACACTTTCGCTTATAGAAGAGATTTTGACTAGGTACGGTTGTATTAGTTGGATGGGCTAATGGCTAATACAATCACTTCACACTTACCCTCCATCTTACCATTTTCACCCACATACGTTGAGATGACGATCAGTCGTATGCTTTGGTCCATCCTAATCATCTTTTATTTGTGTCTTACATGTATTGTACAGTGTACGTACATAACTTTCTATTTCGTATGAGTGGCCTTAATACTTTTATTTCTTAATCAATATGTTTACATAGAACAAAAACTTTTTAAGCCCACGATTCGTTAGTTTTTTTTTGTTTTGTTGATCTCTCTGTGGGTGTCACATATAAAATAATATAATAATAATAATACTATTGTCGCTAATCTTATATATAGCGACAATAGTATTGATAATATGGAATATAGGGAAACATACAAATATTTAGGTTTCCACCAAAGTACAACACTAGATCACACTAATATTAAAAAAGAGCTCACTATTAAATACAAGCAGAGATTAAATCAAATCTTAAAAACACAATTTTCTGGAAGAAATAAAATAAAAGCAATAAATACATACGCGATACCGGTTTTAACATACTCATTTGGTATAATTAAATGGACTGTTACGGATTTAGACGCATTAAATATAGCGACTAGATCTATAGCAAACAAACACAGAATTCATCACATACATTCAGCAGTTGAGAGATTCACATTGAAGCGAAATTTGGGGGGTCGGGGTGTTATTGATATTAAAAATTTACACTACTCACAAATAGAAAACCTCAGAAAATATTTCATACAGAAAGCAAACAACAGTAATATACATGACGCAATAGTTGGACTTTCAACATCAGGAACACCATTGCAATTTAATAACAGACAATTTAACCCCTCTGACAAAATTACTAAACAGGACGAAAAAATAGCTAGATGGAAAGAAAAATCACTTCATGGAAAATTTCCATTCCAGTTAGACCAGGAACATGTTGATCGGGAAGCATCCAATTCATGGCTCACTTATGGCAATATATTTTCGGAAACTGAGGGATTCATGATTGCAATTCAAGACCAAATAATCAAAACGCGAAATTATTCAAAATTTATTATTAAAGAAAATATTGACAATGACAAATGTAGACTATGTAACACGACAACTGAAACGATTGACCACATTACAGGAGGTTGTTCTGCTTTGGCTAGTAGAGAGTATACTCAACGACACGATAACGTAGCAAAACAAATTCATTCAAGACTTGCTTTTAAATATAAATTGACTGAACAAATTACCCCTTACTATAAATACCAACCAATAAACGTACTAGAAAATGACATGGCAAAATTATACTGGAATCGGGACATAATTACTGACAGAACTATACCAAATAATAGACCCGATTTGACTTTAACGATTAAATCGACAAAAACGACTTTTCTTATTGATGTTTCCGTACCAAATACGCAAAATTTAAGACAAAAACACCAAGACAAAATTACTAAATACACAAATTTGGCTGAAGAAATACGGGATATGTGGCATCAAAATTCAGTAAGGGTGGTTCCGGTAATAATTTCATCTACGGGGGTCGTACCAAAAACGTTACACAAAGCAATTAAAGATTTGGATTTGGGCAAAAATATATATAAAGAGTTTCAAAAATCAATTATAATTAGCACATGTTCAATAGTCCGGAAATTTCTAAACAATCATTCATAACCACAAATTTGATAGAAAGCAAGGACTTGGCTTTTGCCCGTCCTTGCTTTCTTATACTACCGGCTTTTTAAAAAGCTGAGATGGGTGGAGTATAATAATAATTTTATTTCATTAAGTGTACACTTTAAGGATATAAATATTTCACTTGTCAAATATAGTTAAGTTCATTATGGTAATATGCGTGGTGCCTCACAATATATATATTTCTTTACCCTTTAGTTTACAACCACAGCCCGTTGACATTACATTCCCAAGCAGTCTGTTGTTTGGGAACTGATTTCAGGTTTATTTCTTCGTATTTTTCAGAATTTCTTTGTCATCACTACATTTCCATTTGAACCAGCATACTCGTATTAATTATGTTTTAGTCCTTAGGTGCATTTCTTGATGAAATGTGAGAATATAAAAAAAAATCTGTATTAGAAATCGTCGAGTATCGTCAATATCGTGTGCCACACATTTTTTCATATTGTGTAGGTAGATATATTGTAACATGTTCTCTTTACCAGGGACGATACGTTCGCTTTGCAAGGTGTGTTTTCATCCATGATAAATCGGTTTTATATTACGGATACGGAATACTGAATATCGAAAACTAATGCACTCTACTACGATGTTTAGTTGTATGAAAAGAAGACTCATAGGTCTTCCTCTAACCTTATTTTATTTTAGTGAACTATGTTACGAGTGGGTATTACAATAGTCGACTTTTTTAATCTGATTGTATAAATGCCAGTATGCATAATTAAAATTATTGCAATGATCGTATTATAACTGCAATACTATACAATGCTATATATAGTATACACAAACACAACACAAAATATCAAATATTCGATTACAAATATTTTTGGGACATGATAAGTGTGATATCATTTAACCTAAAAGTATGCAGTTATAAATACGACATACATTTTAGCGTACACTGTGTAAGATAATAAACGTAATTGTTAGAAAATTAATAATTTATATAAATTAGTGAGATTTATGCAATAATACAATTTAACTTAGTTTATGCTCCCTTATTCAGAAAAAGAAAAGCTACAATGCTAGATGTATAAATTAATGAGACTTTTTAGTAGATTGTGTCGATAATGAATGCCTACGTATTATCTTAGCCAGCAGCGGTGGATTTTGGTGATCCGGCCTAATACCTACACCTGAATATTTTACAAATGACAAAATACATACTTTCTTTCTTCAATTAGGTACGTGATACCGTCATTTGATACAAATATGACTGGTAAAATTATAAGGTTTTATTTTGTTGTGTGAACCGAAATGAGTATTTAAAATAATCCCCTTTCTAAAGAAGCCTAACAAACAGCAACATGGACAGGGAAGCAATACTATTACATTATTTCAGTGTTTGTATTATAGTTGTTACCCGATCGTAATCATGCAAAGCCACACATTGCCGAGCATTGTTGTCTCGAGAATTACATGTGCTTACGAGTATGTATGTCGTACATTTATATTTCTGTTTGTACTAGAGGATCCAGAAGCCCCCTAGCACCTCCGGACAAAAAAAACACTGGAAAATATTGGACAATACTGTGTCCGGTTTTCCAATATTTTTTTGACCGGACAGATGTAGTAAAAACCCTATTCACCACCCAAACTGTGTTGACATTTGAAAAATATCTCCAATATTATGTCGGTATATGTATCGCGTCACTCCTTGTGAGAAGAGGTGACGAGAAGGCCTAACGAGATGAGAAGAGAGGATCTAACTCCTAATGAGGTGAGAAGAGAGGACCTAACTCCTAACCACCCGATTTCTGTTGCTTTCTTCACGTTCGTGAATTCTCTATTGAGGCGGTCTTATAACTCTGTCTTTTCCTTGTAACATATAACCGTTAAAGAGTCATTTGGTAGATATTGCGACTTTGCAGAAAGTTGTGTTTTCATGTCCCCAAATAGGGGCGACATGCACGCCCGAGGATGCACTATCCGAGTGGCTGAATATTGGGGGCTACAAATTTGATGGTGAAGTAATCTAAAGTATCTAAACTCAACCATATTATGGTTTGTATGCACTCGATTATTTCTCATGTCGCCGAGCCAATGTTTACTCGGCCCAGTAGGTTTTTTAAAGCACGGATGACGTCGATTCTTTATGACGAATAGTTACGCACTTGATTCACAATAAATAGGGAAATAATTGCTTACGTCCATGTTTTTCCCACCATACTACCTATATCACACCATCCCCTTTTATATTATATGCATGTAACCTCAATTGTTAATTGTTATACCCGAATAAAACATAGATATCCATGTTGTCCCGGCGTGGCGTATCTCTGATACAGTGTACTTATTTGGATGGTCATTGTAGACTCATATGTCTGTTGTCTTCAGGGTGATACCAGACATACGAGTGTCGGTGAGTATACGGATAATTTTTCCCATCTTAATCAACCGTCGAAGATGCCACTTATCATTGCTCGGGTGACAAGTGGCTGCTGTGACTTGGTGACTTCTTGGTGACAAAATCGGACTAAGTATTTTTTTCCCGATATATTCTTGGGTTCTCTAGGTTTTGATGCTAAGTATCTTGCAGTATTCGTACAACAGTGTAGAAGAATTAAGTATGAACATTGTCGGGCTTACGACCGACCTCGGCTGGCTTAAGTGATCACAAGCTTACGTATCTTACTATTGTGTGTTTGTAAGATGTCAGGAATCGCATCTATAAATAAATGCACAAGAAGTCGACATAAAGTTTCCATTACAGAGTATCAAACCTAATATTGTTAAATGTAGCACCGCTTTTCCTGGTTTTGATGGACCTTGCCGACATGAAACTTTTGTAGAAATTGGGGAAAATTTGTCTATACAATTTTGAAAATTCGGTGGGATTGGTTGTTGAGCTGCTTCCTTAAATCTGAGAAAATTAAGTTAAGTAATTAAATTAAGTAAGTAAGTATAAAAAATTGACATAATCTTTCTACCGCCATTTATCCTGTTATTGTCGAAAGACTTCAGGGAAGCATAAAAATGGTTGGAACATACACTAAATACAAAAAAATCTTAATAGAGGGTCGTGTACAATATATACACGTTTCACCTCGACTCAGCTACCAGCCTTCATAGCATAGCGGTAAAATACCGGCTTGTCAGGTTGGAGGTCTGGGTTCGATTCCCTGGCGCGGCAGATGGATGGACTGGAATTGGTGAATGTTACTTAAGTGTAATTTGATCACATTAAGCCAGCCAACGATCAGTCATAACCCTGATGGGAGATTCACCTTTTGCTGTATATCTGTTGAGATACAACTAGGTACTTGTTAAATTCAACTGCGACATGTAGAAAAATACCGATGGTCTCACAAAACATAAATTGTGATTTCATAAATAATCTTAAGAAAATTATATTTTTCTCCATTCTATACTGGGATGGAATGTCATAAGAATGTAGGTAAGTTTACATTTATGTGTCATGAGCTTCTCGTAAACAATATTCTTGCATGCAGATTCTATTCTGTGTAACTAATGGGAATGATTTGTTCTTTGTTACAGGTATACACTATACAGGTCACATCCATCATACATGTGCATCGCTTTTCTGCAATACTAGTATTATGGGTAAAAAAACTTCTTATATACTCGTGACTAGAATGAAGGTGAATAAACATACATGGTTTTGGCATGTTGAGAGAATGAATGACGATAGCAGCAGTGAGAGAAAAGTCCCACAACAGAAAAATCTTGCGGAGAGAAGATATTCCATAGCCTCTCCGCAGGCCAGACCCAATCCCACCTATTTTTTTACGAACTTATCTCAAAAGTGGGGTATACGTAAATAAACTAGCGATAATACTCCAACTGTAACTCCAACTCGAATTCTCGAGAGGAAATCTGGTTTTGAAATTTTCGAAAGATGCCCACGCTGTGTTTCAAAAACTCCACAGCCGAGTACCAGTGGCAATATGGCGGACATCTCAGTGATGATCTTGTGTTTAAAAAAAATATTTTCCCATTAATTGTTGTTCTCAAAAGTGCAAGTTTTAATGGTCCAACCTGTATAATATAAAAGGTGTACGTAGGTAGGGAACTTTGGTAGTCCCTCGATTTTCATACATAACGAGTCTCTGAATATATTTCCGTGATTAACAGGAATCGTACGACCCAAATACTCAACACACAACCCAATATAATCAAATTACTGCCTTTATTTTCAGTCCTCAACGGCAGGTAGGTATAGTAGATAATGAGTTATGATAATTTGAGTAATTAAAATATGGCAACATGAATAGGTTCTTACTTATATTTATCTTGTATATAAAAATCCCGCACCACCGTGGTATTTCCCACAGCGTGGGGTAAACAGAAACGAGTGTGCCTATGTGCACTAGCTTGCATGTGTAGGTATTGTGTCAATTAAACAATCAGAAACAAAAACAATCAAAAAGTTAACTTCGTTAATCGATAATCCGTTAACTAAAAAGTTAACTTCGTTAATCGTTAAAGCGTTACATTTTTCAAAGCGTTACATTTTGAAAAATGTAACGGAAGTTAACGTTAAAGCGTTAATGTAAAAATTAGCAGTTAAATGGCATGAAATAGAACTACATAAGTACAACTACTATCACATTTACACTATAGCGATGTATCCCAACCCCAACAAAGTGAAATTTCATTTCCAACTCCCAACCCACATACGATACCACACATAACCATGGGGGTATATGGATACAACCCTAGAATTATCTAATGCCAGCGCCTTCAATGGATGATGTCTATGCAAAAAATCAAATATTAACGGATTTAATTAACGGAATTAAAATGTAACGGATGTTAAATAATCCGTTAACAATTTTTGGAGGTGAGAAAAGCGTTAAATCATTAACCCAAATGTTATCTTCGTTAATTAACGATTAACGGATTAACGCTTTTCTGCCCAGCTCTGTATTGTGTATGCCTGATGCCTTTTTAAGTTGTATTTATTTATCTTTTTCCACAATATGGGTTAACTAGCGACAGGTTTGCGGGTGTCAAATGATGCTATGATTCACTCTTCGTGATGGCTGTGAAATTCAGTATTCTGTCGCTTGACGTGAAAAAACTTCGATGTGAGGTGGTTGGTAGCCTGACGGATAACGCACTCGAACGCAAATCCGGTGGGCGCGGGATCTATCCCGCGATGCCGATACGTTAATTAGTACGAAGATGTTAGCATTTATAGATGCATTAAAACATGCGAGGTAAAATGAACTGCATCTTGGGTTCATATTCAGGGTAGGCACCCAACTATGACGTCACGGCCATTTCATAAAAATCTATACAGGGTATAAAAAATCTTATACGGTTATTTCCTAGACAAAGGTTCAACGTTTCTACCCTATTTTTTCCAAAGCATATTTAGTAACGGTTGGGTTGTGGAGATCTAAGGTCTCCAATTTTTTTATTTTTTCGAAATGTCAAATTATGACTACTTTTTAGAGTAATAAATAACTAATGTATTAATGTATTCATATGTAACTTTGAATTTTCATGAATAATTACTGTTCTACTGAGCTGTTGAAATATAGACTAATTTTGAATTCAGTATCTCGTAGTCGACGCGGCGGCAATCCAAAATTCATTCATCTGCATCCAGGGTTTTAGTTAACTCTAAAGTACATATTACTAGAGATGTTTGTAGTTACGGGTAGCAATGCTAATAATACCATTATTACGTTGAACAGAGTAGGTACCTCCCTGAACTACCTTCATAATATGTTGCAACTAAACTTTTATTCCATTATAGGGTTTCCTTCGTACATCTGTAATATGAAGAGATTGTTTGCATAACATCCGCATTTCGAATTTGTGTGGAAAACCACAGGTTACGTACATTATGATCTGAGAAAACTCTAGGGCTACTAAGTTCATCAACCGGGGTACACTCCGCACTCCAGAACAGGGTGGTTACGGTTGTGTTTTTTTTGCGGACGTAATATTTTTGGTCATAAATTTTTACCCAATTTTATTAACTTCTCTTTTATTTCAACATGCAGTGATCTCTACTAATAAACGAAAGCGCCTGACTGACATACTCACTCATCAACGCAAAGTCCAAACCATAGAGAAGTGAAATGTCGAACACAGATAGGTTTTTATTTAAAACCTTTCAAATTAGTACAAATTAATAAAAAAAGGGGATGAAAAATATGGTTGAAAGTTTTTTAGAGTATACGAAAATCTTGGAAATTAGACGTGGTACGAACACGAGGTTTGGCTATATAAGAATTACATAGATTTTCTTATCAAAAATTGGTTTAACGGCTGAAAAGCGGTGTATATGTTTTGCAATTAAGCGACCGACGTCGTTATAACATTATTGCATGTACTCGCCTATTCCTAGATAAGTGAAATTTTGAAAATAGACAAGTTAAAATTCAAAACCTTCCACTGACATGAAGAGTGGCGGATTAGATTTTGATAGGTACGAGTACATCTACATAATATTTTCAGAAATATGACAAACCAAACGGTATAGCATCAATTCATTAAATTGAATTGAAAGATAAATAAATTTCCCGTAAAATAAGTATAGTAAAATAAATTTGGGAGTTATAATAAAAAAGTACTATTTTTGGGTCATCCCGTACTTAGCACAAATGGAAAATTGGTGCAAACTTAAAGAAATTCTTCTTACATGTTAATGAAGAGATTAATACAGTTTCCAACTTTCCGAGAATTACGAGGGTGGAGTGAAAAGTTCTCGGCCTGACGGTGAAAAACTGTGTTTTCTGGCTCAAAAATGTACCTATATTTTTAAATGGTCTTCTACTAGTTCAGTGTACTTGGTCCGATGTCTCTCCAATCAGTAGATCCCGCGTCTGAGGGTAATTCTGCAAGGCCTGCAAAATAGCCATCTACAGTTGATACCATTCTCTTCATTTGACTAAAAACGTTATCTAGCTACAATTTTTTTGATGTTTGGGGATGCTTAAAGTTAGAGGATGCTAAATCTGGTGAATAAGGTGGATATTCCTATAATTCATACTTGACAACCTTCGATTTTCCCTATGCCAAAACACTTCAATGGGCAGGTTAATTTTCTCGATGAAAGAGGATTTTTTTCTTTTGGATTCCAAGCCTTTTTTCGTGATGTTTTTTTTCAGTTGGTCCAAAATGTTTGCATAATATTCTATAGTTATTGTTTTATCATTTTCAAGGCAATGAGTAAAAAGGATTCCCTTTTTATCCCCGAAGACACTAGCCATCATCTTTTCGGGAGGTAAAATCGGCTTTGCCATTTTAGTGAGGAGCCACTGGCTTCCAAGCACTGCTTTGATGGCTCTTTCAATTCTAGAGTGTAGTGATGGACCCACGTAAAATCCACAGTAAAAAATCGGTGCACAAAATTAATTGGATCCTTCTTAAAACGGCCCAAACATTGTTTCGAAAATACGTTTTGAATTTGTTTTTGGTTAGTATTCAACAAATGCGGCAGCCGATTTTCAGAGAGGCTTTTCATATTTAATCATTGACGTAAAGTGAGTCCAACTTTTTCTTATGATATGCCTAGGACCTCAGCTATTACATGCACCTTTAGTCGCCGATCATCAAATAGCATATTGCGCACCTGCACAGCATTTTCCCTTGTGATAGCAATTTTCGGCCGTTTTTCACGTGGATCATATTCAAGAGGATTACGACCATATTTGAATTTGGTCGCCATTTCTTTCACTATGGAAACGAAGAAGAAGAATCCTAGTTCACCTTTATTAAATTTTGGTGAATTTCCGTTGGCGATAAACTGACCAAAATGAACAATCTGTAACAGCACGATAGTCCGGTTTATCCATTTCAACAAAACATCTCCGACACGTCGACTTCCAAACGCCGTTAAATGAAAACTATTCGACAGATCAAGCTGAAACTTGTCGTATATTGTTTTCAGACACGTATCATCGTAACAGTAAAAAAAAATTTTTGGTAGCAATGCTGCTTCTACCTTAGGCCGAGAACTTTTCACTCCACCCTCGTATTTAATTTACAAACCGTGGTTTGCTTGGGCTAAAAGCCCTAATTTAAAGTCACAGAACCGTACATAACGTAGAGTTTTCATATGTTTATTGGCTCTTGCCCGCGGGAAATTTTGGTGTTTACTTAGACAGAGAGATTGTCCTACATACTACGAGTATATTTTTGATATGATTCTTACCTCCTTTGCATTGATAACATTTATACGTACATGCCATAAATTAATGCGAGAACCGCATGTAGGCAGAATCATTTAGCGCAATATATATTTTGAGTGTCCAGAAAAGTATTTAAATTTTTTTTTTGCTGTAGGAAAAATACTTTTGAGTATTCACGTACTTAGACTAAATCTTATAAGATTTATGGCAGGCTCACAGAACAGTTTCTTGGGGCGCAGTTGATTTCGTAGGCAATTTTCCTATCTTGTAGGATTCGTTCAATTTCTTAACATATGTGAAATAATGAACGGATTTTATTATAAATATGATTTCTATTTTGGTATTTCATTTATGTTTCCTTATTCTATTAAAAAATACTATACTTACCCTAATTTGTTAACTCTGTATGGTTTCTATGGTATCAGTAATTTGAATGTGCCGTGTAAATGAAAAATACTACCGTATAAATCATTAGAATATTTTGGGTCCAGTATGAGAATTTATTTCTGTCCTCTACCAATAATATTTACGTATGTATTTCCCGGTTTTGACTAATACGTTTATTTTCCATTTCATTTTAATTATTAACGTTTTTTATGATAATAAAAAATAATTCACCCTGGCCATTGTTACATCACGTTTAAACAGTTTTTATAGCGAAAGCCTACACTAATTATTTTATATTACCATACCATAAATCTACGTAATATACACCTACGTATTTACGCGTATTATATCTATTGTTTATCGTCGGGAAAGAATTTCTTTAGGCATAACAGTACAAATACATAGTTGGAATCATAGTGCTTCAGTATCTCTCAACAGAACCGACTGGAGCATTGCCTGAACTCACATGAGGTTGACGAAGGATAGACGTCTTGATTCTTACGAATCGGATTTAAACGACCGAAGTCGTCACTAGCATTTTTCTTGTTTTTATAATATTCTATCAGTTCTTTCTACGAGACGCATTTGCCCTCATATATTGAGAGTACAGTCGGAATCTAATCGACAGGTATCTGGCATGTCATGGGTTTATATCCAGGAGTCGAGAACAAGTTAACTTGTTTAGATTTTGGCAAATCGCTTTAATATTATTCATCGTCATTTTTTTGTCCCAAAGGTCTGTATTTTTACAATTTGCATCGTTATTTAATTCTGCATTCAGTTTCCCCTGAAGAGTGTCCCAGTTTCGAGGAAAACATAAGAGTCAAAATACTGTCTCATTAAATTCACTAGAGAGTAGAAAGGTTTACCACCAATTATTATGAAGATCTATATTTCAGATGTAACGAAGATTAGTTTGGGAATGCAATGCAAAAATCAGATAATACACATCGAGATACTTTTCGCTGATAACTCTATATTGTGAAGGACCTAGTGGTATAGATAGAGGTAGCAATACCTACTCGTGTACCTAATTCTAGTAATAGAGATGATCGGTCGATCGGTGGGCGACCAATATTTATGGACGTGGACGATTATATACTTAGAGGTAATCATGAATCTACATCATAAACCGAGAAATTGATATTGCTTCTCTTGGAAGGATTAATTTTAAATTACTTCAACTGCATTGTTAAGTAATCGAAATCAGACAAAAAGGCGAACGATTTTGGAGAGTTCCGAGTAAAAAAATCTAATTGAATTAGGTATTATTAGAGCTGCCGACAATAAAACTAATTTCAATCAGTTTTGAATGTTTGCTTAATAAGTATAGCTGTGGGAGTAGAAAGTTTAATTAGTGATCTATTGATAACTCTAAATAAAGGATGAGAATAAATGAAATGAATTTTGTACCATGAATAGGTCTGCTTGCCTAATGAATTCGCCTTGACATTTAAAAAAGACATCAGGAGCGGAATTCTCGATCTTTTTCTTACCTTAAGGAAGGTCTCCTTAAGTAAGGATACCGTCCGTTGCAAAAGATGTCTCTAACAAAAACACGATTCTCGATTTTTAAGTATTAAGGAAGATCCTTACAACGCGTGGTAAGGCTAAAGTCCTTATTTACACTTTTTTTTCTTGTGATACTATTGTTGTCCTACTCTTTTGTCTATCTTCTCTATTGTTTCACAGAAAGATTTGTCAAAATCCGCCATCTTGGCATTATTACGCTATTGGTTACTACAAGTTTAATCTTGAAAAAATTGTATTTTTAGATCACCTCGGCTGCGAATGGGATAGAATGCGACTGCAGAAATAAGTAATAATTATTTTTACTTACGTTTATGTGCAAAATTAGTTCATATTATTACAAATTTAACTCGTAAAAACAACATCCTTAAGGTATCGCCAGAGTAAATACCCGGCGTTAACTTAAGGACAATATTAAGGACATTCGCCTTCGCTAAGGAATTCATTTGTCATCGAGAATCGCAACATCCTTTCTAAGCGAATGTATCCTTAAATACTCGCCTTAAGTTAAGGAAGAAAGAATGTGAATCGCGGTGCAGGATATAAAATTATTATTATATACATATGTAGACGCAATATGAACTAGGATCGTCCTAGTTATCTAATTCCCAGTGGGTAAGGCCCACTATTAATGCAGATTTACTATTAATGGGCGTATTAATTTACCGTGTTTTTATGAGATCAGATCTAAAAGTTGTCACATAGGTACCGTAACTCTCGTAAAACAATCAAGATTGAAGATTACAAAAGGCGGTGTAGGTGTTAGTCCTTCTAGTTGATTTAGGTTTTTTATTCATTTTATAGGTATATGTATTACGTATAATTTTGAACGATTTAAGCATGGGTTTAGCCTATAACTCTTATTATTTGTGAGTTCAGTGAAGGTGTTCTACACGCAACTATGACGTATTAAGGTTCAAAATCGCGAGAACAATCGCATGATAAGTAGACAATTGTTTTTCGGGTATAATCGTGTGATGATCATGTGATGATCACAATCCGTGACCAAGGCGACAGTACGTTCGCCGAAACGTCGGATCACCAGATCTTCACACGATTATACCCGAAAAACAAGTCTACATATGGATCATCGTGAAAACCTGCAACTACTATTAATCGCATGATAAAATGGTAAAAAAAGCGTTGTTTTTTTCCATTTTTTGTGGTTAATTTCGCTTCAATCAAAGAACTTTTACGGTTATTCCCTAGATTTTAATGCTTATTATAATAAAAAAAAACTACTCGTCTTTCAGGAAACGAGTTTCTGTCTTTCGGAGAAAAGATCAGAGGTGTTTTTCACAACTTTTTTTGAGAAATCTATACAAGATACAAAAAATCTTTCACGGTTATTCCTTATAGTTCTATGTAGTCCCTCGCTCTCGCACGCATACAACAATGTGTGATAGTCCGAGAGCCCGCTGCTTAATTTATGACGTATCTGTTTTTTGATCGAAATGTGGTACAAATGATAGCTTACCAATAGGGTATTACATCGCACTAGGGTTGCATATCAAAATCCTGTCGCAACCCCCCCTGCCCCCCCCCCCCCCCGACCGGCCATTACGGGTAAACTACTAGTCATATGAAAAAAAAAATCTAACATTTTTTGTAGAGAATTTAGCAAGGATTATTTTTGTCATTGACTACTTTCTCCTATCTCTTACCATATTCCTATAAAATGCGAAAAACCGCGAAGAGGGACCCTAGTGCGATGTAATACCCTATTGGTAAGCTATCATTTGTACCACATTTCGATCAAAAAACAGATACGTCATAAATTAAGCAGCGGGCTCTCGGACTATGAGGGTAGTGTTGGACAGTTTGTATCGGTGTCTCTGTGTTAGTGTGTGGCTGTATTGCCTTTGATGCATGCCTATTGTTGTATTGTGACGAATGATATTGTTGAATTGTTATTAGTTATTATATGAAATGTAATTTAATGGCGTTGCGCCGTATATGAATAAATAAATAGATAAAGGTTCAATTTACCTACTCTATTTTCTCCAAAGCATATCTAGTAACTGTTGTCGAGAACTAAGGTCTCCCGTTTTTAGAAATTTTTGAAAGTCAATATGCGTAGGTACCTACTCTTAAACATTATTCTCCATCCAGTATGAGGGTTTGGACTCTACGTGACAATTGTTGTTATTTCTGGGCATGAAAATAACAAATGAACGTAACTTATCATTATCACGTTTACCCCATCATTTGTGCTTGTTGTGTAAATGTGTATGGAAGCTTTTGTATCTAATACGTGTTATTAGCGGTACGCGTTTAGTGTGCGGACTGAGTAACAAGTCATTCCTCGTCAAGCAACACTTGTCGATAATTTTCCCCGAGACCGGGACCATTACTACGAGTGTAGGCCGGTGGAATTAATAAACGGTTCCAAGGGTCACGGGGTTAATAGCGATAGCGACAAGTCGTACTTTTCTACTTACCCACCAACGATCATTACAATATTTAAACATCGTGCCGTGGTAGGTACGTACCTACAAAAATCTCCACGTGACGGTGGTATGCGTGTGTCGTTCATAAACTTGTTACTCAGTGCAATTTAATGTCCACATAGTTTGAAAATAAAATATACCTATCTACTAAAAAAAATCGTGTTGCGATTATAATATATTGAGTATGTTCGCACCGAAATCACCAGAAAGTTCGTTCTTCCTGCTAATCTGAGAATTTGCAATGATTTTTGTAATGCTCGTGGGAGGATTATGAATTGTAAAAATTATCAGATTCCATAGTCAGTCATAAAACGTAATTGTAAACATAAAAAGTAAAACAATTAAATTTCAAATCACAATGAGGTATTCGGTATCTACATCGGCACATGAAGTGTTTTTCAAAAATATTTTTCATGATGGATGGGTGTCACAATGTACAAAGTTTCACTTAGACGAGTCTTTGTTTTAAAATGCCTTACTTTAGATCCACAATATTCATTTCAACACACGTCAGGTATGTGTAAATAGCGTGAAAGACGCTTTCACGTAGATATTATCTAGATAGATATTTTATTTAAAGGAAATTCCGGGATGAAATCATTCCTTTCACAATGTTCGCTGTTCATCTTTGACAGTGTAGTTTTTACGTAAAAATATTTTTCACTCGGTAGGTAAAAAAGATGAATAATTCGCTTACAATGAGCGTATATGTAGATGGATAGGTGAAACTTAGATACACGGTTCGGTGACAGTTCGTCCCTCCGACAGTTCGACCCCCGACAATTTCTCAGTGGTGCGTCAAACATCCTTAAATTCTTTTCACGAGTATACCTATCTAATTAGTTTGTAGCCACAAAGAAAACAAATAATCTATAATTTGGATGTTTCTATAATCCATCCATATTCCATAGTAATGTCTCCGTTTTCACAGAAATAGATGCGATTGTATTCTTACGATGTTTATTTTTGTCTTGATTACATTT
This sequence comes from Ceraclea dissimilis, assembly GCA_963576895.1. Lineage (NCBI taxonomy): Eukaryota > Metazoa > Arthropoda > Insecta > Trichoptera > Leptoceridae > Ceraclea > Ceraclea dissimilis. The sequence continues at coordinate 10,015,381 of OY756360.1, forward strand.
ATTTATAACCCACCCTCCGTCTCGGTATGTTCAAACATGTTCAAACATAACCGTGTGGATTAGGGAAATAACTTCACCTAATACTTTAAGCCGCATGTTTCTATGAATTAGTTTTTTATGACGGACTTTTAAGGAGGCACTTCAGTTCTTCTCTTCTTCTTCTTCATTTATTTGTCTGAAATGAATTCTTGGGTTTGCCTTTGGACTCCTCTATTTTAGTTTGTGTTACGGCGTGTCGGTTTCTGAATGGAATCTTCTTACGTTGTCTTCGGATGAATTCGGATAAAAAAAACATGCAGATAAAAAATCGTAGTTATTGATATTAGCCTAAATTTTTGACAAGACTATGAAAAACTTCTTTATTCATTTTAAAAGGTGGATGCAAATATATAATTACAGCATTCTATCTCAATTTATTACTGAGATGTGGTACTTTCAAAACAGACCACCCCCACGCCTTTAATTTTATAAACCAATTTTTTTTGGGAATGGAATAAAATATTTTAATCCTTTTTAGGGAAACCGTTTTTTGGAAATATCTATAAAATTATTTTTTAGTTTTTTAAGAAACATTTAAGAAATCATCCATTTTCTTTGGGCCCATTTTCATCCCTGTTAATAAAAAAAAAACGAAAAACGGCCAAACACCGTTGTATTATTTTCGATAGAAGAATCTACCTATGTGGCAAATCTCATGTTCGTACCACGTCTGGTTTCCGAGATATTCGCATACTCTAAAAAAAACTTTCAACCCTATTTTTCACCCTCTTAGGGGCAGAGAAGGTTCTGTATGAAGACCTATTTGTCTTCAAAATTCCGCTTCTCTAGGATTAGCTGTTTTGGCTCTTCGTTGATGAGTGAGTATGTCGGTCTGTCAGTCAGGACACTTTGGCTTATAGCTATCTAGAGTAGCACATAAGCTGGGGTGGAGAACTATTGAACATTGAGTCCCTTCTATATCTATGACAAATCTATGGTAGACGCCATTAAGTCTCTAAACATATGATTGCGTGTCATATTGGTTGTCCACAATTTCATTAATCCTGGTGATATTTCAGTGATTTTTGCGACTTATTATGTATAATCAGTGTGGAAATTACCTTTCGAATATAACTTATGTAATCAAATGGTAAATTAGCGTACTTTACATCGAGAAAATATTGCGTATACCTAGCGGAAATGCTGGCGGCGGTCAATTTTTGTTTATGACTTTATCCGTTAGAACTTCCTACATTTATACAGGTTCCCTAGGTTACGCTTGAATACTGCTAGATTATGAATGAACCGTATCGGATGTTCTGCAAAGTATCCCTAAAGATGTTTATTGTTTATACGTCACTTCCGAGTTGTGTAGGTAGTAGATATTATGATACTTGTGGGTGTATCTGTGTGCTTATAAACGAGAGTAATAAAAATAATAATAAAAAAATAGAATTAAAATGATAATGAAAGAATTGAATGAGGTTAATTATAGAAATAGGTACATAAACTCTTCATTTGCATGTATGTTTGTATTCCGTTTGTGTCTGTCTGTTAATTTTTTAAAATTTGTTTGTTTGTAATCATATTTATTATTGTTAACCTGTTGACAGTCCATCTATTGAAATTTAAAATTAAAAAAATACCAGTTTTCTTATTATGCGAGTTTTTTCTTTTACTTTCCTATATAAGATTTTGGATTTATTTATACACGTGGAACAGACACAGTCACAAAAACAAATATTGACAGGTGCCAAAGTACCAAAACATACAATACACAGGACCAATAATGGATGTTTTGAATAAAGAGTTTATTATACTATGTAATACGGTACTAGAGTTTATCGTAGAGTTTGTAGACAAACTCTAGTGACGTATTACATAGTACAGGGTCATCGAAAAATAATGCCCCTATTTTAAAGTGGAATAACTATTTACGTTAAATGAGTGATTCTTTAACTGTATGATAACTAATAGTCCAAGAGCCCGCTGCTTAATTTATGACGTATCTGTTTTTTGATCGAATTGTGGTATAAATGATAGCTTACCAATAGGGTATTACATCGCACTAGGGTTGCCTATCAAAATCCTGCCGCAACCCCCCCTGCGCCCCCCGAAAAGGTCCCTCTCGCGGTTTTTCGCATTTTGTAGGAATATGGTAAGAGATAGGAGAAAGTAGTCAATGACAAAAATAATCCTTGCTAAATTCTCTATAAAAAATGTTAAGTCAATTTTTTCGCAGAACTAGCAGTTTACCCGCAATGGCCGGTCCAAAACCGAAATTAATTTGAAATACTAAAAAAACGTATTTAAACTAAATTTGTTGAAAATTGATAAGAGCTACAGGAAAATAGTCAGAGAACGAATTAATAACCATAGTCTTAGCTACGAAATGAGCTATAATTTATTTTCATACATTCAATAATTTCGGAGTTATTGCAATAAAACTCAGTGACGAAAATTCTTAAAAATTAGTTTTTCATAAAATAACCACCGATATAGTGCCGCAGGCCAAACTTTTTTTTTCCATAAAATGTTAGTGATAATTGGTGGAAGAATATGAAAGAAAAAAAATAAAAAATATTTTTTTTTTTCAAAAAATATCCTGTTTTTTGACCGACCATTACGGGTAAACTACTAGTCCTATGAAAAAATTGACTTAACATTTTTTATAGAGAATTTAGCAAGGATTATTTTTGTCATGTCATTTACTACTTTCTCCTATCTCTTACCATATTCCTATAAAATGCGAAAAACCGCGAAGAGGGACCTTTTCGGGGGGGGGGCAGGGGGGTTGCGGCAGGATTTTGATAGGCAACTCTAGTGCGATGTAATACCCTATTGGTAAGCTATCATTTATACCACATTTCGATCAAAAAACAAATACGTCATAAATTAAGCAGCGGGCTCTCGGACTATATTGAATATAAATTTTGTGTGATATATGATACAATGCGTAAGCGCACGCGCAGAATGGCTACGCAGTCGATAAAGTTAACCGACGCTTTTCATCTACCGGCGCCCTCCAATTCAGCGGTGATTGTGAACAATAATGCCCTCATTTTGAAAAGGTATAACTTTGGAACCATTTACTTTAAATGAGTAATTCTTTCAACATGTGGTAACTAGTAAATGTAAATTTTTCTTTGAATCCCGATACAGTGGTTAGCGCATGCGCAGGATAGCTGCTTAGTGGAGAAAGCCAACCGGTGTTAACTATCTACGTCTTCCAATATTCTAAATTGATCATGCAACTCAAAGCACAGTGCGTTGAGTTTTTGCAATTTCGAATTGTTGTTTTTATAATTTGGTCAAAAAAAAAATTTTTGTGGGCTCCTAACACTAGAATTCCGAATACGATAAAAATTCTCTTCTGACGCTAGTTGAGTGTTTTTTTTCCACGCTGCCTGTTTCTCTATTAGGTACGGTTTCAGCTAAATAAGTTTCTACAAAGAGCCGCTCTACACTAAAAATTGACTCTGACACAGCGAACCCAAAAACGCAAGGATTACAGTTGCACGATCACCATTATTTATTTATTTATTTATTTTTATTTATTTAAACTCAAAGTAAACAACAAACACATATAAATATACAAAATGGACATAGTACAGATTATAAAACCTTGTTCACTAGGGCGAACTTATCGCAGAACTGCGATTTCTTCCAGTTAACCCCATTACATTGCGAGGCGGTAGATAAAAAGTGTGTATTGGGTTTGTCGATTGCGCAGCCATTCTGCGCATACGCTAACGTATTGTATCATACTTCAAACAAAATTTACATTCATTAGTTATTATATAGTGAAAAAATCACTAATTTATCGTAAATGGTTTCAAAGTTATTCCAGTTTAAAATAGGGGCATTATTTTTCGATGATCCTGTAAAATAAACTCTTTATTCAAAACTAGCTGTATTTCCCGTGCTTCGCAACGGCTAAAATTGTGTACGGGTGGTGAAGTTACATCGTCTTAGAATTAAATACCTAATGGAATAAATTTTTGGCATATAGGAAGGAATATATTTGTTTTACCTAGTAAAATTATTTTTTATGTATATAGGATTCTGCTAAATTCAAATTTCACAAAAAGATAGTAAAAAAAAGAAGAAAAAAGCGTTGGGTATGGAGTGGGATCGAACTCGTACCCTCGCATCGCATAACACTCAATTTAAGTTAAGTACGCTAGCCCCTACACCACGCGAGTCAAAACAGATGACGACAGAAAGCGCCGCGGAGCAAATGTCAAAACTATTTTTTAATTATTATAGACACATTTTTAGTCATACAGAAGTATTTGTAGAGCAAAAACATTGTATAAAAATAATCCTTAGATGTATATCCTAGTTCTAGATTATGTAACGACGCAAACAAATTTAAAAACCATATTAACGGGACTACTTTAAATGGCTTCTTTCATTTTCATACTAACTTGATAGAATTCAGTATCTTGGGAAAATTGATAATTTTACCAAACCACGATACAAATCATATATTTTAATAGCCTATGTTGAAGCCGAGATTCCATTTATAAGTTTATTTAATAGATGGATGTCTAAAATCGTCTGGTATTAATGTTTACTCCGGACGCGAATCGTCATTTTTTTCAGGTTCTTTCTCGAGTCATTTATGATTCATAGATGTCGGTAGTGATGTTTTATAAAATCAGAAATGAAATAAAAAATCATTATAAATCAATAATTCCCTTTGTTGCACATATTTTTATCCAAAATAGCAATACAATCTCGTGCAAAGTCAGTGGCGTATACGAATATCTAATTTTTGTATTGTACGTATATAATTAAAACAAAATTAAATTAGGTGCAATGCGAAATGTTTTTTGTAAACAGTATATATACAATTTTCAAAATAACGTTCCGATGTGATTGTGACGGCGTTTTGTCAAATACTCAACGCTGCCGAAAATCCACAATTATTAAGGAGATGTCTAAAAACGTTCACAGAGTAAATGTCAAAAACATCAGTGAAACCGATAATGGATGTTGACAATCTAGGAATCTCAAATAAGAATATCAATTAATATTTTATTTATACGAGTATTATACTACCACTGAGTGAGAACCAACATTACGCAACGAAAACTGTATTGCAATATTTATAAGCCATTATGTGTTATTAAAATGATGTTTAATTCATAGCATTTAGAAGTAGCATGGCCGCAGGTGCCGTACCTCCTTGTTTTCAATTTAGTCTATCAATAACTATAATTAAATCTAAGAAGCCTGACTAATGCGTCTTCAATATAGCTTAAATATATAATATCTTAAATGTAGCAACTGTGTCTTGCATAAGTAAATAACAACTGTGATTAAATTTTATTCTGATATCTATATTTGAGAAGTGGGTAGTTATGTTAAATAATTAATGAATTATGGACATTCGACTTTCTATAACACAGTAAACATTAATCATCTTAATAAAAAAACTCGACCATAAATAGAGCTATTGAGTCACCGCATTGGAAACATTATGTAAGCGCCTATCACCTATAATATATTTAGGTACATAGAAATTGGTAGTACGAATAAATGCACGTGATTACTCACACTAACAACCGTGTTTAGGTTTGTCTCGGAAATGGTCAGGTCGAATCATATGCTTTTATTATTACGAGTATACATCGAATGTGTGTTTACTTAACCAGATACCTGCCTACTATATATGTATCTTTCAATTTAGTTTTAGTAGTATTAGGTTACTCAATTCGAATTGACATCCGGACTTAAGGTTTTTATAAAAGAATTATTGCAATTCGTAAAGAACTTAACACTTCATCGATGTTTTTGATTAGTTGATCATGCTAGGAGGAAAAGAGGCTGGTGTGTAAAAAAATACTGATTTCAGAAGAATTCACAATATGCATCTCTGCCAAAGAAAGTACAATCGCCTGCGCTGAGAAATACTCCGTTTTTCTATTTTTTGATAACATTTTCAGGAAATTTGTCTATATGCTTGTCTCTGCTATTTATTTCCGTGAGCTACGGCAGCTATGCAGCATGTGTTATAAATTTTAATAAATAGTTTTTCATTACTATATTTCCTGTGCTCGTTATGAACGACTCACGCCTCTCTTCTGTCGTTTTTACTTTATATTTCACATTCATATTAGTAGAACACTTCGTTGTAGCGATGTTTGTATCTGTATTTGTAGGTGTAGGTTAGGGAGAACTCTCTTACTTGGGACCAATTTGGTTTTAGAAGAGGAATGGGAACCAGAGAGGCTATACTGTCGTTACGCATTATTTTGGAAAAGAGGCTCAGGCACAATGAAAACACCTACATTGCCTTCGTGGATTTAGAAAAGGCATTCGACAAAGTCGAATGGAAAACACTATTTGATATAATGAGAATGATGGGGATGAAATTCAAAGAAAGACGAATAATCTACGCGCTCTATAAAAATGAAGCCGCCTTAATTAGATGCGGAAGTGACCAAAAAGAAGCGAATATACGGCAAGGTGTAAGACAAGGCTGCTCTCTATCACCAGTACTCTTTAATGGATATATACAATATGCAATTGATGAAATCAGGGAAAGAATGAACCATAGAAAAGGTATAAGAGTCCATGGGCAAAAAATAGACATGATAAGGTTTGCGGACGACTTTGCTTTGATAGCGGAAAGTGAAGAAGAACTGCAAGAAGCATTAGAAACCATGGAGAATGTCCTCAACATTAAATATAATATGAAAATTAACAAGGACAAAACAAAGGTGACAACAGTAAGCCGAAATGAACAGCAAACGAGTGTGGCGTTGTCTGGAGCCCCATTAAAACACACCAAAGAGTTTGTCTACCTCGGGAGTAGGATCACCTGGGATGGCCGTACAAGAAGAGAGGTTGATAGTCGGTTACACCAAGCAAGACTCGCTTTTAATAAAAAAGCAAAGATCTTTGAGTCACATAATATAGATATAAAGCTCCGCAAACAACTGGTAAAAACCTATGTGTGGAGTATCCTATTGTACGGCTGTGAGACATGGTGCCTAACCGAAAGAGATCGAAAGAGACTAGAGGCCTTCGAGATGTGGTCATACAGAAGAATCCTAGGAATATCTATATATCCTATAGAAGGAAGGCACCTTCTCAAAACAATCTCAGAGAGACGGGCCAAGTGGATAGGCCACACAATACGACACGAAAACCTCCTCCACACCGTAATGGAGGGAATGACCGAGGGGACAACTCACAGAGGGCGACCCCGACAGGAATATATGGAGCAGGTTCTCCAGGATATGAGCTGCTCCTCATACTTGGAGCTGAAGCGTTGTGCGGAGGACCGGGGGGAGTGGAAAGCGAGGTGTTCTTTGCTGCAAACAAATCCATTGGATTGAAACCTGAGAAGAAGAGAAGAAGACTGTAGGTATGTCTACATAGATAATAATTTCCTAGGCTATGTATTGTATGGTGGAGCTGCCTGCTCCTTAATATTAATTTATATAAACCCGTTTGATAATATAATATAGCTACATAACCGTTAATATCTCGTCTGCTCGAGACAAATTAATTACATGTATGTAATATGCTCTTCTTCACGACGTATCTACAATAATAATTATTAATTTAACATAATGTACTTATTAATCTAATATGTCAATAGACATTCCTCTTATGACATTACTAGGTAAGGTATTTAATTTCTAGTGAGATTATGGTTAATACTGTGCTGCAATGCTAGTTAACACACATTAGTTAAGTGAATACAAAAGTACGTACATACTCACATGGTATGCTTAGTGACTGTAATAATTTTTATACGAGTACTTTGACGAATAGAGGTTTCCTAATTATATTACAGGTTTTGCGTTAAGAGTCAAATCAAAATTAAGAATTCAGGTCAATAAACGGCGCATAGCTACCCCATCCTAATCGGGCTGTTTTTCCTAATTTTTCTGTATCCGTGTCGCTGACAGAATTAAAACAAAGGAGACAGAAAAGCTGCCTACGGAACTGCGAGTAACCGAAATTTACGACTATAATAATAAGTGCCGATGTCGTATATTTCACGCTTGAAAAACTTATATTCTGCTTGAATATGAGTTTTCCATTAGTAAGTATCTACTTTTCTACAACCTTAAATAAACACATTTCGTATTATTTTACATTTCGCATACAAACACATTAAGATACTCGTGCACTACATACTCCCCATTAAAATATTAGCTGTGCTTCAAATAATTTCCTATAATGATAAATAATCACCACGCTCATATGATCTCATAAAACACGATGCGTATGTCATTTTTGAATACAGGAATTACAATTTCTTTTTAACATTGTCACAATAATAATAATATGTCAATCAACCAGTCATCACAATTTCGTAACTTCCCAGATCAGTTGACAAAGACGGGTATATAGTATATACATAATGTCTTGTACCACTGGATTTGATTCGATGAATGATTCGGTAGGACGCCATACCTAAAATTGTAGAGGACTCTCCACTCATCAATTGCGTTTAGGTAGGCTAGGTAGGCGTAGGTTTACATCACAGTTTTTTTACGAGAAATATTAAGTAAATAATGCTTAATTGAAGAGAAATGAACATTTTGCCTATAGACACACTTTTCACATCTACCTTGTAATGTTTTTCGTAAATAATAATTTTTCGTGACTTTCGGGCGGGGCGGGGAACTCTCGCCAGGGATGGGATAGGAAACTTGAAGTCAGAAGTCTTGAATCTTGTTACAAGGAGCGCATTCCCAAAGATAAATGAAATGCTACATATAATTGATTGACGGCAAGTTTCCCGTACATTTCAGTCTACATAATTTTAGTACACAATTATTACTCAGTTACTACGCCTAACCGTATAAGTATATTCCAATAATGGGGTAATCAACATAGCGTTAGAAAGCTATAGGGTGTTTCTTTTGAATAGGCACACTTTTAAAATGAAATTAAACGTATTAAAATCATGGTAATGTCCATAAAAATAGCTTTATTGGAAAGATGAAAGTTTACCATTTATGTTTCAATATGATTTCGGGCATAAATGCACGGGCCGGTATTCCTTTCTAGGAGCCATTTCTGAGACGCCGTCAAATCCACAAAAACTCACTGTTTAGTGTGGAATCATTGTCCCATATTTCTTCAAAGATGATGGCGGTCGGAAAGTTACAGTCAATGGAGAACGCTTAGGTCCATGATTTAAGACTTTTTTGTTCCCTAATTAAATGGCATTAATGTCCAACAACTTTGGTTTCAACACGACGGCCAACATGCCACACATTGAGCCACACAACCAGGTTATTGCGGGAAACATTCGATCGGCTCATAATTTCACGTAATGGTTCGGTTAATTGGCCTCTACGATCGTGTGATCTCACCCCTATGGATTATTTTCTGTGGGGATATGTGAAGTCTACTAGGGGGTCTACACAGATAAACCTGAGAAATTGGATCACTTAGAAGCCAACATTCGCAGAGTTATTAGCGATATAGGCCTCAGCTGCTCGAGAAAGTCGTCGAAAATTGGACTTCCAGATTATGCTTCCTTCGAGCCAACCGCGGCGCACATATGCCCCAAATCATATTTAAGCATCAATGGTATAAAATAATCTTTTAAATAAAGCTATTTTCATGAACATTACCATGATTTAATTTCATTTTAAAAATGTGCCTATTGAAAAGAAATACCCCGTAACATAATAACAGATGTACCGTTCCTAATTCTATGGGTAATCAGAAAATGGTAATAAAAAACGAATTACGACGAATTACTCTCACGCTCACTTAATATAAACGAAGTCTCGTATATTTTTAGTCCCGTTTGCAACAAATCACTTCTGACTTTCAGCTCACCCAGACCTTGGGGTAGCTTTGTCATGTTTTCCCAAAACAGTTTCCTAATTACATGTTTGCACAAGTTTTTACAGCAGTATCTATTACTCGTATTGTCCCTAAATATAATATTACTCTCGACCCCTACAAATTATTAGGTAATTCCTGTTATTTGTGCGGGTGCTCTTCCTTATATTGTTTAATATTGTAGTAATGGTTGTACTAAGCTTCCTTTAATGTGAGATAAGTTCAAACAAATCTCTAGTAATTATATCTAGCCAAATATTTTCAGTGCCCGTCCCATGAGGGAGTCATATCTTAATTGAAAATATTTCATTAGGGTCTTCAATGTAGTAGACTTTCCGTAGATTGAGGCACCCATTATTCAAATAAGAAGTGGGTATTATACTATTATTGTTTACTAGTGGGTACCTACCCGTGAAAATTCACTGGTTAAATATGTTTTTGTGTATCCACTATGACTACTCCACCCTTCCTTGAAGTTTCTCGAGTAAACACGCAGGAAGATCACAAGGCTCCGTCTTTTCCCCGTTTCTCCAATATCTTCATGAAAGGTTGCGTAGTATCATTATTGTCCGTAAAACCAGATTTTTGAATTGGTACCCACCTAACCGTGAAAATTGGTAAACGACAATTTTTGTTAAATAACTGTCGTTACAACTCCTTCATTCAATTTATTTATCGATTGGCAACGTCGAAGTATTGTCAAATCGTTAAAGTCTGACATCCAGCGCCTCTAGCCATTGGAGGAATTCAGGGGACAGGCTGGCAGCACTGTCAATGGTACCTGAGTAAGCACGTATGGGGCTATCACGCAAGATGTGCTGCATGGTTTGCTTCAGGTGTCCACAGTGGAACATGTCACCGCAGCAACCCTGACCCGTCCTAGGCCTATTGCCTGCGGTCCACTGCCTGCGAGGCAGGTGGAAACCAGGCTGTTGGGATGTGTAGTTTGTGACGGGTATGACGGAGTGTTCGGGACTATAGATCTTGTAAATCGCACCCCAATACCTGGCACTAATGTTCCTCGAGGAAACATAGTGAGATCACAAAGCACAAGGCTCCGTCTTATCCCGTGTCCATCGATATGCAATCTGACATCATTGTAATAGTAGGAAGTGTACCGTAAAATGAAATAGGGTACATACCTACATACTGTCTACCTACATACATAGGTACTTTTTTCAAATTACAAACATATGAAAGGTGCGTGCTTTAGTTCGATTTGCAATCTCTACGTATATTGTATAGGTACGTACCGTATATCCACGAACGAAATATTTCAAAACTATTTTTATTCATCAGTTGGAACTATTCTAAATTCAATTTTCATTCATAAACTTTAATTCTAACGTATTGTTCAACCAACACTTTTCATCCAATGTAAAGCGCTAGTGTAGATAACATTTTCAAAATCTCATAGATTCGATCCATTAGTTTGCATAATAATCACGGTACTGTTTATTTTCGTCGTGCGCTGCGCACAGATGGACAGACATAGGACAATTATAAATATGATAAACAAACTCAGCCTTATTGCTATTACCCGTTTCAACTTTGTATCAACAGCTTTGCATTGTGCCTACTTATTCAGTTTATATTAAATTGAACATTGTAAGAACAGGTTGTTTTGTGGTTGTTTCAGATTGTTACTTATTTATTAAAATATAAATGGCGAGAGATAATGAATGGATTCTTCTTCTTCTTTGGCTCTACGGCCCATATCGAGCCTTGGCCTCCATCAGATTTCTCCTCCGACCTCTCCTGTCACCTGCTGCGACCTTCCAATCTGTTGCCTGGAGTACTTCGACTGCGTCCTTCCTAACTTCGTCCTCCCACCGTAGCCTTGGCCTCCCGACCCTCCTTCTTCCACCTGGGTGCCCTTCCAGGATCCTTATTGGGACCCGTGATAGTAGCATTCTCTGCACCGGCCGGCCCATCTCAGCCTACTCAGTCGTGCATGCACAGATAGCCTGGGTGCCTTGTAGAATGTAGATGTTGTACAACTCATCGTTGTAGCGCACTCTCCAGGCTTCGCCATCATTCACGGGTCCCAGTATTCTACGCAGCACTCTCCTCTCAAAGGTGTCCAGTACCTCCGCAGACTTTTTAGTCATCGTCCACGCTTCACACCCGTATGTCACAACTGTTCTAATGATTGTTTTGTAAAGGGTGACTTTGGTTTTTCTGTGAATACTTCTTGGCTTTAGTACTGAGAGAAGAGAAAAGAATGCCTTGTTTCCTGTTGCGACTCTTCGTTTAATTTCTATGTGGTCTTCATTTTCTTTTGTTATATTGGAACCCAGGTAGGTGAAGTCATCCACCATCTCAAAATTATAATTGTCTCTGAATCTTACGCTACGTTGTGGATGATTAGTCGTGTTTCTAGACTGTTTCATGATTTTTGTTTTATCTTCATTTATTGCTAGTCACACTTCTTTGGCTGCTGTTTCCAAAGGCTCGCTAACTTCTTGTACTGCTACTAGGGACCTTCCTACTGCATTGAGGACATCACTTCATCAGCATATATTGGGGTTGGGGTTATTATGATATGTTTTTGGATCACTTGTACTTATTACAAACGGAAAATTGGTGACAACTTAAAGAAACTCTTCTTACATGCTAATGAAGAGGTTAAAAGAGTTTCCTGCTTTCCCGGAATTATTTGAGCTACAAAGCATGTTTTTCTTAGGCTATATGCTTGTACAGATTTTATAAATAGAGTACCTACTAAGGAATATGTTTATTCAGGCCATAAGAGAATAAAAATATTGTTTGTTCTAGAAAAGCTGAGACATTAATGGAGGTTGCCGATATTCAGGAGTAGCTATAGGTAAGTAAAGATCTGAAATAATTAAATTCCTTACTACACCTAGATACTTTTTTAAACTTGCTTGATGTGTCTATTTATAAAACTTTCTGGGCGATTTTATAAATATTACCATATTGTAGGCTTCGTCTTTTTATTCTTGAATTATTATTAGAAGAAAACGCCATGTTTGTAGTTATGCATATCAACAGATTGATGAATTTTGTAGCAATGTGTTAAGAAACCTAATAATTTGAGGAGGTACGTACTCCGTAAGCTTGTGTGCATAAAATTAGATACTGAAAGAAAATTAAGGTGGTGGAAGGCAAGAATTATAATGCATAATATTTTCGTCGTATTTGCTTGTTTTTACTATTTTAATTAAGGTCTAATTAATCCCAGGTGACTAAGCAGACTAACATAATACAACGGCCTCAGGAGTCATGACATTAGTTTAAATACATTTTTTTAGTATTCTAAATGAATTTCGGTTTTGGACCGGCCATTGCGGGTAAACTACTAGTTCTTCGAAAAAAATTGAATCAACATTTTTTGTAGAGAATTTAGTAAGGATTATTTTTGTCATTGACTACTTTCTCCTATATCTTACCATATTCCTATAAAATGCGGGAAACTGCAAAGAGGGACCTTTTCGGGGGGGGGGGGGCAGGGGGGGTTGCGGCAAGATTTTGATAGGCAACCCTAGTGCGATGTAATACCCCATTGGTAATCTATCATTTATACCACATTTCGATCAAAAAACAGATACGTCACAAATTAAGCAGCGGGCTCTTGGACTATACCGATATGTTGAACAATACAAACATTCATAGTATGTATAACGTATTGTAGTCACAATGTTAGGTCTCACATAAACACCAGCTGACAACACGGCAGTCTGTCACCATCTCTCATTTCCCTCATATGTGAATTGAAGCATTACATTCCTCCTGATACCTATCTATGGAAGTTGTAAAGTAAGCAATGCATCCATGCTTGTAGGAATTTCTGTAATGGATGTGTGTATGTGTATGTACATTGTACCTAGTACAAGTGCGGGAGAATTACTTACCATATGTTATATACTCACAACAGTGGGTACATTATTGGCGAAAGCGTTTAGGTTTGCGTATACAATAGTATACATGCCTTTTTAAGGGCTTAACCAATAATGACGTCACAGTCATTTCCCACGGCATTAAGGTTCAAAATCGCGTGAGCAAACTTATGATAAAATGGCGTTTTTTCCATTTTTTCGGGTTAATTTTGCGTCAATCAAAAAACTTTTACGGTTTTTCCCTAGATTTTAATGCATATTACCAGTACAAAAAAAATACCGTGCGACTTTGGGGAAACGAGTTTCCGTCTTTCGGAAAAAAGATCAGAGGTGTTTTTCAAAAAACAATTTGTGATACCTATACAAGATATTTAAAAAATCTTTTACGGTTATTCCCTAGATAAAGGTTCAATGCATCTACCCTATTTTCTGCCAAAGCATATTTCGTAACGATTGTAGAGATATAAGGTCTCCCGTTTTTAGAAATTTTTGAAATGTCGGTATACATACTCTTAAAAGAAAACTACAAAGTATCTACAACGTAAAATAATGTGGTGTCATTTCATTATCTTTCCATGGTCATGTGAACCCAATCCTAACTATTGGAATACAGCAGAGCCTCCATAATCCGAACACCGAAAATTTATACTCTGTTCGGATGCACGAAGCGTTCGCATTATAGTATGTTGACATTATGAAAGGCATTTTTCGAAATAAAACAGAAATATTTTACATTATTAAAGTGTGTATGTTAGATACAAGGCTATTAATCATACTTTTTTAAGCAATCCCAATAGTATAGTGCTTTGACGAGTAGTGTTTAGCGACATAGAAAATGCTTTATCCCTTAATTTATGTAACAGCATTTTCATCACGGCGGTTGCGGGGTCATTCGGATTATTGAGGCGTTCGGATTAGCTGGGGTTCGGGTTATCGAGGCTCTGCTGTACTTTTAATAAAAGTGCTTCTATCAAAATATCGTGTATCAAACGATAGCAATAATATTTTATTACGTCGGCTAACCTCGCAGGTAAACTTATGTAAAAGTATCAAATGTATCGATGATATGAAGGTGGCAACAACAAAAATGGAAGATGATAAACACAAATACTGCAGAAATACCTACTCAATATAATCTATATATAATAAAGTCGGTTTTTTGTAAGTGTTCGCATAACTCCTGCATTTACCGATGGATTGCTGTGAAAATTTAGAAAAACATTTGCGATAATATACTCTGCGTTCTAACGCCTTTGGCGCTCTGTTTTTGGAGAAAAAGATTTTCCTAAGAGATGCCATGATAATGAGGGGATCCGAGAGTTGCGTGGGGTCATGTATGGTATCAAATGAAAAGGCGTTGGAAAAGAAGTTCAGATCTAAAATCACATTTTGTCCAGCCTATGCATATAAAGTATGCCGGGTTGTTTTCTAAAATTTGCCGTTACGAAGCATGGGTAACTCAGGTAGTATTTTGTATAATCCGTTCGTTTAAGCTCGAAACAAAAGTTTCTAAATATAAACTACTTTTTAAAACTTCTTTTAGCTTCAGATGCAAGATATGCTTTCGAACTATAAGAATGATACTGTTGAGTGTTTATACTACACGTCATCCTTTAGAAATATTGTTGCTATTCATAACGACCCACAATAGTAAGAATAGACACTTTGTTTTAACACACTACATACTCGTAGTCTCGTACCTATCCATTTGACAGTAATATTAATATTAGGATTTTGTAATATGAGTGCTTCAAGTGTTCCGTGTTTCCTGTTAATAAATTAATGATGGCATGCGATGTGCGATACATTCTGTATCCATTAATCTATTATATGTGCCTAACTGTTTAACTAGTAATGTCATGACACTCGTGGTTCTTTCTTCTCCCCTAGTTTTTTTCATCCGTTACTGGACAGTATTTAGTAAACTAAGAATACAATATGAGTGTGTTCTCTTATTGTTTTGGAAATTTCTTATTTCTTGTGCGCACAGATGTGTATGTTATGTATAATGAGTAGGTATTTAGGTACTAGTCTTGTATTGTCATTGTTATCGTATTTAGGGTTAAGTAAATAACCAAAACACTTGACAATGGCAAAATCACCCGCAGACGGGTGCGTGCCATATTTAAATAAGAAGAAGAAGTATTTAGGGTTATATTATAATTGGTAAATTTATAATTTATAAATATACTTTGGTAAGTTTAATGTTTATGATGTGGACCACACTATAAAAATAATATAGGTATTTAATGATTTATGATATTTGTACGTATGATGCTCCTAACATTGTTCGTACATTTTATACATTTCATTTATGTAGACACCACTTACCGACTACTATTTGAGAATCAAATCACGTCCCGTTCTCTACCTGTCAGATATTTTGGGGCGGATAGATACACTCCTAAATATACAAATTTCTTACTGTAGAGTGTAGACCTTTCTTAAGAGTGTGCATACCGACCTTCTATCTCGACAACCGTTTCTAAATACGCTTCGGAACAAAATAGGGTAGATGCATTGAACCTTTATCTAGGGAATAACCGTAGAAGATTTATATAGGTATCGTGTATAGAATTCTAAAAAAAAAATGTAAAAACACCTCTGATCTTTTTTCCGAAAGACGGAAACTGGTTTCCCGAAAGTCGCGGAGTAATTTTTTTGTACTGATAATAAGCAATAAAATCTAGGGAATAACCGTAAAAGTTTTTTGATAGACGCAAAATCAACCCCAAAAAAGGAAAAGACGCTATTTTTACCATTATATCATGCTATTGTTCACGCGATTTTGAACCTTAATGCCGTGGGAAATTACTGTGATGTCATTCTTGGTGCCAAGCCCTTAAGCCGTAAATCAAAATAATTTACATATCTTTTTATGTGTAGCACTGCTATTCGATCGTCAAGGGTAGTATTAAAAATATATTTAACAAGCTGCATTGCCCGGCGTTGCCCGGGTAATACAGCTAGTGTGTTAAAAAACAAAAAGAAACCGTGAAACCATCTAACCAAATATCGAAAAACTCAAAAATTTAATTAATTTAAATTTTACTGCGAACTATATTTGAGTAGCAAAAGTTTTATTTTATAGACGAAGCCTAAAATGACAAAAAATTAAATTAATTGAACGCCATCTATGTTGGAGTAGAAAAAGTTTTATTTAAAATCTGTTGGTAACTAAAAACAACTCAACGTCTGTAGTCGCGCGTCGCCAAGAAGTACCTACCTACATACTACATACATATGCTGTACGAATGTGTGGACGTATACGCAATACATGTTTTTCAACCCTTTGACTAAATTTTTGGTAAAACTTTGAAAGAATTATTTCATTATTTTTAAATTACTATGTAAATGTATAATTACAGCATTATATCTTAATTTATTACTGAGATATGGTACTGTCAAAAAAAAACCACCCTCAACCCTTTAATTTTATAAACTGATTTTTTTTGGGGACAGAATAACATATTTTGACCTTTTCTAAGGAAACCATTTTCTGGAAATTTCTATAATTTTTTTTTTAGCTTATTAAGGGACATTTAAAAATCATCCCTTTTCTTGAAGCCCATTTTCATCCCTTTTAATTAAAATTTCGGAAAAACGGCCAAACACCCTATTACTAATTTCGATCGGAGAATCTATGTACCAAATCTCAAGTTCGTACAATGTCTGGTTTCCGAGATATTCGCATACTCTGAAAAACTTTCAACCCTATTTTTCACCCCCTTAGGGGCGGAATTTCCAAAAATCGCTTCTTAGTGGAAGGTTTTGTATTAAAACCTATCTGCCTTCAAAATTTCACTTCTCTAGGATTAGCCAATGCGGCTCTGCGTTGATGAGTGAGTATGTCAGTCAGTCAGTCAGTCAGGACACTTCCAATTATAGAAGAGATATTATATTTAAATTCTACATTAATTTGTTTAAGTTACACCGAGTTCCTCCTACGTTATTAGTAGGTACTAGGTTTATTATTGAACCACATGAACCTACTAAGTTATTAATAACTAGCTGTGTTTCCCGTGCTTCGCAACGGCAAAATTTGTGTATGGATGGTGAAGAAGGTCGGCAGTGAAACCATCAGTCAAAGTACTGCAGACACTAGCGGATTTAGGGGGGGGGCTAGGGGGCTGAAGCCCCCCCCAAAACCATGAGTTACAGTAGTATATATACAAGAAATCTAGGGGTTTCAGCCCCTTAGCCCCCCCCCAAAACGTTGACATTCAGCCTCAGTGTTGCCGTTTCTACTGTTTTTAATATTAAAGTAGTATTTTGTGATTTTCTTTAGTATTTTCAGAAAATTTGGTATACTGAATTCACCCCCCCCCCCCCCTCCCCCCGCTCGACAAATTTTGAGCCGTCAAGGTCAACATATTTTAGATGACGACCAAAAAAAAAGGTCATTAGTTAATTTGGACAGGACTTAAGGACCTCCCCCCAAAAAAAGAAAGGTCGACAAAAAGAAATCTGTTGAAAAAAAAATTTTGAAACGGTAACACTAATTCAGCCCCCCCCCCAAAATGAAATCCTGGATCCGCCACTGACTGCAGAGTGCAGAGCCACTAAAACTCACAACAGTTTTGGTGGCATTGTATAAAGCCGCGAAAGTATTTTTTATGCTGTAATCCCGATTAATGATATTAATAAAGTTCAAATAAATAACAGCGCAATTGCCTCCGTTGGTGATTGTCATTCACACTGATCATGAGCTTTTTTGCACCCACACTATAGGCGTTTGAACCTGACCAGCCCCATTTAAGTCTAAGTTAGATTACCGACATCGGATCGATGACAATTGTCCAGTTATATTATTAAAATTTAAACTATTGTTCTATTATTTGTATAATCATCAACCAAGCATTTTTCTATACTTAGGTATATTTCTTATTTATCTCTTTTTGGAAGCACCCCTGCCCCCCCCCCCCCCCGGCACCGCGGGGATTTCTAACCTCCGTCCTCCGATGTACGAAACCAACATAAATTTTTGTATGTAGGAATGAATAAATATATGAATTTGTTTTACCATATCACTTTTTTTGTTCCACCTCCCCTCCACCCCTTTTCACCTCAGCCTTACAATTCATCTTTTCGACACGAAAAGCTGTATAGATTCGACAAAAACCCCTTCGTGCCTTCCCGTACCCCTAACCCCCCTTAAACAATCCCTGGGGCAAGGAAAACAATTTGCCAATGTTTCATCTCAATCGGGTAAGACGGTTTAAGAGTCTATAAAGGACATGATAAATGTTATGTAGAAATATAGGTATAGACTAAAATATTTATGTGGGATTCGTGATTATTATTGTTTACCCCCTGACCGTCTAATTCCCTCTACGGTAATTAAATACCAGAGCTTTATTGTGTTAAATTTGATGTGCGTTAATTTTACTTTGTTAAATCACTCGCGAACCGGTACGGTGGAGGCCAATATAGAAAGAAGAAAAAAAAAATTTTTTTTACTTTATTGTCTTATAATTGTATAATATTTTAGATCTACGTAACATAAACAGAAATTATAAGTTATTTTCTGTTATGCGTAATTTTATATCATAGTTAGTATTTACGTACCTACCTAGCCCAGTGGCGAAGGTTGGATTTCTGCAAAATGGAAGCCGGGGCTAACATTTCTTATGGTATTACGTCAGATTAGACACTATTAAACCTATCATTTTTTCCAAAAGGTAACTCGATGGGAATCGTGTTCTTAGGTAGCTTCGCGCCTACTACCTACTATATTTTATTTGTTTTCACTATGTAGATTGAATGATACTATCTATCTATCTATCTATGCTGTCTGGGGGCGGCTAATTAACATTTGTGTATTTTTTAATTAATATTGTGTATTCATAAATTACTCAAATTTATAATAATTGTATCAAATTTATATATATTGATATATTGATATTTTTTCACATCTGTTTGTTCAATATTATTATTATTACTCGAAAACGCTTTGTAGATTTGTTTATGTAGATTTATATAGAATTTTAATTTTTAATATTGTATTGTGTAATATTTTGATAATTCAACACTATTTGTAATGAAATGTAAATGGCGTATGCCGTAGATAGATAAATAAATAAAAAAAAAAAAATATTTTGAGAAATAAACCGAATTGAATTGAATTAAATAGGTATATAATCAAAATACCTATGTGTTGATTTCTTTTCATTTCTATCAAGTTGTGTTCCATTTAGAAATACATAAATCTGTTATCTTTGGTAGGTATATTACCTACCCTTGGTACCTAACTAGGTATATCACCACATAATATATTTTTATTTAAAGTAGTTCCTACACAGCATTCATCTCTTTCCAGAGATTGATTCTAAATTCTGGATCACAGGACAGTTTATATCACGTACTAGAAAAATTCTAGAATTGCGTGTTTTATTACTACCTTCACACCTGGTATAACTACTGGAAATAGCGTAAATATTCAAACTTTTCCTAGGAGCATATCCTTCGGATCAGAAACTCTTGACATTAGACTTGTTGCAAATGAATGCCCAAAAAATAATGTACCATCCTGATATTCAGTGATTGGTTGATTTCAGTTCCATTGATTGTCATGCAGTCTGACAGGAGTTGTATTGAGATAGAAGGCAATATAATTATTGAGACTGGATAGAGAGAAAAAGAAAAGAAATATAATGGAAAAAATCTCCAACAGAAGTGCTGATTAATTGAACTTCACGTAGTTTAGTCCACTTCCCTTTCAGCACCGTGAACATAATAATACTATCGTAAGTATACTTCACAGAATTGATCTCTTCTGAATAGAATCTAGAGAAATAGTTAGGCACTTATTATAGAAATATCTCGAGTTATAAATTTCCAATAACAAAATGTGTTCTAGTATTCTCGTAATCACATTAATTAAAAATGTTTTTAGTACCTGCGGTAGGTATTATCGGTACCGCGGTAATTAATAAGTAGTATTAAAACAAGGAACTTGTAGATACCTACTACTTATTATACAGTGTGATTGGTTCCGAATGTCAGATATTTGGAGAAGTGATAGAGGATGAAAAAATATTTAATATTGCGCATCTGCAACGTATTTTCCCTTGTGATAGCAATTTTTGGCCGTCCTGCATGTGCATCATATTCAAGAAATTACGATCATGTTTAAATTCAGTTGCCCATTTTTTATCTATGAAAATGAAGAAGAAAACTCTTAGTAAACATTTACTACCTTTGAATGAACTTCTGTTCGCGAGAAACTGTCCAAAATGAAGACTTTAAACAGCACGATATTCCTGTTTATCCATTTCAAAAATCTCCCACACGTCTACTTCCAAACGCCGTTAAATGAAAACTATTTGACAGATCAAACTGAAACTTGTCATACTAGGTATTATTGTTTTTAGACATGTATCATCATAATAGTTTTTTTTTAGATAAAGTGCTGCTTCCGCCTTAGGCTGCTCAAAACTTTTCACTTCGCCCTTGTATCTACTGCTGCTCTCCTGGCTCTCCCCACATACATTTATTTTCACAGCATCAGAGTTGAAATAAAACTTGCTCTTTGTCTAATATTACTGACATCACTTGACAAGCTGTTACTAAGAGTATGTATACCGACATTTCAAAAATTTCCAAAAACGAGAGACCTTTTATCTGGACAACCGTTACTAAATATGCTTTGGAACAAAATAGGGTAGATCCATTGAACATTTATCTAGGGAATAACCGTAAAAGATTTTTTTATATCTTGTATAGATTTCTCAAAAAAAATAATTGTAAAAACATCTCTGAATTTTTTTTGTACTGATAATAGCAATAAAATCTAGGGAATAACCGTAAAAGTTTTTTGATAGACGCAAAATTAATCCCAAAAAAGGAAAAAAACGCTATTTTTACCATTTTATCATGCGATTGTTCACGCAATTTTGGACCTTAATGCCGTGGGAAATGTCAATCATTCTTGGTGCCGAGCCCTTAATCATAAAAATCTATGAATAATGTACCACGATTTTGTTGTGACATCACTGTAAATGTGTTAAAATTATTCTTCCCGCTTTCCCTATGAAAAGATTTACTTGTGTACATCTAGAATTGGAGTTGATATTTGTGTAACAGGTTGGTAATTATCTATTGATTCACACTTTTGGTAAACAGATAGATGTAAACATTCAAAATATCTATATCTGGAATTCAGATAATAATAATATTATTTTGTTTAAAATGTATCCTTTTATACAGAGTGTCCCAGAAAGTACGACCATGTGGAAGTCCAGAGATAGAGCACCTCTGGGGGTACCTAAATACCTCAATATATGTTAAGTACGCGATTTTATGTAGTTTTCGAGTTATGATCATTTTCTTTTTTTTTTGTCTAACCCTGACTGACAAGACATTATTGGTCACAGAGACACCAATTATTAAAATACATCCTTGTTTTTTTTCCAAAATAGGTGAATAGCATACCTTGCTGACGCAAAAACAATTGTAGGTGTATCTGATATGAAAATCTGACCAATGTAAAATGAGTAAAGGCGACTCTCCACGGTACGCGGTATTGCCGACGGCTGCAGAATTTTGTGTGTGCAGCTCTGTAACATATTTGGCATTTTTCATCATAAAAATCATGGCAAATATGTTGTAGAGTAATGTAGGCATAAAAAAATCTGTGGGCTGCTACGTTTATACGGAGCAGAGGCGGATCAAAAAAAATCTAGTTAGGCAGATGACAATCTATATTATTTTGTTTAAATACATTGTGTATTATACGTCACAATGTATCACCTAACAAAAAAAATACTGAAAGAGGTAGAACGGGAGTAGGTATGTGGTTAACGTAATGTCAATGAGCAAAACAGTATAACCGTTTACATACCTTCTCCTCATTCTTTCGGCAACGCTTGGAAGCTACTTAGAACTGAAGTGGCTTTGCGAACTCTATATTATCACATTTCTTATCTACTAATCATATAACTAATCATATAACTATTCGTAAGTCGTTCACTTGGAGCGGAGGAGTGCTTTTCATTATTCTCTAATTCATTAATTATTAATTCTTACGACATCAATATCTGCTAATCTTCCCTCCGCATACCGCCAAGTATTCAAATCTTTACCCTGCCCCGCTGGCCCTACGTAAATACGAGGCAAACTCACCTTTATTTTTACTATAAATACGATATATTTTAGAATAATTTCTAGTAATAATAGGGATTTTCGGAGAGTCGTAGATTCAACGTCTAAAACCATCGGTATGAGAGGCAGGAATGATTTGAAAACAATGTATCTACAGGATCATCGTTAAAAAATCATATTTTGACATAGATACAATATTAATGCAATTCAGAATAATTTTCTGAAGAAAAGTTGCTTGTGAATATATGAGCCTGTGTGACTCCGTGTCCAAGGTAGTGTAAAAAAAAGTGACGTCCATACTTAAAGGTTAATCTGTGTATATGTACATTGTACAGTGTACGTTCTAATCCGGCGTGTCGCTTGTACATATCTACATTATACCTCACCTGCGGTGAATTCTCTGGTTCCTGCAACATCTCAGTCTCGCCTCCACCTATAATTTAAAAATATATCAGTTATGGTTTCATGCATATACCTACACATACATACAATACAGATGGCGGCATCACTCATTACAGTGCATGTAGTGTAGGTACATTTTACAGACTACAGACGCATCGTATGTTGGTACACTACTTGTAGGTAGTTACAATCTTATATTAATCTACCTCACTGCAATACCTAATTATAATAAAACCATACAGTAAAAGGGCGTCGTGAATTTTATAAATTGAAAAACATCAGTACTAGGAGAACTCGATATAGTCGTGGGTACTAGGAGGTATTGATTTTAATTCTTCTATATTTTACGACTGGATTTTTAGTTTAGGCAGGCACTTTGAAGTTAACAAAAATGTATTTTGTTTTATATTAGTTAGAACGCGTTTGTACAGACCTGCGTTTTCGCGATACCAATTTTCTACGTAATTTAGCACTTATAGGTAGATGCAATCGATGTAGTACATTGTACAATAGTTATTACTACACACAAAACTAAATTAAATTATAGACATTTATATCTATATGTGAACAGCTCATCTACGTTTAAAAGCATAACCGTGGGTGAACTAGAGGGCAATCAGTAAAATTATAAAGGTCGTTATTGAGGGAATTTTTTGTACTTCTACACTAATACCAACGCCACCGTACTGAAAGGAATATTGTCAAAGATATATTACCTTCGTATTTTTTGATGCAATGTTTTTTTATGCTCTTTTATTACAATGGCAAGTGCACTCGATTCCCCTACATTTTCACTCGTATCCTTTTCCACTTTAATAATAAATTAGTAGTGCAGTGATGAGGTTTTTATTGATATTGCGATAGGTTCTAGTACTTAATAATTATAACCTATGTTCCCGGTTTGCATATACGCATAATATGTATTTATTGAAAAACCACCTATCCTATCTCGTACAGATGGGATCTCATAGGGATTGTCTATTGGTTGCGGAAGTCAATAATTAATTGTAGGTAGTATCGGTTGTATCTTAGTCAAATAAGTTGTTGATTTATTATGGACTAGCTGTATTACCCGTGCTTCGCTACGGAAAAATTGTGTGGATCCCCCCCCCCTTCGTGCCCCCTTAGTGTCCCCCTCCTCGTACCCCCTACCACACTAAGAACATTCCCTGGGGCAAGCACAATAATTTTCCAAAGTTTCATCTCAATCGGATGAACGGTTTAGGTGTCTATAAAGGAGAAGGTGAAAAATGTTAGGTATATACCATAGGTACGAACTAAAATATTTATTATTGGGAATCATCACAATCTGTCATCTAAATTGTCTGAATTAATTAATACGTATCATCAAAATTTATATACCTACATTTTTTTCTGAAATTAACAAATTAACAAAATTACGAATATTATTTTACTTAAAAGTTTATATTTTGCAATTTAAATTTCGCGCCGTTGGTGTTCCAACGGGCGGGGTTAATAATATGTATTTCACAATCGATAAAACACACTATGCAATATATTATGTATGTAAAAACAGACTGATGACTGTGTGCCCACCTGTGTACATAAGTATAGACGTGTGTAGTACGGTAAAATATAGTATAGTCAGTCCAGCAAAATAACAACTACTACTTAATATTTGCGTTAAATATTCGCAAATGCCTTGCTATATGGAAACCAATACTGTGTGGTAGAAACTTCTGGAAATTGAGAACCTTCTGTGAAATTTTTTTGATGAGGGGATTCAAGGGTTGTGTGGAGCATGTGTGGTATGGTATGAAAGGGCGTTAGAAAAGAAATTCAAATCTTCAGAAAGTCATTTTTATGCGTCCTCAGACCATCGGGAGACACAGAGTGATCGAGAGAATCCAGTCACCACATACCACATTGTTTGGTGTCTCATAAAAGAGCTTCACAAGTAGAACTTGGCTAGACGGGCAATGCTGGGCAATACAGTTAGTACGGCTTATGAAAAAAATACAATTAACGAAATTGCAAATATTTTTTTACTCAGAGTCCATGCTTCACTGAGCGCATAACAATACACTTATTTCACCACCTATAAAAACGTGTATATATTCACGTATACAGGAGAGCACTTATATCAACTAACAACTATAAAAGTACCCTTTTCATGCCCTTATCCTCAATTTTTGATTAAACAATGTAAGACGAATTTTTTTCATTTTAAAAGAAGTATGCAACTGTTTAACTACAGCTTTGTAGCTTCAGTGTTTACCGAGATACGTTACTATCAAAGCAAATTTAATCCCACGCCCTAACCCTTAAGGATTGACTCTTTTTCTGGACAGAATATCATATTTTGACCCTTTCTTAGGAATCCATTTTTTGGAAATTCCTATAAAATTATTTTTTACCGTATTAAGAGGCATTTAAAAATCACCCCTTTTCTTTATGTCCTTTTTCATCCCTTTAAATAAAAATTAAAAAAAAACGGCGAAACAGCCTATTACTAATTTTAATAGTAGAATCTATGTGCCAAATTTCAACTTCGTACAATGTCTGGTTTCCGAGATATTCGCATACTCTGAAAAACTTTCAACCCTATTTTTCACCCCCTTAGGGGCGGAATTTCCAAAAATCGCTTCTTAGTGGAAGCTTTTGTATTAAAACCTATCTGCCTTCAAAATTTCACTTCTCTAGGATTAGCCAATTCGGCTCTGCGTTGATGAGTGAGTATGTCAGTCAGTCATTCAGTCAGTCATTCAGTCATTCATTCAGTCAGGCACTTTCGTTTATTATCTTAGTCAAATAAGTTGTTGATTTATTATGGATTATTTTTTTGCAACTTAGTTTACCTTAAAATAAAATAAAAAATAACGCCAAATGCTACTTTCTTATAGTTAAGCGATATCGTACACAAGAACCTGCTTTGTCGGTGCTTTATATCACAAGTTTCTGGAGTCGAATGCTTATAAGCTAATTCTACTTCTTCGAGAACTTCTGTATTTTATGTGAGTAATTCAGAGTCCCTGTCCCTATATTATGATTGTATACGTAATATGTAGGTAACCTAGTTTACTGTTTCTGTTTCTACCACTTACACTTTCTATCACTGAATGTCACGATGCCATCATTATGAACTTATATCATTAACGTTTTATTATGCCTCAAAATGCTTCCAGAGTCTCTCTATATGAAATCTTATCCATATTTTATGGCCCTATAAATGAATGATTATAAACTTTATTTAGGTATATGTTCCTATAAAATAATAAGTGCCCATATAGGAATGTTTTAAATTGTAATGTGGGCAAAGTTATACGCGTGTAACTCTAAAGGTTCGCTTAGACGAGCAACTAACACTTCGGGCAATTCTGGTCAAGAATGCGTTAAGAAAACATCGAGCAATTCCTGGAAACATGCAGCAAGTGGAGCAACTATTTCCCTATGTTTATTCAATGTTTCTTCATGTCGGAGACACGTATTGCTGAATATTCAATCGGTTTGGAAATTTAAGTCAATTATCTTTCTCGGTTGCGCTCAATAACATTGGCTCGCTATATTGCCGAAACAACCATACGAAAAATTATTTCTTGAAAAATCGCCCGTATAAGAGCACCATTACTCTGTACGTTTCCTTGAGAGTAGACTTGTAGCAGCTGCAGAGATGTTTGTATATATCTCACTATGTATGTACCTATTAGAAACTTAATTGTTGTGTAAGTATTTCAGAGAATGAAATATGTCAAACCTTATAGAATTTAAATGGAAATTGATATATAATTTTCCGATAACATAGTAAGAAACATAGCCACCTAATACTCAATTTACCGTTTCTATTTTATTAACACAACATCTCTCACGTTTCTGCCTTTTGTCTTCGCTTGAAAGAGTATGGGTGGGCGTACTTTGAAAACTACTTTAAGACTTTACGCCTTACGGTGATATAACAAATAAACAAGAAGATTGGGCGTAACTGGCATTATATGACAGCAGACAGATCATTGAAATTATGTTGAATTTTGACAGGTCGGTGAACGATTTAACGCAAATTTGGTTCCCACTGAATTTGTATGTTTTTAAAAAATGTTAATGCCTTTGGCAATGTTTGTCTCTGTTTTGTTTGTGTGTTTTTGATGTGATGTCTCATAGTCTTAATGTGGCTGTAAATATACCTAAAATAAATGTACCTCCTAATATGAATTTACTTAACATGGGTACGAAACAGGTAAATAAATGTTCAGCCTCTTACCTTTACCTCTTGGTAAACTAATGATTTCGTTGTCAGTCGTATATTAATTATCCATTAGATCTGATTACTACTCTATCCAATTTGTACCTTTTCCACTTTTTCCCTACCCTTACATGGGCCGTTTAATACCCACATATTTTACAACCTCTATTCCTGCATCCATTAGTTTGTTATCTGGTTCATCTACACGTTGTCATCTTAATAAATCATAGAGTTGTGCTAGTACGATTATACAATATTCACCTGGATGAAATTTGCTAGTGTAGCTTTCTATTTTCTAGTTGATGACTAACATAGGTATAATAGATTTTAAGCGTAGGGAATAAAAATGTATTAGGAGTACGCATATTGACATTGCAAAAGTAATAAAAACGGGAGACCTTAGATCTCGACAACTGTTGATTGATATTGAATATGCTTTGAAAAGAATAAGGTAGATACATCGAACCTTTATCTAGGGAATGACCGTACACGATTTTTTATATCGTGTATACATTTCTCAAAAAAAATGTTATAAACACTTCTGATCTTTTTTCCGAAAGACAGAAACTCGTTTCCCGAAAGTCGTGGAGCATTTTTTTGTGTGTTGATAATATGCATCAAAATTCAGTCAAAAACCTTAAAAGTTTTTTGACTGAAACGAAATTAACCCCAAAAAACGGTATTTTTACCATTTTATCATGCGATTGTTCACGCGTTTTGAACCTTAATGCCGTGGAAAATGACCGTGACGTCATAGTTGGGTAGCGAGCATAATTTACTAATCTCATGTTTTTTTTTCTGTCGGTTTACGGTGGAAGTTCATTTTTAAGGCAAAAATGAAAAGACTATGTATTTAGTTTTAAAATTAATGTGGATTTTAGAATAATAATATGTAGTATTTTCATTTTTACCATATTAATGTACGTTTATTTTGGTATAAATATGACTGGAACTTAGATTATATGGCCTGGAACATGACTGAAGTGGAATAAGCTAAGAACCAGGCGAATTATTGTTACTGTAAGTACCTACATTTCTCAATCCATTAGAACTTCTTGTTTATACCGATATTATGCATACGTGTGTATGATGCATCTTGTAAATATGCCTGTATATATCTTTCCTAATAATATTGTCTGGTATGAGTTACTCGGATGTTAATGTACGAGAGATTTTAGTATGGAATAAATAAATCTCTCACTCATTTCCAATAAGAAAATGAACCGAGACGATAAGATTGCTAACTGCTAATGTCTAGCCATACCAGCTCCAATTACATTTTCCAACAACTTCGATGTTACTCTTACAGTGACTCAGACAAATAATCCTGATTTCATTGGAACTCGCTCTGCAATCACGTTTCTTTTTGGTCGCTTTTGCCTTTTTCCAGCGATTGGCTGAACGCCAGTTGATGACTGTGCTTTACTTTATTTTTGTGAACTTGTTTTTTCACACATTGCGAATAATGCGAATCATAAGATCGATTTCCTGTTAGTCTCACAAATTAATTTATTGCTTCTTTTTATCTTGTTCCCGATGTCCCGAAAAGTTTACTTCGGATTGACTATGCCTATCGAAGCAGGTATTAGGTATTTGACGAATCATTTCTGCAAATAGAATTCGGCTAAACAAAATTCTTAACATCAAGATTCTGACTTGCAATTCTGATTTAGTAAATGGAACTAATTAACTGAGCCATTATTTTTTTCAGAGTCTCCAGTATTACTTACCAACTAAAAGTTTTTGTGTCACTTGATTTATTCATTTTGAATAGGTTGGTATTAAGTTCCTAGTTGATAAAAATTTAACCAATAAAGAAAAATCAAGTAAGTAATTAAGACATGGGTAAAAAGAAGTGGAAGGAAATGCGGTCGCCCAAAAACCACTTCGATTGATCGTGTCGGTCAATTGCTCGGAAGTGTTTTGAGTAAAATTAATCGTAGAGTTCATTCAGTTGCATGAATATGACGGAAGCAAATAAGGATAGGGAATATGGCATTCCGTTCTCTATGCATAAAACCTTCAAGAAGGAGCGAGACAGAATCTCGTCGTCTTTTTAATTCGTCGCGTTGACATACTGACTCATGAAAGCTGTGTTAAGTATGTAAGCTTTTGTGATATTATACTATGCTTATGCTTTCATGTAGTATATATTTTTATTTTGCTATTTTCTCTGTATGTGTGAGATGTATGAACGAGTGCTGTTGAATGTTTGTTTTTCACCATACTTTTTTCATGTACTTCTTTGCTGTAATATCGGCTTCATTTATGTATTAATGGCTTTGCCCCGTGTGTTATTTAAAATAAATATATACTTACAGTTTTTAGTGACATTCACATGAAAGATGTTATTAGGGGTAAACTGAAAACGTTAAATCTCGTGATCGTTGTATTGTTTGTATTATTGTATCTGCAATGTGAGGGAAGAATCTACCGTATAAAAGTAAACCATAGCCTTGTGGTATTTTAGTTGTTTACAACAGTGGTCCCCAACCTATGGTCCGCGGCCCAGTACTGGGCCGTGGACCAAATGGCACTGGGCCGCACCGCCTGCTTAAAACACGAAATATTTTTTTGAAAAAAATGTCAATTATATAGCTTAAAATAATTATTCCGTAAAAAATGCCTTCAGGCTAAGTAACCATCTAGCTACCCTGTACCTGATCAGTAGCTATATATCTTCGGTGGAGAGAAGGTGAATGTCGTTCTTCTATCTGTTTACCGGTACCTACTTTCTCGCGCTTGAAACCTTTCCTTCCCTGTGATATATAGTCGATGCACATTGCTCCAATTGAACTGTAATATCTCTATCAGTGGCTTATATGTCAAACAATTATGTGCCATGCATCTGCACCATGCATCTGCACCATGCATCCCAGGTTCATAACTTCACCCGTTTTTCAAAAAAATTTCGCCTGCGGCGCTTCTTTTTTGTTGCATTTTTAACCTATCAATAATAATGCCAACCTAAAACTCAACCTTTCTGAGTGCATCTTCACGAAAAAATTTCGCCTGCGGCGCTTTAACTGATTTTTTACTACGTCTATGTTAAAAAATTTAATTGCCTCCCCGAGGAGTTTTTTCGCCCCCCCCCCCGAAATGAAAACCTATATACGCCACTGATCTCTATAAATATAATAAATACGGGGTTGAGGTTTTAGGTATTCCTGAGGGACCTTGTTCTTTATGATGAGGAAACACAATTCATTATTTTATGTTTATTGTTAATTGTAATACATTTTTCTTTACTGTTTGTTTTTAATTTTTATATTTCTCTGTGTATGCCCCCCCCCCCAATGTAACTCCCCCCCCCCTACCCTCAGTGGGCCGCGGTGAAATTATCAAACGCTGACCGGTCCGCGGCGACAAAAAGGTTGGGGACCACTGGTTTACAACACTGTATGTTTCGTTGACGTTTTGATGTTTCATTAACGAAACGAGTAGCTTGATGTATTTATAAACACACCGTCTGTACGGATACTTTCGAACAAACCGTATTATTATGCACATTGCACATAAACTTCAAAATACCTTTCCGTCTGACCGTCTGTGCTCCTTGCTCATACTACTCTATCCTGAAAGTAATGACTAATGAAACCGATCGCCGTGCAGCTCTCCAATTGCCAGCGATCCTTAGTACTGGGATTGCTGCTGGGGAGATTCGCTTACTCCAGCAACTAAATTGCTCCACTCGAGTGGACTAAATTGCCCGGCAATATCACACATGGAACAGATACAGTCACAAAAACAAACATTGACAGGTACATTAGTACAGAATCACGTCACAATGACGTCACTATGACACCAAGTACATATGTTTCTTGACGTTTTCGCGCCGTCATTGTACTGAAATTCTCGCGTAAGCGAACCTTTAGCTATGCGATGCTCTATTAGTCCGAGAGCCCGCTGCTTAATTTATGACGTATCTGTTTTTTGATCGAAATGTGGTATAAACGATAGCTTACCAATAGGGTATTACATCGCACTAGGGTTGCCTATCAAAATCTTGCCGCAAACCCCCCTGCCCCCCCCGAAAAGGTCCCTCTTCGCGGTTTTTCGCATTTTATAGGAATATGGTAAGAGATAGGAGAAAGTAGTCAATGACAAAAATAATCCTTGCTAAATTCTCTACAAAAAACGTTCAGTCAATTTTTTCATAGGACTAGTAGTTTACCCGTAATAGCCGGTCAATAAACAGGATATTTTTTGAAAAAAAAATTTTTTTTTTCGATTTTTTTTCTTATACATTCTTCCATCCATTATCACTAACATTTTATGTAAAAAAAATTTGGCCTGCGGCGCTATATCACTGGTTATTTTATGAAAAACTAAATTTTAAGAATTTTCGTCACTGAGTTTTATTGTAATAACTCCGAAATTATTAAATGTATGAACATAAGTCATAGCTCGTTTTGTAGCTAAGACTATGGTAATTAATTTGTTCTCTGACTATTTTCATGTAGCTCTTATCAATTTTCAACCAATTTAGTTTAAATACATTTTTTTAGTATTTTAAATGAATTTCGGTTTTGGACTGGCCATTGCGGGTAAACTGCTAGTTCTACGAAAAAAATGACTTAACATTTTTTGTAGAGAATTCAGCAAGGATTATTTTTGTCATTGACTACTTTCTCCTATCTCTTACCATATTCCTATAAAATTTGAGGTGGTCGGTAGTTAATCGACTGTTAATCCAGTGGGCGCGGGTTCAATCCCCGACCTACTCCACTTCACAACACAAGCTTTTAAGCTTTCTGTGAAGTGTGCGAAGATGTATTTGGGTTTATTTCGATAAACCCAGATTCATTTTATTTAAAAAAAAAAAAAAAAAAAATGCGAATAACCGCGAAGAGGGACCTTTTCGGGGGGGGCAGGGGGGGTTGCGGCAAGATTTTGATAGGCAACCCTAGTGCGATGTAATACCCTATTGGTAAGCTATCGTTTATACCACATTTCGATCAAAAAACAGATACGTCATAAATTAAGCAGCGGGCTCTTGGACTATATGCGGAAGTTATGTACGCAGTGAGGGTCACGCGTGGCGCAAAAGCTGTTTGTGAGTTTTCTTCACGGGCAGAAATCGTAATGAATGGAGGATCGTTACCCGCTATATATATATTTTTAATTTACTTCTGAGAGTCTTGCCTTTGTTAAGGAGGCTAACAATGACGATGCCCCGTCAAGGGCTACGATTTCCGACGTTTAGTAAGTTCAGGAACGAACGAGAGATCACGAGACGCGAGAAAAACTTGTTTTTCGACTTTGGGTTCCCAAATCATGTGTGTGCGTGTGCGTTTGCTTTAGCGCGTGCGTGAGCGTGTGCGTGCGTGAGGGCTAGGGTGCGTGTAGTATGTGTCACATACTGTCGATCTACTTCACCATTCAAATTCGCCTTTGCGAAGTGCGGGTAACTTAGCTAGTTTGGTGTATACGTTCATGTGTATAATTTATTACTGTGTTATATTTATTAAGAACATGAAGATCGCTATTTCATGTGTGCATGCCTGTGTAGTGTGTATGTACGAGAGATAGAGTTATTATTGACCTCATACGAACTCTCGCTCCATATAAAGAAAGATAATAACTAAATGGATTGTGATTTTTTCAATGTGTTTACACAAGGTTTCCTTGTCCCACCTTATCTTCTATCTGTTTACGGTAAACACACGCCAATACACCATCTAATCCACAAAGGAATTTTTGTTAGCTTCTTTTCGTAGACCTCGTGTGTAATACCTACCTATCAAAAGATTCTTATCAAGACATTATCAGTGAACGTTCACTCCAACATGTAGAAACATGCTTCGGTTTACACTACGTAGGATCCAGTCTAGAGTATTTCGAGCAACTGGAGCGTGGGTTCATCTGGCTGAGTTTTTTTAATGATATCCAGAATACTCCACAATTTTCCATCGAGGAGCTTATTTGTGTATATCTGCACCGGAATAAATCGGTAGTTGAAATTCCTGCCATGACACCAACTAAGCAATTTAGGGATAGGTGTCTCAAAAAGTTGACACATGCAAAGTAAAAAGACAGCTTGGATTCGGGCTCAACCTCCGACATTCAACAAAAGTTTTTCTACACAGGTAGTGTGAAATTGTAGCGCATTTTTTGTAGAGAATTTAGTAAGGATTATTTTTGTCATTGACTACTTTCTCCTATCTTTTACCACATTTTTGTAAAATAACAGATGCTTCATATTTTTAGCCGCCGGCTAATAGGTCGAAACGTAAATTTCATTATTTAAGTATACCTATGTAGGTGGTTTTCTATTTCAACATTTCCATTAATCCCCACTTGTGTGTTTCCGTGACCATACCAATTAGTTAGATAACATTTACCCTGACTCGCCGTTCTCACTCTGTAGTCCGTATTACTCCATATTCACTGAAACTGTAACGATTGCTGAGATTCCAAGTTAATCCGGTGAACCGGTATTTTGATAACATTATTTTTTACTTTTATTTTACTTTTTTATCATTATTGTGACTCGTTTAACGTGTGATATTAGTGATTAGTCACCATATCGCGGGGGCAATATGGCTGTAAAAGTGCAAAGTATTTATTTCCGAGACGTCCCGTCGCTTCAAAACGATGGTTATACTATGTTAATTTTATTAGAGCTTTATCACCTACCTACTGTTATATTACCGACTAGGTATAACTTAGGTGAAGTGGGTACAATGGTTGTTGAACTGATTTACCTGCTTGATTATAGTACTGTGTTTGAGTGTAGTTACCCAGTTTACATAAATAAATGTTTGGATACAATTTCAATTTCAATTTCAATTTTTTTTATTGGGTATAAAATTACAAATTGTAAAGAAAAACAAATGAAATTACAACTCAATATAACACAAAAGAACTACTCTCCAAAATTGAGCAGAGCTCGTGCTTTGGAGAGGAACAAAACATAAGATCTTATAACAATTAGTCTATCTATGCATATATGTATGTATCATTACCAATCAAGAGAAAGCATTAAAGAAATGTACAAAAGAACGACGGAAGGAGGAAACATAAACACAGATACACACATACACACAATCACACACAAATACATACACACACACACACACACACACACACACACACATACACCCACATACACAGATCCACATTGCAGACGTTTGGAATTAAATAAGTATTTCTTTAAGTTTGCGCTTGAAATCTCTATAGTTCGTTTGTGGACCATGTCTATATTCTCGGTCCAGCTGATTATACCACCTCACACCCAGAAAAGCGTAGTGATGTTGTCCAGTTGTGGTTCTTCGGAGCGGGATCTTTAAAAGCCCCTCCGTTCTAGGTCTTGTGCTTACGGCTTCCTGTGGGTGAAGGATACACACATACACACAATCACACACAAATACATACACACACACACACACACACACACACACACACATACACCCACATACACAGATCCACATTGCAGACGTTTGGAATTAAATAAGTATTTCTTTAAGTTTGCGCTTGAAATCTCTATAGTTCGTTTGTGGACCATGTCTATATTCTCGGTCCAGCTGATTATACCACCTCACACCCAGAAAAGCGTAGTGATGTTGTCCAGTTGTGGTTCTTCGGAGCGGGATCTTTAAAAGCCCCTCCGTTCTAGGTCTTGTGCTTACGGCTTCCTGTGGGTGAAGGCAGAAGATGAAGTAATCCTTGAAGACTTGAACCAGTGCAGCTCTTCTGTACAGTTCGCTGATGGGGAGGACCGGTAGATCCTCGTGTAGGTTCACAGTGGGACAGTCCATAGGCTTTCGCAGCATTATTTTCATAACAGTTCGTTGGACCACTTTTATTTGTGAGAGGGTAGTCTCGTATGCTCCACCCCAGCCCACAATACCATATTGCAGGACGGACTGGACGAGCGCGTAGTAAACCATTTTTAAGGTTTTTGCGTTGATAACTTCTCTCAGTCTATAAAACACATAGTAAATTTTTTCTATTCTCTCTATTGTTAGCTGCACATGTTCCTTCCATTTGATGTTGTGGTCGATGGTAATTCCTAGGTATTTCAGTTCTTTGCAGGCTGATATTCCCAGGCATGCAGAGTTAGCACCTTCGCAGTTGCATGATTCGCAACTTTTTGCATGTACATATACATTGATGTTATCGGGTACAGATGAGCTCTGCAGTGCGAAAGGCATGAAATATGTTTTTTTCGCATTTAGAGATAGCAGATTGTCATCGAACCACTTTTTAAGACAGCTGATTTCCTTGTTCGCCACACAAGCCACCTCATTCCACGTTCTCCCTTTCACTATCACAACAGTGTCGTCAGCATATGATAAGACCGTAGATTTTAGCGGTAAACTGAAAATTTCATTCACATAAATTGTGAATAGCATGGGTCCCAGGACAGTACCCTGGGGAATCCCGAAAGTAGTTGTATCGCTATCGCTTAGGGTTGAGTCAATTTTCACTCTTTGTAATCTTTGGCTGAGATAAGTACGGAACCATTTTCTCACCATTCCGCATACTCCTATAGTGTTCAATTTGTTAATCAATTTTATGTGACTAACACTGTCGAAAGCCTTTTTGAGGTCAATGAATATCCCCATACACTTTTCACCGTCATCGAGTGATTCGTAAACAATGGATGTTAGTCTTGATATCGCGTCATCAGTACCCATATTTTCCCTAAAGCCGAACTGGTTGCAATTCAATATTTTATTTTGGTTTAGATAATTAACTACTTGCTTCTTTGCAATTTTTTCAAAGATTTTGGCAACATTGGATATCAGCGATATCGGACGGTAATTGTTGACATCAGTGGAACTCCCCGACTTGAATATAGGAGTTATTTGGCTTGTCTTGTAAATATCAGGAAACGTTCCATTGTTTAGACTGACATTTATGATGTGCGATATTGGTGCCGATAATGATTCACTATCGCGTTTCAGCATGCTCACGGTGATTCCATCGAACCCCGGAGCAGCGCCACCCTTCATATTCTTTATGATTTTAGATACGTCGTCGGAGTTTATTGGTTCGAACATTGTATAGCCATTCTCCATAAGTATGTCCGGAAGAAATGAGTCGTCCCCATTATTAGTCCCGATACCCTTTGCGAGATCATTGCCTATATTGGCGAAGAATTTGTTAAATTCGTTGGCAATTGCCATAGGATCAGTCTTTACATCAATCTCGCTATCATCAATCCTGAGTTTTTTTATTTTCGAAGTTCTTTTCTTCTTGTGTATTATTTCATTTATGGAGTTCCAGACCTGTTTAACGTTGTTTCCCGCTTGTGCTACTTTATTTGAGTAATAATCATTCTTTGTTCGTCTGATCAGTGTCGTTAGCATGTTTCTAAATTTTTTGAATTTCAGTCTTGCTGAGAGATCGTCTGGAAACCTCTTAGTAAATTTATATAATTTTTCCTTCTCTCTGATAGATACTACCAAGCCTGGGGAGATCCAGGGCTTCAGTCTTTTATTCCTTGATCTAATGGCGCGGTTCTCAGGGAGCGTGTGAGTTGCACTCATTATGTGCCTCTTCAGGATGTCATGGAAGTTTTGTGCACATTTATTTGCATCATAGGACTCATATACAGAGTGCCACAGTTCGTTTCCCAGTGATCGTGTCAGCTCTTTCTCATCAAGCTTAGTCCTAGTTCCTCCCCCTCTTGTTTCACTCTCGGTTACTTCGCTTTTCAGGTTTTGAACATACAGACATGTGTGGTGGTCGGTAATTCTATTCTTCCAGATCAAGGCATGAACTTCCTTGTTTAATGGATTATTGTACCAGTAATGGTCCAGGCAGGAAGGGTTTTGTCCATCCATTTCCCTAGTGTACAGAGTAGAGCTCAGCTTGAAGTCCAGTTCAGCAAATGAGTTTATGTATTCGGATTTCTCAGAAGCCGTGCTGTCATAAGCAACATTTATATTAATATCTCCCGCTATTATTACGTTTTTAGTTTTATTCCGTGCTATAATATTCCTAAATTCACCAATAAATGTAAGTGCATCCGATTCGTGAGTCCTGTAAACAGCAAAAATTCGGAAAGAGGATCCTGCTTTTCTATAGTCTATCCGCAAACAATTAACCTTATTAATCAACACTTCTTCAACTTCTGGGTTTTCTTCATTATTCATTGTGAAAACCACCACTCCACTGTTTCTATTTATTACGTGAGACGTACCATAGCATGTATACCCAGGTATCTCAAATACTGCGCTGTTTCTGCTTAAAAAGCATTCAGTCAATATTATGCAGTCGGGTCTGCGATCGAGACAATTCAAGTGAGCTACGAATGTGTCAAAGTTCATCTGCATACTCCGTATGTTGAGCTGTAGTAAAATCATCGCACTGCCACATGAGCCCATAATATCGTTGCATTCTTTAGCTGTGAGACATTCATATTCGTTTTTATTATAGCTACTGTCGATTTCCTCTAGCAGGTCTATGTTTATTATATATATGGAGAATATAGGAACACAGCCCGGGGGATAGAAAACCCTTCGTGTATTTTACGTATATCAGGTAATGGGATTTCCTATATAAGTCAATAATGAATGTCTCACATATCGCGACTAGCTTAATACAGTACATGACATATTCAACATAAATCACATATTCAGGCATCACGCTCTTCACCATGCAGACTCCGCACTCAATATCATAGAACATTTTAACAAATTCAATAAATTGCTCGTTTCAACAAATTTTTAATAAATTCAATAAATTGCTCAAAATACGTTGATTATTGTTCCGTGAGTCTAAATACATTAACATTACACATTTGAAGATTGTTATCTTGAACCTTTCCTTAAATGGATGACTATTATATGTAGATATTGAATTCAGTTTAGCCGAATTTAAATTGTCTGTTCCTATGTTTATGTGTTCCTATGTTCCCTAGTGGGTATTACATTCTTTTACCTACCAACTTGTTCGTATAAATCCGTTCTTTATTTGAGGTCACTTTCTCGAGTCATCTCTCCCATTTTATTTATTTCGAACTCAAACGGTTCATATCCTTTTAATCGTAACCATTTATCTAAGTATTTCGTTTCTATGTAACAAGTTCTTCATTTTATTTTCTCTGTAGGTTTGAAAGATTTTGGTACAATTTAATAAAACGTTTACTTAAATTTGAATTAGGTAGGTACATTTTTGATACCAGCATCAGACCATTGAATTAGGTAGTAGTTACATTTCTGATACCAATTGAATGTAGGTATTTAGAATTTTTTGGTCATAATAATTATGAACTTGCGCTGAAAGATATTGTATTGTTTCTCTAACGAAATTAAATAAGTAAATTTCCTATTTCGAATTTTTGTTAGTGTGGTGTAGTGACCTTATTAAATTCATACCTTTAATAATATTAGGTAGTCTTCTCTAAGCTTGTCGGGTCGAGTCTACAACTTTCTAGCATGAAGTATGAAGTATTCTCTAGTATGATATTCGTGGTATTTTGTATCGTATTTGAATGTTGTTAATTGAAATTTCTTGCTAACTTTAAATCATGACAAACGTTCTTGGATACTATCAGAAGTTATTTTGTTTGAAGTTTGATGCTGGATTTCACCAACTATTTAGGTGAGGAATAGCGGAGATAGGAGCCACCTAGCACACATTTTGTGTGAAAAATAATGATAGGTGGCTCATATCTCCGCTATGCCTTACCTAAGAAGTTGGTGAAATCCAGGAATAGTGTACCAAGCACCTCTGTGCAAATAACCCTGTAACATTTATTCAAATATCTGTGAAGTATTTTGGTGTATCTCAGTAAGACGGTAATTGCGTTTTTTATTCCTCGAAACCTATGTAGGTATAGCGTTATTAATAAATATTTTGTCAAATTTCTTGTTAGCCTTGTACACTTAATATCCCTCGGTAACCTATTTAATA
This sequence comes from Ceraclea dissimilis, assembly GCA_963576895.1. NCBI lineage: Eukaryota > Metazoa > Arthropoda > Insecta > Trichoptera > Leptoceridae > Ceraclea > Ceraclea dissimilis. The sequence continues at coordinate 10,054,621 of OY756360.1, forward strand.
TTGGGTATAATAATTATGTTTACAATAACATCTTTCATATTATTATCTGTAGGACTAATTTTCCTTATCATAGAAATTTCTTGCTCGACCCATGTAAAATTTGTAAGCAACGGCATTCTACTATTTTAAGAGGAGGAGAAAATAACTCTTTCCAGATTTATATTTTGCGTCGTATTTTGTTTCATAACCCGCTTGGTTTTTGTGACTAGTGATTTATCGTTGATTTTATTTAATTTTATCGTTCACGTAGTGTTCAGTCAACGTCATGAATAAAGGAAATCGATGAGCTATGTTTACGATTGCTATATTTTTAAATGAGGCAGTATTGCTTTCGCCTCTTAAAAGTTGTGAAATGTCATATTAAGGGCTTGGCACCAAGAATGGCGTCACAGTCTTTTCCCACGGCATTTAGGTTCAAAATCTCGTGAACAGTCGCATGATAAAATGGTAAAAATAGCGTTTTAGCCATTTTGTGGGGTTAATTTCGCTAAAATCAATTTTTTTTTACGGTAATTCCCTAGATTTTAATGCATATTATCAGTACGCAATTTCTCCGCGACTTTCGGCAAACGAGTTTCTGTGTTTAGGAAAAAAGATCAGAGGTGTTATTCACAGTTTCTTTGAGTAATCTGTACAAGATATACCTGAAAAATCTTTTACGGTTATTCCCTAGATAAAGGTTCAATGTATCTTTCTACTCTATTTTTTCCAAAGAATATTTAGTAACGGTTTTCAGTATGTGTACTCTTAATGAAGACTCCCAAGTAAATTTATGGATATTCTTTAGTCCACTAAATGCAGCTTTATCTTAGAAGCGTGCTTAACTTGGGTAGTTTTCTTTATTATTGTGTATTGTAAGTATTGGGAGTGTAATGTAAGATACAAATTTTAGACCATTTCAGATCGCCTCCGCCTTACACTTTGTCTGTACCCAGCAAAATTACCTCTACCTACACTAACTCAGCTTTGATCTTCTACCTACTACTTTTTTGTTATTATTTGTATCTCCATGTTGTGTGTAATTTAATTACCTTTAAATTCAACATCTTAAACATAAGTTTATAAACGGCTTAGTTTATACATTGTCCAACAACGATCGTAGTAAATAGGCTATTGATATTTTCTAAAGAAATTAATTTTATACACTTTTTTGTCTTCATTATTTTTCGTAGATAGTTGATTTTCAGCAGAAAAAAATCATGTGGCAAGTTTATTACTGTAGTTAATGTCTGCCAACCAACCACTCATAATATTTGTGATTTTCTTCTGTAAACCAAGCCGTTCATATTTGGAAAAATCTTGGAATCGTTTTTTCAACCACCACCCGACTATTTAGTGGCCTAAAACTTTGTAAACGTACGTAAACTCGGTGACAATACATTTCTGTACGTAATAGGATCATCCTTCTCCAGAGACAAAAAAGTTTTAAAGCTTTACAGGAAATCGAAGGGTCGTGTGGGGTCAGTGTGGTATCGTATGAAAGGGCGTTGGAAAAGAAATCCAGATCGTAAGTCAGATTTTTTCCAGATCAAACCTCGGAAGAGCAATCGAGAGAATCCAATGACCGCATTCCGCAGTGTTTGGTGTCTCACGAAAGTACTTCACGAGTAAAACTCATATCTTTTTACAAACTTTGATTCTGACAATTCTTGGTGGGAGGCGCTTTTGGAATAGTTGTATTCTCTCGGAAGCGTAGTATTTAATTAAAATATAATATAGTTGAGCACATAATCACAACAGGAATGATGGAAAACCGCGACAAAGCAGTTTTAGGATGTGAAGTCATAAAGTTTTGTTTTTAAATTATTTTTTTACGATATTTACGATTTTTAGGTGTTTTTATCCCTCTGTGTAATTAACTAGACAGTTAATTAAATGAAACTGGGCTGTGATTATGTAAATTATTCATTCATTTTATTACGTGATTCTTCGAATGTAAATTTGCTTCATCTAATCGTCATCCCAGCGGAATTGTTAATAATGGAAATGAGTTTTACGCGAGACAGAAAGTACTGGTACATATATATTTATATTAATACAGTGCCAAACTACGGTGAGATAACAGTTACACCACAGTAGGATACTAATTATGAATATGCCCCAAAATCGTCTTAGCTAATTTGTTGAATAAATTTTCTTACGAATTGCACGCTAAGTCACTCACTTTGTTTTTATATAGGTAGTTATATGCATGTATCAAAAGGTGGGTTTTATGTGTATGGTAACTTGTAGGACATTCAATCATTAATGTTTATTTATTTATTTATTTAATCTTTAAGTGAACAAGAAATACATATAAACATAAGAAAATGGACGTAGCACAGATTATAAACAAGTATGTTATATATCTTAAATACCTAATATCCGATTAGCACTCGTATGTTCCGAGGGCCAATATATTTTCACTCACTACATACTTCATATATTCCTTTGTGTAACACGTTTGATTTTACTTCACTGCAGTCCGTTGTACCTATTAATTTTATATTTTTATTCGATTGTGCGAAAATATTTCAATCGATTTTCAACCGCTTCCTGACTACTTAGACACCTGAGACTTTGGAAACATACGTAAAACCGATGACAATACGGTTATGTACCACATTTGATGAGATAAAAAATATGTAAAGCATTTCAGGGTGCTCCAAGGGTCGTGTGTGCCTTGGTAGGTACGTCGTATGAAGGGGCGTTGGAAAAGAAATTCAGATCGTAATTCAGATTTTGTCCAGCTCCAACCTCGGGAGAAACCGAGCGATCGAGAGGATCCAGTTACCGCATATCGCCGTGTTCGGTATCTCATGAAAGTGCTCCCTGAGTAGAACTCATACCTTTTTATACATTTTGATTCTGACTATTTTTGGTGGGAGTCACCATTGGAATGAAAGTGAATGAACCCAAGCACCTCGGAAAGTCACACAATTTGTTTTTTTAATATATTTTTTTACGAGTAGGTACTTAGATATTATTAACAATTTTTATGTTTTGGTAAATAAACTATTTGATAAAATTAATGTACCTAACTGAAGCATATTGACGATCAAATGAAAAATTCAAGCTCCTTCTCTGACTTCATAGGTATCACTCAACTTTTATGACATGTAAAGTGTTTAGTTTAGCTTAAAGTCTATTCAATTGTCCAATGCAATAAACGTAATGCTATCATGGTACGAAATACTTCTCTTTAAGAGTATGCATACCGACATTTCAAAAATTTCTAAAAACGGGAGACCTTCTATCACGCCAACCGTTACTAAATATGCTTTGCAATAAAATAGGGTAGATGCATTGAACCTTTATCTAGGGAATAACCGTAAAAGATTTTTTATGTCTTGTATAGATTTCTCAAAAAAATATATTTTAAAACACCTCTGATCTTTTTTCCGAAAGACGGAAACTCGTTTCCCGAAGGTCGCGGAGTAATTTTTTTTCTTGTACTGATAATATGCATTAAAATCTAGGGAATAACCGTAAAAGTTTTTTGATAGACGTAAAATTAACCCCAAAAAAATGGAAAAAACGCTATTTTTACCATTTTATCATGCGATTGTCACGCGATTTTGAACCGTAATGCCGTGGGAAAAGACTGTGACGTCATTCCTGGTGCCAAGTCCTTAATATTCGTACACGTTATTTTATTACAATATTTGATAGAATTGGAAATTCAATTGTCTGCTTTTAAGTTCTGCATTTGATAAAACAATTACGCCTGTTGAACTGAACTAAGAAGTTACAAAGACCGTATCCTTATCGTTACAAAGTTCCGGATACTTTCAGCAAATAATTATTTTCTCTAGAGCTCAGGTATTTTGAAACAATCGAACATCAGTTTATGGTAATTTGTGGACACATAGGTATCTTTTGACAGTGTTCTTTAGAAACCCGCACGTATATGTATTTTCTTAAGTTTTTTTTTTCATTTCTCTCTTCGCCTATCTCTAATGATCCAGCCTGCTCATTACTCAGTTTACTGTAAAATGAAGTTTCTCTCTGTACGTTCCTTCTTACCTTGTCTCACTTGACCAATTTGTTTGTGCAGTAGGTAGGTTCTTACTAATATTTCTTTATTCTTTTGTCCGCAGGTTAGTGCTGTGTATGTTGTATCTAGAAGCTCCCTAAGTATTACAAACGACTGAATGAGCGATGGTAATATCTAATATTTATTTATGAAGACCGAAGACCAAAATTTTTAATTTATATTTATAAGCAGATATGACCTTCTTTTGTTTTTGATTAGTAAATCATCACCATGTGGATATGATATTCCTTGTAAAAGTAGTTTAACTTAAAATTTTTAGGTCAAGTACTTGAAGGAAGATTATTTATACACTTTTTTTTAATCTGTCTCCCTTATTACACTAATTAAACAAAAATATGCACAAAATAATGTGAACAAAAAGTGCTTTGTTCTACAAGTACCCTATTTACCCTATTTCTAATTTCTTGTACCTGTAAATTTCATTAATACCAAGGCTTTCTAGGCAACTCTGGACATCCCAATATTTTTGTATCTCTTTTATAAGTGTAACATGTTGTACCGTTTCTGATAGATAATATTAGTTGGTACAATTAAAATGTATGTAATCCAGTGAAATTAAACACAAAGCAGTTCCTCGATGGAATGTTGTGGGGTAGTCGGGATTTCTTTCATTTTATACGTTTCTTGGGATGCTTTGCCAACAAAATTTAGTGAATGAACATGCCAAAATATGGGAAATATGGCGAATTTTTTTGGTTTATGGCGAATTTTTTATTAATACTTGAAAGCTGGAAACTTTTCTCAGTTTTCTTTCTATGCAAAATGTAAGTACGTAAAATTTACTACAAAATTGTTATATAAATATATCTCTGAAATAAATAGCAACGGAGCTATTAAGTTCTAAAAAATGGCCAAATTTTCGTATTGTTTTGCATTACGAAAATCTAAAATGTATTGAGAAAGTTCATCTTGTTACATTCATAAGCAAATTTTAATAACACAGGCCTGCGATGAAAAAATTGTTGGATATATTTTAAGTGATTCTTATGGTATCTTGTGTGTTGATTACATAAAAAATAGTGAAAAAATTCCATCACCCTCCGTTTACCCACAAATCGCACATCAAATTTTTACTTTTTTAGGGTTTTTTAACATACGTACAAACTGTATTTGGGTATTAAATCTAAATAATATTTTTATATTACATTTTTTTTCGCCAAATAAGTTAACTTACGAATGTAATCAGTCTAAATTTAAGTTGGCAACATGAAACAGCCTTTCTGTTATTAAAAAAACTGTACAGAAAAACTAGTAGAACCCGGTTCATATTAGATTTGCTCCGGTATGCTATTTAAAAAATATTTTTTTCATTTGGTAATGCTAAATCATTGCCATAAGGAGGAGGAGTGTTTAAGGTACCTTTTTCATAAGTTTCCCGGCCTCTCTGAGGCAAAACTTAAAGATTGGGGTATTTTTACTGGGCCCGATATAAGAAAACTTATAAAGGATGAAAACTTTGAGTTGAAAATGGAAAACCAGGAAAGGAAAGCATTAAGGTCTCTTAAACAAGTGATAACTGGCTTTCTAGGAAATAAAAAAGACCCAAACTACAAGAATATTGTTGAGGATCTATTAAATAACTTCAAACTATTGGGCTGCAACATGAGCGTTAAAGTGCATTTCCTTCATTCACATCTGGACTATTTTCGGGAAAATCTTGCAGATTTTCAAGCTCAAACGATTCCATCAAGATATAAAAAAAATGGAACGCAAATATCAAGGACGCTGGAACGTTAATATGATGGCTGACTACTGTTGGATGTTGAAAAGAGAAAATCCTCAACTCCACAACAGGAAAAGTACAAAAATAAGCTTTGAAGGAAAAAGAAAACGTTCCTACTCGTTCAAAGACTCAAATTGTGTTTTAATAGATCCATATCAACTTTCTATCCTCTATTTTTAAGTTTTAAGTGGTTTATATAAATAATGCTAATATGAAAAATGGCCTATGTATAATTTTTCCTTTAAGGTTTCACCTCATTTTGTAGACAAACCTTACGTGATAGAAAAAAACCAATTTCATATCTGAAATCAGCACCAAAAACTACATAAAAATCAGTTATTAAAACTAAAACAATTTTCAAAAACCTCTTTTTTGCAGGCCTGTGTAATTATTCTTTAAATTCGTGAGTCATATTTTACTTCGTTGGAAACAGAAAATATAAAGAAAGGTACTCGTTAAGCAAAGGTTAACAATTAATATCTAAATTAATGAGACATATTTGACCTCGTTGGAATCAGGAAATATGAATACAGTTTTCAGGATAATTTTTATTTAAAAACACCGTGAAATATTTAGGCTAGAAATGTTTAAATAATTTTATTTAAAAATATAGTAAAGTGTTTAAGCTGAAAATGTTTAAACCTTTTTAGCTGAAACATATCACTATGTTTTTAAATAAAAATTATCCTGAAAACTGTATTCATATTTCCTGATTCCAACGAGGTCAAATATGTCTCATTAATTTAGATATTAATTGTTAACCTTTGGTTATAAAGGTTATAAGATGAACTTTCTCCATACATTTTCTTTTCTCACTATTTAAAAAAATGTGAAGATTTGGCTAGTTTTTGCAGCTTGACTGCTCCGTTTCTATTTATTTTACAGAAAAAAATTGATTTCAAAGGAGAATGGGCATTTTGGTCCATCGACGGCCATCAACGAAAGGTATGTCAAATGAAAGTACACCTCCTAAGGACTAACTTTTACTATGGACGTTACGCTGTAATCCATCAGGGAAAGGTAGTATTAAGGGATGTTTGCCCGTTAAAGGGATAATCAAAAAACTACTAACGCGATCCTAATTATAAATGTTTTGTAGAGATAAATAATACAAATAAACAGTACTTATGCCCTAAACCCTAATCTTACTATTTTCACTACATCCGATCACTGTACATCACTAAAATCTACTTATTTTTACTCTAAAAGACACAATAAAAGGCTTGCCTCAAAGTGCTGTTATTGTTACACTTAAAGTAATTCCTTAGAGAAATATACGCCTAAGAGTCCACGATATAGCACCAACAGCAAGAATCGAAATCGCTTGTGGTCCTGGCTTCGTAGGAATCGACTAGATTTTGGATTTTGAATCTGAATTTTACTTGCTCAGATCGATGACAAACCTTGTGAACAACGTGAGCGAGCGCTGCGCTGAATATGGCTGCAAATCATCCAGTTTGTGTTTCATGTAATCGATCAGTGATCAACAGAAGACGATACGAAATAACTCATGCATTTTTTTAGGAAAATACCGCAAGTGCTCAATACATTATTGATGCACACAGCATTCGTTGATTACCCCTTTATTTTTTGCCCTATCTCCTAACTCAATGATAATATGATAAACTCTTTCGATATTTTGTTTGTGTTATATTATTGTATGTATGTTGTCTCTTACTCTGCTGTTCATTTGACCAAACTTGTAACAGAATAAAAAGAAAAACGACAGGCCAACAGAGCACTTTACACTCTGTTGGTCCTCGAATTATATACTTTAGGATTTGTTATATTTCTACTATTCTTGTAAATGCATATATTGTTAGTACATTTACCATATTGTATATCTTTGATGTGTCTGATATGCCAGGTGCCTAATATGAGGTCAAGGACGAAAATAAACAATAAACAATAGACAATTGGGATATACCGTGATGGTAGTAGTAGTAAAACGTACTTAATTGAAATAAATATATTCTATTTGTGTTATTTAATTTTAATTTTTCATTTTTGCCCTTTAAATAAGCCAGATTACTTAGCAAAACGATGCAAAAGCTCTAAAACTTAAATGCGATTTACTCACTTCCTATGTCAACCACGGCGATAAAACTTCTACACAGTAATTGTAGGTATATAATATACTAGAAAATATCAAAATTATTTCTGGCCGCGGATGGACCAGGCTCCATACAAATTTGCCCATTCTCCTTTGTAGAAAATTTTATGTACTTTCATTTTGCGTATAAAGAGAACTGACAAAAGATGCCAGCTTTCAAGTTTTGACAAAAAAATTCTCCAGAAACCTAAAATTTTCGCCATTCTTCTCATTTTTCGCCATGTTCCGTCACGAAATTTTGTTGGCAAACCTCGGATTTCAGACTACACCACAACTTTTCATCGAGAAATCCAACGGCACGGCACTAGTAATGACTTTTTTGAAAACTTTTGTAAATGCTTAATTGTAAAGGTGAGAATATAAAACAGTAACACTAAATACTGGCGAATAGTAAGGTTTATAATATTTCAAATTTATTAAATTTTTATTTTGGCTTTGATAAAATATTGCTCCATACACGCACTTTTTTTTATTGTGAAATATTGTTCTGCAAATTTTCCATTTTTATTAAGGGCATGGCACCAGGAATGACGTCACAGTCTTTTCCCACGGCATTAAGGTTCAAAATCGCGTGACAATCGCATGATAAAATGGTAAAAATAGCGTTTTTTCCATTTTTTGGAGTTAGTTTTGCGTCTATCAAAAAACTTTTACGGTTATTCCCTAGATTTTATTGCATATTATCAGTACAAAAAAAAATTTACCCCGCGACTTTCGGGAAACGAGTATCCGTCTTTCGGAAAAAAGGTCCGAGGTGTTTTAAATAATTTTTTTTTTGAGATATCTATACAAGATAAAATAAATCTGTTACGGTTATTCCCTAGATAAATGTTCAATGCATCTACCCTATTTTGTTCCAAAACATATTTAGTAACGGTTGTCGAGATAGAAGGTCTTCCGTTTTTGGAATTTTTTGAAATGTCGGTATGATCACCCTTAAGAATAAAATTTAAACAAATAGTGAATGGTAAATTTCATCAATAAAATCTTTCCTTTGGACTTGAAATGTAACAGTGTTGTCTATAAAAAGTAATTCTAAGATAATATAAGTTTTAAATTGTATTTCTAACCCCCGTTTTCACCAACTGGTTAGGTGAAGAATAGCAGAGATAAAAGTCACCTAGCCCACATTAGCGTTTCACCACGCGAAAATACCTACCTAACGGCTAGGAATCCCACTTATCTTAGGCAACGAAAATTGGGCACCTAACGGTAAGATCTGTCATATTAAACTTCACCCAACTACGTAATCGGCCGCCACATTGAATTTTATCAATAAGGTAGTGTTTTTTTCCGACCTGGGGTTATTTTATAACTCCAAAACAGTCCTAGAACACAACGAAACACAATATCATAACATAACACTTTGCATACAAACAATGTTTACTGTTAGGCGCCATTTTCATTTTACCACGTACCCTAAACGCGCATGCGTCAATCTCAAAGTCTAGTGTTGCCATTAGGTAATAATATTTGTGTGAAATATGAAAAATAAAAATACGCGGTTATTTAACGACTGTAAATTATTTTTGTAATGATATTTAATATTTAAATATTTTTCAAATACAATCCCTGTGTTTAAGTTGTATTATTTACTCTATAAAGTAAGCATTGTTTAAAAAAAAAAACTACTTCTGATCAATTTGTTTTACATGTAGCAACCCTACAAATAAAAATCTTCCTAGCTGGATTTGTCCCAATTAAGTGGAAATTTGTTGGTGAAACGTAAATTAGGTAGGATTTTTTGGTAGGTAGGATAGCCACCCAGTTAGGAGCAGGAATAGCTATAGTCGGTGAAAACGGGGGTAAGAGTTTTAATTTAGTTTTCTCTTAAGAGAGACGTTTTCATTAAAGTTGTGTTGATCAATCTTATGATACCTGTTCTGGTGTTCGTTTACTTCTTGTCGGAAATAAATTATATTACCCGAGAAAATTATATCGCCCCGTGTCCTGGTGTGGACAGGGTATTACTCCATAATGAAGTATAAACATAACCTGTTGTGTTTAGTTCACGCTTCTATATCATAATAATAATTGATTTTTGCTTTCATCGTTGCAATACTTGGAAAACACTTTTATAACAATCTTATGTTGTTAGGTGTACTTCACATAATTTAACGCGAAATTAATTGCAGTCTTTGTTACAAGCATGCTTGAAGTCTACCACCGTCATTTGCAAAAGTGCATTATACGACATTGTCAGCGTCGGAACTTCACAGCATTCGTTTACTTTAATTAAAATACATGTGCGTTTTATATGTCTACACTTCAGTCTACAAACTACATTCAACCTTTACAAAACTTAAATAGAACTGTTGGTGTACTAATCAAGATAACATCTATCCTGTCTTGATTTTTTCGTTTGTGAATCCCGTGATATTTGATGTAAATCATAATTACTACATGAGCATGCACGTCCGATGATACGCTACTGGTGAACGCCAGGGCTATCCGGGTGGCTGAATATTGGGGGCTACAAATTTGATGGTGTTCCGGACACGGAACGTAAGTAAGTACTACATGGGAGAATGCAGAGATCCTAATAGTCTCATGTGAATTAGTAGTGTTTGTCTTTACTTCAGAATAGGGCTTGTACAAACTTTCTGTTCGCAGGGTGCAAACGTTATTGACTTCTTTTTACGGCCGAACAAACGTGTTCGTTTTCGATTTTTATGGGAATTTTTGGCAATGTTTCAAGCTGATTCTGAAGATTTTTTTGCACGTTTTATCACCATGAATGTCACCTGGATCTAACATAGTCCAAAAAATAGTGGTGACATAGTGATGGTGTAAGTGTGATATTTTCTACTCTAGCATAGATGATGTAATTGTGATACTTTCTACAAAGACAAACATGTAAGTGAGAATGGAGTTCGTTATTAGGATCACGTTAACTAAAGTTAGTTGTAATGAATCGCAGGGAAATACAGCTAATCATTATGTGCTTACTTTAGTATTCCCTGGACAATATTTAAAAAAAATCCAATATTCCGTACAATGTACCTACATGCTCGAATCACTTAAATATTATTCTTACTGGTCAATTTTGTCAGAAGGTTCGCGAAAATGATGTTAAGTTATTATTAGCCTTAAACAAATAGGGTACTACTGTTGTATATTGGATTAGGTTGGCTTAGTACAGCGGATAGGTATGTAGGTTGAAGTAAGTTAGTATTGAGGTACTAATGAATTCGATCTAAGGCCATACGTTTACTGCCTGACGGCCATAATCTGTTTATGTTCCGGTTCCGGATAGGGGATATTTACTATGAGTTTCCAGATAAGAGTGTTGTATTCATATGTGAGAGTAAGGCACTATCGTTGAATAGATGCTTTTAAAGGATATTTAAGCCCTTTTTTATGGAGTTTTCCGCGCCTTGTAAGAAGGTTTTTAACAATTTGAACGTCGTGGTTCTGGGTGATAACACCTACCTCATATTTTGATATCTATAATGTTGATAGTTAGGGTACCTACGTACCGCGGCGCGGCGTGTCTTAGTTTTCCCATATATGGAAGACATCGTGACATCTGAACATACCTATCAATTCACTGCAGCTAATTCAAATTCATTCAACGCTTGATAATACGCAAAATGTAATGTTTTTATTGTTTCCACGTATGGTGTCGTAATACTTTATTAGATTCGTCCCATACATGTCTCGACAGTGTTAAAATATTAATTGGATTAGGCGTGCTTATCATTAATACTTTTTTCTATGAGGTTTTCTTCAAGGACATACGTGATCGTAATGAAATATAAAAAGGTTGTAGCTTTTTTATAATGTCGGTTGTAATGTAACATACATTCTTTCACAATATATTACAATGTACTTGTTTGTATTATACGCATGAAACGACAATCGTACATATCTATCTTCTTAAAATTATATATTTTTTATTTTGTAATCAAATCCTATACGAATAGATACGTGATTTCCGCGAATATTTGATTATTATATGTAACAACATGACATGTACCTAATATCCTAGAATTATAATTTTATGTGCCTAATTTGTAGTAAATTAGAAATACGATTGTGAAATATCGCCCTTATGTTTTTTGATGTAAAAACATAATATTAGATACGGTCTTGTCGTGATGTGTTAATAAGGGATATTAATGTTGATACTAATGAGACACAGTAAAAAATGGTATTTATTAGATTTTCAAAGTTATTTCTTTCAACCTTAAGTAGAAATCCATATTTATACAAAATAATTTAATTAACAACTTTGTTTATTCTACAAATGCACATTTTGTATGAAAAAAAAACAGGCCCGACGCAAACGAAATATAACTCAAATGATAACTCAAACACATCAATTAAGACAATACTCACTAAAGAGCATTGTAAGAACACAATCGAAAACGCTTTTGAGGGTTTGTAAATAAAATTAGCGATATAAACAAAGTTATTAAGTAGGCAGCCACTTAATTATACTTCATGTTTGCTAACATTATATTATAAAATTTTGTATAAAAAACTCATCAGATGTAAGATGTATCTATTCGTATAACATGTGATCTTTTTTATTTTTTTTTCGAGACAATCAATAAAGTAGACAAATCAAATATTATTAAAAAAGAGTTGTACAATGTCGACATTTTCAAAGGACGCCTTGGGCGTCTTACAACCAACTTGTTCATATATGATATGTGGATATATACATAGAATAGAATGACTGAACATTATCAAAAATACCGCAGTAATAGCATTGCATCTCTATATAGAAAACCAAATACAATTTAGAATACATAATAAGGGTCATAGTCATTTCCCGTGGCGCTCAGGTTCAAAATCGCATGAACAGCCGTATTATGAAATTTTAAATTTGGGATTTATTTTAAACATTTTAGAGTTAATTTCGCTTCATAAACAATAATATTTTAGGTTATTTTCTAGATTTTAATGCATATTAACAATACAAAAAAAAATCTGCTCCTTTCGGAAAACGAGTCGCTGTCTTTCAGAAAAATGATCAGAGGTGTTTTTCACATTTTTTTTAAAGAAATATATAGATGATATAAAAAATCTTTTACGATCATTTCCTAGTTCTATTTACCCTATTTTTTCCGAAGCATATTTAGTTCCTAAGGTTGTCGAGATCTAAGGTCTCCCGTTTTTAAATTCTTTTAAAATGTCAATATACGAGTATGTATATAGAGGTGGTCGGTAGTCTGGTTGGTAAAGCGCTCGACTGTTATTCCAGTAGGCGCGGGTTCAATCCCCGACTTACTCCACTTCACAACACAAACTTTTTGTGAAGTGTACAAAATATGTATTTGGGTTTATATCGATATACCCAGATTGATTTATTTTTAAAAATTAAAAAAATATATATATTTTATTTTAACTTGGCGTTATAATAAGTAGGTAGTGAGGTACGTACCATCTTTTATTTTGAAACAGAATTTCAGAATTAATAAATCTTTATGTGAAAGTGATTAGATCAATTCAAGTTTATATTACTTTAATAATGTTTCGCGGCATTAAAACTCTTTATAAACGAACAATTTGCATGAGAAGTTGACACTTGTCTGTTAACGGTTAGCTTTATTGTGAACAACAGTAGGAGGAGTTCTATAAAACTTTCCTTATTGGTCTTCTTATTATTAGTTTAGTAAGTTTTGCCACTCGCCAATATAAAATACACTTTTGACTTCGATGCTATTTCTTTCTTTAATTATTATTTACATAAAGTTCAAATGTTTCGTAAAAGTTTCTTCAAAGTTGAAACAGGTTAAGGTACCTCTATAGAATACGTAATGCCTATGTCTACCTGCCTGGAAAATAATGCTATTATTTGGTATTATATTATAGCCAAGTATGCGCCATAGAAGGTATTTTATTTTCATAGTATTTCAGCCGTTTGAATTACCATACATTTTTTGCGAAGCGTGTCTATAGACATGCACCAGGCACCTGTAGATTTGCACTTGAGCCGATAGGAGCAATATACCTACGTGGAAAAGGAAAAATAACATATCAAGGTATATTGTATATTCTGATTGCAATCTATTCCACTATTGGGAAAATGAATAATAAAATAGGTTACCTATCAATTTTGTGGAACAGTGTGATCGTAAAGTGATTTTATTTTGCTCATTTCCCTCGAGTCATTAATATTTTTCCACGTTTCTATAATTATATTCCCGGTTTAGTTTAGTTTCATTATTACGGTTTTTTCATTCGAACATCCGTAGACTTTATAAATATCTGTCTGGATGAAATTTGTTTTCATTGTTGTTGAAGGTAATTATTCGTTTTTTTTTTATTTTTTCGTTCTCTAGAATACTAAGCTAGATTATTATCTGTCTGGGTGTAAAAAAATAATATTCCATTTTTACCATTTATTCTAGTAAACAGTAAAATATATAAGTTTATGCAAATATAAGTAATTTAAAGAATTGTTGGCAATATTCTGGGTGGTCGGTAGCCTGGTTGGTAACGCGCCTCACTGTTTATCCAGTGGGCGCGGTCTTAATCCCCGACTTACTCCACTTCACAACACAAGCTTTTCAAGCTTTCTGTGAAGTATACAGGGATGTATTTGGGTTTATTTCGATAAACCCGGATTCATTAAAAAATAAGAATAAAAAAAAACTTTCTTTTTTAATCTTAGTCCGGATTGATTGCCTTATCTGTTTCATTTTGACCAATTCTATTAGAGACTTATCAAATTTATTCTCGTTATGTTACGAGTATGAGGACTCTCAAGCTAAACGAATCATGAGGAAGTTGTTATAGCGTAAACCTGTAAGAAATTCTAAATTGAATTTCTTACCGTTTTTTTTTTCACTGATGCATGTGTGTATAACAAAATAGTTTACTGGAGAGAGCGACTATCGTTTCGTTACTTTATATATTTTTTTAGGTTTGTTTAGGTATGGCACATCCACTATACCGTTTCAAAGAGGATATTTTAGGGAAGTTTTTCAGGAGATTTGATAACTCAACTTTTTTTTATATTTTAAATTTTTTATTTAAAGTTTTTTTCACTATCCGTTCTTGGGAATATCTCGGGATATATTGTTTTTGACTGCCACTTTCGAGAACAGTTATTATTTTTTCTCAATAATGAGAAAAAAAAATAATTGGATCTGACGGTTAACGGATGGTTGGCAAATAAAAAAAAGTTATAGAGGCTAACAGGTAAAGTTTGGGGATATAGATATATATTTTTTTAAATTCTTAAAAAAAGGGGAGCACCTATATAATTTATGAGTACCCATAAGATGTTCCGAATGGTCCACTCTATATACCATATCAGTTTGTCTAACGTTCTACCGAACACCCCGTATATATTTTTTAAATGACCCACCCTGTTTAATATTACCTACATAATTTTTCTTCTGATTGAGGCACTAGATGCTTTTTCATAGGGTCGACTAGGGACGCCGGGGTATGACGACGCCAGATGTAATTTTCAAATATTCAAGAGTTACCTGTCATTTGGAATGTAATAATAATATTTGAAGGCACTAAATTCTTCACGAAGGATACTTGAGAGATCGTACGTAGGAACATTTTGTTTCAATGAATTTTATGTCATGTGTTGCCTAGTAGGTAAACGTATGAACGAATGGTAAATAAAGTATGTATGGTAAATTAAGTGCCTCGTTATTTGGATGTGATATTTTTTTCTCTATAATATCGCACACCTACTTGATTATTGTTGAAGGTGACATTAGATTAATTCATGATAGAGTATCACTTGATTGTGAGGTCAATTCGTTAGGTTACGCGGTCAAGAATGTATAAGTGTAAATTATTATAATTGAACTTGTCAAGAGCAATATACAATTTATAAATACCTATCTCATTTGAATTTGCAATAACTATTTCAATAATTAAATCAATGTTGTTTTGAAGTGCCTGTCTCTCAGAACTTCTGGGCAACGGCGTGGTATGATTGAATTTTAATTAGTAACTGAAACGTAATATTGATTGACAATAGTTTCATGCTACTATGCAGCCTATGCTAACCCTCCATTATTAATTTTCTAATATTGAGTCAATAATTTCGCGATGCGGTGAATTAATGTTTGGAATGGTTAGGAATAGATTCACTATTGTTATACCATCCTACTAGGTAACAGGTTCAAAAGTCTGCTAAATAGTCATCATTATTGGCATTATAGCCGGCGTTTTTCCCTGAAGGCGAAATAACTACTTAATTATTCCCACATAAATATTTTAGTCCGTAAATTTATTTATTTGTATCGCGTACTCTCCGTTTCACATTATTTGTTTGATCGGTCTCCGTGGATACGAAATTTTTTCATAGAATTACTACTAAGAATCAAGTATCCAGTGGACTAGTTATTTGAAACAAAGAGTAAAAGTTTGACATTTATTGAAGCAAAAATATGGGTTTCCTAACATGCACTCCGTTTCAATGTTCGGGTTTGTTCGGCAGTAGTACACATCGTACAGCGTCGGCCAAGTACCGAAATAGATGTTCTGAATGAATCCTTCATTGCTATAAATGAAATTGCTATCTACTAAAGTTTATCAAATAATTAAATCAAAATTTCTTTAGAAATCCATTAATTTCTAGCCATTTTTCCCCACTTAGTGTCACTACCGTATTTCATATCAGAAGAATATCTATTTCGACGCTGTACTATAGCCGAACATACCCGAACATTGAAACGGAGTGCATGTTAGGAGACCCCAAAAATATCTGCCACAGTGTCACTCATAATACCTACCAAACATATTTAGGAGTGTTTACTGCCGCTATTTGTAAAAAATGTGGTCTAACAAACAGACGTATTAGTTTATTATGTTTCGGTATTAAACTTAATCCTTCTTTATAAATAAATTATGCAAGAATCTGAACTTTACAGTCTTGGCTAAAAGTTCGTAATTGCAGTTCGTAGTGTTCGGAATCAGAAGAGCGAGTGAAAGAGAAGAATTGAAAAGTTTGGAAGAGGCCTATGTCCAACAGTGGAGAGAACAGCGCTAAGGAAGAAGAAGAATTGGGAATTACTGAAGAACATTGTAGAACCTTCTAGAAAGTTGTCAGAATGAATGAACAGATGAATGTAGTTCGGGTCATAATGTGGATCTACTGTTGAAGACATGAAATGTTCCACCTATATATTGTATAAAATCATTGTATAAATTCAATGGTTCTTGCTGTATAATTTAGTATCTGGATAACCCTAATTAAAGTCGCTCGCGTTGCGAGTTAAAAATAAACCATGTTTTATTATTTTAAACATGACGGCTTTTGGCTATAACGACTTTTGGCTATAACCACTTTTGGCTATAACGGCTTTTGGTTATAACCCCTTTTGGCTATAACGACTTTAAAAAAATGGAAAAAACGATATTTTTACCTTTTTATCATGCGATTGTTCACGCAATTTTGAACATTATTTCCGGGAGAAATGACTGTGACGTCATTCTTAACTCATTCTGACAACATTCTTAACTCAACATATCGGCGTTAACGAAAATATTCAGGCACGGGTTCTGAAGGTCTCGCTATACGGTAAACATCTTTTAGTAAACGTTCTTTCTGACCTTGTTTTCCTAATGTTTTTATACTACTTCTTTTTATTTTATTGTACGTACTACTTTTGACGGTTCTGTTACCAAACGAGTCAAGAGATCGCCAATCTAAGATACGTATAACCTTAAAGCTTTATCTTTTTAGGCTTTGTTCAATCGTTGAATCGATTAAAGTACTCGTTAGATTGTTACGTTACAATAAAAAAACCCTCCATCGGTGGTCTCAAACGATCAAAATGATTGCAAATGGGTGGAGACATCATTGCCGTTATTATACGGTTAAGGTTCAATCTATACTTGTATTATTCAGTTAATATCGCTTTCCATACATCATCCACATGCAAATGAATTACCTATCATATTTCCAGTAATAATTTCCTTGCTAATGCATTTTGAGAAATCTCAGAAGGAACGAGGAAAAAAAGATCTTTTGACACATTTTTACTGGTTTCACAAAAAGTATTTATTTTAGGGAAAATAATCTCAATACAAGAATGAACTGCACTAAATTTCTTGTAAACAGTGATGTAAATATTTTTTGTGGCAAAAATCGTCCCAGCTTTAGAGCGGGCTAAAAAAAGGGCGATGTAAAGAATATAAATTGCCTACAAATTATGTGTCACGTGTATTTCCACTCAGAGCTACGGTTTCGGTGTCAAAGCGCATCCAAATTTGGTGTAGCATGTTTAATAGTATTTATCTACAATATCGAGTTTTTTCTTTAGGGCTTTCATGGTTGGAGCGTCAACGTTAATTTCAAATTGTAATGTAATGATTTGCCGATATACCTATACCATTGTATGCGCGTTATAGCTATATGAACATTATCTTTATCTCAGAATTTTGATAATACGAGTAAGGAATAATGTTACTAGAAATCCATATGCGGTAAGCTTCATATCCAATCATTTGATTGAATACTTACGCCTCGATCATTTATTTCCATAGATAAGCGATTTTATTCTTTCTATGGTTATGTAGGTCGTTATCGAAACGCACAGAATTGTAGCAAGTATATCTTATACAAATAGAAAAGATTATTACTATTCTATTCAACAGGATTTCGTAATTTATCTCAAGCGATATTTGCCTTAATGGAATTACATGTAATAATATAGAACTTTGGTTTTCTATTAGTGGCTCTGTAAGTAAGTATTTGTACGTGTTTCGTAAATATATGTATCACAGCTCTATCCGTATAGACATACCTATTACTAGCCCAAAAATTAAAGTCTGAGTTCTGTGCACACGACTGATAAAGCTTCGTTCTAGATGTCCGTAGTACACACCTACTTAAATATTTATATTGAACACGATGTAATTCTGGAACTTCTTCACATGCCACAAAACAGATAATAATCAGTGGTCGCGTGTGTTTTAATATGAAAACATGCACTTGTATCCGTATTTAACTGGCACACACCAGAAGAGAGAACCATACCTCTACTTCTTTTCCTCTTTGATAAAAATTTGTAATAAAAGGAAAATGTTGAATCAGATTACTGAGAATATACAATACATACATGTTTTAAATTTATTGATGCGTCCCTTAGATTCTTGTATCGATGTCGCCATTATAATACGAGTATATGAAAAGTTGTATGCTTGTGTGTGTTGTGTACTTCTTATCGATATTTTTCCTCTGCCTTTCTGTAATACTCTTTCTGATCGTTTACTATCGGGATTTACCTACCTACTTCATTTGCATTGAAACAACGAGAAATTTTATTGGTAATTTTCATATGAGTGTGGCCTTTTATCCTTTTCTGTAGGTACGCCTTTGTAGTGTGGGCATGAATTTGATATTTTCTTTTTAACTTAACAATACCCATTCACCCAACATAATATGTGGGTGATGATACTAAGACGACACTTTTATTGATAATATCTGGCCCTTGAATAAAAAATGCTGGATTTCACCAACTTCTTAGGTGAGGAATAGTGGGTAGTGGGTGGGTAGAATAGTGAAATCCAACCCAAGTGTTTTTTTTTTATGGTAATGTAAGTATGTAACCTATTTTATGTTCATTAGTTATACGAAGAATAAAGGCTGTACCAAAATGTATTTTCTTTTTACCTCATGAAACCAGGATTCTGAGTTAGGTATACACGACCTGCGACACGATCTTAATTAGGATGTGTGACTAACACTCTTCGTGACAAGGATTTGGAAGACAGGAACGATCCAAGTTTTGTTACTCTGCGCTGGGCTTCGTTCTACTCTAAACGTTATAAGTTCCACACGCTTTATACTCAGTATTGTTTCTTTATAACCGAAGTTTCGTCTATTCGATGTATTGGAAGCGTTAGGGGAGAATCTGGTCCTGACCATTGTAATGTTTTTGAAGCGAAAATGTACACGGGATTAATCACTTATAGCCAAGAGAATTTTCCAGCAGTTCATGAAGACGTGCAAGTTCACAGCTCATACACTAATGTCTAGGGAGTACACACTTTACATTACATAATCAATAACAATCTGAGAAGAGAGTTCTATCACGCTGATTATCTATGTACTCTGGAATACTTTAGAGAATGTTACTTAAGAGACACTGCAAACTCAAGTAAACATTGTTTTATATAAACTCCTTAACTTAATCAGAATTATGTCATTTTAATCATTTTACCAATTATTGACGCATTTACAACTTTTATTGTATGCTTTTATACTTGTTTTAGTTAAAAGTAATGTATTGTATTATTATTTATAGTCTCTTGAATATTGTATGACATGCATTGTTGTTTAATAATTCATTATTTGGGTCCTGTACAATATACAAAACGTCTCTAGATTTCTAATTAACTACTACGATACTATATACACGCTTTGCTTTATGACATGGTATCTACGTACCCACTACTCATATGTACTACAGTAGTACATATATGCCTATTTCTAATAAAGGTGCACACTACAAATGGTATGATAAAAAATGTGTGTCAAAGGTAACAATCTCCACTATTTGCTGAGTTTTTAATTTCACTTTATGCTGTATTTTATAATATCAATATACTGTCCGCAGCCAGTAGTAAACCATACCTACAATCTACATCCCCATTTTCACTAACAGTTTCCGTATAGATTGCGAAGTCACGAGACGTGAAAACTTTTGTATACCTATTTATTACTTAGATAACTAGGTGTGACCAATCAAAAATACGCTGTTTGCGGGGTAAACAAAAAGAACAGATCGCGATACTTCCCTTTCGTTAATCGTATAATTCACAGGTCGACAGCATTCTTCTAACACGAATGAATGGGTTATTCTTACGTTTCACTTAAGTAGTTAAAAATATAATAAACATTTTGACATTTTTGCTAGCCCATATTCTATGAAACTAAATTAAGTAGTTTTATAGAATTGGCCTAGCACGTCAAAATTTCGAGAACAGATTTTTCCCATACAATGGGCCAGTGCGTCATATTTTTACGGCCAGTTCTTGGGCGTTATTTGTGAATGAAGTGGTGTAATGTATATTGTTGTTATTGGATTTGTTTGTGATGTCATGCTGTATTATGTTGTCGAGCAACGCAAACACTAAATGACGATTTCCACCAGAATTATGTATACATACATGTAGATAATACAAAAATTGGGAGCAAATGTGTGTATGTATAGTTGAATTTATTGAATTATTATAGTTGTTGTTATATAAATTATTGCTCACATATCGGGATCTCACATTCTGTTTCAAGTTTCATTTCATACGTATACGGATTTGTTTATTAATTCATTTTGCTCGCAGGCCGGCCAATTATGATATACGGAGATGGAGCGATGACATTTATTTTATGAATATTTTAATATCTACGTGCCGTTTGTAACATTATTTATCTGAAGGTTGTTCTCTTTCATCTCGCCGTATAGCACGTAGTATTTTGTGTACGTGAGTTCGTTTGACGATTTTATTCAGTTGATATTTTTGTTGTTTGAATTTGTAATTATTTTTATCAAGAAAAGGAAAAACCGCGAAGGGAGAGCTTTTCGGGGGAAGGACAGGGGAGGTTGCGGCAAGATTTTGATAGGCAACCTACTGCGATGTATTATTGGTAAGCTATCATTTAAACCACATTTCGATCAATTAACAGATGTGTCATATTTCCAATGGCCGGCTCTTGAGCTATTAATACATAATATGTATTTAATGTTATGTCTATTAGACCGTTTAAAAAACTATCTTTGGTTTTGATTCTGCTGTCTGAAAAGTAGGCGAAGAATTTTCATCAAGGTAGTTTGTTGTACTACCCTATATTGCGGATTCATGTATAAAGCCTAGCTGCACTTAAAATATTAAAAATTCATGCAATGTGTTCTTAAAAAGCGTTTTTAAAATATTTTTGATGCAGTGAAAATGTATTTTACGTCAAAAATTAAACAAGTTTTTATCCCCGTGGTTCCTTATGTTTTTAGTGGGGGCTGGATCGGAATTAATTATTTCAAATGTAGATATTGCTCATCAGCATAGGAAAATGTATTAAATAGGAAAGGAGGTATCTTGATTCAAAAGGTTCACTTTCCATCAACACGGTGTAGGTTAACCTTACGGAGTTTTTACCTTTCTTTGCTATCTATATAATATTGTTCGTAGGTTTTGAGTAACTCATGCCTCTATAGCCTCTACCTCTAGCGACCTTGTTAATACTTTTAAGATGACTTTGCGTAGAATTATCTATAATACCACAAGCTCATCTTTATCAGTTACGCCTTCATTGTTATTATAATACTCGTATTTGTTTTATTAAAACCTAATACCCATTAATCATCATTAACATTACACTGTTTTATTGTAGAGTTTGACTGATTCAAGGTGATTCTAATTAGTTCTGGCATTCGATACTGCAGAGACCACAGTCATGGATATGAACAGATACAAAGACTAGATTTAGATATCTATTAACCCACCATGCATATTACAGTATTTTCATACCTTTCAAGTAGACTATCTCTATTGTACTTCATCATCAATACGATGACAACTAAGTTATTTTTCTATCATTAATCGCTCGGCCATCGAATAACATAGTTGTTTAGTAAATTTTGTACTTTTACAAACAATGGCCAACCTCTCAATATGGACTGCAGAGGTTGTAGCTACGCACTGCTGATGCTGGTCGTTGCAGTATTTCTCAATTTGTTTCTCCGTTTCACTTCGCTATATTTAAGGCTATTACGAGTAGCTTACATAAACTAGGGAATAGGTCAATGGGGTAAAGGGTAAGAAAATAATCGAGAGATTTGAGAGTTGACGGATTATTCATAGAAAGGTAGTAAGGTAGTAAGGTAAAGGTAGGTAAAGGTAAAGGTAGTAAGTCAGTCATTAGTTCAAAGTTGGCATAATTATGTTTACAAATCTAATGTTTTCGTGTTAACCATTTGGATTTATTTTTATTTTTATCTCATATTCTTATACGGTCAAACAATCCTACATGTACCCAAATGTAAAACTTTATATAGGTCTACGTACATATAAACATAATCTATTCGTAATTGTGTTATGTTCATTGCGGATGAGGTCGGTCCCCTCTTTTATTTGATAGGTACATTTTATATCTGTCTACTTTAATAGACTAAAATTAGTTGCTGTACTATATTGGTGGACTAACTTTTCACCAGCCGGGCCACATTCTAATAACGAGATTGCCTACCGGGCCGCACAACTATTTTTTTAATGTTAAAAAAATATATATGTACCTATGTAGGTTTAGGTTTGCTTGGGGGGGGGGGGGGGCAACGGAAATTGAAATATTGTTATAGCATAAAAAAGTGAAACAGCGCCGCAGATAAATTCTTTTGCCCGACTGAGTGGAGAAGCCTCACAACAATATGCATGAAAAACGTTTTCTAATTGAAAAGTGTACCCAAAATAGCACTTGATGCAAAATTTTTAAAGGGGCGAAGTGACGAATTCGATCGTCTTTTTACGATAGGTAATATATACGGTTATATTGTAAGAGGTTCACGACTGTAAGTAGCGCCGCAGGCCCCCTGACGACGCCTATGGATATTAGGTATACGTCAATAAAATAAAACAAAAATGAGAGTACATTTATATGATTAGACTTTTTGAGATAATAAAAAATAATATAAAAACAATAGATAGTGTGATAGGTTTTGTTTATTTTTTTTCTAGTTTAATTTTGTGTGGCAGAACTAAGGGCATCAATATCGATATCGAGTGAGGTTTTTTCTACACACAAACAGTCTTAATCAGTCATTCGACTTCTCACTCGGGGTTTGATATGATTTAATATTATATTTTTATTTTCTCACTATTTCGCGGGCCGCATTTTGACACCCGGCAAACCGCTTACGGTCTACGGGCCGCGTGTTGGCTACCCATGGTCTATACAGAGCTCCATAATAAAGATTTTACGCTTCTTTCTTTTTAATATTTATAATAGGGAAGGAATAACCGTAATAAATAAGACACTCCTCTGAATTACAATATTCAGGCTATAAAATAAGCCAGTTTCCCCTAATTAATATGAAATGCTAATGAAAAAGAGATTAGATTATATACTTATATTTATTTGATGTGTTAATTGTTTGTTTTCGCATCGCGGAAAATATGATTTTGATTGGTTTTCGGGTAGGTACGACGCGTGAGTTTATTTTTGGGCGAGCTTTCGACGTCTCACGGGACGTCATCATCAGGCAATACGTCTAAACAGTACGATGTACAAGTTTCACTTTCAACTGCCAACCTGGCACTCCGTCTAAGCCTAGGCTGATGAACGCTGTGTGGAGTGATGACACCCACTCCCAAAAGCAATCGCACGCGTCGTATCAGAAAACCAATCAAAATCATGGCAATAGACCCGCCATTTGTTTAATGCATGTCATTATTTCAATAAAGCTTTATTATTATTATCAGATTGCTTGTGTTTTTAGCGTTAGGTATGTTCATTGTTCATCTTCAGTTTTATAGATAGATGATATGGGTAACAATACCTTCCAGACAAGATTAGTTACCTACTTCATCAGGATTAAATGAATATATTAATAATATAAGTCATTATTTATGTATATTTTCATGGAGAAAGTCCGCGGGTATTTTTAGTCACTTATTCAAAGTCTTATTGTAGCATAGCGTGTAAATAAAAACATTATGTTATATTTCTCTCGTCGATTTCTATAACGTGTTTTCACAGTCTTTACGACGTTGACGTTTCATAGTAATTTTAATTCTCCGTATTTAATTTTGCATTTGAAACATCCGCTCCCGATTGGGTTATGAAATTTGATAAAATACCTACTTAACACATATCATTTAGTAATTGTGAACCTCGCATACCGAATGTATAAATTTTTAATTTCAATTTTGCACTTTATTCACAATATTTAAGGCTCCCGACCCAACTATGACGTCACGGTCATTTCCCACGGCATTAAGGTTCAAAATCGCGTGAACAATCGCATGCTAAAATGGCAAAAATAGCGGTTTTTTTTTCATTTTTTGGGTTCATTTCGCGTCTATTAAAAAACCAGTACAAAAAAACTCTGACTTTTGAGATTCGGGAAACTAGTTTCCGTCTTTCGAAAAAAATCACAGGTGTTTTTCACCTTTTTTTGAGAAATCTATATACAAGGTATAGAAAATCTTTTTTATGGTTATTCCCTAGATAAATGTTCAATACATCTACACTATTTTGTTCCAAAGCATATTAAAATTTAGTAACGGTTATCGAGATATAAGTTCTCCCGTTTTTAGAAATTTTTGAAATGTCAGTATGCACAGTGCACACTCTTAATCTAACAACGATGATTTTTGAATGGTTTTTAATCCTTGTTTGTTTTTGCTTCAGTCGCGTACATTTATTTTACGGCTAATGCTAGGAGTTTTAATAACGCTTTTAGTTACGTGCAACCGTCCATTGGATTTTGGAAGTGATAATGTCAGCGCCCAGCACGGCGCACACACGGACAAAATGCCATATTACGGCGACAAAAATCGGAAATACACTTTCTTCACACCAATCAGAAATCCTTTAAAAACATTTTTTATAAACCATTCCATAATACTGCATATCAATTTTTGTTGTCAATCCATCAGAATCGCCTGCACACACGCGTAAAGTCGACTTAACATTCTCACGACCGATACCGAATAATTACGCTTGATAATTGACGGACTTGTAATGTTCGTATTATTTCTCCAGATCAAAATATTTAAACCTTTTAAAGTGGATATTGAAGCGTCAGGTATGTACTTTAATCTGAAATTTTATAAAATAGTTGCATGTAGTATAAATAATATGTATTTTAATAAATGCTAGTTTTGTTATAAGAAAATATTGAAATATTAACTTCGGCTAGAGTTATACAAAGGAGTATTGCGGGGTATTGCGATTAATTTTTAACAGTTTGGTAAAATATCTTATACTCTATTTGGAAAAGTAAATAACTTTTCCTACTTTTTCCACCTTTTCGGTAAATCGTGTAAACTGTTTGGAGATAGTGGTGACGACCCAGCTCCTAGTTTTTGTGGTGGTGATGTTTAAGTTATAGGTAATCAGAAGTCTGATAAGGGTATTAATGATCAGGAAGATGACGACGATACAGATGTAGAATAATAAGCTCAGTAATTCAAACAGAATACATAAATAATATCAAATAAATTATTTTATTTTCTAATTGGAAAATGATGAGTGACCGCTATACCCCCACCTACCCCAAGTGTATGTTTTATGAAAGATAATTGTTAAAAAACGTCTTTATAAAATATTCCTGATCAGAATATCAATCAAAATCATACTTAATATTTTTGTCGTCGTAATGTAGTACTTTGTCCGTGTGTGCGGCGGTAAATAATCTGCTGGAATATTGAAAGACGAGTGATTGATTATAAGGATCAATTTCGTAGCAGATGTGACGCAGCACGTTTGAGGTATAGGGTTTTGATACATATCGTAACTTGCAGCGTCTATGATGTTATATTATGTTGGTTCATTCCATACTGAACAGCTTTATCTGCTAAGACTATTCAGAAAACGACTTCTGCACAACGTAAGCTGTACCTATTTATAATCATCTGGCGAAGCAGAAACTACCTGCTACTGTTACTACTACAGGTAGCCCTGCTTCTGCGGCTACAACGACTATCGAAGTACCTATTTCCCCCAAAAGTGATATTTTTATGTACCAACATAAAGTCACTCATCTCTCTTCTTTCTTCAAAAATGCACCCGGGCTCGAAGGGTACGTAGTAAGTCATAGTCTCATTTTATGGATGTTTTGTCAACTTGCGCCTGAGTCCATACGAATATAATAATATACAGGATCATCGAAAAAGTTTTGTTTGACGTACGATGTAATGCGTTAACGCATGCGCAGAATGGCTGCCAGTCGACAAACCCAACAGTCGCTTTTTTCAACCGCCTTGCAATTTAATGGTGATCTTGCAACTGTAAGCGTTACGTATTGTGGTTCGCCAAGTCAGGGTCAATTGTCAGTATACAGCGGCTCTTTGCAGAAGCTTATTAAGCTGAAACCGTACCTAATAGAGAAACAGGCAGCGTGGAAAAAAACACTCAACTGGCCGACTACGAGCGTCAGAAGAGAATTTTTAACGTATCCGGAATTCTAGTTTAAGGAACCCACAAAAATCAATTTCTTGGCCAAATTACAAAAACAACAATTAGAAATTGCAAAAAAAAATGTACTGTGCTCTGCGTTGCATAATCAAATTGAAATATTGGACGACGTAGATAGTTAACGCCGGTTGGCTTTCTCCGCTAAGCAGCGAAATTAGTCCCAAAAAATTGAAAAAAACGCAATTTTTACCATTTAATCATGGGACTGTTCATGAGATTTTGAACCTTAATGCCGTGGGAAATTACTGTGACGTCGCGTCGTAGCTGGGTCGGGAGCCTTAAGAGTATGCATACCGACATATCAAAAATTTCTAAAAACGGGAGACCTTCTATCTCGACAACCGTTACTAAATATTCTTCGGAACAGAGTAGGGTAGATGCATTGAACCTTTACCTAGGGAATAACCGTAAAAGATTTTTTATATCTTGTATAGATTTCTCAAAAAAATTTTTTTAAAACAACTCTATACTTTTTTCTGAAAGACGGAAACTCGTTTCCCGAAAGTCGCGGGGTAAATTTTTTTTGTACTGATAATATGCATAAAAATCTAGGGAATAACCGTAAAAGTTTTTTGATAGACGCAAAATTAACCCCGAAAAATGGAAAAAACCCTATTTTTACCATTTTATCATGCGATTGTCTCGCGATTTTGAACCTTAATGCCGTGGGAAATGTCTGTGACGTCATTAGCGGTGCCAAGCCCTTAAAGGCAATCCACACGATAGCGGGTGATTTATTTCTATAAATCGTATAAACGTTTTTTTCCTTCTACAAGCCTTCATTCGAAAGGAATATGTAAAAGTACATTGTATTGTATTACAAATACAAATATTTATCGACAAGTAATGTGTGTTTATGTTGTTCGCTAGTCGCTAGTCGCTACACATGTCCGTTGTTTTCTTTATCAATAAATGTGTATTGGACAGTTTGTAAAGGATTAGATGTATTTCGCTGGAATCTTTATCGTAATTCGTGATGTTTTTGTTTGTGTCTATTATACTCGTATATTTTTTTACAAATATATGTGAGTAAATTGTTATTTCTAAATATGCAATAGGACATTAATATCACTTTTTTCATTCAACCTCCACCCTCCCAGCCTCCCAACCCCCTACCTATACCTGGGGTTGTTTGGAGGGCTACTATTAATCTTTTCGATACCAAAAGCTGTGGATACAACAGTTATATCATTTTTTTCTTTCCACCCCATCCATTTATTTATTCCTATGGATGTCGACTCGTATTACTATTAATCTTTTAGATACCACAAGCTAGATGGATTCGACAAAAATCGCTTTTTTCATTCCCTCCCTCCTTACGAGGTGCCCCCCACCCCCATACGAACCATCCTTGGGGCAAGCACAACAATTTGCTAATGTTTCATCTCAATCGGATGTACGGTGTAGGAGTCTATATGCGACAAAGAAAAGGCACTTTATTTTATATGTGCCTATCGACGTATTACTCTAATGTAGAATATATGCACAGCAACATCTGATTGTAATAATTAGCGTGTGATTGTTTCCATCTTTCTGTGACTTAATAAGATCTGATAGTTTGTCACATTTGTATGATGTACTGTTATAGTAGTATATTATCCTGTACTGTGCCTAAAGGGATATTTGTGTATAAGAAACCTTTGCCTATATCTTGCCTAATAGACAAGTTCAACAGAACTGGGATGTTCAAATACCAATATTTCATTCTAAGCACTGGATTAGTGGACTTCTAATCGTATTATAAATCAAGAAAATGTCTTTGTACGTTAGTCTCTACCCGGAATATCATGTTCTTTATAATGTATAGTTGGTACAACCATACTCCACCCGTCTGCGGATCATATCTAATATATTCTTATATATGTAGAGTTGTTATTATATAAAATTCTGCTACATATTTGGAAATCCATTACGGTAATTACGTCACGCACCTTGCAATCTTTACAGCATTAGTTTCAGTTTACAGATCTTCCGAGTAGGCACTTACATTTTATTAATCTTACAGTAACTAATAATAAATTGTCTTCAAAAAGTTTACAGAAAATGTATTTTTTGTTTGCAGGTGAGAAAACAACCAGCATGTTTAGAGATACTTGGGAAATGTTC
Source organism: Ceraclea dissimilis (assembly GCA_963576895.1). Taxonomy (NCBI): domain Eukaryota; kingdom Metazoa; phylum Arthropoda; class Insecta; order Trichoptera; family Leptoceridae; genus Ceraclea; species Ceraclea dissimilis. The sequence goes on from OY756360.1 coordinate 10,083,719, forward strand.
ATAATCTGTGGATGCGGGTATGTATATTTATTTTAATTCAATTTTTAAATTTTTAATTCAAGTGAGAGCCATAAATAAAACTATAGAATAACATCAGTTTGGGCAGGGATATGTTTGGCAGACCGCTTTGTATTATCAGACTGCGTGAAAGTACCTAAATCTGATACGGCTTCTGCAACAGCTGTGAAATAATAAATTTAAAATTTGGTCTCCAGACTTTTATTCCGAATAAACGCACCCTACATTACCCGCCTGTTCATAATTTCCGGGTCAGAATTCAGACCTTCCGGTGAATATCAATTACCTACGCAATTTCTTTTAAGTAACATTGTGATTCAGGATTTCTGAATGCCTTCTGAACACGCGCTCCTCCTTTTAATTATAATGAATCACTGTCACACGCTTTACTTCACATTAGACGTCTTAGTTATTTCTTTGTGTATCTAACGTTTTATTTAAATTTTTCTATTTATGTCATCTTCTGTACACCTATATTTGCGCTGTGCCTTTTGGCAATTGTGCAAAAAAATAACAGAATTGCAAAGTCATCGGTAGTAGTGCTAAAGTATGGTCGTTTTTATATTTTTTTAGCTACATTTGCTTATCGTTTAGCTTAGCCTCATTGTATGTATATCGTTTGGCATAGGAGAGACCAGAGTCAGAGATAAGGTTCGTGAGAACTCAGGTATTGAAGTACCTTCGGAGACAAGTTGTGAATGTCTTCCATATTATTGTTAAGGGCATGGCACCAGGAATGACGTCTCAGACATTTCCCACGGCATTAAGGTTCAAAATCGCGTGACAATCGCATGATAAAATGGTAAAAATAGCGTTTTTTCCATTTTTTGGGGTTAATTTTGCGTCTATCAAAAAACTTTTACGGTTATTCCCTAGATTTTTATGCATATTATCAGTACAAAAAAAAATTTTTACTCCGCGACTTTCGGGAAACGAGTTTCCGTCTTTCGGAAAAAAGTACAGAGGTGTATTTAAAAATTTTTTTTGAGAAATCTATACAAGATAAAAAAAATCTTTTACGGTTATTCCCTAGATAAAGGTTCAATGCATCTACCCTATTTTGTTCCAAAGCATATTTAGTAACGGTTGTCGAGATAGAAGGTCTCCCGTTTTTAGAAATTTTTGAAATGTCGGTATGCATACTCTTAATCAGGACTTGCTTTTAAATATAAATTGACCGAACAAATTACCCCTTACTATAAATACCGACCAATTAACGTATTAGAAAATGACACAGCAAAATTATACTGGAATCGGGACATAATTACTGGCAGAATTATACCAAATAACAGACCTGATTTGACTTTAACGATTAAATCGACAAAAAACGACTTTTCCGATCGACGTTTCAGTACCAAATACACAAAATTTAAGACAAAAACACACAGACAAAATTAGTAAATATACAAATTTGGCTGAAGAAATACGGGATATGTGGCGTCAAAATTCAGTAAGGGTGGTTCCGGTCATAATTTCATCTACTGGGGTCGTACCAAAAACATTACATAAAGCAATAAAAGATTTAGATTTGGGGAAAAATATATACAAGGAATGTCAAAAATCGATAATAATCAGCACTTGTTCGATAGTACGAAAATTTCATAACAATCCGTCATAAGCACAAATTCGATAGAAAGCAAGGTACTTGGCTTCTGCCCTTCCTTGCTTTCTTATAGTACCGGCTTGTAAAAAAGCTGAGATGTGTGGAGAATAATAATAATAATAATAGCCCGTTGCCGAGTATGTCTCCACTCAGAAGATTTGCTGTTAGGTTGTTATTGGTCCTGCCGACGATGCCATTGAAGGTGACTGTAGATTAGGGTGCATCACCTGATGTATGAAAAAAAATTTTTTTTTGAATCTCGAATAGCCCTAGTGCGGAAAAGTTGCAGTTTACTAAGAGTGTTAACCACACCAAATATTAGCTTCCTAGAAGTCCATCTTGAGGTTCCGCAACGACCTTGAAGTTTTGAAAAAAATGAAAATTTCCATAAATTTCTAATATGTGCAAGGTCTTATAAAAAGCATTTTTTCTAAAGTATTTAATAATATTTTTACTTAGGAATGCTCAAAAATGATAAAACAACACTAAAACAGCAATAAATTCATTATAAACAATTGCTTTAGAATAATAATCTATATTGAAAACATACTAAAAAACATGCTTACAAAATAAGTAACAACATTTTATAAAGAAACACTTACGAAGTAAATGGGGCGAGTAAAATCGTTTTCGCGATTGTTTCTGGTTTAAGTTTGTGCACATTATTATAAAGTTGTCCAAATTATACTGTTTTGAACATATCAAGTAGGTATTTTGGAATGTATAGTTAAGTCTAAATGTTGTACTGCAATTAAAATACTCTACATCGATTTTATGAAAAAGTGTACATATTATCGTTGCAATTAGGGAATCCAATCCCGCATCAAAATCGTGATCCCGCAAGCCTGCGGGATTTGGGTCATCAATCCCGCGGATCCCGCGGGATTTGCGGGATTGCGGGATCACTCGATTTTAGTTGAAAACTAGGTATTTACGGGGTTATTATTTTTTCGTGTGGCTTCTGCCACCGTTAAGCACCGGAAACGTCAGCAGATAAGAGAATTATGCTATCTGTTATATACAGGAGACATGTACCCTACAGAACAACATCCAGGCTTCCAAGCCATTCCAGGGCATTGGGTGTGGCATTGTGGATATCTGCATACGTTCCAGGGAATGCTCTTAGAAGACAGTCTTCGACAATGTGCTTGATGGATTGCACTGGCTCTCCTCAGTCACAGGCAGGAGAATCTCGCATGTGCCATCTGTGGAGCATTTGAGCACATCGTCCATGCTCCGTGCGGATTCGGTTTAAGGTTACCCATTGACGCCGCCTCGGGAGGTCAAAGCCGGGTATCGGTACCCCCACCCCCTGCACCAGGCCTCGGGAGTCAGGATTGGAAGCTTCCCAGTCCTCTCTCCGTGGGGCACGACCATCGAAGCCACTCCCCATTAAATGAGTAGCAGCCGCGTGGGCCGGCTTTTTGGATGAGAGTCGGGGGATGAAAGGTGTTGGTACATCCTGGTGCAGGGGCAGAGATTGGTTTTTCCTATATTTAGTCCACTCCTTATGAGTTGCTTCGAGGCGACGGATGGGCGGTGGTGGTATATTGCTAAGTACGGGGAGCCATTCGGTCGGGGTAGACTTCACAGCCCCCGCAATCAGTCTCATGGTGTTGTTGAGTCCCGCGTCCAGTTTATGGGTGAGAGCGCTGTTCACCCACACAGGTGCAGCACACTCTGCGGCAGAATATACCGGAGCCAGTGCTGATGTTCGAAGCGTATAGTATGCTGATGCTCCCCATGTTCATCCGGCTAAATTGTGAATTATATTATTTCTAGTTTTGACTTTGGCCTTTGTGTTCTCTATGTGTTCTCTACGGAGTGAGAGATAAGGAAAAACTCTTCTTTCAGTCATACCTTGATAATGGATGCCATCCAACAGAAATTAACAATGACAGATTCACAGCAGCTCCTACTGCATTTGGATTTAGAGAATATCAATGATCTGCCTAACAGTGTTGAAGAGGATGATTTTATTGCAATGTTTGAGGATGATACATCGCTGTTACTAAAAGACAATATTCCAAATAAAAAGGATGTATCGATGAAGACCTTGAAATTAAACGGGGTGAAAAAATGAACGGGGTGAGGCGGTGGTTTAGTGACAATGATCTTGCATTAAATATCACGAAGACGGGTGATATTCACTTCTCTGTTAAGCGACCATTGGGGGTGGATTCAGTGATGGACATACTTTCTGGTCAATCTTCAGAAAGAGTTGACAAAAATAAGTTCCTTGGATTAACATTGAAGGGAAATCCCGCGGGATTAAGGCCCTCTACATCCCCGGGTAGCTCAGGCGCATTAATAGCAACCTCTTTACCCGCACTTCTAGGCAAATCTTATGGATTACAAATAGACCGAACGCTTCAGTGGTCTCCGCACATTGAGGTACTTTGAAGGAAGTTAAATTCGGCTATATTTGCTATCAAAAAATACGCTCACCTGTGGACTTGATGCTACAAAGTCTGTATATTACTTATGCTTCTACAGAAATATGTCCTATGTCTAGGTGAGGGGGGCTGACGCATGTTTTTATATTGCAGAAACGAGCAGTGAGAACCATGCTGGGTATGAATCTCAGAGATTCCTGTCGAGATTCCTTTAAGGAACTCCTCACCAGTCCCCATCATGCCCAGCATCTCCATATTAGAGTGTTTATACATAATACTTTCCTGAACTCAGATTACCACAACTCCAATACTAGGTCAAAAGACAACATAAGACCTATAAGGCACAGACTAGCAAAAATGTCTAAAAGCTTCGTGTGTCTCAGTGTGTAGATGCTAAACCTGCTTCCCGGAGAGTTCAAATCGTTGGATGATACAGCCTTCCGCGGAGGGGTGAAGAAGTACCTACCTCGTTGCTAAAGTATTTTGCTCAATTAACGATACTTTAAAACGATTGATTTTTACACTCTGATTAGCATTGATCTGATAATACAGAATTAGGAATAGTACCTCTTATCTTCCTAACTTAATGTCTGATAGTGATTAGGTATGATACTTTTTTTATTTTTTTGTTTACGATATGAATTGTAGTAATGTTTGTGCTGATAATTGTAAAAACTGACGACAGGTGCCTGGATGGGCCTACGAACGATGGAAAACAATATACTTTTTCAATCCCGCAAACATGCGGGATCCCGCATAACTAATCCCTCATTTCTAATCCCGCGCAAAAATGCGCGGATCCAGCATTTGCGGGATCCCGCGTTTGCGGGATTGGATTCCCTAGTTGCAATCGCGAAGTGATGAACCAATTGAACTTAAAAATTCATAGGCTTCAGTTATTTCACCATTTAACTAAATATATAAGCGCCATAGTTTCCATGTACTAGACAAATTAAACCATCGAACAAATCACCCTACTTATTTTTCTATATAGTAAAATAATCCCTCCTCTTCAAGCGCATCACAATCAATAACTGTTAGATGTTGTAGAGATATATTTTCAGTTTCTAAATTTTGTGCGATAGCCTACCGATAGTTATATCTAGTGCAAATCCAGTTTCAGGTGTAATATGTGTTATATTATCACTCCCAGGTTTGCGAATCAATGAAAAATGTTCCTCGATTAATACATTTTGTAAAATTTTCCAATATTTATTTGATTATTTAATTCGACTAATTATTAATTTTATTCGAGCATCAAAAAATAATTCATAAATCTGAATATTTCGTGGGTATTTATACCATAGATTTATAAGGTATGTACTCGGATACTTAATATAAAAGTCTATGGTTTATACCGAAGAGCACAGGGCAACATGCTTTTGTATCACACATTATAACAGACCAAAACCAGCTCTATCAGAAACTTTATACCTATCACGATTAATGATTAATTCTGGTGTATAATAAAAGCATTATCCTGTCGAAATTATTTTAATAGTTTTTTGTTTGTAGTAGAAAATATCATATTAGGTATTTTACGATCAGATGAATCTAATAATAAATTGCTGTCAGTAAATACCATCCAGGTGTTCTTCTTTCTATTTTCTTATCTTCATTCTTGTCACCATTGACTATTTTCCTTTTCATAGGACCCCTTTGGTCTTATAAAAATAATTTTCCCTTTAATGACACGTTTAAATCTTTGGAGCACAGGCATGTGATCCTGCATTTACATAAAGCTTCATCGAAAAGTTAAGAGCTAGATTAATGAAATTTACTCACCCTATGTTAGAAGCTCTCAGATGTTTCTCGGCTTTTAAAAGAGTTTATCGTATTTTTATACCTCAAATGAAAATTATTGGTCATTGATCTAACTCTTGTTTCACAGAGAGTTAGAGATGAAGCATTCTTCCGTATATATAAAGAAATACTGTCACCAAGTATGTATTTGGGGGTACTGGTCTCCAAATGGAGGGTCATGGGTTCCATGTATTGATTTCCAAGTTATTATTTAATACTCATAACACTTTAATACGTGATCATACGTAGGTAACACATTTTCTTTGAAAATTCAAAAGTTCCTATTATTGGGCATTTAGCTGTCGAGTATACATATTATAATTATTTTTTATGTAAAAATAACAATATTTAAAACGCTAAATATGCACTTTGGGCATCTACTGCTACCTACTATCAAAGAAATGTATAAATGTTACACCTCCGCTAAGATAAAAAAAGTACGAATTTTCATCGATTTCCTGGTCAATATTTTTTCAGAGAAATAAATATTTTTGTGGGAAAAACTATAAAAAAGAGTACATACACTATTTTTATTTGTTCGTAACTCAAAAAAATCATGGAAAAATTCTAAACAGTATTTGAAAATTAATTTTAAAAAAAGGGCGTTTTCATCATTTTTTCCCAACATAAATGCGCGTTGCGGAACCTCAGGACATTTTTTTTAATTTTTTTAAAGATGATTTTTATTCATTTGAGACCCAAATGCAACCTTTTGGAACTAGGGAAGGTCGGATTGCCCAAGAAAAGGAAAACGGCCCACCCTACTGTAGATGGCGATTCTGGACAAGCGAACTCTGTCGCACTTTGGTCTTGGCTGAGGCAAATAATGAAAATACGATGGTACCACAAAATCACTAACAAGGAGATTCTGGACAGAGCGGGCTGACAGGGCATGGGTGCTTCCTAATTCCCGCTTCCAAACTATTTGAGCATTCAATTGGGTAAGATACAATTAAAAATTTACGCTTTATCAAGAGCTGTAGAGTTCAGAAAATAATGGACAACGAGATGTACAAAATTGCTGGAAACCAATACGCAGGATTGAAACTGAAAAAGAAGTAGACATCTTACGAGGGTGGGCTGGAAACTTTGTAATCCTGATAAAAAAATGTATCGGAGTATGATTGGATCTTCATTATCTTAAAATGTAATCCTTTAGAAATTGAATGCACTTTTGCCAGCCATATCTGAACCCTTGACTGTTTCACTCTAAAGAAAACATTGAATATTCGTTGTTCTAGCGTTAAATGTGTCTTCGATACCACACTGGTTGATGCATTAGCTACTGATTTTCTCATTTTTTATTATTAAGATTTCAATAAAGATAATGGTAATATCCGTCAATTGTGAGGGCAAACATTCTAAAGGCTCTTTGTAATATTCATAATCTGAAAATACAGGCCGATAAAATTACCACAGGATTGAAAGCAAATAATACTTTAAAGTTGTTGTTTTCTGAAAAGTTGAACGTTCATCCATTACTCTCTATTCTATTCACAAAAGACGTCTATATTATGTAATACATGACATAGGTACCGCATGAGAGCACTCTGAAATCATCTTGATATTCTTTCAGCATTCGCTCGGTTCCTCTTGTCGCACTCCTTTGGGAGGCACTTGATTTAATGAGGTCGTCAGTTGTCACAACAAATATTATTACGTATCTTTTGAATCCCAGTTATTTCTCCCATTGACATGTTGTATCTATTCATTCTGGTTATGCTAATAAATTCAGTACAATTATTTTATTTTGTGTTGCATTCTTTGAATGTCCCATTATTGTGGTAGTTTGTTTTCAACAGGCAATTGTATTGTCTAATCTCTGGGAATAATTTTCTTGTAGAGCAAATGTTTGTAAATAGCAATGTACCTACATTAACATCAATTTATTTATAAAGTTGTAGGTAGGTACATTCAAATTTGTCATACAAACACAGTATCGTTATATTGCATAGATCGTATTAAAAGGAACATCTTTTGGGAGAAGCTTATATCGCATATAAAAAGAAACGCAGAAAATAGTGATGGTCACTTTTCTGGATCATCTCGAAAACGGGGAAAGACCTATCCAACGCATTCTCTTTCCTATTTGAAAATCCAAAACTGACCTCGGATGCAGCTACTTTCGGTTGGTATAGATTTAGATTTAGAGGACTTTGGGAACTTTGAGAACTCGTCACATAGGTTCGATTGTTTATCCAACTTTTAAAATGTCGTGTCCCATAAAAAAAATACGATTAGAATCACGCGGTCCACCTAAACAACATAACATAAATATGTCTCCTTCATTATTTTGTTCTATAAAAACCACTACCTCCCCAAGGAAGTTCACATAAAATCATGTGGATGTAGACACCTCTCTCTCTCCTGTTGAGGAAAAATCTGTAATGTATTTTCATCTGCGCAATGCAGAAAAATCCAGTTTAATACCTAAAATAATTTAGGTAAATCTCCAATTATACCAACTACCTAATCTAAAATCACAAACGCCTTTCATTTCATATGTTTGTTATTTTATCAAGTGTTATACGTCATAATTTTAGCAGCGGGCTCTAAGACTAGAATTATCAGTTCTATTACCAGGTTCATAATTTGTTATTTATTCTGCATCCTATCAGTACCTAATCTTTACTTTGTTATGATAAAATGTTGCAAGACTAGCAAGAACTTTGCAATCCAGTCATGCAAGACTCTTGGTCTCGCGCACACGGTCTTGGTCTTGCAGCGAAAAAGCAGTCTTGGTCTTGTTCTTGCAAGTCTCGCAAGACCAAGACCGATTTTGCTCATCACTACTTATTTTTGTCAACTGTTTCTAAAGATTGACCAGTATGCCCATCACTGGATCCACTCCCAGCGGTCACTTACCAGAGAAGTGAATTTCACCCGTCTTCGTCATATTTGATTCGTGACCGTTGTCACTACCCTCTAACCCCGTTAATTTTTTCATCCCGCTCAATCTCAAGGTCTTCATCGATGCATCCTTTTTATTTGGAATATTGTCTTTTAGTAACAGGGATGCATCATCCGCGAACATTACAATAAAATCATCCTCATCAACACTGTTAGGCAGATCATAAGAAACAATAATGGGCCCAGTATACATCCCTGTAGTACCTACTCCAAATAATCCAAATCCACATGCAGTAGGAGCTGTTGTGGATCTGACATTGTTGATATCTGTTAGATGGTATGACAAAAATGATGGTATCAAGGTATGACAAAAAGAAGGGTTTTTTCCTTATCTGGAACCCATAAACATCCAGTTTTCCATTCGAATCGAGTGATCCCGCAAATCCCGCGGGATTGATGACCTCAATCTCGCAGGCCTGCGGGATTGGATTCTCTATATGTAACGTATTATTTATTTTAATTTAATGGAATACCTATGTCAAATCTACATTACTTTTTTGTGTTTTTGGTACATACCTAATTGATTTTCATTTTCGTTTATAATTATTACTAGCTGTATTGCCCGGCGTTGCCCGGGTAATACAGCTAGTCACATCCTATACTAATATATCTGGTTATTATATAACTTTTCCTTTGCAATATGCTATGCGATGTCGAGATGCTTTTAAAATATGAAATATGATATTATACTCGTATACTCGTAATGATGTTCAGGTTGCGTGCATTAAGTACTATCTATCGATAATTTTATTGTGCTTCAACCTGAAATTGAACACTGATGAAAACTTTTTAGATTTGATCGAGTAAAAGAACATGAGATGTTTTAGTAGTAGGTAAGTAGTTAGCAAGTGGAAATTGCTCAAAGGTAATACAGTCTTTGATCGTGCGTCATTATTATTTTGTCTATTTATTCAGAATTTTGCATATTTCGACTAAAATCGACTGATCGTTCATATTGTTTTTTTTTTCAATATTATTAACTGTATTTGCGGCATTAATAGGTATCGAGTATAGTGAGTAGTGAGTACCTACTACATATACATTAACGAAGATCCTCGAAGACAGTCGGCCGTATTCGTAAACCATGGGGAACAAACTCTACCAAAAGTTTGAAAACATTTTAAACAGCAACTCTGGCTATGAATCTTTATGCCAAATCAATAGATTTATTAACGGAACAGGGGATGATTGGTAACGTTTCCAAAAAAAATGTTGGTATTTAGTTGAAAATGTAGTGAATAAAATATGTAATTAAATAAAATAACGTTATTTTGTAGTATTTATTTAGATTTATGTGGCATATTTTGGTATTTTTCGTGATTTTGTCGCATTTTTCGAGCATTTATGATGCATATTTGCATGCATATTTCAGCCATTTTAAGTTGCATATAATCCGGTCTCTAGTCATTATGAACAATATAGGTTTTTTCACATCCATATACCCGTGTTATTTATTGTCGGATTTCGATGAAAAAAATATATTATATAGATTGAATTTTAACGAAGCGCATTATAGAGCAATATAATTAATATACTATATAGTTTCTTGTAAAAAATAAAAATTGTAAACGTCGTTTTTCATCATTTTTTTGATATTCCAAGTGATTTGTCCGTCGGAATTAAATATAGAATTAAAATAGGAGAAAGTAGTCAATGACAAAAATAATCCTTGCTAAATTCTCTACAAAAAATGTTAAGTCAATTTTTTCATACCCGCAATAGCCGGTCCAAAACCGAAATTCATTTAAAAAACTAAAAAAATGAATTTAAACTTAATTGGTTGAAAATTGATAAGAGCTACAGGAAAATAGTTAGAGAACGAATTAATTACCATAGTCTTAGCTACAAAACGAGCTATAACTTATTTTCATACATCAATTTATTTAGGAGTTATTGCAATAAAACTCAGTGACGAAAATTCTTAAAATTTAGTTTTTCATGAAATAACCAGCGATATAGCGCCGCAGGCCAAATATTTTTTTCCACAAAATGTTAGTGATAATGGGTGGAAGAAAGTTAAAGAAAAAAAATAAAAAAAAAAATTTTTTTTTTAAAAATATCCTGTTTTTCGACCGGCCATTACGGGTAAACTACTAGTCCTATGAAAAAATTGACTTAACATTTTTTGTAGATAATTTAGCAAGGATTATTTTTGTCATTGACTACTTTCTTCTATCTCTTACCATATTCCTACAAAATGCGAAAAACCGCGAAGAGGGACCTTTTCGGGGGGGGGGCAAGGGGGGTTGCGGCAAGATTTTGATAGGCAACCCTAGTGCGATGTAAAACCCTATTGGTAAGCTATCATTTGTACCACATTTCGATCAAAAAACAGATACGTCATAAATTAAGCAGCGGGCTCTCGGCCTAGTTTGATCGAATGTGTCGGATCGGATGTCGTCGTCAATATTACACTCTTCGGCATTACAGCGTTCAGCCTTTGCGTCGAAGAGTGTACACAGAAATACGATGTCTTTTATAACTCAAATTATTGGGAACTCTTTAAGGGCTTGGTACCAAGAATGACGTCACAGTCATTTCACGGCATTGAGGTTCAAAATCGCATTGAACAATCGAATGATAAAATGGTAAAAATAGCGTTTGTTCCAGTTTTCCGGGTTAATTTTGCGTCTATCAAAAGAATTTGACGGTTATTCCCTAGATTTAAATGCATATTATCAGTACAAAAAAAAATTTACTCCGCGACTTTCGGGAAACGAGTTTCCGCCTTTCGGAAAAAAAGATCAGAGGTGTTTTTCACATTTTGTTTTGAGAACATGATATATTAACGGTTATTCCCTAGATAAATGTTCAATGCATCTACCCTATTTTGTTCCAAAGCATATTTAGTAACGGTTGTCGAGATATAAGGTCTCCCGTTTTTAGAGATTTTTGAAATGTCGCTATGCATAATCTTAAGGGTTCATTCTTGTATTTTACAGGGTGATTGGTTCCGCTGTTCAGATATTTGGAGAAGTGATAGCGGATGAAATAATATGAAAAAAAAAAATGTTTTGTGGATGCATACCCAAAAATCAACCATTTTGGAGATATTTTGAAAATCGAGGAGTGTGAAAATTTCTCATTTAGGTTTTTTGCCAATAACTCTCAAATTACTAACTCGATTTTGACAAAACCAACGACAAATCATAGTAAATAATGCGTTCATTGAAACTTTTTATTCATCCTCTATAACTTCACCAAATATTTGACATACGAAACCAATCATCATACATAATACATATATTTGATTTTTTTATCGAAAAGTAATTTTTTTTTTTTTCAAGTTCGTAGCATAGTATGTTTTATTTTGGGTTACAGTCTAATAGCACGATTATTCAGGTTATTCATAATTCTAGAATACGGAGTTTTATGACTGTTAAACTGAAACTAAACTTAAAATTTATTTATTATTACCTTGCGGGGTAAGCAGAGCGAAAAGATCGCCAGCCTTTCCTATCCTTACACACACTTTGTGCTTCCGTCACATTCATACAATTTGTCATACACACTGCGATTCCTTTTACCCTCCGTCCTTGAGAATCTGGTCTACACGGTTGAGCCATGTTGTTCTTGAACGACCGCGCTTTTTTACACCTCTTATTTCTTCCAGGTATATTTTCTTTGTTATCCTTTCGTCATTCGCTCTCTCTGCATGTCCCAACCTTCTCAACTTGTTCACATTCATTTTAGTCACGAAATCTGTTTCACTCAACTCTATTTATTCATTTCTTATCCTATCTCTCAAAGTTTTCCACACATTCTTCTCAACGATCTCATTTCGACAGCATTTATACCTGATTATTCCTTCTTCAGCCATGTTTGATGCCTCGCTCTTATACATCAGTGTTGGGACCAAAAAGGCGTTGTGGACCAGTTTCTGATTGTTTACTAAGGTCATATTTCGATATTCTGGTCAGTTGGCCTGTCACCCCTCCACGGGACATCATTGACGGGACACTCTTAATACGCCTATACTTACGAGTATAGCTCTTTGAACCTTCCATTATAAACATATTATAATTTGTATTAAAAACGTTTGCTTATAATTTATATTATTTTTGGAGATGTAAAGAACGCTGAACGAAAATCAAAGGATACTTTGAAGGTTTACAGGGGATCAATTCGTTGTAATCTACATTATTTGTAATTATTCATAAATCAAGAAAATTAAAAAAAATATCATAAATCATAATAGATCTGCCTCTGTGTGGGATGATGATGATTCGTTTCTTTGTCCCTTTCACGAACATATTTATGATTTTCATTTCAATAAATGTTGTTGAATATCGATATAAGTAAATAAATAAATCTTTGTTAGGCACATATTAGGTATACAACTAATAAATCTTGACTAGAAACAGTAGTGTGCCGAAGGAGACTCTTTTTCAAAAGCAATGTACGAGTTTGTTTCATAGTTATCGTCTGTACGTAATAATATGTATCGTACATTTGTAAAACATTCATTGCTACGGTAAGTGTAACGTGAATCATGCAACCACGTAACTGACGTAACCTGGCAGCCACTATTGTTTCTGCTATGCTGTGTCAGCAGGCAATTAGTAATGCTTTGTAATTATTAACGAACAGTACACACTTTACGACATAGACTTTTAGTCTAGTGCAAAATGTGCAGGAAAGCATTTTGGGTTTGTGTATACAAGCCCAGATCCTTTTTTAAAAATAAAATAACTAGACTATAAAAGGTCTCATATGGACATTGGACATGATTGGTTGAATGTTTGATCTTGTCAGTTAGAACCTTGTTGTCCTCGCCTGACGAAATACTTACTCCCCCCATACTTTTACTATGAATCCATACTTTCTAATATTTTGTGAATATTGACAGTAACTTGGTAACTAAGTTCAACCCCTGATAACGATTTGTTCCGTCCATAATCCGAAATTATTATATTGCATTGTGAACAGTAATTGAATATTGTCGAAATATATGTGAAGATACTTGGTCGGTCGCTGTGGTTCAATAATAACATGAGATCATTCTTCGCTTTAGCTCTTCGCCGATGCGAGCTTCCGCTGTTTTTATCGTGACATGTTATTTTCTCCTAGGACTCTATGGGCCGGATGTACTTATTTCTGTAATATCTATAATACTCACAAACAACGATTCAACTTCTCTACAATGGAAATGTTTATAAGTCAAGGGGACGAATATTTTCTAAATTACATTTTTTTTTTCAGTTAACAATTCAGTTTTAATATTTTTTTATTCAAGTAAAAATGTCGAATATGAAATAAATGTAATTGATGTGAAATGAAAAGAAAATCGGCATTTTATAGAAGATGCTTTTTGATGATTGATGGAAAGAGTTTTTCTAAAAACTAAATAATAAATGGTGTAAGTGACAATAATTTCATCTATCTACTTTCTAAATTCTCAGCACGAAGTGCGAGAACTTGTTGTCTGTAAGTAGTAAGTACCTACCTTTTATTATTATTAGTCCTTGAATATGCAGGTTCCAATATAGTGTGCATACCGACATTTCAAAAATTTCTAAAAACGGGAGACCTTCTATCTCGACAACCGTTACTGAATATGCTTTGGAACAAAACAGAGTAGATGCATTGAACCTTTATCTAGGGAATAACTGTAAAAGATTTTCTATATCTTGTATAGATTTCTCAAAAAGAAATTTGAAAAACACCTCTGATCTTTTTCCGAAAGACGGAAAATCATTTCCCGAAAGTCGCGTAGCAAATTTTTTTTCCGTACTGATAATATGCATTAAAATATAGGGAATAACCGTAAAAGTTTTTTGATAGACGCAAAATTAACCCAAAAAAATGGAAAAAAATCGCTATTTTTACCATTTTATCATGCGATTGTCACGCGATTTTGAGCCTTAATGTCTTGGGAAAAGACTGTGACGTCATTCTTGGTGCCAAGCCCTTAAATATTAAGTTTGATTTTTCAATAACTGTTTTTACAACTTCACTTGTACGTTGTTTTATAAACAAAATATGGAAATATTACTTTTCTATTTCGTCATCAACCGCGCCTCCTTCGCTAACTAGCATAGGCTGGCCACAAACGTCCCGAAGTTCAGTTCCGGAATCGACCGTTTTGCAAAAAGGTTCCGACCAAAACCTCTTTCTGAATTTAAAATCGGGGTGACGCTGAATTCAGAGAGAGGTTTTGACCGGAACTTTTTTGCAAAACGGTCGATTCCGGAACTGAACTTCGGGACGTGTGTGGCCAGGCATATTCTGGAAACCTCCACTCATATTTTTTAGCCTCTATTCGCCTACGTTTTACCCGCCTGCGCCCTACGGATAATCATCGGCCCATCATTTGTGAGGTCGAACTGTTGAAATCCCAATGTCTATAGTATACAATACTGTATACTGCAGGTTTCATACAGGACTCCGTGAAACAATTATGTAACGTTTATTGTAGTTAGGAGATTTCACTTTATCTGTCTACCCTTTCTTTAGAAGCGGAGTATGTAGAGTAGGAGTAGGCTGATTCCATTTACTTAGTAATCTGTCGATCTACGTAACGTCTCCTGTTTCCTTTCACATAATAAATATTCGTCATCTTCTCAAACGCCCTGTAATTCTTAATCCTCTCAACACTGCCGAATCATCTCAATTTATTATATTCAGGACACAATTGCCCTAAATTTATCAACTTTATAATTATTTGACTCGGAGTATTATAATAAAGTATTTCCTAAAATGCCACTTCAAAATGCGACAGTATTTCATGGATTGGACATAGAACCTCTTTTTAAACAAATTTCATACGCGGAGGCATGACTTTGCCAACACACTTCTCAGTATTATCAGCCAGAAGAGTCTACATATTATCATTCATGATTCACATATAAACTCATCAGCCTAATAATGGGAAAAAATCACCTATCCAGATATCACGGATATCACAGGATTAGGCTCAGATGCGCGGGGCCTAAAATACAAGCATTGTGCCTGAAATATCAGTATTTAGGAATCGTCTTACAATATTGCAAGTATTAATAATGACCGATTTTTGCATTTTTATGTATAAATTTTCCGGTAAATCTATTTTTAAATTGTTTATTAGCGATTTTGGTATTATACCTGTAGCTGATAATACTAATGAGATTATATATACCGACCTAGAATGCCAAATATTTTTTATTTCACCTGCTAATTCTGTATATTTACGATTTTTTTCTGCGACGGTTGTTTGAATATTAAATGTATTTGGTACAGCGATGTCAATTAAATAAGTGATTTTAGTTTGTTTGTTATGTAAAACTACATCGGGTCTATTATGATGTATTGTTCTATCTGTTATAATTGTTTTATCATAATAGAGCCTATAATTTTGATCTTCTAAAACCGATTCCGGGTTGTATTTATAATATCAAATATTATTTAACATTGAATTTGATTAGAAAAACTGTTATCTCCTTATTGCGAATTTTTTATGTCACAAAAAATACGATTGATGCGAAAATATCAAAGCGAATATAAATGTGTACAGCGTTATGCTTTCAGGTCAGAAATACTAATAATAAATAAAAATATAATATGTATGTACTGCTTACATAATAGTACGAGTATATCCCGAAAACTTTCCTCAAACGCCAAGCACTTCAAAAATGAAACATGGGAAAATGTTTGATGCTACTCATCCCTTCTTCATAAGTTCTCGGTTCGTTATCCGTAAAGAAATATTCTGATTGAAGTGCAGATAGCATTATGATTAATTTTTCTTTTGCCAGAATATTGGTCAATAAGAAAAATAAAATATTTTCTATAATATTATCGATATCGAATTTCTTATTCTTTTTACATCCTTTTCGGATACGTCTAGGCAATGTAAGAGAATACAATTATTTAGTATATATATTCGTTTTTCTTTTTAACCCCACTCACACATCTAATTTGTTTGCCACATCCTGTAGGTATGACTCTTTCTACAAGTCAATAACCCTCTTCTGACATTATGAGGGATGCTTGAGCTACATTACGATTTTTTTTTATGAAATTCGCGCCTAACCGTGTAGACTGAACGCATTCCTAGTTCATAATATTAGGTATACCATATACCTGGGTCTAGGTAGGCTTCGTTAGTAGGAAACGCCACATGTTGAGTCTTTATAAGTTGAGTGATTCCTTGTTTCGGTACCTACGCATCTTGTATTCACTATAAAAATTAGAGTAAATTCGGAATAATATACCTACGTAATCCGGACGGTCTTCATTCTTCTCGGATTGTGTCCATTTATATGCCGTGATTTATTTTCTCTGACAGCAAACTGTGTTGAAACACTGGGAACCATTATTATTGAGAATGCTGGATTCTTCCAACTTCTATTCCAACACATTTGTACATTATTCTTAATAAATCTCAGTCAATCTCATATTGAGTCGTAAGAAAAAAGAAGTTTATTATGTACCTAGTGGATGTCTGTCTTCATACCCAAGTAGTTATAAATCTTCAAGAACTTTCGTCTTCATGAAAACATTGTGACGTATATTAGTTTGTTCTAATTTAGTGTGAATACGTCAGTGTTATTCTACAAACTTCTCTAAAATATCTGCAAACCACTGTAATTGAACAAACTTTATTATCTTAGTTCAGTTTCTTGCGAAGCAGACACATGTCGCATGTCTTAGTTTTGAAATTAATCCACAGTTTTGATTTAAATGGTTCTAAGAATACGACGTGTACCTACAGAATTCTCCATTTACGTAATGAAATTAATTATTCATTGAGGTTAAGTAATAATATTTCACGAATATTCATAACCGTAGTAATTATTTTAGAAATATATCATGAAGATTGTCCTTGTCACCATAATGAAAATGGTACAATATAAAATATCCCCAAATTAAATTTCTTGAAAGTGCGAATTCTTCTTAAACATATTGGGCAATAAATTACACTATAAGGTTTTATCGCTCGATTTAGACAAATTAATTACCTTCTAGGGAGGCTAATGTTGAAAACATGTTTATTTGTTTACATATATGTTATTTATTTGTTTTTGCGTGTTGTAGGTTAGGTAGGTAATTACTCCGTTTTTTGATATAGAGATGAAATATTTCGAAGTTTAGTCCCGTATTTACCTATAGTCTTTTATGGACCAATTGTAGACATCCGATTAAAATGTTTTAAATGCGAGAGCGAATTAATTTGTATTTTCATTACTTTTTTGTGTCATAAATATGTTACTGTTAATTGAACCAGTGGACGTGTATGAATTGTGTCCACAATTTTATATTTGTTCGTATTAATCTTCTCAACTCTCGTGTACCTTAATTTCCGAAGGGGCCTTTCCACATATCTATACATTTCAGTAGGTATAGTATTATATCTCATCGTTTTATTGTGGGACGTAGCTATTTTCATTTTACCTGGATAAAAAAAAAAAAACTTTAAACTTGGTTTCAATTTTTAGAAAATCTTTGAAGAAATATTTAAATTAAATTAGTATGGATATTTTATTAGTGTAAAAATAGTAGGTATTGCCACAATATGGTTTCTGTTTTGGGATGGCTGGCAGTAAGTGCCTCTAAATAAGCCCGCCGTTTGTTTCTTTATGCCTCATCCACATGCTGGCCGGGCGACTACATTTTTTGTGCTCATGAGTAAAAAGGCGTTAACCGACGGTTATGTACACAATCCAAGACAAACACGCCGACCACACGATTTTTTACTCATTCATACAAAACTTGTGGACGCTCGGACATCTGGCGCCATCATTATACGCAATTCAGATTATTTTATTTGACAGAAATTCTATTTTTTACTGTTACTGAAGAATTAGAATTAGATTTTTTATTAAATACTCGTACAAGAAATGTTCAACACAAGCATTTTACAACATTACTTTGAAAATAACAATTTTATATTTTTGTGAGAACATGACGTTGTTGAATATATGTGTATCTGTTGAGATATAACTACTTGTTACATGCATTTTACATATGGACATATAAAAAATATGTTCATATATATAGGTATATATATGTTCATATCATAAGACGTCGCTCTTCAGGACCAGTTTCCCGCGCCCTTGAGATGGATAAACCATGAAACGGCGCCATAAATTATCCATTAATAATAATAATAATATTTAGGTATATAGGTAGTATTTGAATCTGCTAGTAGGTATTCTTAACTGTACTTGGAAAGCCAAATCTCTTTTCTTTGGTGTTAGTTTTGATTTGAAGAAGTGATTAACAGATTATTATTTTTTATTTAGAAGTCGGCGTAAGTTTTAGTAGTTGTCCGAAAAGTATTACTAATTCAAGTGTAGCATTTAGTGTCACGGGATTTAGCTGGATTTCCATCATTTTGATAAAATATTAATGAAAAGTCACTCTCAGATATTAGCTATACGTCTAGTTAAAATAAAAGTAGGTAGGTACCCGAAAACGGGGTAATCAATTCTAATACATTATTCTGTCATTTCCTAATATTTTTCGGAACAAAGAGAGACGCAAGGCTTTTGTCATAATTTTTATGTATTATTATTTTGTATCGTAAAATAAAACATTTTGTACCTACTTCCTTTGCAATTTTTAGATTACTTTTTAAATACAAATAAAACAACTAGAGATGGACGCTGTGATGGAGACATTGAAAGAAGGAAGCTGGCTGGTACTAGGAAGAATGGTGCGCTCGGTCCGATTTTTAGTGTAGTAGCAATGTGTCTATGAAAGCAAAAGTGCTGGTACACAATGCTGTCTTGGTGCCGACCCTAATGTATGCTAGTGAGACTTGGACGTGGATGAAGAAGGACGAACCAGTGTTGAATGCAGTAGAAATGAGGTCGTTAAGAAGAATGTGTGGGAAAACGCTGAGAGATAAGATAAGGAATGAGGTTATTAGGAAAATGAGTGACTGCAAGACTAGTATTGTGACAAGAATGAAAGTGAATAAACTAAGATGGTTTGGGCATGTTGAGAGAATGAAAGATGACAGGATGACAAAACAAGATATATTTGAGTGAGCGAAGAGGGGTGAGGAAGCGCGGCCGCCCTAGACTGACCCGGTCCGATCATATCGGCCAGATCCTCAAGGATGGACGCGTTTTGAGTAAAAGGAATCGGAGAGCGTCTATGACAAATTCCATGACTGTGACGGAGGCTAGGACTGTGTGCAAGGATATGGGTGTCTGGCGCTCTGTCCTTTCTGCCTACCTTGCTAGGGACGTGGCGTGAGGATATAGATAGATACCTAAAGTGTTTTATTTTACCATAAAAAATAATAACATCTATGTACATTGTACCTACCTACCTAACGCTTTTCTACGGAGAA
The DNA here is from genome assembly GCA_963576895.1 of Ceraclea dissimilis. Classification (NCBI taxonomy): domain Eukaryota; kingdom Metazoa; phylum Arthropoda; class Insecta; order Trichoptera; family Leptoceridae; genus Ceraclea; species Ceraclea dissimilis. The sequence goes on from OY756360.1 coordinate 10,103,730, forward strand.
AGTTAACAAATTCTTAATAGTGTTGTGAACTCAAATTAGAAAACTAAATCGAATATAATATATTTTATTTGTTTGTCAAGCATTGAAAAATAATATTTGGGAAATTGACATTTCCGTCTACCGTCGCGTACCTTATGTTGGATATAAAATGAATAGGTGCAGGAGTATGAGAAAGAAAGGAACAGAATAAAAACTTATCACAAGTTTCGTGCATATTCCCTTATTTCATGTTTATTGGATATTTCAATATTTGTTTGCCTTTTGTTATCCGCAATATTATTGTTATGAATTTTTATCATTAACCGTATATTTTACTTTTAATAACACATTTCGCGCTTCTTGGGTAACCGTAGTAATGATCAATAGCAAGGCGTGTTTTTTAAAGGAATATTTCAACAACATTTTATCACTGGGTGGGTAAGCAATATACCTACGAGTAGGTATGTCGCGAAAACATAAAATTAATTTGTGTTTGTTTACTTTATTTACTTTGTATGGTATTGGGTGACATTTCATCAGATACATGACATTTTTTTTTTATGAATTCAAAGTATTTGGACTCGTTTACATGAACCCACATATCTACTGCCCTAGTAAAATCTCATTTCCATAAAGCAGTATCCTCAGTTATGTTATTATTAATTTTTATGTTGCATGTATATCTACCACACCGTATTCGTTTCCAAATAGCAAGTTATTGTATACCAAGTTTGGTCGAAATTGCTCCAGGCGTTCCGGAGTTATGGTGGAACAGACATACATACATACGTCCATTTTTATTGTATGTAAGATTCCATAAGATATGAGGGGTTCACCACTCCAGCGGGTTATACCTAGTTAAATTATAGGTGTTATAAATTATAACCAGGTAGTATCACACAACATTCACTAGTTACCTCATTACGAGATTGCTCTTACACTGTGAAAATATTAGATTTAAGTACCTATGTATTTTATAGGTATTCGTAAAGAAGTAGTTAGCATTACATTATAACTAGTATGTATCACACAACAGTTGCTAGTTACCTCATTATTACCCTGATTCTGCGAAAATATTATATATTATTATATATTGTTGAACCATATTAATATTTCAAAACGTATTTTATACTATCCGTTCAGTCCATTTTCAATGCCGCTGCCCGTTTCATCTATCAAATAGAGCGTTTCTTCCTCATCTATCCTACGCTTTAGGCTCTTCACTGGCTTAAATGTCCACAAATAATAGACTTCAAACTTTGCCTTATAGTCTTCAAGGCTCTTCACGATATGGCTCCAGAATACATTTCAGAGCTTTGTCTCCGACATCTCACAACTCACAGACATACCACACTCAGGTCTCACTCAGACACATCCACGAAATTAGAAATGCCGAACATTTGTGGGAAACCCAAAAACCTCGGCCGAGCCTTTTTTCTGCAGGTCCTTCAGCCTGGAACGAACTCCCCATGAGCATTAGGCATGCAGAGACTGTGACTCAGTTCAAGAACCAGCTAGGTACCTTGGTGATATTTGTATGTTTTTTTGTTCTTTACCACTAGTAATTTTGGTCAGCGTATTGACCCCAACTGAGGCATTTAGTGTTAATATCACCTCAAGGACACTTGTAGAATCGAGTTCAGAGCGTTCCTATAATACGCATTTATGTTTATGATGAGATTGTAGTGAATTAGTCAATTACAAAGCTTGATCACAAAAGTGACATGATTTAATTTTCGGTTCACATTCCACGTATCAGGGATACGTATTGTTCGGCATCGGGCGTGATTCTATTCAAAGTTATGCCGCGCATCTGATGGAATGTATTATGTATTTGATTTCAATACATCTCATGTTTCCAAATTTCCCAGCGGTAGGTACATAGGTATATTCTGAAATCTTTTGTGTTATATTTGTAACGTGTCGTAGAATATTGTGTTAAAGTAAATTTATTTTTTCATTTCACAGATCGTCAAGTAATCGCTGAGAGGAACTGATGAAGGGCACACAACATTCCATGACAATTTCGGGGAAACATTGGTGACTGGAGCTACTGTCAGCACTTAGAGAACTGTCTGGTGAGAATATTAAGTACTATACCAGAATTATGGACAATTTTTGGAACTTGAAAGCTCTGTTCCGCAAAAAAAAATATATTGTAAGGTTATAGAAATTTTATGATGAACAAATCGGCATATAACTTTAACTTGGCGTAAAACGCGAAACAACGAAGTTGTTTTGCATAATATAACAAAGTAACCGTTTTTAAGGTTTTTTTCCAAGATCTTGAAGGGGCGGAGGGAAGAAAATGTGCAAATTTGGATTCTTAACCACCTTATTGTCCTACATAACGTACTAAAATTAATCCATTGTTGGCGAAATTGTTCTATCATTGTTTTACCTTTTTTGTCAAAACTATAAATACAGGGTGTTTGATAGATGGATGTATATATCTTCAGGGGTGATAGTAAAGGTCATTTGGGATCTTTTGAGCCAAACTTAGCTTAATCCAAAGTCGCACGGTTCTCGAGTTATTCGAGATTTTAACTTTTTATCGAAAAACCCCGAATTACTCAAGATTTCCCCAATAGTTTCGTAAGTATAGGTACCTACTCAGTTCTGTAATTATTATTTGTTTCTTGAATATGTGTTTGGTCTATTAACTTCATTAGTTTCAATATAAAGAAACAATAATGATAAAAAATATCGAATTAAAGTTTCGATAAATAGTTATTTCAAAAACGAGTCACGACTTTAGATGAGATTTTCCTTAAGAAGAAAATTGCTTTAAGATTCAGAAATTTGGAAAAAACTTTTTTGATTTATGCTCTTTCAAATGATGTACAAAACGTTATAATAAAACATTAGTTTCATAAAGATATGATACAATAACTTTATGAGATCACTACAAATTAAAGCAATCAATATTAGAACACATAAGACATCTAGATACATACCTATTACCTATAACGGCTAATTAGTTTTTATACAATTGGATTCTTATTATCAATAATAATTTAATAAGTAACATTCTAAATCGGTTTGAAGAATAATTCCTGGCAGCGTATTTACGTTTCCTTGTTCAATAGGAGGTGGTACTGCCTTGAAACAGGCACGGGTTTGTTACGCTTACACCCTTTTCAAATCCGTGTTCAATTTAAGGCACGCCTCCAAAGTCAGGACTCGTTTTTGAAATAACTATTTATCACAAATTTAATCCAATATTTTTTATCGTTGTTTCTTCAGATAGAAACTTCATATAGTTAAATAGACTAAACCAAGGGTGTCAAACTCAATTTTGTAGAGGGCCATATATTAAATTTAGAATGTGTAGGCGGGCCAGATTCAAATGAAAAAAAAATGTACTGAATTATTAGAAAATTTTATTTATTTAATTTATATTACATGGGCGTCGTCAGCCTCCGAGCTATAGGGGGCAACAAAAATTTAAAAAATTGATATAGCATAGAAAACGTGTAAATAGCGCCGCAGGCGAAATTTTTGTAAGAAAAAATATATACCTATTCCAATCTCTAGGGGAGAGGCAGCTGCCCCCCCTGACGACGCTCATGATATACCTAGTTTATAATACACGGTGGTTAAAAATCATATCGTTATAAAAGAGGGTAATTATTTTGAGCTCGAGGATACAGATACCTGACGAGAAGTCAGGTATCTGTATAAGTTGTTTTTGACAAGCTCATTGATGTCAGGTATCGTATTCGTTGTAATTATTTTCAGAATTGATTGGAGATGTTCATTTGTAGAGGAATCGAGTGAAGTGTAAAAGCTCTAAAAACATGATTCTTCTTTCTGTGATACATTGCGATCGCGGGCCGTATTGATACTGCCCGGGGGCCGGATGCGGCCCGCGGCCCGGTATCTTTGACATGACTGGACTAAACACATACTCAAATACCTAACAAAAAATAATTACAAAACTAAGTAGGTAGGTACCTTTAATTACGAAACTATTCGGGTAAAACTTAAGTAATTCGGGGTTTTGAAAACTCGAGAACCGTGAGACTTTGGACTAAGCTAAGTTTGGCTTAAAAGATCCTGAATGACCTTTACTATCGCCTCTGAAGATATATGCATCCATTTATCAAACAACCCGTATTGAAGTTTCACTGTATTGTAGATAACGATATTACTTATTATTTCCCTTCGATTAGATCGCGTTGCCCTGTGGTGCTGCGTCACTATTTTACGCGAGTAGGGGATCTTTGAATCGGACGCACAATAGGGTGAAGTGATCCTCTGAAAGAGAACTCATAATATTAATAATGTGAAACGAGCTTCGCCAAGGGGGACGCCCCTCATTGTAAATCCAATTCTCTTAGATTATAATACTCCCCTGCTTTTATTGGGGATATCCAGCAGAGCTATACATTCTCGATCTTTTGGAACGCATTTCCTCACCAGACTAATAAAAAATGAGAAGAGAATGGTGAAGTTTCCGGACAACAATACATACTCGACTACTCGTATTATCGCACGCATCTAGTATGCGTGTAGGACGATGTGCCTACGATCGTCTTGTTTGGAATTAACGCGCTACTTAATTTTACATACTATTACATTGCTAGTTTGTACCTAATTCCGGTGTAATTTTTTTGGTTCCCGTCTTTCAATCACGATATTAAATTATTTTGGAAATGCAGATATCTGGTTTTGAATCAGTATATCTAGTTAGTGTATACGCACATAAAGATTCAAGCACCAATCTCCTAATGTCCTTGGTAGACATAGGAAATATTATTTTCTTATCGTAGGTTGGAAACAGCCGTAGTTGACTATAGAATTAATCAAGCCACACGTGTTTTTTCTGTCTTCTTACTGGTTAAAATCAGAGAAAATACATATCATGAAAGCTCCGGGTTTACTGTGTCAACTGTCGTGTAGAATATAAGATTTTTTTTTTAATATAAGACATCGTCAGGTGAAGATAAAGTGGTGGATGTGGACGGCACAGAGATATGTCCATGGACTATGTAGAGTGATTGTATCTTCACATTATGTACCATGGAGTGATGGTACGTAATTTGTTATTCTACTTATACCTACGCAATATGTCTGGCCCTAAGTCTGTCGCGATGATGATATTCCAACCCCTGCTTTATATTGTAACAAAGTTGAAGGGAAGATAGTTATCAAAAGTACTTAATCGCTTCCTGATTCTTAAGTCTTTATTGCCGAATTGCCTTTGTCTGTTGTATCGTCCGGAACGACGAGATTTTTTGCTCGTAAAAGCTATACTGAAATCCTCTAAATGTGGCCTTTGTTTCGTAAACATAAACCCGTTGTTAATAACTTTCCTGTAAAAACACTTAGGTGGCTTAAATTTAGTATTCCTCCAAAACACGAAAATTTCCAGAAATGTTTTTGTTCAGAATATTTGCTGTGCAGCACATTATACAACAATCAACAATTTATATCTACATGATGGTTTAATGACAAGTTTCGTACTTTTTCAACGAACTATGTAAAGATTGATGATTGTTGGCAAATTTTTCTTATATTTTTATAATGCCGACTTTGTTTTCGAGTCCAGAGCCTTAATAATGTACCTAGCCACATATTTTTGGACACTTGACGCGGATATAACGTAACGCATATTTTTATTTTAGATTCGAAATAATTCACAACTAAACACAACTTTTAAGTCGTGTCTACATCATAGTCCGAGAGCCCGCTGCTTAATGTATGACGTATCTGTTTTTTGATCGAAATGTGGTATAAACGATAGCTTACCAATAGGGAATTACATCGCACTAGGGTTGCCTATCAAAATCTTGCCGCAACCCCCCCTGCACCCCCCGAAAAGGTCCCTCTTCGCGGTTTTTCGCATTTTTTAGGAATATGGTAAGAGATAGGAGAAAGTAGTCAATGACAAAAATAATCCTTGCTAAATTATATAAAAAAATGTTAAGTCAATTTTTTCACAAGACCAGTAGTTTACCCGTAATGGCCGGACAAAAATCAGGATATTATTTGAATAATTTTTTTTTTTTTTTGATTTTTTTTCTTTTATACTTCTTCCACCCATTATCACTAATATTTTATGGAAAAAAATATTTGGCTTGCGGCGCTATATCGCTGGTTATTTTATAAAAAACGAAAATAAGAATTTTCGTCACTGAGTTTTATTGCAATATCTCCGAAATTATTAGATGTATGAAAATAAGTTATAGCTCGTTTTGTAGCTAAGACTATGGTAATTAATTCGTTATGTGACTATTTTCCTGTATCTCTTATCGATTTTCAACCAATTTAGTTTAAATATTTTTTTTTTAGTATTTCAAATGAATTTCGGTTTGGACCGGCCATTGCGGGTAAACTGCTAGTTCTACGAAAAAATTGACATTACATTTTTTGTGGAGAATTTAGCAAGGATTATTTTTGTCATTGACTACTTTCTCCTATCTCTTACCATATTCCTATAAAATCCGAAAAACCGCGAAGAGGGACCTTTTCGGGGGGAGCAGGGGGGGTTGCGGCAAGATTTTGATAGGCAACCCTAGTGCGATGTAATACCCTATTAGTAAGCTATCATTTATACCACATTTCGATCAAAAAACAGATACGTCATAAATTAAGCAGCGGGCTCTCGGACTATCAATATGAGTGCTTAAGCTTCAAAATAATCCAATAAAGAATCCTATCAACGACTCCAGTATAAATTCTGTTCAATAATGTGAAATAATTTGGTGAGAAGATTAGTTGAATGTATTGTTTAATAACAACAATTAATATTCCTGTTCCTATCAGTTACATATCTTTAATTTTCCTGAACTGAATATGAGTAAATCAGAAACCTGTGCTAGATACTTGTATAAGAAAACTAATTACGCACTATCTCTCGCACGTAAGTATTTATACTCAATATAGTATTATGTGATTCATTAATTCCTGGAAAACTCGTTCATTATCTTTGAAAATTCTTCCTATTTAATCCAGTATGACTAATTATAGTAATCTTTGAAAGGTTCTGATTTATGGGAATGTTATGAGCCACACCAATAAAACGTACTATAATAAAAAATGTAGGTAATTCGGTAGTGGTTCTAAACCTTCAGATATAAAAGAACGTCGTCTACATATCGAAGAACTTATACCTGTACAAATCTTTTCTAAATCCTACTGGTGTGCCTTAGATCAACAGTCACAACACGTGTTATGTGTTTTGTTATAAATACCTTTTTTTTCAATAGTTAGCCTTTTATAATAAATAAACACTAAATAATGGAATAAATCAGTGTATTCGTTGATATGGATGCACCAATAAATTGTATCCAAAAAAGCTTTGCCGCTTAATACCTAACACATGTGTATATTGCAATTTTTCATTACAACGAAATAGCCAACTACTTTGAATTGATCCTTATCCATTACAGTGAGTTTTCTTATTTTTCCATCCAGTTTTTAGGAATGAATAAAAACCTAGGCATTGATAGTACACTGTTCTATCAATGAGCGACGTGTCTTGAATACTAAATTACGAGTATTAACTCTCTGACTGATTAAATTGTGTAATAAAAAATTCTCTACTGCAAGTTAAAATGTTTTTTCCTCTTTCGACTTCTCCTAAACCTTCGCTTCATCTGATCTGGCATTTCAAGTACGTGATTTGTGGTTAAACACTCCTCGATTGAAATGTAACTGATTCCCTTAAGAATTAAATTATCATTCTTGGTGATTCCTTAATCTCATGGGTTTTTATCAATTTGCTTCCTTCTATAATACCTATGTACTTATATACTTTTACCAATGTTTGATGTCCTGTATTCTTATAGCCCGAGAGCTGGCCAATTAAAATATGACCCTACCTGTTTTAAGATCGAAATTTGGTTTAAATGACAGCTTACGCACGGGCTCACACAACGCACTAGGGTTGCCTATCAAAATCTTCTCGGTACCCCCTGCCACCCCTGAAAATCTCATTCTTCGCGGTTTTTTCTTCGATTTTTTTTTCAGAAGCATGCAAGTATACCTTAAAAAGCTCGTGATATAAATCTAAGTTATTTTTCCTGATGTAAAAACATAAGCACCTTCTTAATAAATACGTAACACAAAAATAAGCATAGGTGATTAGCACCGCAGGCAAACTTTTTCTTTGAAATAATAGGATTTTCATTCTAATTCTTAAATATTTTTGATATGGTGAGAAAACGTGTGGTAATAATGTGATTTATTATAAAGTTTTTTCGTTTACTATTTTAAATTATATGCCTATTCTGACATAGCATAGAGGAACAAAGAGTATGCTGAGAACCACATAAATGAGGACGCTGCGAGCTATTGCCGGGAGGACTCTGAGAGATCGGGTGAGATACACTGCAATTCGAGAAATCTGTGATGTCCAAGATGTAGTCAGATGGGGACGACAGCGGCGGAGATTCTGGCACCAACATGTGTCAAGAATGAACAGCGCCAGACTCCCGTACATCGCTTTTCATGGAGTGCCTGATGATCAACGCCCGCAAGGAAGACCACCGAAGCGATGGAGAGACAGCTGGAGTTCCACATCACAGGAGAACAATCCTGTCAATACAGACTCGCCGAGTCTAGACGCAGTTTATAAAGAAGAAGAACCTACTATTCCAATCTCCAGGGGAGGTGAGGGGGGGGGGGGTTGCCCCCCCCCCTGACGACGCCCATGTTAAAATTATTACCTGTATTCATTAATATTGTTGAAAAACTTTCTGTTGAATTTTGTTGAATGTTTCATCACAAAGTAAATGTGGTAAAAAAAATTGCACATTGTAATTATCGACTTACGACGATGAATACATGTTTTTAGTAGGTACCATTAATAAAATGTTTGACAAAAATACTTTGTACTATAAATATTTTTTTTAAAGGGGTAGCTATTTGCTTCAATTCCAAAATGATAAATAATTACAAATCAAGCAATTAGATTTAAATAAGAAAACTTCTCAGTTAGTCTTTTTTTAACATGGCAACATCGAACAAACCAAATTTCATGGATTATCTTGGATTTTAATGACATTAGGCGAGTTATTTTAACCGGAAGTTACAGGAAATAAATAAATCAAATCTTTATTGGGTTAAATGTCTTCGAAATGGCGATTTATTACCATAGACAATTCTTATCAACCAATCATAATTACACATGTTAGATATTATGTTAGATTCTTGATGTTACAGAAATTATATACTTATTACACATAAGCGAGGGTACTTACCTATATTTTCAAAGGATGAACTCAAAGATTTCATACAACGGGAATCAAACGGCGCACCGATAGACCGTCCCCCGACGTATGCGTGAAGGTCACCATGGGAGCCAAGTATTTTGATGAGAGCAGCTATAACTCGTTTCTTTAAGGGAAGGATGGATTAATGGAAGCACGGGTTTTTATGAGACTATGCTTTATTTATTACTTATACAGGGGCCATATTTCAAATATCGTGTTATATTGTCGACGACTATACATAGGCGATCTCCCCACCGTTCTGAAGCTATCAATGTCCTGAAGTGCACTCAATTTATATTTTCCGCCCTCATATTCTTCTGGGAGTAAAGCGAGTCTAATACTATAAAATTCACTTCACGATAGCGTTGTTGATATTAATTTATTTCTCTATCTACTCGCATAGGTTTACGTGTGAAGTTTGTTATTGGTATTACCTGTACTCATTGCACTATCCATACTTTTATTTCCATTTCATCCATAAATCATCCCGTGGAGGGGTGATAGACCAGCTCATAACCTACCAGAAAATCGAAATACTTAGTAAAAATCGCTCTTTCTCGAGATATCGGGACTTTTTTGTTTTTCTTGATATTCGACATCTTTGATCAGTTTTTCGATCGCCACGGTCACAAAATTCAATATTATGGGATTAATTTTTTTGATTCGTAATCCTGAATAATTCAGCTATTTGATTATAGTCCAAAATAAAACCCATTAATTCGTAATATTGAAAAAAAGAACATCGTTTCCGCCTCTCAAGTTATTTGTTTTTTATTATCAAATTTCGACTCCTTTTCACTGGAAAAAAATTGTATCACGTTATGCTGGCAAATTGTATCAAAAACTTCCTCATTTAGTGTAGTTTTTAAAAAGGTACAAAACTGGACATAGTTCCCTTTACAAAAAAAGATATCCCTGTTTTACTTCAAAAGGACCTCATTATTAAAAAAATCAAATGCAGGGTTATAGCTTCGTTATGCCAATATTTGGACAAGTGATAGAGGATGAAAAAACATGAAAAAAAGTTTAATATATGTATGTCGAAAAATCAATTGTTTTGGAGTTATGGTCTTTTGAGGAGTATGAAAATTTCTCATTTTGGGGCATACACATTTGTCACGGACTTTAATAACGTAATGACATGTCCACACCGTCGCTGTTTACTAAAAAATGTCAAAAGCCGTGATTGTATAATTGTAATAATGTAATAATTGTATTTTTTTAAAATAAAAACCTTCGATGTCATCAACGACTTCGTTCAACAATAATAAAATACATAGTGTAATAAACTCAGCAGTTACAAAAGGCACTTTATATAAAAATCATGTTTTTTTGGTGCGGATATCCGCTAACATATTTTCATTGGCTTTGCATCAATTGAATGAGAATCGGCGTTTTCTTCCCATATGGAGTACAATCAATAGGGTATTTCGACACGAATAGATTCCAAAATGACAATGGGTACAAGATTTTTCTTCGTATTTCCGATATGATGTACTAGTTCGTTGTTAGACGCCTAAGGCGCCCGTTGAAAGTTGACGAATATAAAAAATAATTTATTTAACATGTATAAATAAATCTTTATTGGCCAGTAAGTACATATAACAACAAAAACAAGACAACGCAGTGTGCCAAAAGGGGGACTTATTGCAAAAGCAATATCTTACAGTCAACACGAGAAAAGATAGAAGTTACATACACGAAGTTATTATCAAGTGGTCGCTCTCTTTGACAAATGTTTAGTGTTCTGTAAAGTTATCGTTAATTGGTATTCTTTACATTCGAGATTCAGATTAACTTAATGTAACTCAAGTACGTAGAATCTTGGGTTTCCCTAGTATACGAGTACCTATATTTCAGGTTTTGTATCAGCTAATTCAGCAAAGTTGGTGTTAGTAAAGTATTTATATAACTCTCGTATTACTTTTGTCAACTCACTATTAGGCGGAAAATTTGGCATTATTGTTTATTGGATAGGTAGTAGCAGTGGGTGTACATTTCACGAGTATCTGAATAACATCAGCTTTTGGAGGATTTGAGCATGGGGTGTAAGCATTGAGGATATGAAATAAATTTTAGGTTTAGAAGAGGAATGACGTAGGGATAACCATTCGATATCATAATATATTTTCAACTTTCACTGCTATATGTTGATTTTTGTAGATATAGAAATATTTCATACTTCACTCCACATACATGACATCATACACACAACATCACAATCCGTGACCGAGACGGCAGTAGGTTCGTCGAAACCTCGGAGCATAGGATCACTACACGATTAATCCGAAGAACAAATCTACAATCTAGATATGGATCATCGTGTAAACCTGCAACAACTATTCATTGCCATATGTTTACGGTGTAATAAAACTACCCAAATAGTCGTGATTACATTTTTATTTCTCTCCTAAGTAAGGCATTTTCTGTAAAACTTCAATATGCGGGTGATATTCTGTGTGGATATAGGCAGGTAGATATTTCTCTTTTATTCTCAGAAGGCTTTACCACATTTTTACTCGATTTTATGAAGATTTTCCCCTTAGATTTTCTTGTCGTTCTCTTAATGATTTTTCCTGAAACATTAAACCGGAACGTGTACACTATTATACCTACCAACCCGTATATCGTCTATGGGATTTGTGTCGCAATAATAATAAGTAGGTTTTATGCAACATACCAACAATTTTCCTTTTATTCAGAAAGATGAACCTCTATCTAGCGGACTTTTAGGGGAAGTAATTTTTACGAGTTTATTAAAAACAATTAATGAGAAGGGTCGTGCACACTTTACGGTGAGTGGTATTTCTGTAAATACAGCGGATTGACTACTGTCATCGTGAATGGGGCCTCTGGTCCATTGAGATACTCGTACCTATATAAAATAACCAATCGTCTGTAATATTTCAAATGTGACTGAATTGTCTAGAAACCTCCATCATCCGAATTGTTTTTATTTGTCAAATGTCATGTCTTTCACAATGTGACATCTAAGGAAATATATAGCTACTATAGCTCCCTTTACCCAACTGTGTCATCTCTAAACAAAGTTTACACGGATCAATATGTATGTATCTATCAAAGTGAGAACTTGTAAGAATACCTAGGAATAAAAAAGGTACACCTATGTAATTTAGTGAGCTTTTACGATAATAAATTAACATTTCCAGGTAATAGTGCCTATAGTATACCTAGTTATAGTAGTAATATAATAACAGCATTATTTTAATAAGATTTCACTTCATACTTATGAAAAGAATAATTCACGAGTATATTACTTAAATATCACACATTTTTTGCTGAGCTGACGGTTGTTCTGAACGTAGGCTTTCGAACGTAGCATTTGTGCTAGGTAGCTCCTACCTTCGCTATTCCTTACCTAAAAAGTTGGTTAAATCGAGCAATATAGAAAGAGGGACAGCCCTGATTGTGAGTGTGGAGCTGAGCAGACTGTGAGACACTTACTCCTGGTTTCAAATAACTTGGCCATTGGCTACATAGTAATTCTATAGAAAAAGTGTGACAAGTAAGGTGGAACAAAATGTAGTACAAGAGCGCCACATTAAGAAATCCAGCGGAAGCCTGCAAGACATCCATGAGGCGACGTCGGAGGCAATGGACTGGTTGACAGCCTGAATCCAAGTTCTTCGAGTACCTTTTGACTCAGCCCGAATGGGTGAAGACACTTTAATCACCGCGCTACACGAAAAGTAAAGTAATTAGACATATGGTGGATTTCGCCAACTTTTTAGGTGAGGAATAGCGGAGATAGGAGCTACCTAGCACAAATGCTATAGCCTACGTTCAGAACAACAGTCAACTCGGCAAAAATGTGTGATATTTACATAATATAAATAATTCTATTCTTAAATATAATGTGAAATCTTATAAAAATAATGCTCTTATACGATATATTACTAGATATACTAGGCACCATCACCTGGAAATGTTAATTTATTATCGTGAAAGCTCAACAGTTCCACCGTTTTTAAAAGAAGGGGAAGTACTGCAGTAAAAATAAACATCTGCTATGCAAAAGGTTCAGTAGTTCTGAATTGTTGGTATGTTGTTAGTGCTGGGACTTTAATTTTTAGTTTAAAAGTGTGGCTTTCTAGGACTGCCGCGCTCCGTTTCTTCTTCTTCTTCGTCAGCCTTGGTCCTCCACTGCTGGATGTAGGCCTCTTCCATTCGTTTCCAGTCCTTTCGATCCCTCGCCTTTCTGACCCACTGTCTACCCGCTACCGAGATCACGTCGTCCGCCCATCTTTTTTGAAGCCTTCCGACACCTCTTCTATTTTTCCATGGCCTCCACTTTACGAGTCTGGGAGTCCATCTATTCTCGTCTTGTCTTGCTATGTGCCCTGCCCATTGCCATTTGAGTCTTGCTGTACGATCCATGACGTCGACAACTTGGGTTCTTCGTCTGATCTCCTCATTTCTCCGCGATCCGTTTAGTAGCGAAAAAGCCTATTTTTTCTATTCATTTTTAATTTTTGTAATACTTTGGTTTTACGGAAAATATCATTCGTCTCAAATTGAATATAGGTACTAAAGTCTATTAAAGAGAGAACTACAGGATCTTTGGCATAGCACCAGTAAAAAGCTATTACTATTTTACTGGGGTGAAGAGAAACATCGTGAATATACTTATTATTTCAAAAGCACTTTAGTTTCTGGATTTCATACCTTCACATATTTAATACTATATTGTGTTATGTGTTCCGTCTTCCTTATAGCGGCAAAGTTCGCGTGACCTAAAAACTCTTTAGTTATGCCAGTTACCTTTAGTAATAACTAGTATTGACGTAAATTATATCGAGTGTTATTTCAACCCTCGAAATTTCTTCTATAAATATTTCTCTTACGTTTAGTTTTCATTATTTTAAGAAATAAACGTTTTCTATTTTTTTTAACAAAATAGGTTCGTGTTTTGCACATAACATTGCATTTCTCTTATCCACATATTTGATTATAACTCTATATTCTAAATATAATTGTTTTGTATTGGTAACCTATCGTCAATACCCACTTTGGTTCAACATTTTTATGAGTTTGAGTCTAATATGTCTGTCTAAAGAACAGCGGTTGTAATGTACAATCTTCATGTAATATAAATAATTATTCCCTTCGTCGTATTTCGAAGGTATGGAGTTTTTACACTTTTCAATCTAATATTGTAATTTCACATCTCGAAACGATAACAACATTTCTATTGAATTTTGTTCAGTTCCACGATCGTTATATTGTTATCGAAAGCATTGTTATTACGGTGGAGGCTTTCACATACCTGCTACGTAATATTGTTCTTTTCGATTTGTTTCCACGTTCTGCAGTACATATAGTTCTATACTCAATTCATTTTTATCACATGGAACTTGAATACATGTTGGTTTCTATTATTTTATAATACACACTGCTGTGTTAACGTCATACCAATATATAATAGTTTCCACTGTAACATTTTCTGTTTCCTCCTTCTTATGCTTTACGATTATTATGTCGTATATGTGTTATCTATGACGCTGTATCTCCTTTACTAACTATCTACCTACGTGTCGTACATGTAATGTCTCTTTATTACACTTAAGATTTGTGTAACGTTGTTTTCTGTATTGCTAACATTATCATTGTTATCCTTTATCGCAATTATATCGTAAGGTTAAATACTGATTTATTGAAGTTTTAATTTGAAAATGAGGTGAACAGCTAAGAAAAAGACTGGTATGGTCCATGTCGATCTACATTTTATCAACGCAAAATACACACAAAATCTTTTGTAAAACTGATGAGTTAGCCAAAACCTATAAGTGCTGCCTCGTGAGTGTCCATTGAAGGTAATCAAAGGCAAAGGCGGGCTTAAGCCCCTCCACATCCCCAGGTAGCTCATGCGCATTAATAGCGACCTCTTTACCCGCACTTCTAGGCAAATCTAATTAAGAGGTGGGCCCAGGGTTAGCCTTAAGGGAGCTCCCCGGAAAACCCCACCCCTAAATTACGTTCTTTCAATGTCCTTATCCAAGGAGGTTACAATTCATTCTTGTGAGTGTCCAACTCGAAATTAGGCTTTGCTTAACTTCTTAATGCCTTCTCATTATGTTGTGTTAGATCAACATCTCTTGGTTACTAGGCGTTCGAAAGCAAAAGTTTCAAAAATCCTACACGTCATTTAAATTTCAGTATCCTGGATCACTCTGAATATTTATGTTTAGATATTGGAAACAAATTTTCATTTTGTCACAAAAAAATGATTTATATAAAAAAATCCATATTCCAAGGCGAACGGCACAAGTTAAGGTCTTCTTAGAAAGCTTGAAATGTTTATTTCAACATTTTAATTTACAAATGAAGTGTTCCCGCGGATTCAGTGACCACTTATTCGTTTCTATTAGCAGATAATTTGGTTCAGTAAAACCAATTATTTAATTCTCTGTATAGGACAGACATAATTTCTGAAGTCGAAAATGTATATCATCTGTGAATCGTGTACGTATAGTAATTTTAATGGATTATTATTACAGCGTCGTTTTGCGGGTAATTCCACCTCAAGAGAAATCTAAGTTGTCGGGTATAAAGATCTGTTTAAATACAAGTACGTGTGTTTGTAGTGATTTCTTAACCCACGGCTATATGGTGTCTATTGTCTACAGTAAGCCCATGCCAGACTGATGGACCTAAATATTAAATGCGCGGCTCAAATATAAGTTTAGTACGAGTAGCTTACAGGTTGTATCTGCGTGGGGTGTGAGGGTGGCATGTCTCCGATTTGCGGCTTTTATAAGGGCAGTAATGTCATAAGTTATAAAAATAACAAGTAGATACACGAAAATTGACTTTTTGGAGCAGATTTCTTCTTCTAGTCCAAGTCATCAGTAGTCCAAGTAATGTGAACATTTACGAAATATGTTTTTGTTCGGTGTGTTGCATGATGACTGTTTGTGGTGCTTCATATTGTATGGCCAATATTGCTACGCTACCAGCTATCTCTATGACATTTTCCACATTCATCATGTCAGCCCCCCTGCGTCCATTGTCGAACATAGGTCTCCCCCATTGATCTCCATAGCTCCCTCCCTATCCTGGACAGACGGCATCCAACCGCCTCCCGCAACTCGCCTTACATCGTCCGACCGCCGTGTCCGAGCCCTACCAACGCATCTTCTGCCCGTTCTAGGTCGCCACTCTAGAACTTTCATTATCCACCTAAAGTCCACATTTCATTACATTACATTTTTCACATTTCCTATTTTAAAACACTATTTAACATAATATTGTTTATTATTCCTGTAAAATACTATATTTAACTATTTGTTACTCTCACCTGACATTGCTTCTTGGCCTTTGTTATGCTCGTTCTGAGTTGTGAGTGTGACAACTCTATGGAATGTTATTCTGAAAACAGACGACATCCGCGGTAAAAACTTGTTTTGTTTAAGCAGGAAAATGTTTTTAAAATCATAATTGTAATTTTTTGCTCGTTTGAAACGCACGATTAGAATGTAAAAGCATCATACGTTAGAATGTTAAAATAAATATAAAAGCAAAACACGTCGTCAAAAATTTCTAAAATATCTCGTAGGTATGTACTTACATACACTCAAATTTAAATTTCTACAACCCCTATCTTCTTTAAAAAAATATTGTGGTTTATCTAAAAATTTGCTGACTTATCCGTGCTTCGCAACGGCACGGTGTCTCCCGATGGTTTGAGCTAGACAAAATATGACCTACGATCTGAATTTCTTTTCCAAAGCCTTTTCATAAGATACCACACATGCCCCCACAAAATCCTTGTATCCACCTATTATGGAGAATATTTTTCTCAAAAAACCGGCGACGTAAGGACTCAAATAACATTATACAAAGATGAATATGTATACTCGTATTATGAAACTTTGTTTCAAACAAGTCGATCTTTCTAGTGCCACTTCACTCAAAGTATATCATGTAATTTCTTTCGTTAGTTCCTGTCAAGATTTTTTTCTTTCCGACATTTAAATGTTTTTACGCATTATTTAGTTTGCTTCTTTCATTATTTGTTATAATCCACTTCTTACGTGTAGTAATCTGTTCTTATTAACAACTGTCTGGAGGCTTTCATTTTACTAATATGTAGTATTCTGTTATTAGCAACAACTGTCTGAAGGCTTACATCATTACTTAACTTATTCGTATATCTTCCTTAATAGAAATCTCAATACCATTTCCCTTTTCAGGTTACGTAAGTTTTCGACCGACTTTTGAGTTATGAATGAAATAAACTTGAGGGTGTTGTTAATTATTATTACGAATACATAGGTAGAGACTTACTCGGGAATTTCTGTAAGGCTCTTTTATTATTTACTTTACTAAAATTGTGGTATAACTGTATAATTTATACCTCACAGTGTATGAACTTTAGGAAACCTCAAAGGTATATTCAATGTATTTATTCAGCTAAAGACACCGAGTTATTAATTGCTAGCCGACTCAATGTGTTTTGCTTCGCCTTAGAAATCTGTGGATCAGTGAAAAAGTATTTCAAATCTGAATTTCTTTTTCAACGCCCTTTCATATGATACCACACATGACCTCACACAAACCTTGGATCCTCTCATCATGACATCTCTCGGTGTCTACCGTTGGCTAGACCTGGACAAAATCTGACTTAAAATCTTTTTGATAACATCCATACTTAATTAATATTGGCAAAATCGATTAATTGTAATATAAGCTATTGAAGAAAAATAAGAAACATAAAGCGTTATAAAATAATGCCTATTAGGATTTTCATCGCTTTTTAGTTTTAATTTAAGGTTTTTTTGCACCTGGTACAGCACTAAAAGTTCAAGACACCTTTGGTCGCAGTTTCTGACAATGGGTTGACATTATTAGATATATTTTGGATGTAATGTCACACACGTGTAGGCAGTCCGTATTTTATTTATTTATTTATTTACACATCAACGGCTAAAGCCTTTAACAATTTCTTGATGGTACACAGTGTCAAATCTTAATATTAAATACATAATCAAATACAAAAAACATTACCATTTCAACACAACAAATCAATAAAATATTTAGTTAATAATAATAATTCATATTTCATAGAAATATAAAAAAATAATAATAAATCAATCGGAATGCTGGAAAGCTTTAATTTTTCAATATTTCTCGCTGTAAATATAGTTAGCGTTGTGTGTGATGAAAATGTCATTTCATTATCCAAAGTAGAATAGAATACGAATTCTTAGATACCCAAAGCGTGGGTACAGAATGAACAGTTTTGTATTTTTTTTTCGTATTATGTCATTTTATGTTATGTTTACTCTTCGGTATATTCAGTATTATTATTAGTTCCAGGTCTCCTGTGGCTGGTGGCATTCATGTACCAGTGCGACATATTAATTCATTGAATATCGATCGTTTTTTGACAGTTTGTTTTTTCTACGAATACTTTTTTATTTTAGAACATTTTCCAAACAATACTTTTTATTACATTACGCTATCTTTGACATATATTTTACAATTTCGTTATCATATAAGAAGAGAGTGGAAATGAAGAGGCCAATGACCAGTGGTGGAGAGCTTAAGGCTTGATAACGGAAGAAGAAACTTGTCAATTTATATAATAGCCCAAGGTCCGGCCGCTAAAAATATGGCCTATATGTTTGTCTAAATGTGAAAATGTGGTGGACAATGAAAAACTGTTCATCAACAATCCTGTGTTCACCTCCAGATAGTCCTTATCTAATATTTAGAGTCTTTTCTACCTGTCTACCTAAGTCTTTGAAAGGAGTTTCATAAATAATGGTTTTCCTCAAAACACTGACAAGTGATTGATGAAGTAGGTACTGACTAGTGACTACTTATAATAATACTACGTAGGTAATGTTAAATGATTATTTAAAGCAGATATATTAATTGCTGTTATATTATTACAAGATTTGACTTCGGTGTGTTTTTTTTTGTCTGTGAGGGAATCTTGCAATCATTTTTTTCAACACTTCCCGACTGCTTAAAGACCTGAAACTTTAATTTTATTATCAAAATTATTGCATTGATTTAATTTCATATTTTTTTTTATCGGAACAAATCACTCTTTTTCGGGTGGATTGCCACAGTAAATCAATTTAAATAATTGTACTATGTCTGTCTGTCGGTCCATCTGTGCGCAGCGCGCGACGAAAATAAATAGTACCGTGATTATTATGCAAACTAACGGATCGAATCTATGAAATTTTGAAAATGTTCTCTACACTAGCGCTTTACATCGGACGAAAAGTGTTGGTTCAACAATACGTTTGACGTAATGTGAATTCAAACTTTTTGAAATTTCGAATTATTGGTACTTGGTGAATACAGTAACTTATAGGTAGGTACGTACCTACTTGATACAGAATGCATCGATCGAGTTTTTCGAATCATACCTACATACTATATATATAGTAGGTACGTATAGCCAAATGGAATGAAAACAGTTTTGAAAAGGTACTATACCTACCTACCTATTATATCAATATTATTGATACATAATGCAATACGAATTCTTTTAGAAATCATACTTACTGTAGGTAAGTAAAATAGGTACGTATATAGAATTAGTATGAAAAGTAGGTAAGACCCTATATTTTTTCTATACCAGTCCAGTTCGCCACATGTAAGAAGATGTTGGCTACGAAAGGTTTCTCATGGTCCTATATTCGGCATGTTTCAATAATGCAAGACACACAGGGTTTCCCATGCACAGAAACCCCCTTGCTCTTTACGGTACATTGTTCCTATTACAATGATATCAGAACATTATCTGGGCAGCATTTTCAACAGCCCAAACTGACGAAATCAAGGCTGCCACAGGTACATCAGTGGTTGGAGCAATGAGTACGGTGGTGTGTCGGGAGAGGTGGAGGATAACAATCCAGAACGTAGTACGGACAAGGAGAGAGGATGGTCACGACCCTCAGCAGTGAGGACATCGACGCAGAAGAAGAAGATTATCAACAACAATAACAGGGGCATGGGAAAAGACTGAGCCTTGTGATTTCCCTGATGTGTTCCTTCGATTAACTTTAAAGACCGTGGTAGAGTGGCAGTATAAGTATGGGAATGACACAGGTAAAGAGGAGTCTTGTGGCTTTCACGGATGGGTACCAACTAAGAAAGTCGACGATGTGAATCTGGTTTTACGACTTTCTCGACGATATTGGAAAGACGGGGAAAAGACGGAGCCTTGTGATCTTCCTGTGTTCTCTCGAAGAATTTTGAAGGGTGGAGTAGTAATAGTGGTTACACAAAAACATATTAAACCAACCTCCGTGAATTCACGGATAGGTACCCATTCACAATATAAACTCTTGAAAAAGGTACAACTAAACAAAGGATTAAAAACTCAGTATGCTGCTCTCAGGCAGGTCCAGACGCTATGTTTTGTACAACCTTTTGTCTGCGCAGCCTTAAGACGAAATGAAAACGGTGCAATAGAGCGTCCACACGGTGCAGTGATGTCTGTATATTTCGCTCAGTTTTGTGGATACCATCATGGAAAAGGTACTGCTGTGGTCAATTTTGGCCTGACGAATTGAAACTGAGGAACAAAATGAATCGGAAAACGGTGCTACCGTCCACATGCACCGACTTGTCTGAACAGATCAAATATATCTATGCTCTTTTGCTCAGTTATCGCTGCAACTGTACAGTCTTGGCGCGGGATTCAAAACTGCGCAGATTTTCAGTCTACACGCAACGTTTTATCTGCAACGTTTTGAACAGTGCAGACAAAAGGTTGTACAAAACATAGCTTCTGGACCTGCCTTAAGATTCCCAGGTTCTACGTAACTCTACAGAGCAAAGATAGCAGATGAAGAACTCAAAGGAATGGACTCCTTCAGTGGAGTGTTCTGGCATCATACAATACAGTATAATATATACACAAACGACCCACCAACCAGTGATACAGATATTATATATATTATTATTATATTTGTCCTATGTCTGTCCGTCCATCTGTCTGTGCGCAGCGCACGACGAAAATAAACAGTACCGTGATTATTATGCAAACTAATGGATCGAATCTATGAATTCAAAATGTTCTCTACACTAGCGCGTTACATCGGACGAAAAGTGTTGGTTGAACAATAAGTTTAAGTAATGTGATTTCAAACTTTTTGAAATTTCGAATTATTGGTACTTGGTGAATACAGTAACTTATAGGTAGGTACATACCTACTTGATACAGAATGCATCGAGTTTTTCCATACTATAATATATAGTAGGTACGTATAGCCAAATGGAATGAACACAGTTTTGAATAGTTACTATCAGTTGGTTCGTATGATTTTGAAACAATCAAGTACTACATACATACCTACCTACCTATTATATTAATTATTGATAGAGTCATTCAAATCATAATTACTGTAGGTATAATAGGTACGTATGTAAAATTAGTATGGAAAGTAGGTAAGACCCTATATTTTTTCACAGCAAATAGCGACCAATTCTCCACACCTCTTACCAAAAAGACGGTAATAAATACCTTCGATTATTATTAGAAGACTATCAGACCGATCTCCAATACTGTGCGAAGTGCACAGCACACGGAGTGGAGATGTATCAAATACATCCTATATAGTGAATGTGAAGGGACATAACGATTCACGACAACGAATTAGGGGATTCAAAGTAATCCATATACCTACTATATTCCAGTTCGCCAACTGTAAGAAGATGTTGGCTACGAAAAGTTTCGCATGGTCCTATATTTGGCATGTTCCAATAATGCAAGACACACAGGGTTACCCATGCTCAGGAACCCCCTTGCTCTTTACGATACATTGTTCCTATTACAATGATATCAGAACATTGTCAGGGCAGCATTATCAACAGCAATAGCAGGGGCATGGGAAAAGACTGAGCCTTGTGATTTCCCTGATGTGTTCCTTCGATTAACTTTAAAGACCGTGGTAGAGTGGCAGTATGAGTATGGGAATGACACAGGTAAAGAGGAGTCTTGTGGCTTTCACGGGTGGGTACCAATTAAGAAAGTCGACGATGTGAATCTGGTTCTACGACTTTCTTGAAGATATTGGAAAGACGGGGAAAAGACGGAGCCTTGTGATTTTCCTGTGTTCTCTCGAAGAATTTTGAAGGGTGGAGTAGTAATAGTGGTTACACAAAAACATATTAAACCAACCTCCGTGAATTCACGGGTAGGTACCCACTAGTAAATAATAATAATATACGGAGCTATAGTACAATAAGTAAGTAATTTAAAAAAATTAGATTTACCGGAAAATTTATACATAAAAATGCAAAAATCGGTCATTATTAATACTTGCAATATTGTAAGACGATTCCTAAATACTGATATTTCAGGCACAATGCTTGTATTTTAGGCCCCGCGCATCTGAGCCTAATCCTGTGATATCCGTGATATCTGGATAGGTGAATTTTTCCCAGTATTAGGCTGATGAGTTTATATGTGAATCATGAATGATAATATGTAGACTCTTCTGGCTGATAATACTGAGAAGTGTGTTGGCAAAGTCATGCCTCCGCGTATGTAGTATATTTATTTATGAAATATTTTAGAACACGTCGTTTTATTTCAATTTATCGTGTGTTTGATTGTGATTTGAATGAAAGTTATTGGTCTTGTGTAATGTATATTTTGTACTAATGTACCCGTCAAATTTTGTACTACATATGTGCTATGTCTATTCCATCGTCCATGTGTACAATGCCAAATACATTAGAAAATTCAGCGTCCGTCCGTAATATCACGGACTGTGGAAAGTCTTCTTTAAGCGCACTTCTTGAAACTTCGTGTGGATGGTAGAATAGTAACTTACGAGTATATTCACAATAAATTCGTTAAAAGGTTGCCTAATTACGCTTTACTTACAGTTGTAATATTTTGTAGTGCTGCTAACACCTTGAATGTAATTCGATTTGCAGCTAAGTAATTAATTCAATAATATGTCACATTTTTTTTTCAACTCGATCTCAAAACAACTCAACTTGTACTTGTGTGATGGACGCCACGATTGCCCCAGTACATACGATATTACACGTCGTATTATAATGACAAAAATATGCCTAATTTCGCTTTGATAAGTGCCCCTAACACTTTAATTGGAAAGATTTGATTCAATTTGCAATAAATTACGCATGTTCTATGTTCGATGCTAATGATACATTGTTTTTTGGTTCTGTTTGAAAACATATCAGCTGTTATATCTAGTTGCTCTAATGGAGGCCGCATTGATTCATATTAGCTTAGTACACGGCTAATACACCTTGTATCAAATTTACAATGTTAAATAGCGGTTACATAAAGTTAATTGAAGCTTATGAATAAGGATTTTCGCTTTAAGGGCTTGGCACCAAGAATGACGTCACAGTCTTATCCCACGGCATTAAGGTTCAAAATCACGTGACATTCGCATGATAAAATGGTAAAAATAACGTTATTTCCATTTTTTTGGGGTTAATTTTGCTTCTATCAAAAAACATTTACGGTTATTCCCTAGATTTTAATGCATATTATCAGTACAAAAAATATTTACTCCGCGACTTTCGGGAAACGAGTTTCCGTCTTTCGGAAAAAAGATCAGAGGTGTTTTTCAATTTTTTTTTGATAAATCTATACAAGATATAAAAAATCTTTTTTGGTTATTCCCTAGATATAGATTCAATGCATATACCCTATTTTGTTCAAAAGCATATTTAGTAACGGTTGTCGAGATATAAGGTCTCCCGTTTTTAGAAATTTTTGAAAGTCGGTATGCATACTCTTAAGCTAAGTTTATAAATAAGCTTGAGGATGTTTTGACATATATATACTTCTACCAAATAAATGCGAAGCCTATTCACACGACATAATATCTAAGTACTGTGTTCTACATTGTTATTGTAACATTAGTTCATTTTGCTTATCAGATTACAACGACGTTATAACACCGAATTCGGTATTTATATCATATGGCGCCATCGTATCAAAGCGTTGTATTTTATTATTCGATATCGGCTAGGTGAGGTGCGATACATATAATCATATAAGTATATGTTTTTTGTAAGTATTATTACGATAATGGCACGTATGTACCTACCTAATCACTTATTTTAATATTTCATTATTGTCCTAGATCACCCACTGCAATAATCTATGTTTCTACATCTATCTATCTATATGTATAAATTAAAGTCGGTTTTTTGTAAGTGTTCGCATAACTCCTGCATATACCGACGAATCGCTGCGAAAATTTAGAATAACATTTGCATTGCAATAATGTACTGTGTTCTAACGTCGCCGGTTTTTGGAGACAAGTTTTTCTAAGAGATGCCATAGGCGTTGGAAAAGAAGTTCAGATCTCAAGTCACATTTTGTCCAGCTCAAGCCTATGAAGTATGCTGGGTTGTTTTGTCAAATTTGCTGTTGCGAAGCACGGGTAACTCCGCTAGTATAGTGGTAAAAAATACGCCCCCATTGCGATGGGTAAAATTATTAGGAATTTAGTACCCATTTTATTAATTATAATAGTCGCACTCCCTGATTCAGAATCCAGGAGTCGCCACAGCTCGGGACCCATCTATGAACTCACGGCCATTTCCCGCGGCATTAAGGTTCAAAATCGCATGATATAATGGTAAAAATAGCGTTTTTAAAATTTTTTGGGATTACCGAAAAACTTACTACCTAGATTTTAATGCATATTATCAAAATAAATAAAAAATCCGCGACTTTCGGGAAACGTTCTTCTGTCTTTCGCAAAAAAGATCAGAGGTATTTTACACTTTTTTTTTGAGAAATCCTTTTAAAAAAAAAACCTTTTACGGTCATTCCCTAGATGACGAAAGGTTCAATGTATCTCTTCTATTTTTTTTCAAAGCATATTTAATGGGGTTATCGAAATCTAAGACCCTCGTTTTTCGAAATTTTTGAAATGTCAATATTCCCACTCTTAATTGCTTTATAGTATATTTTTGTTTACTTTGTTTCTTTTAAAACGTCATTTATTATAAAATCAGCCGCCGAATCACGTTATCTTATCCTTATCTACTGTATTATCGACATTATCGTGTTTCGGAAAGGTGCGTCAACCATGAACATTGTAAAATCATTTTGACATTACGTTAGTTCGATTTGTTCTACTTTATAGCAATTTAATACGCGGTATCGTGCTTGGTGTGTGTATCTAGCGAATTATATTTGTATGCATAAAATATCCAAATAAATTTGGACTTCATGTATTAACATTACGAGTATTAATAAACAGGCTTTTGACAAACTTGTTGTTCATAAAGGGTTCGTAAAGTCAAATTATTGCAACTCTAATATAGGTACGTCTCCTGGATTTGACGCTCCATCAACAAATTATTTTTAGGACTGCGAAATTCTTTAACAACATCTGTATCATTATCTATAGAAATTTTGACAGCAAGCGTTTTATGATTAGGTTATTATGTATCAGCTTTCAAATAATTTGTATTTATTTTTTGTTTCAGATCCTATGAGTTGAAAACGGCGCAACAGCCTGGGAATGTTTCCGGGCGCTCTATTACTATGGATTCTGAATCTATTCATGCTGGCCTATGGCCAAAACCATGGGATCCTTCAATTCGCCCATCCAGTGTACAATGCAACAATACCGGAAAACAGTGTAGGAAAGACTTTCGTCGTCCAACCTCCAGGAGAAGACCCTATGGGTCTATTAGTCGACCCAGATAGTGACCTGGAAGTCCGATATAAAATTCTCGGTGGTGATAAGTTTTTTAAAGCTGAGGAAAAATTAGTAGGAGATTTTTGTTTTTTATCTATTCGAACAAAAACTAGTAATTCCGATGTTTTAAACCGTGAACGTAAAGATAAATATGTATTAGAGGTGCGTGCTTCCGTTTTCAAAACGCACGGTAAAAATAAAGTAATTTTAGAAGCAGATACGACAGTGATAGTGACAATATTGGATACGAACGATTTAAACCCTTTGTTTTATCCAACATCGTACTCTGTAGATGTACCGGAAGATACACCCCTACACAAAAGTATTGTGAAAGTTAGCGCAGATGATGCTGATATAGGATTGAATGGTGAAATATATTATAGTCTTGTAGAGGAGTCCGACCAATTTGCTGTTCATCCTACTAGTGGTGTGATTACAATTACTAGACCTTTAGTATTTAAAGAAAAGTATAAGCATGACATGACTGTTGTGGGTGAAGACAGAGGTGCTCTCTTTCGTTCATCAAGCTCTACTCATCCAGCGCATGCCAAAGTTTCTATCAGAGTGAAGCAGGTTAATCTGTTTGCTCCGGAAATAACAGTTCACCACCTTCCAGATATCGTAGAGAATTCTACTGCCGAAATATATGCAATTGTGAATGTAGTCGACAGGGACGAAGGAATCCACGGAAAAATCAAAAGCCTCGAGATTGTTGACGGCGACCCTGATGGACATTTTCGAATACAACCAGGAAATCAAGTTGGAGAATTTAATATCGTTGTCCATGCATTATTGGATCGTGAACAAACACCACAAGGATACAATTTAACTTTAAAGGCTATGGATTATGGTATACCACCCAAAGAAAGTTACAAGCATATTCCTGTACATTTAGCAGATGTTAACGACAATGCTCCAGTTTTTCATAAGGAAATATATGAAGTTAATGTCCCTGAAACGGCTCCTGTAAATACTCCAGTTATTAGATTGAAGGTGACAGATAAAGATCTTGGTAAAAATGCGCAAGTTTTTCTAGAAATAGTGGGCGGGAATGAAGGCGGTGAATTTTACGTAAATCCCGATACAGGGATGTTATACACGGCTGTTGGTTTGGATGCGGAAACCAATGCGTTTTATACATTAACAGTGTCCGCTATTGATCAGGGTAATACAGGAACTCGTAAGCAGTCATCTGCAAAAGTAAAGATTAATGTACTGGATACGAATGATAATAACCCTGTGTTTGATAAGTCTGAAATTTCTGTTTGGCTTGATGAAAATGAGCCACCGGGAACATCAGTTATTAAAGTCACAGCGAGAGATAAAGATGCAGGCGAAAATGCATATATTTCGTACAGTATTGCGAATTTAAATCCAGTACCATTTGAAATAGATCATTTTTCTGGTGTTGTAAAAACTACTTCAGTTATTGATTATGAAAGTATGAAGAGACAATACGTTTTGAGGATCAGAGCAAGTGACTGGGGTTTACCATATAGAAGACAAACAGAAATGCAGTTAACTATCAGTATTAAGGATATTAACGATAACAGACCACAGTTTGAAAAAGTTGATTGTGTTGGTCACGTACCTAGATATGTTCCCATTGGAACTGAAATTATAACACTATCAGCCATAGACTTCGACACTGGAAATATAATTGCATACAGGATTGTTTCTGGCAACGAAGATAATTGCTTCAGTTTAGATGCCACTAGTGGGGTATTATCTGTTAGTTGTGATCTCAAAGATATACGAGTTGACCAACGAGAAGTTAATGTTACAGCAACAGATGGTAGGCATTATTCTGATATTGTGAAAGTACATTTTTATCTTGTGAATGTGAAGAAAACGCCAATTTCAACTGGACGTCTTCTAACGGATGAAACAGGCGGTTTTGAATGCAAAGATACCGGCGTTGCAAGAAAATTAACCGAGGTTCTTGCATCTGCAGAACGAAACAACATG
This sequence comes from Ceraclea dissimilis, assembly GCA_963576895.1. NCBI lineage: Eukaryota > Metazoa > Arthropoda > Insecta > Trichoptera > Leptoceridae > Ceraclea > Ceraclea dissimilis. The sequence continues at coordinate 10,131,595 of OY756360.1, forward strand.
CAGAGTCGAGATAATAGCCAAGAAGAGTTTGCTATGATGCCTAGTAGATATGGTGAAAATATTCATGCTCCTGAATTTTTAAATTTTCCTCAAGAAATTAAAGTAAACGAATCAGTTTCGTTAGGAACAACTCTTGTTAAAATACGAGCGAGAGATCGAGACTTGGGTTATAATGGAAAACTTATTTTTGGAATATCTGGTGGAGATCCAGATTCAGTTTTTCTAATCGACCCGGGAACAGGAGATTTAAAAATTATAGGATATCTAGACCGAGAAAGAGAAGATGAATATCACTTGAACATAAGTGTTTTCGATTTGGGATCACCGCAGAAAAGTTCATCACGACTATTGCCCATAACTGTGCAAGATGTTAACGATAATGCTCCCAAGTTTGAGAAGTCTTTGGCGAGTTTTCGGGTCACTGAAAATGCGATAAATGGTACTGCAATATTCAAAGTAAATGCTACTGATGCTGACTCTATCGAATACTCTATCATCAAATACTTATTAGTCACGGACACTAGAGATTTTGCTGTGGATTCCAATTCTGGAGTACTCACTGTCGCTGGACCACTGGATCGCGAAAGACAAAGTCTTTACGAACTTAGGATAAGAGCAGTCGACAGTGGTGGACTGTATTCCGATGCTTTAGTAAGAGTAACTATTGATGATATAAATGATAATCCTCCTAGATTTAGTCTTCCAACATTCAAGGTAAAAGTCCGAGAAGATATACCAAGAGGTACGGTTGTTGCGATTGTAAATGCTGTAGATCCTGATCTGGGGTCAGGAGGTGAAATACATTATTCACTTATCGATGAAGGTGATTTGGATGGGTTTTTCAAAATCGACAAACTATCTGGAACAATAAGGACAGCAAAATCATTAGACTTCGAGGAACGTCAAGTACATAATTTGTTAATACGTGGAACAGATCGTGGTATTCCTGAACTTTATTCCGAAACGACTGTCATAATTGACATCATTAATATTAATGAAAATATTCATCCACCAGTATTTGATAACTTTGTGTTAGAGGGTTCAGTGATTGAAAACCAACCAATTGAAACCAAGGTGTTAGTTGTAAAAGCCACAGACGCAGATCCACCTGGAGAGGATTCTAAAATCACGTACAGCATTAAAGGAGGCAGCGGACTTGGTTACTTCACAATAGATAATACAGGTGAGTTAAATATATTAATATTCTACGTTTTAAATTAGGGCTACCTACGACAGACTACAGATTTTTTAAAAATACTTCTGTACTCGAATACCCTCTATATGATCTTCAGTAGGATAGTTTTATCAACCAGGTCTCGTTGCCTACATATTTCATGAAGAAGTCACACTCACACCTGTCTTAGATAATTTTGTTATAAATGATGCGTCTTGAGAGGCCCAGAGCCCTCCCACATAATTTGATTTGTATTACAAATAAATAGATAATAAATAGGTAGGTCTACATTATAAAAATAGTAAGTTTTTTAAAAGTATTTGCGGAAAATTTTTATAGTGATTATTTTTATTGAAATTACTAAAATTTGTATTTATTTTGTGGTCAACTATGTTTATCGTTACGTTCCCTAGTTTGTATAATTGCCCCCCACTCTCTTTTGATAGTTTTTCGGGTTTCCTGTAATAGCAAAGTGTTCGTAAAACTCCTATACGATATTTCGCATCGATTTTACCTAGTACGGTATTTCACGATAGTGGGGTTACCAGTGAATGCTGAATGTATATAAAAACATTCACACAATTCTTTTTGCGTAATAAATTACGAGTATATGACATTCAGAATTAGTTGCGAACCTCATTAGATGCGAAATAGAGTTTTACGAACACTTTACAATTACAAGAAACCCGAAAAAATATCAAAAAAGAGTGGGAGCAAATAATTCAAACTAGAGATCGTACCGATAAACACAGTAACTCACAATATAAAAAGAAACTTCAATATTTTTTTTCCTTGTTACTAATAATACATACCTACCTCCGTACTAGTTTGTAGGTACATATTTTCATACAAAACTTTGACGCGTTTGCGTCACGGGTTGTCCTTGATCAATTGGGCCAATATTTTAACGGATCCTTTTTTCCGTGACATATCACCATCCTAGGCGGTAGCACGTCAAAAATTTGAATTTCTAAAATAATTAAGATGTTTTAAAATTTTCTACAGTGCTTAAATAAATTTTGAAACACCCATCGATCATGTTAAAATTCCACTTTTGTGGTTTTCTTATATATGTAGTATATATTTCTTTCCTTGGCTGAGCACAATGTGACAATGTTATTTGGTCACGTTTTCCCAATTGACAAACTATGGGTTTCCGTCGGTTGATTATTCCTACCGTCGTATTTGCTGAGCTGCAGCTGAATCCAGTCCGAAGTTTTCTTCTCACAAATAGTAGCAATTTTGTATTATGCATTGATTTTAGTAAAGGCACTCTTCATTCTTTAGGTAGATATAGTTTGCATTATGAATATCTACTAGGTATGTACTCTTGTGAAGTATATAGATTCTGATCCCCTCACGTATATGCAGTAAGTGGTGTGGATGTTTCAGTAATACATATTTATAAGTTTATGTACTACGATACTGCTTTTTGTTTCAAGATAATAACTGTATGAGTCTAATGCTATTGTTATGTACGTGCGACCTCAGTTTGACTATCTGCATGTATGCAGTCACATTTTCCCAGAAAATTACACAATGCATTATGCACCTAAATCATTATATCCGATAGTACAATGTCTGATCCATTTTGAATACAGAACTACCTACTCGAGCCCCGAGCCTTTTTCAAGGGCAGCTTTGCATACAATTTCACAATAAATAAAGTATTCCTCTACGAATTTGAATTTTTTTAATAAAAATCTATTAAATTACAACCTCTTCATTTATTTATTTTTTGCCTGCGGCGCTTATTATCCCTTTAGTCGTAGAACGCATTGTTTATATTTTTATGTAATGGTAATAAACCAGATGTATATCACGACGTCCTTCACCGAATAACACAAAAAAAAACTTTAAAGCTCATGTGTGCCCAAGACAGGGAGCTGTGGAGGACCGAAGGCGAGGCCTATGTCCGACAATGGACCTGAGTGGCTGCGAAAGAAGAAGAAGAAAAGCTCATTACAATTTCTGTACATTCTTAAGTAAGCCTTTTGAATTCAAATACTTAATTAAGGTGAAGGCGAATTATCCATCCACCCGAGCGGATGAAACCCATGCTGCGTCACTGGTCCCATCGACGATATTATTATCTCACCTCTTCAGGAAGCGGTGGTCCATTAATGTCCCATGTTTATTGTTTACACATATTGTCCAAGAAGTAGGTAACTGTATACCAATACTACCATCATATATTCACACAGTTAATCTACTTAAAATAATCTTTACTATCGACGCGACCGACGCCAACGTCTAAATTGTCCTATCAGGACCGTAACATCTTGCAAACAAGTGATTCATAGGTTTCATACGATTACAGGCACATATACTCATACGGTCACCTTGTTGATCGGAAGTCGGGCGAGTTGTTTTATTTGAGATATAACTAAACTATTTTAGGTTTTGAATTGGTTTTTTTGCATCTAATACTGTACTTGATGACAATGGCTAAATCACTCGCGAACGGGTGGAGGCCAATATAGTAAAAAAAATAATTTTTTATCCAATATATCTTAATTAACCTAAATGCGTTCTCCTTATTTCTTTATTTCATTTGGGTCATAGAGTATACCTACATATAGCAAAATATTGCTTGATAACTTATTGCCTTATATACGTGTACAAATCTTATTTTATTATCACTTCCATGTCGTCGTTGTTCCCAGGTGCCATTTAAATGAAACACATCTCACGTGTAGGGTGGTTTATTCGATACTAAAGAAACATTGTACTTACATTTAGTTTTATACATTAATAATCAAGTTAGCAACTTATTCATAATATTCGGGCGGAAATAAAAATAATACTTCCGCCAAGTATAGACAATAGTACAATCCTAAATAATTCATAGACAATAATTGTTATGTCTTTAACAATACGTAAACATATATCCTATAATTACGGGGTACTCCTCCCCCTTAACACAAGTTTTACTTTATAAGGGGGGGTAAAACGTTATAATATGTAGTTTAAGATCTATATCCTCAAAAAGTAAAATTAATCTGTCTACTTATTGTAATGTTTTAAATAAATAAATAAATAAAAAAAATATTGGTAAACGTAAATATATTTTTTGTTTCTAACTATATCCTTTGTAGGTCTTTGGACCGGAAGGAAACACGAGTATGATCCCTTTCTAACCTATAACAATATCTTAAGGTGCTCTCACACGGGCATTAATTGCGGCAACGCGTATCGATTAACATTATTTCCAGAGATGTAACGAATATTCGGTTACTATTCGGTATTCGGCCCCTCTTTGGAGTATTCCGTATTCAGCCGAATACTGGTTGCTATATTCAGCCTAAACCGAATACCTAAAAACAGGAGAAAGAAATAATAAAAACACACAGTAAATTAACCTATACTAGAGTTTGTAAATTTAAACGTATGGGAATGTATTTATTTACTTATTTATTTACGGCGCAGGCCTTTAACATGAATAATAATAATAACAAGTAACAATATAAGCAACAACAAAAACAAGTAAGTTAAGGTAAATCTGAAACATTGACAAAAAATATAAAATATGAGATCAAAAGTACATGAGAAATGGTTTGTAAAGACTAATTTGCAGGTACAGAGACAGGTGTATTGAATGTATGTTGCAAAAAACAAATTTCTAAGCGTTTTAATTCAGCGGGTCAGTCAGAGAGCAGAATATACTGGAATAATGTGGTATACTATACAATATACATACATCAAAATTCGTGCGTGCGTTAAGGCTGTGCGTTACACAAAATGTACCGTATAGACAAAAATTCGTAGAAAGGATGGGTTTTTAGTATCTACAGTGTCGATACTAAGTAGAATACACCAAATATTTTTACATATTTTACTACTTATATCAATTATTTTAATTTCATTTATAAATCTTCTAATTTAAAGTCATTAACTTGCATACTTTTCGAGGAACGAATTAATTGTGATGGCTAAATTGACTAAAATAATTCTCTCTCGTCTGCACACAATATCGTTGTCTCGCTTTAAATATTGCCAAAAAATAAATGCTATATACGAGTATCTATCGCGAAATGTACGAGTTGCCGCAATTATTGCTCGTGTAAGAGCAAAGAGCATCTTTATATTATTTTGAATATCACGATTCTTTTTTGTGAGAACACCGGACATTGTACATGTTTAATGTTATTTTTTGAATAAAGATTTATTTGTATAATTGCACGCTGCCCGGCGAAAAGCTGTTATGCCGGGTAGTGTATATTGTAATAATAAAAAAAAAATATTTCATACATAAAATTGGGTTTTGTTGCTTTGGACTCGCATAATAAGATTTTATTATTCATATTTATTTTGTTTGTGATGTGAGGAAATGTTGAATATAGAAATAATTCTGCTTGAACGTTGTTTTGTCAATTTTGTCATCCTTTGATATTTCAGTTTGTAACTTCCTTTGAAGAACTATACCGTTATATTGTGTAGAGCAGACTGAAGAATAGTTTTGCAGCTTAACACAAAGATACTTGGCTATTCCCCCTCTGAATAAAGCTACGAAAATAATATTTTTTTGCTTTTAGTCTTTGAATTACAATTGTTTAAGATTGTTCAATTGATGTGTATTGCTACGACTCTTTCCTTCTTTTATGTATATTTCCACAACAGAAAATCGTCGTAAAAATCTTATCCAAAACATATACTCGTATACTTATGCAATAAGTTCGCCTAGTGAACAATGCTTTATAATCGGTTTTATGTCCTTTTTTATAATAGTCCAAGAGCCCGCTGCTTAATTTATGACGTATCTGTTTTTTGATCGAAATGTGGTACAAATGATAGCTTACCAATAGGGTTTTACATCGCACTAGGGTTGCCTATCAAAATCTTGCCGCAACCCCCCCTGCCCCCCCCGAAAAGGTCCCTCTTCGCGGTTTTTCGCATTTTATAGGAATATGGTAAGAGATAGGAGAAAGTAGTCAATGACAAAAATTATCCTTGCTAAATTCTCTACAAAAAATGTTAAGTCAATTTTTTCGTAGAACTAGCAGTTTACCCGCAATAGCCGGTCCAAAACCGAAATTCATTTAAAAAACTAAAAAAAATGAATTTAAACTTAATTGGTTGAAAATTGATAAGAGCTACAGGAAAATCGACAAAGAACGAATTAATTACCATAGTCTTAGCTACAAAACGAGCTATAGCTTATTTTCATACATCAATTCAATCAATTTAGGAGTTATTGCAATAAAACTCAGTGACAAAAATTCTTAAAATTTTGTTTTTCATAAAATAACCAGCGATATAGCGCCGCAGGCCAAATATTTTTTTCCATAAAATGTTAGTGATAATGGGTGGAAGAATAGAAAAGAAAAAAAATAAAAAAAAAATTTTTTTTTTTTCAAAAAAAATCCTGTTTTTCGACCGGCCATTACGGGTAAACTACTAGTCCTATGAAAAAAATGACTTCACATTTTTTGTAGAGAATTTAGCAAGGATTATTTTTGTCATTGACTACTTTCTTCTATCTCTTACCATATTCCTACAAAATGCGAAAAACCGCGAAGAGGGACCTTTTCGGGGGGGGGCAAGGGGGGTTGCGGCAAGATTTTGATAGGCAACCCTAGTGCAATGTAAAACCCTATTGGTAAGCTATAATTTGTACCACATTTCGATCAAAAAACAGATACGTCATAAATTCAGCAGTGGGCTCTCGGACTATAATATGTATTTACTTTGTTCACTTAAAGAATAAATAAATAAATAAAAGATCTTTTATATCTTGTATATATTTCTTAAAAAAGAAAAAAACTAAAAAATATTTCTGATTATTTTTTAAAGACAGTTACATGTTTACCAAAGTCTCAAAGAAAGATATCTTTTTCGTATTCATATATATTTTTTTATGAATCTGGGTTTTCAATTCAATTTCAATTTATTTATTTATGAAGCATAATATAGTGGTACAATGTTTCTTATAACTAATACATATAATAAGATTTCATTAATATTCTCCCACTAAAGCAAGACTTGTGTGTGGGAGAAGTGTTCAGTTTTTAATTTAACCAAAGTATCACTACAATAACTTAAAAATAATATAATACCAAACGATAACTACACACAACATTATTAGTCTATCTATGTTTATTCGAATAGGCACGTCACATCGCCGGTACCCAGAAATTATCTAGTAGCATACCGACAATGCAACAAAACCAATTCTGCATGTACATACAATTTATCTATACATAACATAACAGTATATAATTATATAATTTTTTTTACAACATTGATATACATGTATTTATCTATATACAACTAGAATATTGACAATATTATTAAGTAGGAGAATCTAACCGGTAACTGAGTTGATCCGCAGCAAATATTTTTTTACTTTATTTTTATAGCTGTTTTTGTTTTGTTCGGACTTAATGTCCGGAGGCAGAGAGTTGTATATCTTCAAGCAGATATAGACATAGTGATGCTGGGCAGCTGATGTGTTGAGCCTTGGCCTAACTATGTTACCACGTGTACGGGGCCTATCACTTATTTCATATAAGTTTTTTGCTAGTTCTTTTTTTATATGTTTCAGTCCGCAGTACGTAAACAGCTTACCGACGCTTATCACCGGGAATAGTTTGAATAATTCTATTGTGGCAAAATCTGTGGGTTTTCTGAGGATTATTTTAATAATTAATCTTTGTGCAATCGCCAGGTTTTCCAGGTTCGTTTTATACGTCCCTCCCCATGCTATTATACCGTACTGCAAGAGTGATTGAATCAAAGCAAAATATATTATTTTAATTATTCTTAAGTTGACAATATCTCTTAATCTAATAACTTTTTGGTTTGTCTTAACACTTCACAGAAAGCTTAAAAGCTTGTGTTATGAAGTGGAGTAAGTCGGGGATTGAACCCGCGCCCACTGGATTTACAGTCGAGCGCGTTACCAACCAGGCTACCGGCCACCTCAAATCTTGTGAATGATAGTTAAAATGTTTTGAATGAAGCGAAATTAACCCCAAGAAGTAGAAAAAACCTGTTATTGACATTTGATTATATAAATGCTGTTGTTCACGAGAATTTGAACCATAATCATCGCAGCGGGTGAGGAAACATTTGACCCCTCTTTTTTGAACGGGATAGTTATACATTTTTTAATTGATGTATTTTTCTCAATATCTTTTCTAACGGTAAATTAATCCACAATATTCAGCAAGTTTGTGACGTATCTAGATTGAAAATTGAAAGATAAATAATCTTTCCCCCGTGAAATCGTGCGGTAAGGATTTATTGCTCACCTGTAGAATATTATGAGCTTGAATATTTCAAGGTTTACTGGTTTTGTTATGATTAATGACCTGCGAACAAATTGTTATGCTTCAATACCCGTGTATGTTTAATTTATCTTCGTTTCAACAATGATAGTTTTCAATCTTTGAGTGAGCCTCATTTTTTGTTTTAGAATTCCGCATTTTTGTAAATTGTTCCTTGTTCTTAGTAATGTGAATACACACCGGAACTGTTGATACTTTTGCGATTTGAGGAGTGTCACGTTTTTTATCCACATTCTTTCTCCTAGAATCTCCCTGATTTGTGTTGGTCTCAGGAGATCAAAACCAGCCACTTGCAGCGCAACTTTCTGCACCAGGCCTTGACAACCGACTCTTTCCTCCACTGGGAGTGAGCCCATCGAAACCAAACAAATAAAACAATTGTATTATATGTTAGAAACGTTATAAAGTTTTCATCGCATAACTGTTGTTATTTTAAATAAGTAATCTTAAAAATACTTTTTAAATCCAAGATTTTATGATCTCACATCCTCAATTGTAAACCAACGTTTTTTGTGGCCTTCCAAACGATACCAAACGGACCCTTCCGAGGCACTTGGATTCCCTCATTTCGATGGCTTCTCCCACCAAGAGAGAGATTCAGAATTTCAGAATTTGATAAAAGTTATGAGTTCTACTTGTGAGATACCAAACACGGCGGTATGCTGTGGCTGGATCCTCTCTATGGCTCGGTCTCCTCTGAGACTTGAGCTGGACAAAATCTGACTTACGATCTGGATTTCTTTTCCAACGCCCTCAAACGCTGTACATATTTTTTATCTCTGGAAAAAGATGATCCAAAGTGGTACTAGAACGTATTGTCGTTTACGTATGTTTTCAAAGGTTCAGGTCTCTGAGTAGTCAGGAAGTGGTTGAAAAATCGATGGCAACATTTGGTCACAAAAATTAATGAATTAATTGTGGGTGCGTTATACATATGCTTCAATGTACCTACCTGGTTATAAAAAGTCCAATCAATGTACAGACTGAATTTTCATCATGGTACATCAAAAGCTTTTTAAATATTCAAGAATATATTTTCGGATGAACATTTTTGAACGTTGTTTCATAATATATATTTTTATTTAACTTTTTTCATCTCCTTTTTTTATTGAGGCAAAATGTACCTAGGTATGTTTTATTATTTGTTTTTTAATTCACAATTTATTCCTCATTAATATTGGACTACTTTTATTGTATTGTTTATTCCTTTGTGTTTTACTTGACGGTTCAATTAATCGGTATGTCATTAATTTTAATCCTCGATGTAAATATTGAACTGAAATGAGCGTTTTTGATCGTTACGTTTCATTATCCCTAATCCTTTAGCATCTCTAGCACCAGTTCTTTCTTCCTTCAATTTAATTCTTGTAATTTGAGAAGTGACACGATGCTGTCGATATTCGGCAAATATCTACTTATAGTATAATAATTACTACACCTTAGTATAATATAAACATTATAAACCTACGCAAATTACTAATGCTGGATTACACCAACTTCTTAGGTGAGGAATAGGGGAGACAAGTAACTCCTATCTCCGCTATTCCTCACCTTATAATTTGGAGAAATCCAGCATTATTGCAAAATAATCTTCATTCTGCCTTAAGGAATCGATTTATATTCAATGATAGTTAATTTGATTTCTTCGTATATTCAATATACCCATTTCTGTTACTATTATACTACTTACCCTTAACATTCTGAGTAATGCAGGGAGGTCACAAGACGAGTGGATTTCCTCCAATGTCATTGTCGTAGTAGCGATGTACCGACAATAAAATAATGTCTTTCCGGGCGTCGGAAATCCGGTGGGTTGAAAACAGCGTTCACTGTCATCTGGCGTTCTCAAAAATATTCCCGCTAGGACCTGGAAATCATCATCTCTTTACAGTATTTTTCTTTTCGTTCGGTTGACGATGGAGCGTCGCTAACGACGGCCAGACTATCCATGCGTGCACCGTCGGAAACCGATTCCCCAGTCCCCACCCTTCTTTTTCCGGTCTACAGTTGTTAAATTAAAACACCATTATTGAAGTACCTACAATCTACATACATACTTTGTGTGTATTGATCTGAAGGCCCCCCAAACGATGGAAGGACAGCTGGGAGTCCACATCGCAAGAGGCTGCAGACACAAACAGGCCCAAGTGGCCTTCGGCCAGTTTGAGAAGAAGAAAAAGATATACAAAGATATTTTTCCTTATGTACATAATATATTAACGTAGGTAAATATTTTGTTCTACTACTGTTTTTTCCCCATAAATAATAAAGTTTAATACATCCGTAGGCCGGAAAATATTTCAGGATTATCTCCGGAGTTTTCCTTCACCATTTCATAAATACTGTACCCTTAACCTCCAGTCCATGGGCAACGGTTTCCTTTGTGTTATTTGAATTCAGGGATTTGTAGGTATACTCGTAGTGTATTTCCTAATCATTATTACTCATATAATAATTTAGTATTATTTCCTACATGTAATTTTCTCCCTTACAACAACCTTCCCAACAAAGCATTATTATAGTGTAGCTATGCTAATACCAAACCAAACAGCCCTGCATAATATGATCGTAAATAGTTTTTTTTTTTAAGGATCTGGGCTAGCATACACAAACCCAAATATTTTCCTGCACACCTTGCACTAGGCTAAAAGACTGTATCGCAAAGTGTGGAATACATCGCCAGCGCCGGGGTTTGAACCTGGCACCTCTCACACATTTACATTAGTGTGAGCCTCCAAACGACATCAGAATTTAGTAGTAAGGAAATTTCATAACGTGTGGATACTCTTACTCATGGTACCAAATTCTAGAATTTAACTTTAGACTCACAGGTTTGTCGATACCTCTATAATTTTCATCAAGTGTAACGATGAATTGTTCTTTCATGGCAGGAGGTATTTGGTTTATTTGACACTCACCACTTGGTTCGGTTCGAAGGTTACGTAACCAAATTCCTCTGACCGAACTAAGTTTTCAGGTTCCGAATCGATGTTTCAGATTGGTGAAAACAATTATTATTCATAATGGTTGAAGTAACACCGTAGGAAATGTTAGAGGTACCTCCCGTCTTTTGAAACATAGTCATTAGAGGATTTTTCTAGAATTATTTGGCAGACAGGTTGGTACTCTGTACTCTCATTATGTAGACTGGGTAGAACCTACCTACATGCTACATGCTTCTTTTCCTACAGTCCCATTCTCTCGGTTTTGTTTTTTATTTATTTTTTTTCGAAACAAAATACCTACCGATTTGTGTTACGAATATAAAACATAACATTTGTTCAATAGGACGAGCTTGTCGCAATGCTGCACTCTCTGCCAGCTAACCCCAAATTGGTTGGTTTTTGGTTTGTCTAAATGTGGCCTAACGGTCCGTAATTCTCCGATGTACAGCCGAAAACCATGTTTAGGCTGGCACATGTCTAAAAAAACACTTTAGGTAAGCAGATAGGTAATTATAGTATTTGAAATCATGAAATCATTATTAATAAAAAATATTCCTGGTAGCCAAGGAAAAATGTTTAATCGTTTTGATAAACGGGTGCTTTTTTACAAAATTTGCTATACACTTATCCTTAAAATATCAATATCTGGGTATACCCAGGTACATCCAATATTTTTAAAATCTGTATGAAAGACTTGTGAAGTGACTTTCTTTTATTTTCAAGAATATCTTTATTTTAGACGAATGTTTCATGAAAAGGATGAGACTGCATGGTTCGTTGGCAGACAGAAACCCACCATTTAGGTATGTATTTTTTTTTAAATGAGTCGTAGATTATCGACATAAACCCAAATACGTTATTTTCCGCTTAACAGTCGGTAAACCGGAAATATGTCGGTAGGCGGAGTACGTAATCTAACCCGCCCGATTACGAATTCATCTACCGACCACCACATTTATTTCAATAAATAGGGTTAGCTGGAGGAAATTGAAGTGTAGCGATTGGTTTGTTATAAACATTTTTAATATAACAATTTCGAGTAAATTTGCATTTCATGCTCTTACTCCGTTTTATTACATTAGTTCCTATTAAAGTAGATATTTACATATTAAGATAATAAATAAATGGTACCTACAATTATTATTAACTATCTGAGTTACCCGTGCTTCGTATCGGCAAACTTAATAAATCAACCAGCATACTTTATAGGTTTGAGCTGGACAAAATGTGACTTAAGTTCTGAACTTCTTTTCCAACGCCCTTTCATATGATACTTACTGTACATGACTACACGACCCCACGCAACGCTTCAATCCCCTCATAATCACAGCATCTCTTAGGAAAAGCTTTTTCTCCAAAAACCGGCGACGGTAGAACACATAGTATATTATCACAAATGTTATTCTAAATTTTCGCAGCAATCCATCGTAAAATGCGGGGGTTATGCGAATACTTACAAAAATCAGACTTTACTTTATACGAGTATATACAGGGTGTCCCGTAAATCAACGTCATCCCATGGAGGGGTGATAGACTAGCTCATAGCCTACCAGAAAATCGAAATATGACCTCAGTAAAAATCGCTCATTCTCGAGATATCGGCACTTTTTTGTTTTTCGTGAAATTCGACACCTTCGGTCAGTTTTTCGATCGCCACGGTCACAAAATTCAATATTATGGGATTAAAATTTTTGATTCGTAATGCTGAATAATTCAGCTATTTGATTACAGTCCAAAATAAAACCTATTAATTCACAATTTTGAAAAAAAGAACATCGTTTCCGCCTCTCGAGTTTTTTTGTTTTTTATTAGCAAATTTCGACTCCATTACACTGTAAAAATTTAGTATGACATTAAGCTGGCAAATTATATTAAAAACTTCCTCATTTAGTGTAGTTTTTAAAAAGGTTCAAAAATGGATATAGTTCCCTTTACAAAAAAAGATATTGCTGTTTTACTTCAAAAGGTTTTCATTATAAAAAAAATCAAATGCAGGGTTGTAGCTTCCTTATGTCCAATATTTAGACAAGTGATAGAGGATGGAAAAATATGAAAAAAAGTTTATGAAATGATTGTCGAAAAATCAACCGTTTTGGAGTTATGATCTTTTGAAAATTGAGAAGTATGAAAATTTTTCATTTGGGTTTTTTGACAATAACTCACAAACTACTAACTAGATTTTGACAAAACAAACTGAAAATCACAGTCAAGAAAATAGGCTTTCGATAAAGATCTTAATTTATGGCCTTTTCCTTAGAATATAGTGAAAATTCTGTAAAAATATATCATTATTTCACAAAACTACATGTTTCTTAACAGAATTTTCACAAAATTTTGAATAAAAGGCCGCAAATTAGGAACTTTATCGCAAGCCTAAATTATTTACAATGATTTTTAATTTATTTTGTCAAAATCGAGTGGGTGGTTTATGAGTTATAGTCAAAAAACCCAAATGAGAAATTTTCATACTTCTCAATTTTCAAAAGACCATAACTCCAAAACACTTAATTTTATGACATTCATTTTTTAAACTTTTTTCCATATTTTTCTATCCTCTATCACTTGTCCAAATATTGGACATAAGGAAGCTACAACCCTGCATTTGATTTTTTTTTTATAATGAGAACCTTTTGAAGTAAAACAGCAATATCTTTTTTTGTAAAGGGAACTATATCCATTTTTGAACCTTTTTAAAAACTACACTAAATGAGGAAGTTTTTAATATAATTTTCCAGCTTAATGTCATACTAAATTTTTACAGTGTAATGGAGTAGAAATTTGCTAATAAAAAACAAAAAACTCGAGAGGCGGAAACGATGTTCTTTTTTTCAAAATTGTGAATTAATAGGTTTTATTTTGGACTGTAATCAAATAGCTGAATTATTCAGGATTACGAATCAAAAATTTTAATCCCATAATATTGAATTTTGTGACCGTGGCGATCGAAAAACTGACCGAAGGTGTCGAATTTCACGAAAAACAAAAAAGTACCGATATCTCGAGAATGAGCGATTTTTACTAAGGTCATATTTCGATTTTCTGATAGGCTATGAGCTGGTCTATCACCCCTCCACGGGATGACGTTGATTTACGGGACACCCTGTATACAGATTTATGGCACGTATTTTATCCCGTACATCTTAATTTTATTTATAATTTAATATGTCAACCTGTTAGTTATGTATTGTTAATATTTCAGATGGTAGTTGTTAGTAGGTCTAGGTACGTGTTTACTTTTACTTTATTACAAAGTTTGTTTGTCACCTAACGTAAGGACTTTCGAAGTTTCCGTTCCCACATTTTCACCAACTTTCACCGACTTACCTTAATTGTTATTTTGCAAAATTTATTGTTCTAAAGTTTATTAATAATGCCTAAATAATTTTGCTTCTGTCCAATAAATAGGCGGGGACGAATTTATTTTTAATCAGCTTTTCTAAAATTATGTGAGAAGTATTCCCTCCCCACACACGAGACTTGTCTCTATTGGGGAGGTATCTCGAAACATGTATAGTTTTAAGGAACCATATTTTTATGTTTAAATATCGAGGAAAAATAAAAAGAATCTTGAAATTGAAATTGAATTGTATATTCTATTATGCGTGTTGTTCTTGGAGAACAATAAAGATTTATTATTTGTTGTGTTACCATTGCGGAAATTTGTGTATACAAAATGTTGCAAAATATAGGTTGCATCTTCCTGAGGAAATTCTAATAAATTAATTATTATAACATTTGTACTCGTACTATTATTTTCTTTTCGTTCCCACAAAAAAAAAAAAAACAAAAATAATAATATCTCCTAAGTACATACAGTGTAAAAACAAAGTTTTCACTTATTATTAAGTTACTGAAAATTACGGAGGCTTGCTTAAATATGTTTTTGTGTAACCACCTATTACTATTCCACCCTTCAAACTTCCTCGAGTAAACACAGGAAGATCACAAGGCTCCGTCTTTTCTCCATCTCTCCAATATCGTCATAAAAGTCGTAAGACCAGATTCATATTGTCGACTTTTTTAGTTGGCACCCACCCTTAAAAGCCACAAAACTCCTCTTTCATGTCTATCTGCATACATAAGTACTTTACCCACATATAGATGGTGGGTACTTTAAATAGTTCGATTTGCAATCTTTACGCGTAAAGGTACGTACCATATAGTATGTAGGATAATTTGATTTTCATTTTCTTTCACGTTGTATAAAATGGTACTTACTTAAGAAATATTTTAAAACTATTTTCATTCATAATTTCATTAGTAGGTACGGTACCATTCGATATTTCAAATTTTTCATTCATAAAAGTTTATAAATGTGAGACTTCGACGAAAATATCTAGACACCAACGAAGGCGTCGCTGCTTTAAATTTACATACATTTTCATCGAACTTGTAAAATTTTCCAATGGGCAAGTGTTACATACCTACATGACTTGGATAATACGAGTATTATGTAATGGGATTATTTCGTATGGTTTCTGCCACCGTTGGGCGGTAACGTCATAAGATAAGAGAATTATGCTATCTGTTACATAGAGGAGACATGTACCCTACAGAGCAACATCCAGGCTTCCAAGCTCTTCAGGGCACTTTTACACTACAAACAAAAAATGTTCTGCACTTTTTTCATAGGACTAGCAGTTTACCCGCAATGACCAGACGAAATATAAAATTTTGGTGGTTAACAAAAAAGATAATTTTTTGCTAATTTTGCAATAAAGTTCGGGATACTTTTTGTAGATAATTTAGAAAGGATTATTTTTGTTCCTGACTGCTTTCTCCTATCTCTTACCATTTTCTTAAGAAATGCGAAAAACTCCATTGTATGACCCATTTGGGGGGGGGGGGGGCAGGGGGTGACGCGTCAAGATGTTGCTAGGTAACCCGGTGGCGAAGTATGACCCTATGTGCAAATTTTCTTTTAAATTACAATTCAATTAAATTGCTGTTAGTTTGTGGTGGCCTCTTAAGCCAATAGTGTTATTTTAACCTCCATCGCGAATACACTTGACCATTATTGGATCGGATGCTGTGGTCCCGTCGTCTGGAAATTTCGTGTTTTTTGTGTCCCAAATTATTGAGAACTTATTAAGGCTTCATCGTAAAACGTACACATTGCTGGGCTATTTTTTTAGAAACTTGTTGTTTTTCCGAAAACAAAAATTTTTAATCACACTTTTTTCCATTCATTCGTCATTCGATTTCTCTCTTGCATCTGAATCCGAGTTATAATTTAATGGATCAATGGGAATAAAATAACTAATGGTTGTTTTTCTATCAGATTACTTTTACATTGGGGCTTTGTGATTCCATTCGTTAGAATATATACGAGTGCAAATTGAAATCTCGGTATTCCCAATGATTTAATGCTTACAAGCTTTTATAAATCTGTGGACTATTGGGAGACAATAACAACAGTGCCTGAATCTTATCAATTTAATTCCAAATACCCTAGCCACACAATAAACGGCTCATATTTTTTCACAATGTTTGCTTTAAATTTAAATTGAATTAATCCTATAGCACTTATTTCTGTAAACAGAATATACGAGTAGACATGTAGCCTGCTTTGCTTTAGAATCAATCATTTTGCTTATATTTTTCCAAAGATAATGGACTCTTACATTTCTTTATTATTTTTATTTTCTGACATATTATTTTGTTTCTTATATTAATATTTTATTTATCTGACTACTCTTAATATTTTTATTGCCATAATTCTATTTTTATATACTAATTGTTAATATTGACTGATTGAACTAATTGTGTGCACCTGTAACTGGGCGTTACTTTGACTCTTTATTTAATGTATAGTTTCCATTGTGATTGATTTTTAAGTTATGTCTGTATGTGTGTGCCTTTGAATAAATAAATTAAATAAATTAGGAAGCTCTGATGCAAACTAATAATATTTGTGTGTGAGCTTATAATATACTTACTTACTCTACTGATGACGTCGCGTCGGCTGCAATAGCTATAAATCTGTTTACTGTCTCATTATTTTTTCATTACACAATAGGTACCTATCGTTCCTTGCCTCTTGTGACACATTTTCTGGGGTCCCATTTTTGCAATGACAATTTGTTATTCAGTGTTATGCCTCATCCACATGCTCGCCGACCCTCCACGTTTTTTGTGTGAATGAGTAAAAAGAAGTTAACCGTCGATTACGTATGCAATCCAAGACAATCACCCCGTCCGCACGTCTTTTTACTCATTCAGACAAAAAACGTGAAGGGTCGGCGAGCATGCGGATGAGGCATAGAAATGTTGTTATTAAAATACAAAGGATGATTGAACGCACTTATGTAGATACCAGCTATAACTTTAGATTAGCATCCTTTTTTATGTTTTTCGCGGATGATTTGTGTATCTGTAGAAGTAAAAGCCTCTGTGTAAACTGAAAATATTCGCTCTCCTTGTGCACAACGTGGGAATTGACATCATATATGTACATTTTGGTATGGTTTTATTTTAGCATGGAATATTAAACATACCTGAGGTTGTGAGTTTAGCATTGACAAAACTATTGTTTAGCCAAATTTGAAATTATATTTGTATACTGTGCACTATTTCTGAATTCAGTATTATTTATAATGCGGTGTTCGTTTTTTATACCTGACAAATTATCTCTTTAGTATATATTCATATTACATAGCTACAATAAGCTTCAAGACTTTTGAAATTATGTTGTTTTCGAATTATGTTCCGGGGCTTTCTACTTTATCATATTATTTTACTTGTATTCTTCTTGGCTTATATTATTATAATAAATTAACCCTTAGAAATTCTATGCATTAACCATAATTTGACTTTGCTTTCAATAATAAAAGCGTCTCTAAGTACTCAAGGACTCTTACATACTTTTACTGATGGTAATAACGTGCCACATACCTTTGCATCTCATTATTTAATATAAATTCATTAATTACGAGTATGTATGTAACATTAATGTTTCTATTTGACGGGTGATAACTCTTTGTGCTACTAGTTAATTATTATAGATATACACCTATGAAATGTGTGTGGTGTTAATGTGTGTGAAAGTGATTATATGAGATTAGAAATAATATAAAATGAAAAAACAAAATTCACATTCAAATGGAGATCTTTCTATAAACTATGTAGCATTTAAAAATCCTTTCACGTTTTCCATCATATTATCCCATCAAGAAGTTTTAGGAAGATGAGTGGGAAAATCCACGAGGTAACGACAATGAAAATTGAATATTTACCTGAGAAATATTGACGCGGATCTCTGACTGATGATGATTCCCAGATCACTTCTCTTGTCTACCTATAAGTTTTCTCTGTAGATATCAAAGGAATAGTTAGCGGAAAAATTCAATACAAACATTTCTTCTGATCATTACGTTACTCGTAACATTCAAAACAATCTGATTGCACAATAAAGACTAGAAGTATGATTCAAAAGCGATGCTTGCAACCCTTTATAGAGAACTTTATAGTCTTTATTGAGCGAAACACTAAGTACATATGTATAAATCTTTTTCCCCGTATCACATTACTGCTGATATGAGATAGGAATATAATATTTGTTGGCATTTTCCGCACGTAATGACTCTAATTATGAACGTTTTGTGACACTCCTTTATATCAGTATTAATTAGCAAAATAAAAAAAAGACAACAAAGTTTTCTCACTGTTTGTTGCTGAAGAGGTCTTGAGAAGAAATAAAGCGCCATTCTAACCCTGTACCTACCAAGTATTTTCATTGAAAACCGTTAGCATTTCGAAGGCTGGTTAAACTTTTTTCATGCGAAACATCGTAATATGGTGACACTTTTGTAGTTGCCCGATGTGGGAATCGATGGGTCAGTGTACACATAATTGGATTTTAAAAGGATTTTTGTACCTACTATGTGTCGATGTAGAAATAATCTCTGACGAAAATTGGCCCTGTCAGTTTCTTTTACATGTATAACTGTATTTTATGTTAACAAGTAGTTATCACAACAGGTGTACAGCAAAGCATGGACTAGCGCTTATGACTTACGACACTATATGTACACCACAATCAGTTATGTGGATAAGTTTGATAGGATTGTGATTGAATCACGTGATGTTTGTTATTACATTCAGAGTTTATTTTATTCACGTGCGAAGCGAAGGATGTCTGAGAGAGAAAAGGCAAAATTTAATTATTATAATACTCGTAGAGAGAGGCATTCGATGAAATGTCATTTGCCGATACGTTGTTCCTTGTAAGCACGTTAAATATACCGACTCACGAAAAGAAGTAATGTTCTTTTCTGATATAATGTTGTGACATACTGTTTCGATATCTATAATATGTTTGTGTACTTGAACATCGAAAATGTGACTAAAATTCTAAATTTTACCCATTAGATATAGATATACGAGTATAGCGGTGTAAACTAGTAAGTGCCTAATAATGTACGAGTGGAAACGTTGTCAGAAAATGGAATTAGAATTTCTCAATATTATTATTAATTCTTTATTAAGAACTATCATTTTAGAACTAGATCAACATCTACCATTAAAAAATAGTAAATGTAAAACAAAGAAAACATTTGATAACTGGACTACGCCGGGAATCAAAATATCTAGGCAGAGGCTTTTTAGTTTATACGAAATAAGAAGAAATGATGGGTCGGAGGAATTGAAAAACTTTGTAACTTTATACAGTTCGATATTCAAGAAGGTTTGTATTGTGGCTAAAAAAATGTTTTTGACAAATAGGATTAAAAACTCAAGTAACCCTGTAAGAACTACGTGGAATGTCATAAAAGAGGAGACTGGTAGGTCTAACAAAAATAAAGATAGCGATGATGATCTTGGTTTACCGTATAGGGGTTCAAGTGGATTAGATGTAGCCAACCAATTCAATAATTATTTTGTAAATGTTACAGCAATGCTAACCGGTTCCTCAAACTCCTCTGTTAGCACAGCTCTAAAACACATGGACTTAAATAGAAAAGTAACTGAGGCTTTTAGGTTTAAAAAAATTACCGAAAAAGATATAGTTGATGCTTGTAGGAAGATCAAGAGTAAACACTCCGCTGATCTGTGGTATGTTACAACTCATTTGCTTAAGCGTATTATATTGGAGTTGGCACCTTCAGTGGCCAGTATTTTAAATGCCTGCTTGGAAGAAGGAATTTTCCCAAATCAACTAAAAAAAGCAAGAGTCATCCCCATATACAAAAATGGTTTAAAATCTGATCCCAGTAATTACAGACCTATTTCAATACTGCCTGTTTTCAGCAAAATTTTCGAGACTATTGTCGCTGGACAGCTCACTCATCACCTGGTCCATAATAATATCTTACACCCTCAGCAATACGGTTTCCAAAGGGGGAAAAATACCACTGATGCCATTTCATCGCTCTTGGAACAGGTATTGGAGGCATTTGACCGGGGATGGGATGCTTACGGTATCCAATGTGACCTCTCTAAGGCATTCGACTGTGTAGATCACTCAATTCTTATAGAAAAACTAGATTATTACGGGGTAAGAGATAACGAAAAACTCTTCTTTCAGTCATATCTTAATAGTAGATCCCAACTAACGGAAATTAACAATGTAAGATCTACAACAGCTCCTAATGCATTTGGAGTACCGCAGGGGTCAATATTGGGTCCATTATTGTTCCTTATTTATGTCAATGATCTGCCTAACAGTGTTGATGAGAATAATTTTATTTTAATGTTTGCTGATGATACCTCCCTGCTACTAAAAAACAAAAACAAAACGGATGCGTCGACGAAGGCCTTAACATTGCTGAACGGGGTGAGAGAGTGGTTTGGCGACAATGGCCTCGCACTAAATATGACGAAAACGAGTGCTATTCACTTCTCTCTTAAGCGACCGTTGGGGGTGGATCCGGTGATGGACACACTTTCTGGTCAATCTTTAGAAACAGTTGACAAAAATAAATTCCTCGGGATAACAATTGATCGGACGCTTCAATGGTCTCCGCACATTGAGATGCTTTGTAAGAGATTAAATTCGGCTATATTTGCCATAAAAAAAATACGCGAAACCTGTGGACTTGATGCTGCAAAGTCTGTATATCACGCATACTTCCACAGCATTATGTCATACGGTATACTATTCTGGGGGAGGGGGGCTGACGCGAATAGAGTTTTTATATTGCAGAAACGAGCAGTGAGAACCATGCTGGGTATGAATCCGAGAGATTCCTGTCGAGATTCCTTTAAGGAACTCGGAGTCCTCACCATGCCCAGCATGTTCATTTTAGAGTGTTTACTTTTTGCCCGCAAAAATATTCATAATACTCCCCTGAACTCAGAGTACCATAACTACAATACCAGGTCAAAAGACAATATAAGACCAATAAGGCATAGATTAACGAAGACATCGAAGAGCTTCGTGTGTCTCAGTGTGCGGATGCTAAACGCGCTCCCCAGGGAGTTGAAATCACTGGATGATACGGCCTTCCGCGGAGGGGTGAAGAAGTACCTCGTTGACAAAGAATTTTATTCCGTTGACGATATGTTGAAAAATTGATTTTGTGTATGACGAAATGTCAATCAGAGCCCTTTACATTCTGATTGGCATTGATCTGATAATGATATTGTTTGCGATACTTTGTTTGTGCTGAAATGATATTGTAAAAATTGACGAGTCCAGGTGCCCGAATGGGCCTACGGACGATAGAGAACAATAAAACAATAAAACAAAAAGAACATCTACCGACATAACAGCATAAAAATGCCTTTGCGCCGGCAGATATATGATGATACATATTAAATCATTGATGAATATATGATGATACATATTAAATCATTGATGTAAATCAATGAACATAAATAGGGGACACGCCGATTTTTTTTTTACATAAATGTTCAATATGCATGAAATCGATTGGTGGTATCACAACCAACTTACCGAGCAACATTTTCTCATGCATTTTTTTATATTTAAAAAAATATCGAGCAGAAGCTTAAAATACCTAAGCTGCCTAAAACTTTATTTCGTTTCGAAGTTGGCATTTTAATTTCTTTTAAAAGTAAAACTACCTACTTATTTATAATTTTTTTGTTTAATAACTTTTCATCTCTTCTCTGTAAAATAATATTTTTGCATTCTTATCATATCGCTCACGCGCTTACAACATCTCTTGTTGGGAAAACTGATTAACTACAGATTAGGGTTGTACAAGATGGAAACAGATTTTACCAAAAACTTTTAGGTAGATTTCCAAAAGGAACTCTACCTATTCGTTTCTCCCGTGATGTCGCAGAATTGAAAAATTTCTACTCAGTATCACTAATTAGGACCAGGAGAACCCGAATCCGACCTTGGTTTAAAAGTTTATATATATAAGCCATATATATGTCCCTTTTCTTGTGCGCACGTTTGCGGCCAACCTATGCGTCGCAGAAACGTGAAACTTGGGTGGTAGATTTTTGGTAAGTGGTATATGAACTGATAGGAGATTGGGTGAAATCCATTAAGAGGAAGGTTCACTTTTTAAGGCTTTAAATTAAAAAACAATCATTCTGAGGGGATCCAATGATTGTGAGGGTCTGTGTCTGGTATCGCATGAAAGGGCATTAAATAAGGAATACAGATCAAAAGTTAGATTTTGTCTAGCTCAATTCCTCGGACTACACTAGACATGAGCGCCGCGCCGGCGCGCCGCCGTGGTCGCGAGTTTAGTCGGCGCGCCGTCGCCGAGAGAAAAACGCGGCGCGCCGCCGTAAGAGAATTTTGGTACTCTTTTACAGCAATAACGCGAATTTTCGCATATTTGACGCGAATTTTACCTTTTAGTCCGAGAGCCCGCTGCTTAAATTATGACGTATCTGTTTTTGATCGAAATGTGGTACAAATGATAGCTTATCAATAGGGTATTACATCGCACTAGGGTTGCCTATCCAAATTTACCGCAACCCCCCCTGCCCCCCCCCCCCGAAAAAGTCCCTCTGCGCGGTGGTAAGAGATCTAATAAATCTAATGTCAAGAGCCCGTTGCCGAGCATGTTTTTTCTACTCAGAAGAATTGCTGCCATGTTGTTATTGGTCCTGCTTGCAGACTCTGTCACACTTTGGACAAGGCTGCTCCTCATTTGTGAGAGATAGGAGAAAGTAGTCAATGACAAAAATAATCCTTGCTAAATTGTCTACAAAAGATGTTAAGTCAAATTTCGTGCGACTAGTAGTTTACCCGTAATGGCCGGTCAAAAAACAGGGATTTTTAGAAAAAAAAAAAAAAAAAATCTTTCACATTCTTCCACCCATTATCACTCACATATTATGGGGAAAAAAATTGGCCTGCAGCGCTATATCGCTGGTTATTTTTGAAATATTAATTTTTAAAAATTTTCGTCGCTGAATTTTATCGCAATAACTCCGAAATTATTAGATGTATAAAAATAAGTTATACCTCGTTTTGAAGCTAAGACTATGGTAATTAATTGGTTCTCTGACTATTTTCCTGTAGCTCTTATCAATTTTCAACCAATTTAGTTAAAATACATTTTTTTATTTTAAATGAATTCCGGTTTCGGACCGGCCATTGCGGGTAAACTGCTAGTTCTACGAAAAAATTGACTTAACATTTTTTATAGAGAATTTAGCAAGGATTATTTTTGTCATTGACTACTTTCTCCTATCTCTTACCATATTTCTAAAAAATGCGAAAAACCGCCAAGAGGGACCTTTTCGGGGAAGGGTGGGGGGGACAGGGGGGGTTGCGGCAAGATTTTGATAGGCAACCCTAGTGCGATGTAATACCCTATTGGGAAGCTATCATTAATACCACATTTCGATCAAAAAACAGATACGTCATAAATTAAGCAGCGGGCTCTTGGACTATTTATTTTGGAAAACATCATAAGTGAAAACATTATCAAAAGGAATGGGGCTTAGAAAGCAAGAAGAACCACGCTGAAAAAAAAACTTAAAACAAGCGTTTTTGTTTTTATAAAATATTTTTGTTGTATTTTGATGCATAATTGGAGTAATGCCTATTTTATTAATTATTTTTGTTATATTTTATTAATTATGTATTCATTCTGTTTGTTGTTAAAAAATATAAAAAAATAAATGAATAAAATAATAAAAATAGTGCAAAATCATTTAAATAATGTTATAAATAAATGAAAATTAACACCACATTTTGCAAAATTGTGAAAAATTACACCCCATTTTGCAAAAAATAACAACACATTTCCCAAAAAATAACACCGCTTTTTTTTCAGTCCCTAGTCAAAGTGTTGTGTCAGGTATTTTTATTTTATATATTTTTTCAATTATGATCGTTTATGTCCTCTGTTCCTTTATTAAAGAATATAAAGCTCTATTTGACACCAACAATGTGGTTTTCTTTATCTCATTACTTCCCCAACAAAAAATCTATGGTTCAAGGCCACGCCGCCGTACGCCGCCGCCGCCGCCGTGAATATTTGTTCATTACGCCGCCGCCGCGGAATTGGCCGACGTCGCTCATGTCTAGACTACACTGATCGATCGAAAGATCTAGTTAAGTAGTTACCGCATAGGTACTAGCGTGTTTGTTGTCTTAGAAAAGTGCTTCACGATACGAGTAGAACTCACATCTTTTTTCAAATTTCTAGTGCTTAGGTACCGGTACCAATCCATATTATGTGTGGAATGAAAATAATATGATTATTGGATTAGGTACTTCCTTTGATTATTGAAGTACTTAATCAAATATTTTTTCGTCATACGGTACTTCGATAATCAAAGAATAAACTACATCCATACTACTTCATCACTTCGCTGGTTTATTTGTTTATAATATTGTGATTGTTTTTATTGTACAGATGTACTCTTCTTCTTCTTCTTCCTTCAGCCATCTCTCCACTGCTGGATATAGGCCTCCTCCATTTTCTTCCATTGTCCTCTATCCTGAGCTTTGCGAGCCCATCTTCTACCCGCGACTGGGATTATATCGTCGGCCCATCTTTTCTGTGGCCGACCTACTCCTCTCTTTTTGTCCCACGGTCTCCATTTTAGAACTCTGGGGGTCCATCGCTCTGTCCCCTGTCTGGCAACATGACCCACCCACTGCCATTTTTGTTTGGCAACCCGGTCCATGATGTCTACGACTTTTGTTCTGCGCCTTATTTCCTCATTTCTTATTTTATCTTTCAGGCACACGCCTAACATTTGTCTTTCCATGGACCTTTGTGCACATTTGAGTTTGTGTACTGTATTGGCAGTGAGTGTAATAGTCTCTAGGCCGTAGGTGATGACAGGTAGGATACATGATTCATATACCTTTCTTTTTAGATTCATAGGTATGTCTTTGTTTTTTAGTACATGCTTCAACTTTCCAAAGGCTCCCCATCCTAATCCTATTCTCCTGGGTATATCTGCTATTTGGTTCTCTTTCCCTAGTTTGATCTTGTGTCCGAGGTATATATAGTCTTCTACAGCTTCTATAGTTTTATTGTCCATAGTGATGTTTCTGTTGGATGGAATCATGATTTTGGTCTTGTTAATGTTCATCTCTAGACCGATCTTTAGGGAAGCGTCATGGAGTTCTTTTATCATAGAATGGAGTTCTTCAAGGTCTCCACTGAAAAGTACTATGTCGTCAGCAAAGCGTAAATTATTCAGGTACATTCCGTCGATCTTTAAACCTTTGTGTTCCCAGTTTAATGTTTTGAACACATTTTCTCAGATGTACTCTTAAAATTAATAAAATTAATAAATCACTTGAAATCTACCTATGCCTGTGGCGTGCCAAAGGATTTTTTTTAAACGGAGAGTGGCAAAATTTTATAGAGCTTGGCCTATCCGCGGCCGGGGATAATTTTGGTTTTTGCTAATATTGTACTAATGGATTACAATATCCACAATAACTGTGTAGAAGTTTTACCGCCGTGGTGAAATACCTACAAAGTGAGTAAAATATATTTAGGTTATACCGCATTTTTATTTTTACCGTTTAGGCATGATGGCACTAATTTTTGAATAAAGCTTTTAAAGAGTAATTTACGATAGTTGGCAAAATAAAAAATTCTTACTTATTGATAAATTATGGATGTCTTTAAAATCTGGGTCAGTCCTGAGGGTTGATTCTGAGATTACTAAGAGTTCCCTGATCGTTGTCATTCGATAGTAAGAGAGCCAAGTCTGGATATAATGGGAAATTTTGGAAAGAATCTACGAACTAAAATATTTATGTGGGATTTGTATTCATGCATTATGTTTTTCATTTCATTCAACTTTATTCATGTACAGTCATAAATCATCTTTGTATGTCCTTTAAAAGAGAACCCGCGTTTTATACAGATTTGCTTTTCAAAGTTTGGTGTCCATTTATCTTTTCGTCGACTTTTCGATACATTGCTGTTGTCCCTATTTCATTTTCCTTGTGACCTCTTGTACATGATAGCGACCTAACACGGTGTTACTTATCTGTGTAATGAAAGCTCGACTCCCAAAGGAACAGATTGGGAAATATCTTTTACCATAATTCTGTAACCTAACAAAAATGACGCTAGAGAACAGATCGCCAGACTTTCCTACCTTTAAGAGTTGTTGGACGAACATTCTTATAGTATATTTTTTATTTAGCACTGTATTTTCTATTTTAATAATATTTGTATTACAATATTTACCAATTCACTTTATAAAACCAAATGTACTTAACCATAAAGGAGCCCGATGTTTACCTGGCAAACTTAATAATTAATCAAAATTGCGATCTCCAAAATGATATACATTCGAACAACTGGCAGAAGTTGCTATGGTCCTGTCTTACACTAATGGCTTGTTTCGACGAGAATCGTATGAGTTGATATTACTAAAAAAAGAGGTTATTAGCGAAACGACTGATTGTAAAACGGGTGGTGTACCTAGAATAAAAGTAAATATAAGCTTTGGTGATTTATGAGAATAATTGACGATTAGATAATATAGATAATATTGGTAACAGTATAATATACATAGGTAAAAGGAAAGACCATGAAAAGGCGAGACCGTCCAAGACAGACCTAGATCGATCATGTTGACCACATTCTCAAGAACGAGTGCCCTTTTTGTGAAAAAAAAAAATCGGCGCGTGTGCGACAAATTGCATGATTTATTATTTAAATTACTTTTTAATCTAATTTTAATTTAATGTTCTAAATTAAATATCCATAAAAATTATCAACCACTTTAACAATTTGATTTTACTTGTTGGTTTATTTATTCCATGTGTTCATAATGTTTTTATTGTTCTGGCGTGTGCTGAAAATTTTGGTTAATATTAGTATACTCGTATATCTGCTTACAGAGATGTCATAAAAAAAGAAAAAAACTGAAAACTCGCTGGTGAAGCAATCATTCATCTGTTAATTTCATATATTTTTTCTTTACTCTTCACTTTTTGTGTAGACAGTTGGCAGGTACTGAGCCGGAATTAAAACTGTATTTGCCTGCGGGAATTTGAATCCCGTTTGTTTTAGGTAGATTTCCACAAAGGAATTCTACCTATTCGTTTCTCCCGCGATGTCGCAGAATTGAAAAATTTCTACCCATTTTCGCTAATTATGACCTCTAGAACACGAATCTGACCTTGGTCAAAAAGTTTTTATATATCTATATGTCCCTTTCATTGTGCGCTCGTTGGCGGCAAAACTATGCGTCGCAGAAACTTAGGGGGTAGATTTTTGGTGAGTAGTAGGAGAACTGATAGGAAATTGGGTGAAATCCACCAAGAGGAAGGTTCACTTTTTAATGATTTAAATACAAAAACGATCATTCTGAGGGGATCCAAGGACTGTGTTTGGTATCGTATGAAAGGGCATTGAAAAAGAAATAGCTCAATCCCTCGGAAGACACGATCAAAGTTCTAGTTGAGTAGTTACCGCATAGGTACTCCCGTGTTTGTTGTCTTAGAAAAATGCTTCACGATACGAGTAGAACTCACATCTTTTTTTCAAATTTCTAGTGCTTAGCTACCCGTCCATATTATGAGTGAAATGAAAATAGTTGATTAGGTACTTCGATAATCAAAGAATTAACTACCTACATCCAGGGCCTCCAAGCCACGATACTTGTACTATGAATAATATTTTTTTTAGGTAAGTACTGAACTTTTTTCTTTCTAACATAGATGGCGTTATATATGGTTTGCGTCACGGATAATTTGATGGAAATTAGGTAAGTTCTTAGGTGAACGGATAATTAAAATTTATTAAAATTACGTGTTTTTAACATTAGTCGTCGTGGAAAATGCCGTCGATAAGATTTTCTTATATTTATTATATTCGTAATTTTCATCAGTAGATTTGGGTTCCTATTATATTGCATCTTGGTATAATACCTATTTTATAGTGATATGTAGGAAAATAAATACAAATTTGTAATTCAGTTTTTCAATCCTCTAAAACCCTTACAAAAATACCTAATACTTAAAAAAGTTAATAATAATACCTACCTACCTGTGTAATTAACCATATGGCATGAAAGATATTCATTTGATATTTTTATGTTTACGAATATACAAAATTCCATATTTATATCCAAAACATATAATAATAAACATAAAATAATATCTTTCACAATCATTCAACACTACTAACATTTTTATGCCTGTTAAACTTATGTAAAAAAATCTAACATTATCATTTGTATTGATGAGATGCGTACAGTTTTATCTAAAACTGGTAATATGCTCACGGTTGTGGCGGGAGATTTTAATATAGATATATCAAATGACTCACAACAAGATTGTAAGGATGATTATATTAACATGATGGCTGAACTAAATTTCAAATGCTGTATAAATAACTACACTAGAGAGTTTCGTGATCAACGGCCCTCTTGCATCGACCATATATGGTGTAATATTAGGCGAACAAACGATGTTACGGGTGTAGTGTGGAAGACGTGTATAACGGACCACTACGCGTGTCTGTTTAGTCTAGATTCTTCTAATGTCGAACAAGAGAAACCTTGTAGGCAAATTCAGAGGAAAATTGTTGATTTTAAGTCTCTTGAGAATAGTTTAAAAGGGGAGTCTTGGTCTTTTTTGTACACTATAGACGATAGTTCAATGGCGGCCAAATATTTTGAGGACACTCTCAATTTCTATCTAGAACGGGCAACGCACACAAAAACTGCGGTGTTTAGAAATAAATCTAGGAAGTTAAAACCGTGGATTACACACGGACTTCTCAATTCAGTTAGACAAAAACAAAAAATTTTCACACAAACCAAGACGTATCCAAACGACAATAAATTGCTACTTTACTTTAAGAAATATAGAAATAAATTGACAAGTGCTATAAGAACGGCAAAAGATATGTATTTTGGTAAAAAAATAACAGAAGCAGGAAATGATTGTAAGAAAATGTGGTCCACAATAAACGAAGCAATAGGTAGGAAAAAAAAGACGAATGAGGTGAAATGTATCAGTCATAATGGCGAATCGTTAGATGTCGCAGATGACCCAAAGATTGTTGCAGACATATTTAATGAGTATTTTGCGAACGTGGGGAAGAAGTTAGCTCATAACATACAATCTAATCATGACTCGCACTCTAACATTTTTGCAGGGGCCGCTAATGTATCATACCCAGTATTGAACGTTTTTGAGGAGGTGACTCCAAACGATATGGAAAACATAATTATGAGCTTGAGAGGAGGGTCCGCCCCTGGTTTTGACGGAATAACCGCAGATTTCCTGAAGACCGTAAAGTCTTACATTAGCAAACCGTTGGCCCACGTGATTAATGTGTGTTTTCGTTGTGGTGTTTTCCCACAGAACTATAAAGTATCGGTTGTCTCACCCATTTATAAGTCTGGCGATCCAGTCCAGATCAATAATTATAGACCAATCTCACTCATCTCTAATGTTGCAAAGATATACGAAAAGATTATGAAACTACAATTAATGAAATTCTTGATGAAAAACGATATTATTGACACGAAGCAGTTCGGTTTTATGCCAAAACTGGGAACTAATGACGCAATTGCAAAACTTACATCAATGATATATGATTTCTTAGACAGAGGGGAGAAGTGTTCAGGGATTTTCCTTGACCTACGGAAGGCGTTTGATAGTATATCACATGCAAAACTTGTTAATAAATTATATGACATCGGAATATCTGATAGGGCACTAACATTGTTGCAGAGTTACCTGTGTAATCGAAGGCAACATACTAGAATTAGTGGGGTAATGAGTGACCCCGGAACTTCTGAATTTGGAATACCTCAGGGAACCGTGCTCGGTCCAGTGCTTTTTGTAATATACGTCAACGATATATTTTCTCTCCCTATAAGCGGTGCGCTTGTTTCCTATGCAGATGATACAGTACTGGTGACAAATGGTAAATCGTGGGAGGATACGTGTAAAAGGGCTAATGGGGACGTTAAAATCATCAAACAATGGTTCGACACCAATATACTCTCTTTAAATACAGAAAAGACTGCCTGCATGCCCTTTACCATAAATAAATCCAGCACCCCTCGTGACTTTGCCGTGTCCATTCACTCTGGTTCCTGTGGTTTGAATCAATGTGATTCGGGCTGCGCTAAGTTGAGTAGTACCGACAAAATTAAGTATCTTGGAATCAACATTGATTCCAACGTGAAATGGAAGGAACATATATCAACAACTGTTAAGAGACTTAGGAAGTTAATTTATGTCTTTATTGAACTGAGAAATTATCTAAACTTGACTGGACTGCGTACAGTTTACTTCGCTTTTGTGCAGTCGGTCCTACAATACGGTATTGTGGGATGGGGAGGCGCATATAAAACCAATTTGTACCCACTTGGCGTGGTCCAGAGACTATTGTTGAAGATAATTCTCAGGAGACCTAGTGACTATCCCACTGATCGTCTTTTCGCTGAAGCCAAAGTGCTCACAATAGAGCAATTGTTTAAAAAAGTTGCTCTTATACAAATATATAAAGACCACAATGTGTGCGCGAGAGGAAGCGAACAGCGCGGAGGTAGCAGAATACTAAGGTCTATAAACTGCATTCCTATCCCATTATGTAATAAAGACGTGGCCCAACATCACTACTCCTACTTGGGGGTAAAATATTTTAATGAATTACCTAGTAACGTTAGATGCATACGTGCTTTGGATAAGTTTAAAAGAGAGATTGTTAAAGTGATTGTTTCGTAATATGGTGTGCGGTGGGATATATTAATATAAGTATATAAGTATGTATTTTATAAGTTAATGTGTGCAAGATGCATAATGGTGGAGCACCTGTAGATTGTATGATTGTAACACCGGTTTTGCAGTTTTGTAGTTTTGGTGTTGTATAGTTTTATATTTTGTCAACTGCATAGGTGTATACACTGTAACAATAATACGATACACGGACTGGTGTAAATGTTCTAGGCTGTTATAGTGTAGTATACATAATATGTATACACAGTTTTGTATTTGTATTTTAATATGATTGTATCTATATGTATTATTATTTAGAGGCGGCTATCCATTCCCATACACAAGTACCTACTTTTTTGGGAAGGTAGTGCGTTAAAAAAACTTGTTGATTTGATTTATATGTATGTATGAAATGTAATATGTACTACTTTTTTGAATAAAAAAAAATATTATTATTATTATTATTATTGCTTTGTACCTATTGTACTTTCATTTTATACATCATATGTTGCATTTGTACTCTCTTGTATTAAACATAAATGAAGCAGGCAAAAAAAATCAAGAGTAGTTAGATGTTATTACCAGGTAGGTGAATATTATAGGAAAAGAGGAACAATAATTAATTTTGAAATTCCCGCCTACTAGGCTACTTATTTACTTGCTAACATAGATGGCAGTTTATTTAGTATCGTTTTTTTAGTTCCTGGTGTGGTTTCTATAGGTACTATATATTATTATTCTATGCCTACATCCATACTACATCATCACTTGGAATCTACCTATGCCTTTGGCGTGCCAAAGGATATTTTTTATCACAAATTGTTCACCTTTAAATATGTACATTGTAATATCAGCAATTGAACCTTAAATTGTTAAGGTAATTTTTTTATGTTTCAATGTCTTTGTATTTTGCGTATTTTGTTACGTACACGGCGTATTTTGTTACCCTTTCT
This sequence comes from Ceraclea dissimilis, assembly GCA_963576895.1. Taxonomy (NCBI): domain Eukaryota; kingdom Metazoa; phylum Arthropoda; class Insecta; order Trichoptera; family Leptoceridae; genus Ceraclea; species Ceraclea dissimilis. The sequence continues at coordinate 10,164,060 of OY756360.1, forward strand.
TAAAAATATCTGAAGTCTTCGCCGTTACTGCTACTACATATCTTGTTACGACGTAATTCCGTATATTCTTATGAGTCTGAGAAGGATACAGGAATGTCACGTTCCATACAGATTACGGTAGTGTAATATTCATACTAAGTAGAAGATTTATGTCTACTTACGTGATTTTGTATTGTGTTTTGCTGAGAAATGTGCTCTCGGTTTTCTATTCTAATCGTAGCAATAATACTCCAACATTATCTGTCTGGATAATTGGCGGAAGCCGTTTTCATACCTACCATTTTAAAGTCAAACATTGCACCAAACGACGGTTTTTTGGTCTCACTTAGTAGTAATATCAAATTTCCTTTTATTCTCATCTACAAGGAAATCACTGATTTTTTTATGAATGAAATAGGCCCCGTATTATCTCGTTATATCGTGTTTATATCTTTTTTATGTCAAAATTGTATAAAAAAAAGACACATATAAAATATCACAAATATGATTGACACAAATACCACAAATAGCCTGTACAAATCACGGTTTGTAGCTTGAATAATTTTCGGAAAGCTGGAAACTGTTTTAATCTCTTCATTAAAATGCAAAGAAAGTTTCTTGAAGTTTGCACCAAATTTCCGCTTGTGCTAAGTACAGGGTGACCCAAAAACCGAAAAAAAATTGTGCGTTTTTCAGTTTTTCACTAATAACTTCTAAACGATGCATTCTAGGAAAATTAAAGTGTAATTATAAATTAAATTACGTGATATTGTGCGTCGTTCCAGCATAAATACTCTTTACTATCTAAAAAACTAATTATGATACCCACTGCCACGTGCATATAATTTTCTCAACAAATTGCAATATTCCTATTTTTCTCGAATCGTTGTTGAATAACTCCTCAACACAGGTATTTACGGCAACATTTTACCAAACTTCGTCAATGGTGGGTCAATTTGCTCTAACTTTCGATTAAAAGTTAACACCTACAGCGCATAGTTTGGGATGCATAGGTGTTTAAAGAGAGACGAGTGAAATAAAGAAATTTATTGAATGATAGATTTACATATGTAAAAGGTAAGCTGATTTGAATTTTACTATTCCATTTTGTTAACATATAGTTTTGTCAAGTAAAATCCAAATTTTCGATACAGATACGCCACTGCGTACCTAACATTTTATATAGAATATATATATATATATATATATATTTTTTTACCTTCATTGGTTTTATTAAAATATTTCCTAAACGGTTAATGTTAGGAAAAAACATTCATCTCAAAATTTACCTACAATAATTGCTTTATATTATAATTGCAAAATAATTTCTTTAACTTAAATACTAAGTGAGGCAGAATAGATTAAAAATTCTCACCCAAAATCTATCCTCCAGTATATTTATAAATATGAAATACTCAGTATTATTTAATGGGGCCGCTTCACGCTCGGCGTCCTTCCACGAGTTTTGTGAGAATGAGTAAAAGGACGTACGGACGAGGTGATTGTCTTGAACTGTATACGTAACCGACGGTTAACGCCTTTTTACTCATTCGCGCGGGACTCGTGGAAGGACGGATGTGGATGAGGCATAAAAAGAAAATACTATAAAAAATACTTATGGGCTATGTGTTATTTTTACTCAGAGAATTTCAATTTCAATGGTGGGTTCAATCAAATTTAGATACTTACATACTCGTCAAGTCCCATTTATAGTTAACGTTTTGTAACCTATACACGTTTTAATAGTCGTCACGGACCAACCGAAACAGGGTGATGGAGGACCTCAATACTTATCGATTTAACCCCCATCTATCTTCAACGTTTTTTGTAGTTTTCGATTTATCAATAATTTAAAGTAATGAAATAATTATCCTGTGATTATTTTTTTTAAATCGTCGTCAAACATTTACTAGAATTTTGAATTGTAACTAATTTTGAGATTGAACATTTTTCATGGCGTGATGGTATCAGATAGTTCCACAATTATTTTTTTATCTGCAAGGTATACTATTTAACTATTCCATAAAAAAATCAAGTATGTATCTCAAAATTTTCTTGTTCACTACTTGCTACGAATTGAATTATGCGTTCTGTAGATGTGATCCTGTACACTGTACAGCATCACACCTTCGATCGGGGGGGGGGGGGGTAAAATTATAAACATACCTACCTAATGTACACCGTGGAATATGTAATCTTACATATCTTACATATAATAAAAATGGATGTATGTGGGTATGTATGTATGTTTGTTCCACCATAACTATGGAACGCCTGGAGCAATTTCGACCAAACTTGGTATACACCTTGCAGCCATTCTACGCATGCGTTTACGCATTTATCATACATCAAACAAAATTTACAATCATTGGTTATTATACAGCGAAAGAGTCGCTAATTGTAAATAACCAAAACACTTGACAATGGCAAAATCACCCGCAGACGGGTGCGTGTTATATTTAAATAAGAAGAAGAGTCGCTAATTTAACGTTAATGGTTCCAAAGTTATTCCATCTTTAATTAGGGTCATTCTTTTTGACCCTGTATTTTGAATATTATCAGATGTGTAGGTTTCAGTTTCATATTTCCTGATTATCACTGTGTAGGTGTCTGATTTACTTTATTTGTATGTAGAATATTAAGTATGTGGCGCGAGTCTATGTGTTCGGATAATTTCATTCTTGCCTGTAATAAATTATTCAGCAATCATTGGACCAAATCTATCGGCTGGAAATTGCGGTGCCAGTAAGCCAGATTACATCATTTGGTGATAGATTTGCCTAAACAATTTCGTGCAATCAGTTTCGGCTGTTTTTTTTTTTGTTCATAACATATATTGTCTCTCGCTGGTTTCTTACGGATCTTTTTGTTTCTCGGTCTTTACTGCTTATCTTGAGAGGGATGTTATGATGGCATAAATTAAAAAAAATGTTTTTGTGTTTCAAAGTGGGTAACTGTAGTACGTACCTACATAATGTAATGAATGGACATTGTTAATTATACATACTAGCTGTAACCCGTCAAAAAATAGCTTTTTGCGGGGTAACCAAAGATATTATATCGCCAAACTTCCCCATCCTTACACGTATAGTTATTATGCGTACATTTACATGGTATTTATCATAGTAATTTCGTTCCTAGTACCTACAATATTTAGCAATTCATTTATAAAAGAAAATGCACAAATCAAATATAACATCTATCGATAACTGCTCAAAACACTTAAATACTCGTAATTTCAATGAATTCCAAATGTTGTAGACAAACGAAATGTACTGTATTACGCAATATTACGAAAGAATGAGGTATTAGACGTATAATTTTCGAAAATAGCTGATAGTACTGCGATTGTTTAATGTATTGAATTCAGTAGGTATATTACAACAACTTGCAAAATTTCCCACGGTCCTGGGTTACAGTCATAACACTCATAACTGGTTGTTGATTATATGACAGACATAGCTTTGTGTTTAAATAATTAACATTCATTCCCCAATTATTTTTTCATCCTAATTTTGTCGCCTCATCTAATGTACATAGGTTGGTAATTGATGGATACAATTAATTATTTCTGATGAAACTCCACCTATGAATAATGATGATACAGGACTTCCTTCTCTAAACTTTATTATTATAGCCGTACATTAATTTAACTAATGTTTAATAATAATGTTACACAGCGTATATTATCTGTACCATCCGTCTTGGCCAGCGTTCTGACATTACCTGCAAGTGGAGTTTAGATTGTATTGTTGGTAGCCCTGATTGTCGAATCTTGTCGTAAGAGCTGTCAAAGGTTCCCAATATTCTCACATTGTATCTTTTACAAGTAACCTACAATGCCGAAAATATTACAAAGCGCCGCTAGAGAAATCATTTTAAAGGCAGGATAGTTTTGCGAGTTGGAAAAAGAAAAAAATACTCCGATAATCCTTTTAAACCGCCATCACAAGTTAGAAAAAATGTTGCCAGTTTATTCTAATAATTCGAAAATTGACAATTTTTTTTTAAACAACAGTTCTAAAATATAATTTTAAAGTAACGAAAAAAATATAACCATATTAGTCCAAGAGCCCGCTGCTTAATTTATGACGTATCTGTTTTTTGATCGAAATGTGGTACAAATGGTAGCTTACCAATAGGGTTTTACATCGCACTAGGGTTGCCTATCAAAATCTTGCCGCAACCCCCCCTGCCCCCCCCCCGAAAAGGTCCCTCTTCGCGGTTTTTCGCATTTTATAGGAATATGGTAAGAGATAGGAGAAAGTACTCAATGACAAAAATTATCCTTGCTAAATTCTCTACAAAAAATGTTATGTCAATTTTTTCGTAGAACTAGCAGTTTACCCGCAATAGCCGGTCCAAAACCGAAATTCATTTAAAAAACAAAAAAAATGAATTTAAACTTAATTGGTTGAAAATTGATAAGAGCTACAGGAAAATAGTCAAAGAACGAATTAATTATCATAGTCTTAGCTACAAAACGAGCTATAATTTATTTTCATACATCAATTAATTTAGGAGTTATTGCAATAAAACTCGGTGACGAAAATTCTTAAAATTTAGTTTTTCATAAAATAACCAGCGATATAGCGCCTCAGGCCAAATATTTTTTTCCATAAAATGTTAGTGATAATGGGTAGAAGAAAGTTAAAGAAAAAAAAACAATTTTTTTTTTTTTTTTCACAAAATATCCTCTTTTTCGACCGGCCATTACGGGTAAACTACTAGTCCTATGAAAAAATTGATACAACATTTTTAGTAGAGAATTTAGCAAGGATTATTTTTGTCATTGACTACTTTCTTCTATCTCTTACAATATTCCTACAAAATGCGAAAAACCGCGAAGAGGGACCTTTTCGGGGGGGGCAAGGGGGGTTGCGGCAAGATTTTGATAGGCAACCCTAGTGCGATGTAAAACCCTATTGGTAAGCTATCATTTGTACCACATTTCGATCAAAAAACAGATACGTCATAAATTAAGCAGTGGGCTCTCGGACTATATCTTATTATCACATCAAGCAACACTAAACCAAGTTTGCAACAGGGGACTTCTAACGCGAAATGCACTGTAAGTATATACATTTTGTTGTTCATTCTTCCATCTATCATTGTGTATCTTTTTACAGCTACAAGATATTAAATAATATATTGCAGGATTATAGGTTGTCGCACTTGCGTGCATACGACAAACGATTTATTAGAACCGCACAATTCTATGATACGGAAAAATATAATGAAAACACGCACAAAGAAGTATTATCTCCTTCGGTATATTAAACAAATATAAGTATGAAGATGCGAACTTTCTAGTACAAACGTGTGAAGAACGCAAAATAATAGTACATTAAAGTCTTTATATCTGTATAAAATAACAACCATTCATTAGGATTCTTATAAGTGTGAATAAATACGTTGAGGCCCGACTATATCTTATCGTTTTACCTGTTTTATCTTTTAGGTTCTTTACGCTTTGTAGCAATAAATGAACTAAATGTAAGTTATTGGAGTCGATAAGTAGTATGTGCAATATATTGTATATATTATGTACATATTTTAGTAGATCATGTCATGACATGTGCTTTTTGTTTATTGTTGTTTATTGTTTTGAATCATCCCTAGGCCATTTGCAGGCACTTGGACTCGTCAAAGTTACATGTTGACAATAAATATACAGGGAAATTCAATGCCAATAGAGTGTAAAAGGCTCTATTGGCACTTCGTCATGGTCGTAAAACTAGGTACATATTCTACAAAAGCACATACAAATAAAATTAACATGGAGATAATAATTATGGTAAGGTACAGATGTGACATTGCAGTACAGACTGATGTTAATACCTTGATGAAATACCTATTGGTAAGATTACTTTCAGAATCAACCTTCCCATCTCATTTCTTTTGTTATGAGGGATAATTTTCAGTTTTGTCGTACAACTGTTCACATACCTAGCGATACGTATAAAACAAAAGGGCTTTACGCTGATCGCATAATACTTATCGTGCTTTCATTCTACATCGCCTTAAGAGTATGCATACCGACATTTCAAAAATTTCTAAAAACGGGAGACATATCTATATCTCGACAACCGTCGATATATCTCGACAACCGTTACTAAATATGCTTTGAAACAAAATAGGGTAGATGCAATGAAAAAAATGAAAAATATCTAGGGAATAACCGTAAAAGATTTTTTGTCATGTATAGATTTCCCAAAAAAAATAATTTAAAAACACCTCTGATCTTTTTTCCGAAAGACAGAAACTCGTTTCCCGAAAGTCGCGGAGTAATTTTTTTGTACTGATAATATGCATTAAAATCTAGGGAATAACTGTAAAAGTTTTTTGATAGACGCAATATTGACCCCCAAAAATGGAAAAAAACGATATTTTTACCATTTTATCATGCGATTGTCACGCGATTTTGGACCTTAATGCCGTGGAAAATGACTGTGACGTCATTCCTGGTGCCATGCCCTTAAGAATCTATTCACTAGTTGCTAGTCGAGTCGAGTCTTGGTATCTTTGATCTAGATCGAATGATTTCTTCCACAAGCGGCATTTTTTAATTTCTTGTAATTTGACACGCGAACTTCGCTTGGTAAAGATGATTTTAAGTTGATGTTCTGAAAATCATAAAACAAGTTTCCATGTATGTACTCGTAGTTTAAATGGTTTCGTGTAAATGGATACATTATTACGTTGTAAAGGTTTAACCTAATTTATGCACATGAGGTTTCTGTAATTTCAATGTGAGCCCTTTATATTTTTTCAATATATATAGTTAATTTGAACTAACCTTTTGGTGTATTGATGTAATTTATAATATTATAAAGGTAGATAAGGGCTTGGTGTCGGCACATAATGGATTTATTGCTCCGTCATTAGGCCACTCCTGCACCACTTTTGCGTGTTAAGAATACATAATACATATTTTTTTTACAATAAATGTTAGGTGAGATGCACTCACAAGCCTTGACTAGTAATTTAAGGGTGTGCATATTGACATTTCAAAAAATTCTAAAAATGGGAGACCTTAGATCTCGACAATCGTTACTAAATATGCTCTGGAAAAAATAGAGTAGATACAATGAACCTTTATCTAGGGAAATGACCGTAAAATCTTTTTTATATCTTGTTAAGATTTCTTAAAAAAAATGTGAAAAACACCTCTGATCTTTTTTTCTGAAAGACAGAAACTCGTTTCCCCCAAGTCGCGGTTTTTTTTTTGTATTAATAATATGCATTATTAATACAAAATTATGCCGCCTGGATTCAATCAACCGAGAAGGATCTGGTCGGCCCTAAACAGAATCCGAACTGGTCATGGCAGGTGCGCAGATTTTTCCCACAAGTGTGGATGGCGAGAGTCCCCTGAATGCGATTGCGGAGCCGACAGGCAGACCATTCAACACATAGTTACCGGGTGTGCACTCAGAGCGTACAGTGGCAATGCATCAGACTTCCTAACCCTTAGCGACGAAGCAATACAATACATAAGAAATCTAGATTTAAGTCTCTGACAAGCAGTTCACTCTGCGCTTTTGACTTTATTTTTACACTTTGACATAACGAATGTTATATGGTAAAGGCGTGATGTTGGCCATACGATAAATAAATAAATAATTATAATAATCTAAGGAATGTACAAAAAGTTTTTTTGATTGAAGCGTAATTAACCCCAAAGATGGAAAAAAACAATTTAAAAACACCTCTGATCTTTTTTCCGAAAGACAGAAACTCGTTTCCCGAAAGTCGAGCTGCAACTAGGTACTTTGTGTTTTTCTTACGTATGAAAATGTAAGGGATTCACAGTTCTTGTAACACGAACACGTATATAGACGTAAGTTAAAAATAATATTACTGATATGAAAACGATGAAATAATAAAACGTGCTCAATGTAATAATGGTGAAGTTGTTGTATTCGTCATTTATTTTTACACTAGCGTAAGAACCCGTGCTTCGCAACGGTAAAATGTTGGGTTTGGATGAAGGAGTAGTTCAGCAGTAGGACCCGAAACACATTCATCCATCTATCACTTAAAGTAATGAGTTATAACTGCTCTCATCATAATACGTGCCTCCTTTGGTGACCTTCACGCTTACCAATCATGAGCCTGCATGCATTCACAGACTCTGCCCAACTGCATTTAAGTTCTAAAATCATGGATATTGGATACACAAACTTTTTCTGATATGTTTGATTCCCATCGTATGAAACCTTTGAGTTCATCCTTATGAAACTATATGTAATATAAGCATTAGGCGTACACAACCATTGAAGAATAATGGTTAATGTATCAATCGGCGTCAAGAAATCATAGAAGGGTAAAGCTATTTTCTTTATTAACTTAAACATTTCTTTACCGTGTCTAAAGGATTTGAACTTATTCTAGTCATATGTAACTATGAATGACCAGATGCTGTATGTTCTTCAAAATGAAAAGAATATTCAGTTAGTGTCAATAAATTGTGGTGAATTACCTACTTCAAAATTATCAGTTTAGATATCTCGTACATACAAACCTCTGTTTTATATATCACTCATGGTAATTTGCTGATCTTTCATAATCTTTTTAACTGTAACTATGTAGTACCCATTGTCAGCTGCAGAAGCATTAAAAGAAAACACTTATTGATGTAAATATCTATACTTATATTGTCCAGAAATATTTTAAGTGTATTCACAATTTTCATAAATCTTATTTGTGCAGAAGTTTTTATGTGCAAAAGAATTTAATTTCCACACATAGTAATACTACTTACTTATGTCTAACAATCACTCATAAACCCACATTTCCTCTCTAGAATTACAGTATAATAAATTAGGTATACCACGTTTTAAGTTTCCTTGTATGCATGTTTTAAAAAGCCATGATATATACATCATCAAATGTTCACCATGCAAACACATCAACACTACACTGATTAGGTTAGGTTACATCTTGAAATACAAAATCATCTTGAAACCAAATTTTGTGGAGCAAGGTAGTATAAATAACAGGTGAGATGCATCTGAAATAAATTAACAAACATAAATTTAATATGTTTCAAGAAAATAATGAATAATATTGAGGTTATGCATCCACAACAATGATAAAAGCAGTACTTACACATATGTTGTTTAAATAAAGAATTGCGAACGTATCAGTCTCAAATACTCGTATATACGATTATTACATGTATCATTTACATTAACAAACATACGTATTAATACATAATTAGTCGTAAACAAATCGCAGTTAGGTTCCTCAGTACAATTCACAATTGGAACTGACAGACACTCGACCGGCAAAAACGTGAAGAAAAACCAGTTGCGCATTCAATATAGTAGCACTTGTAGCAGTGCCAAGAGCTCGGCGCGTTTGGGCGCGTAGCGCCCAGACAGAAAATACATTTCAAGTACTTATCAAGCAAAATATAGTAAAGAAGTAGATAAATTTATAACTGTTATATTTTTTTTTATATCTATTACTGCGTATGCGTATTTTCTATGCTGATGCATTTTTTTTAAATTACCTATGTAAAATAAAGTACCCAATTTTACATCACCACCTTTTATGCAAACTTTTTATGTTTTAAATTTTGCCTGTAGCGCTATCTTTTTACTACATTATGTATAAGTAAACAATTTTCATACCTATTACGTAACGTACCTACATATTTATATTTTTATTGAAATAAAATAAACCAGATCTGTATCACCCCCTTCTTGACTCAGTCTCAAAAAATCCGCATTTAGGCATTTTTATTAGTTGTGCCCTTACTTTTTAATTGGCAACGCCTCTGTAACTCACAACAATGTATATTTTTTGCTTCATAAATTTCTACTTTGGAGAAAATGTTTAAAATAAACTTGACGCATATCTTTGCCAAGGGCCTCGCGCAAACTGAACGTGGCACTGGTTAGAATCAATGCTACCAACAGAAGCAAACATTTAACAAAGCGTTAGTATTGCCATGTATTTAAAAGTGATGCAATTCGATCATTATTATCAGATGTTAGTTAATTCCGACTTTTTACTGAAATTATCGCAGTATATTTTTGTATCTCGAAAAGGGATTAATATTATAAGTGAACTTGTTAATTTTATTATTTTTTAATAAATCAAAGGTTGGTTTATAAGTGCAAACTTGTTGTTCAAACTTGTCGTTTCAACCAAATTTATTTGGCAAAACAATTTCTCATACGTTGGAATCCTGTCTGTGACATTGACATTTCGCATTTAGGTACTTGTTGATATTAGAAATGTCACTGGATTTGGAAAAGAAAGTGTTTTGTAATCTGGTTTTATTTGCAAATTATAACTTTATCCCAATGAAACAATACCTCGCCGTTGTTTTATAATAATTTCGTCATTCTATTGAGTAAAAGAGTGCCACGGGATGCAGAGTATAATGTAAGAATACAAGAATATGATAATACTTCAGACATACATTCTTAAAGGTATTGTATTATGATTGTATTGAATAATTATTTTCTTTTACATAAATTAGCGCTTTTAGTAGGTACCTACTTTGTAATATATGAAATTTAGGTAGGTACCATAAATAATCATATTTCCTATTGATATGGCAAGTTTGAAATCTTTGAAGAAAATAAGTAGAACTATCCCAGAGTGTTGTATGTACAGATATGACACAATTGTTGATAATTAGAGAAATAACTCTAAGCCACTCTATAGAAGGATGATATCTCTGATGCACAAAATATGATAGGTTCTTATGAATTGTTGCTATGATAATTTTATATTTTGCTGTATCTTTTTTTATTTATATAGAGAGAGCTAGAATTTTAGTTGCAAAATGTAAGTAAATAATACTTTTACATTTCACAATGTACTTAATAACTGTACCAGCTTTCATTAATTTAAAAACAACATATAATTTTAAAAACTGACATCCCGGCTGGACACGACTGATGGACATTTTTTTTGATAAACCTTGAATTTTGATGTTTTGTGTAATGAAATATCTTATTCAAGACAACAAATTATTAATTTTTTTATATCCTATGTGTATCTTGGAAGTGTTTACTAAATCCACTCAATTAATGAACGCACAAAACTATTTCATATAAAAGATTACCCCGGAATGAATTAACAGGAAATTGTGGAAATTGGACACGAAGTATTCTCTGTTTCAAGTATGTTGTACGCTGGATCAGTAGTAATTCTATGGATAAACTTTTGTATCCATGGAAACCCATGAGAGGGATGATGTGTAACGGGGAGTGAGAAAAATACGAACATACGTACGAACTGAAATATTTATGTGGGATTATAAAAAAACTCTGAAACCCTTTCCGCCTTCTCTTATCGCGATGAGCCGATAAGCAATTCTCATTTCTTACGTAGACCACTTATTTTCGTTCCAATTCTTTTTATTTCAAGTAACTTCCTTTTCAGTATTATGGCATTAGTAACATCATCACGTTTCGGTATACTCAACGCCCCTGGAGATCACAACCCTCTTGAGGAACATGCCTAGGACCCGGGACCGCCTCCGAGAGATTTCAGATTATTTCAAATAAATATTTGATAACAACTTACAAACGCAAATACTGAAATTTTATTTTTTGTCTAATATTCATATCAGACCTATATAGGTACTATCACACTTTCTGGGTAGATTTAAATAACATACATTTATAGTCTATCGAGTATCGAGTGTTATACTTCGATCACGTACGTTGATTTTGTGTGTGTTTTGAATAAAATTGTTTTGTAGATTTTATTATTGTTTTATGATTTACAAAACATCAATGATAAGTCGACGGTTAATAGGTATGTCGGTATTATTATTATTTAAGCTTACAAAAATATTACACGGAAACATTACAGCAGTTAAGCCTTTGCATTCCTGTGTATTACAAAATACATTATGCTAATATATGCTACTTACACTATATCTACGAAATTAAAAACTTCATTTATCAAATTTTCAATGACTCTGACGAACTCTCTGTATGTAATGTTAAAAACGTCAATGTCGCCCGCCAGAGCATTGAACAGTCGAACAGCCTTGCTGACCGGGGAGTTAATGGCCAAATTAGTCCTGCCGGATGGAGGGTAAAAAAGTAGGTGGCCTCTAGAGAATCTGGTACGTATAGTTGTATTTCTTCCAGGATTGTTGGATTATGGATCACCCCAATCAACATTTTAAAGAAGTGCCTGCATAAATAATCTTTTCGGCGTTTTTCGAGAGTCGAGTAGCCTACAGAACCCATCACAAATAAATAGGGGTACAAGTAGGGGTAGTATCCATGTTCCACTCTATACAGGTGCCTTAGAAACTTTTTCTGCACTTTTTCGATCATCAGTATAGAGTGGCTGTCATCTGGACTCCAAATGAGGGATCCACTCTCCAAGATAGTTCGTACTAGGCAGTTGTAGAGCGTTGTGAGTGTGTTGTGATCTTTAAATATTTTTGCCTGTCGCAGTACAAAGCCTAATATCTTATACGCTCTTTCGACAAGGCCCAGAATGTGTGTTTTGAAGCAGAAGTTGGTTTCATAAAGTATTCCTAAATCTTTCATTTGGTGATTTCGAGATAAACATTCATCCCCCATTTTATAATCGTATAATAATGGAACCCTCGCTCTCGAATACGTCATGACAGAGCATATACTTATACTAAACCGGAGTTTGTTCTCATCAGACCATTCACAAATTGCATTTATGTCAGAGGAAGATACCTAAATCATTTAGGTATAACTGGCTTTTCATGTCTGCATCTCGCAGATGGCATATGTTGAGAATTTTCTCAACGAAAGGCGGCAGATATCAACATTCACATAATAACTTATGCGAACTCCCTTGGGGAGGGGAGCAGGATGGATGTCCCGACGCTTTCGGCTTTGGCTGGCTTAAGTGATCACTTTATGCCCAGGGCAACGTTCACCCATCCATAGCAGGATGTGGTGGAATGGGGTTACACCTAGTATAGATAATAATATTTAGAACAAATTTAGTATTGTTCATGTTACTATGTATTTCTAGAAATGAGAGTACGTTTGCAGTTTAATATCCTTCAGGCAATGTTGCTTTAACACAAATGAGATATCCCCTACAGTTAATATTCGTTTCCATACATAATATTTCACAGTGCACATCTTGTACTAAAAAGTATAGTTACTGTTTGTAAATTTATCATTCCTAAACCGTTCAGCCGATTAAGATGAGTCTTTGGCAAGTTGTTGTGCGTGCCCCTGGGAAGGTTTGGAAGGAGGGTGGGGGCGGGGATTACGAGGGAGGGAAGGAGCGGCCATGAAAAAACGATTAGTATTGAATCTTTTGGTGTTGAAAAGTTGAATAGTAGCCCTCCCGACACCTGCAGAAGTGTTGGGGGGGGGGGGGGGGAGATGCAAAAAGGGATATAAGCGTAGAATCCATAGTTTTCGGTGTCGAAAAGATGAATAGTTACCCACCCGACCCCGATGATACTACTTCTTTACTTTTTACGGTAGATGACACGAGAACATATTAAACAAATATGTAAGTGTGTTTTTCACGGATTCAAATTTATGAGGCGTAGCAAGGCACGCAACTATAGTATGTACGAGTACATTGTATACATACACTATATTACCTTCATACATATTATGTAAATTTATTGTTTCTTGCTAGGATACCTTGAAAGTAATATTCATTCCATAATATAATATCAAGTTTATTTCCTTCCCCCGCGCCTTCTAAGTAGTTTTAGGTAGGTAGGTGCCTATATTGGAAAAGGTGGTAGGTAGGACAATATATTATTTTTCTTTCATGAGCGTTTAAATTTTTTGTAGGTTTGTTATGTACTCTCACTTGTAATACAGTATAGGTAATATTATAGATAAGTTCATCACCTATGTTTGATTATTCCCTCCAGCTCTTCTCCAATACACGAGGTTCGCCTCTGGTTGTAGAACGATTTTAGGATTAAATAATCAAAACCTTTATTTATTCTTCAAGTGAACAAAGAATGTATAGGACATCAGATATACAGCGAAGGATGAACTTTCCATCAGGATTATGACTGATCGTCGGCTGGCTTAATGTGATCACTTTACACTTAAGTAACATTCACTAATTCCAGTCCATCCATTTGCCGGGGCCGGGAGTCGAACTGTATATGTGTTGACATAGGTTCCATGTCAAAATCTCAAGTGACAAAATCTCAACTGTCAAAAGGGTAACCTACTATTGACAGAATCGCAAATCAACACTGGGAAATCTGATGCCGTTGTTTTTTTTTGTTTTGTTTTTGTGTGTAGAAAAAAAAAACAACCTAACGAACCTAACCCAACAATATTGAAATTGGCGGCAACAGGTTTTCCGGCGATGAGTTGCGATTCTGTCAATAGTAGGTTACCCTTTTGACAGTTGAGATTTTGTCATTTGAGTTTCTGTCTGGTTACCGTTGACATAACTACTTGTTATATTCAGTACGATATGTAGATAATTCCTATGTTCCTACAAATCATAAATTATTTTCACAAATAATAATGTAAATACAGATTATAAATATTAGTTTATATCTTTTACTAGTGGGTACCTACCCGTGAAAATTCACAGAGGGTTGGTTAAATATGTTTTTGTATAACCATCACTATTACTACTCCACCCTTCGAAGTTCCTCGAGAAAACACAGGAAGATCGCAAGGGTCCGTCTTTTCCCTGTGTCTCCAATACCGTCATGAAAGGCTGCGTAGTATCATTATTGTCCGTAAAACCAGATTTTTTAATTGGCGTAATTGGTAAATATTCCTGTGAAAATTTACAGAGTGTTAGTAAATGTCATTTTTAGTTACACAAACTACCGTTACTGTATTCCCCGTCAATTTATTGTCACACCGACAAAGGATTTTTTTTGTCCAAATCGCGTCGGTAGTTTGTGAGATATTTTCAGAAAACCTAAATGGGAAATTTTCATACTCTTTAATTTTCAAAAGGCCACTCCAAAACGGTTGATTTTTGGTCATGCATTCATTAAAACTTTTTTTCTTACTTTTTCATCCTCTATCATCCTTTAAGAGAATTTACATACGGAAGGAAACCCCTTGTACCAAAGAAAGACTAACTCATGCAACTGTATGCTTTGATCGCTATAAAATATTCGCGAATCCTTCAATTATTATGTTAATCGCTTACACTTTTGATGGAGAGTGGTGTCATCTGGAAGGAGACGGAGGGGATCTCCCGAGAGCGATGAGCCTGGATAGATTTTGTTGGGTACATAATATGCTCCGGGATCCAGCGGACATGGAAAAGAAGGCGAAGTGATACTAGATCTCGGTAAAACATTATAAAATATCTTGGACAGATATTCTATGTACCTCTCATGGCCTCTATTCTTCCATGGACAATAGCTTAGTGTCGTAAAATTATGAATATTGTAATATCAGGTTGTAGTTTTCTCTTTTCGATTTAATTTAAAATGTAGGCAGGGTGGTACCTACTATTAGTTACCTTTTTGAAGGTAATTCTACTTGTGAGACTAATTGAATTTATCACACCTGCTACAGGGTGAGAGTATCTGCTTTTAGTTAATAATGCGTAATATCCTTTCTGCGTTTTATACTTTTCCTACCTAACTCAATAACCTAACTCAATAACTAGATTTTCGGATGTCCGAATAACCGATTCGTAGATACTAAATTCCCGCCTACTTAGGAAACCTAATTGATACATTTCAAATTTTACGTACCGTTTGATCTACATGGTGTTTAATTAGTGGATGCTAATCTTTTATTATTTTTATTATCGGCATTCCACCCATAAAGAATGAGTGATCTCTGCCGTGAACTATTCAGGAGGTATCAGGAAACGAAACATACACACTCGAAACACCAGATGCTTTTATAGCTTGCTGCAGACGTTTAGAGCTGATCTGAAGGTCTTTGAGAGCAAGCCTGCAGAGTTGCCTTTCATCTTGGTCACTAAACTTCTTCCTTCGTCCAGATTTTTTGGCGTTTTTGGTGATGTTAGTCACTTTGAACCGTTCACAAACTTTTCGAACACCTGACTTAGTTGCACCGGCGCCTTACTTTAAAGCTATCTCTTGGTATGTATAGCCTTCCAGATGGATGGACTGGTCTCCACCCTTATAGATGGAGACCGGTCCACACGTTTGGAAACCATTTTTAAATATATTTTACAAAAAATCGATTTTAAAGGTGACAACTCGCTGCGAAAGCTCAAATGAAACTGAATCCTGGTAAGTACTGAGACCACTAAATAAAGAACTTGGTGATTCATGCTCAAGATGGATGACAATTGCTAA
Organism: Ceraclea dissimilis; assembly: GCA_963576895.1. Lineage (NCBI taxonomy): Eukaryota > Metazoa > Arthropoda > Insecta > Trichoptera > Leptoceridae > Ceraclea > Ceraclea dissimilis. The sequence goes on from OY756360.1 coordinate 10,180,306, forward strand.
AAATAACCTTTGATTGGTCAAAGAAATAATACTTATCCATTCTAATGGATTTTTAATGACCTATGCACCCTTAAAGTGATGACTAAGCCAACAAGTAGGTAGGTGACTAATATTTTCTCACTAACACATTTCTCCCATAATTGAATAATTAGTGCACAAAAGGGTCATTATCAATATAAGTGTACAAAAAATACATTAAATTTCTTGGGAAATGCATGAATAAACATCCAGTCATAAATACATAAAGGTGTATAATAAAAATTTTGTAATAAACCCAAGATAAACTGAATGAATGAAAGTGTCCACACTTATTGCCACTAGTGTACGAAACATATAGAATATAAGGGGTTATAAATATATACATACCTACTAGACTATCATAAAAAGAAATTAACGAAGTGGAAACTATTTGATGATTTTTGTTAAATTTACAAGGGATGAATAGTATCGTCGGATATTAACAGTATATTGCTATATCGTTTGCCCTTTCGCTTTTTGTTACGCGCCCAAAGGAAATAGCAATATTCTTTACCGTTGCTAGCCGACAATTCTATGTATTCGTCGAGCAACCGAGCCTCAGAGAAACTTTGCACAACTTCTACTATCACCGTTAAAGGTTTTGAATCTACTTATCGAACACCATGTATGAATACGTATTGGGATCATGGTCGGAAACATCTAAATGATAAATATTAATGGTTGGGTTTTCATAAATTTGAGTTTTTCTATTTGTATCAATGTCTTGATAATGTGGTGACTTCTCTGAACCGTATCTGAAAAGATGAATAGAAATTTCATCGATAAATTCTTTGTAACGCTTTAAATTAAATACCTTGTATTCCTATTTTATTCTTATTCCACGTAACTTAAATAAGTTTGTCTTCATGTTGTCACTGTTGTACCTATATTGCTTATATTAGTCCAATAAAATAGTGGTTTGGTGGTAAAAAAATGTGTAAGTTTTCTCCTTCCCTGGTTTCTTTTGTTTTTGGGGGTGATGATTCCGAATTTCAGCTGCCACCGCGTAAACCGATGATGCGTTCTGAGAAAATAAAAACTGATCTAAGTTACTCGCTTGGAAACTATACGCAGTTTAGAGAAATTAATCTTAGGGCAAGCATAATCTACAATAAATGTTCTAAGAAACAGTCAGCTAAGTTATTTTAAATAGTGTAAGTACCAACCAATATCCAAAATTTCGTCTAATAAAACTTAAAGTCCTCGAGCGCTTAGACTAATTGAACCTAATCCTGTATTGTGTGGGTGACTTTTGCTATAACTAATGGATATATCGCCGTACATTATGTAATAACGATGGTTATTGTAAGTACCAACATGATATTACATGACGCTTATTCCTAAATCCCATCTCTTTCCTGCAAGCTTACTTATATGCAATTCTGAATTATCATCCCATTTTACAAAAATGTAAGTTTTGTATGTAAGTACGTAGGTATAGGTACATTATATCCCGCAATATCAATATTGCGTATATCTCAATTTCTCAGTTACGCTTTGTAAAATATTCCTACGTGTGTATAATTTAGCATTCTACACGGCAACTCGTCTAAATGTTGTGCTGAAGTTACACTTGAGTTTTGACGACAATAAAACAATGCTTTCATTCTCAACCCCAAATCTTGACATTTTAGTCCGAGAGCCCGCTGCTTAATTTATGACGTATCTGTTTTTTGATCGAAATGTGGTATAAACGATAGCTTACCAATGGGGTATTACATCGCACTAGGGTTGCCTATCAAAATCTTGCCGCAACCCCCCCTGCCCCCCCGAAAAGGTCCCTCTTCGTGGTTTTTCGCATTTTATAGGAATATGGTAAGAGATAGGAGAAAATAATCAATGACAAAAATAATCCTTGCTAAATTCTCTACAAAAAACGATAAGTCAATTTTTTCATAGGACTAGTAGTTTACCCGTAATGGCCGGTCAAAAAACAGGATATTTTTTGAAAAATAAAAAAAAAAGTTTGTTTTTTTTTCTTTCACATTCTTCCACCCATTATTACTAACATTTTATGGAAAAAAAATTTGGCCTGCGGCGCTATATCTCTGGTTATTTTATGAAAAACCAAATTTTAAGAATTTTCGTCACCGAGTTTTATTGTAATAACTCCGAAATTATTAGATGTATGAACATAAGTTATAGCTCGTTTTGTAGCTAAGACTATGGTTATTAATTCGTTCTCTGACTATTTTCCTGTAGCTCTTATCAATTTTCAACCAATTTAGTTTAAATACAATTTTTTAGTATTTTAAATGAATTTCGGTTTTGGACCGGCCATTGCGGGTAAACTGCTAGTTCTACGAAAAAATTGATTTAACATTTTTTGTAGAGAATTTAGCAAGGATAATTTTTGTCATTGACTACTTTCTCCTATCTCTTACCATATTCCTATAAAATGCAAAAAACCGCGAAGAGGGACCTTTTCGGGGGGGGCAGGGTGGTTTGCGGCAAGATTTTGATAGGCAACCCTAGTGCGATGTAATACTCTATTGGTAAGCTATCGTTTACATAGTCCAATCTTCTATTTTAGAATGTATAGGTATCTTGCGGTATATTCTAACATGTGACCCATTTCACGACATAGGTGTAATATACTGGTTAAATACGAGTACGTTTAGTAATCGGTGTAATGTTTATAATTAGGTATATTGTACAGGATCTTGACACACGATAATAGATTTGTTTTAATATTATATTTATAGTAGTGGCATAATATTCAATGTCTCGATGTTCAGAGATAACAAATTATTCTCTCGCACGTCTTGGAACCGTACGGGTTAAAAATATTTCTGCATATTGAATAAAATAAGGATTTAAATAATTAAGTGTTTTGCTCTTTCGTTTAATTTCCATCCCTTTATTGAATACTTAATTTACGTTAAACATGAAACATTTCAATTTGACCGTTTTGCAAAATAATTATTTTTGCTTGATGTAAAAGTTTTCCCCAATGGGAAGTCTCTCAGTTTACTTGAGTCACTCAGTTTATTAATTTATAGGGTAAGCGATTAAGACGGGACCGTTTCCTTTTCTTACAGTCTTGTTATTATAAACCATCGAAGATTATCTTGTTAATTTTATTTTTTACCAAAAATATTATTTTAAAAGTGTTGTGTTTCATTGATCTTTTTGAGGGAAAGATTTCTTCACACTCGATGAATCGGCGTCTGAATACTTTAAATTCTAACAATCCATGAGCTATTATTGTAAATTAATGTTATAATTGATGTGATGTGCAATGTAAATGACCATACGATCTTCTTCTTCTCAGTCGGTCCCTCGGTTACGAGGATCGTGACCGCCATGCTCACGGATGAATCTCGCCCATCTTTCTCGGTCCTGCGCCATCCTTGTGGATTCGTACAAATTGGCCCCCGTGATTCTTTTGACCACATCTGTCCACCTCATCTGTAGTCGTCCCCTTCCCCTCCTACCGTCAACCGTCCCAAGCATGATTTGGCGCTCCAGGCTGTCTGGACCCGCTCTCACAATATGGCCAAAGAAACGGAGCGTACGCTGCTCACACACTGTGGACAGGCGAGTGGAGACACCGAGCTCTCTCAGGATTGATTCGTTGGTTCTGTGCTCGGACCAATGCACACGGAGCAAACGTCTCCAGCACCACATCTCGAATGCGTCAATCCTGTCACGTTCTCGAGCTCTTAGAGTCCATGTCTCTGAGGCGTAGAGGAAGACGCTGAACACCAGCGAACGGACCAGCCTCATCTTGGTAACCCTAGTAATGTCGTGGCTTTTCCAGACCTTGTCCATACGATAAGTAAATAAATAAATACTGAGCTTCTTGATGGAACTTCATTGAAAAATATTGTCTTTCAAAATGAAACACAGTATTTTTTCAAAATGACATTACATGTGTCTAAGGCTCTCGATACATCCGGCTAGAAATTCTCAATCTTCGTGCTTGCCTCTTCAGCCCTTAAGAGTTACGATTATCTACTCCTTCAGAGAGGACATTAGGTAATAGGTATAACAGTCTTAGAATAGTGGGGTGGAATTTAATTTTGTTTGCACATAATTATTGATACAAACGGTAGGTAGGACCTAATGCTAGTGATTCCAGGTGGACTAGCGTGCAAGATAACTATTAATTAAACGAGCGGCAACCTACAGGATATGAATGAAATAAAGCATAGGTATCTAGAGAAGTCTAAGTAATACAAAAGACCTTTACACGATCTGCTACTATCTACTAGTATTCGAGTATAACCTACAAGTATTATCTAAGGTTTGATGTAGGTATTGCAAAATAAATATTGATGTATTGTTTAGATACATCAATATTTATTAAAACAGGAGAAACAAACTAAGAATATGTACGATATATGCGTAATGTGACGTCAGAATCTTCTTGTTTGTTAATTGTAGAATTATTACAACATGTTATTTTTATGTAATGATGAATTATGTATTTTTCTAACTTTATAAATAAAAAGTATTAAATTCACTCCGTTTCACTGTGAACAATAATTTTCGTAGAAACATGGGGTCAAATAGGTCAAAAACTATAATCGCTCATCGAGCGTCTTAAATAAATCGGTTTTGTAAATTTCGGTCCCAGCGCGACGCCGACGGTCAAAATTAAAGTTGAATCCATCTAAAAGTGCGTCCGAACATCAGAGGATTTGACGTTAGAAATAAAATAATGTCGGTTCATCGGCGTCGAATCGGTCGAATCATCAAAATACCGCACCCCGAAAAGTGGGTATACCGTCAGAACTGTAGGTACATAATAATATGACGATTCTGAATTATACTGTGCATATAAATATTGGGTGATACAGTTGTTTCCAGTCATTTCAGGCAAGATATATTTTTATTCGTTATGAACAAAAGATTTACTTACCTGAAAGCTTGTGAATAATAATACCTATATTGTAAATCTGGTATCGATTTTATCTATGGTTCATTATTGCCAACTGAATGTATCACATTTAGTAGATATCTATCTACTGTTATACGAATTCCCATTTCTCATTAAAGATAACACCACTTCGAGGGAAATCTTGCCATCAGTGAACCACGCCTTTTGAATTTATTCACTATATAAGTAGTATAAATTTCATTTCCTTTTTATCTTTCTTGGGTAGAGGAAAATTTTTAACGATGCCCTTGCGAGATGAGAAGTTATTTTTATTTCCATTAGAAGACACGCGACTACTGCTGTATGTACAAATGTAGCTTGATAACTATCTCTGCAGTTTATGTATCTTTTTTTTTATATATATATTTATTCACAAATTACATATATCAATACAATATCACCGGGATTGCCCAACTAGGTGTAACCTGTATTTGGGTCAATCCCACTAAAAATACAAAGTTAAACAAAAAAAATAAATCAATAAGAAAAAAAAAACACAAAGACACAAAACAAAAAGAAATAAAAGAGAAAGAAAACAATGGAAAAAATAAAAATCCACCCAAAAGAAAAAAAAATACACAGTCACACAAAACAAAACATCCTGGCAGCGCAGACATGATCGGTCACTCACATACACATCCTAAAGCATATCAATACATACACCAACACACACACACACACACACAACCGCATCCACTCACTCTTGCAACCCAACACACACACAACCGCATTCACTCATACTGCAACCTAGTACATGCACAACTGCATCCATCCATGCCAGCATAGTCAGCCCCAGCAGAAGTCTGACTCTTATGCCCACTCCGCTGATAGAGATGCTGCACTCCCCACCCACTTTATGATTTTTCTTTTAAATTCTACCACGGAACCCGAGCTCTTTATCTCGTCTGGCAACTGATTGAACAGTTTGGTAGATTTGTATTTGTATTGGTTTTGGGCCAGAGTTGTTCGACAGCGGGGTATGGGATAGCTTATGTTACGTGCCGTGCGCGTGAGGTAGATCTGCTGCGTCCTAGACAAATTGCGTTTTTCCTTAAAGAAGTGCAAGAGGGAAAACTTCACATAGAGCTGTTTCAGATTCAATATATTCATCGTACTATATGGAAGGAAAGTAGGAAAGAGAAATGGAAGTCTCTTTATCACTCGTATTACCACTCTATGTGCCTTATTAGCCATCTCAATAAAGGTACGAAATGTTCCACCCCATGCCGATATTCCGTAAATGAGCAGGGACTGGCACAGTGCAAAATATATATTTTTCAAAATTTTTGCCTCAAATATATTCCTGATTGTTTTAAAGACATATACCGTTTTACGAATTCGTGAGGTGAGCTCAATAATATAGTCTCTCCATCCAAGATAGTTGTCTATTTTTATACCCAGGTATTTCACGCATTTGACTCTTTCCAGAGCAATGCAGGTGCAGCTGTCTCCCACAATACCGCATGTGTGAATAACGACCTCATACTGTGAGGAGGGTTGTCCGTTAGACCTGTGGCTAAATGTGACTAATTTACTCTTTTCTACATTAAGAGTTAGCATGCTGCAATCCATCCATTCCCTCACCACCTGCAAACCAGCATTAGCTTTCCGGAAGACTTCATTCCATGTTCCACCTTCAAAGATAACAGCAGTGTCATCTGCAAAGGACACTATTTCACCATCAATCTTCAAGGAGCCCAAATGGTTCACGTAAATTAAGAAAAGCAGTGGACCAAGTACACTACCTTGTGGAACTCCGTATCTTATGTCATAGTATTGGCTGCAGTTCTCTCCATCCATAGTTCTAACATAGTGTTTACGGTCAGTTAGGTAAGACCTAAACCATTCCAGGCCGCCCCCCACAATAGCTGCGTTATGATCGTTATATAGCGTTATGGTCAAACACTATCGCAAGGGGGCCAATTGTCCCCGATTTGTTATAGTTATTGGCCACCGGTATATTAATGATGCCAAAAAGAAAAAAAACTAAGAGACCAAAAAAATAATCCCAATTGAAAACAAAAAATTAATATAGAATTTTCATCAAATTCTACTTTTATCAGAAGAAAATGGTAGAATATGAAAAGGGCCAATTGAAATATATCGTTAGATTTTCTTTGGATAACAATTTTCAATAAAAAATAAACCACTCATTTCATTTTTGCACATTTTTTGAAATTTTTTTGAATTAGCATATTTTATTTACGATTTTTTGCGAATTTAATGAAAAATCATGTCATTCTGATAGAAAACATGCTCCGTGATCAAGAAGAGTGGCCAGCTACTTGAATTTTGCAATTTAAATCATTAATGTACTGGTGGCCAATAACTATAACAAATCGGGGCCAAACACTATCGCAAGGGGGCCAATTACTGTGACATTGCAATTTTTTTATTCCGGTTAAGAAAAATATATGTTCTAGCTATTTAAATGCAATGAAAATTAATCGTTCTCATAAAACAACTATTCAGGTGTATAAATCCAAAGTTTTATTAGAATAACTCAAAAGGTAAATGTGTGGTTAAGAAATATGTGGACCCAAGTAGCTTAAGTGGCCAATAACTATAGCTCTTCCCCTATAGCCCGGCACGGCAGATGGGCTGGAATTTGGTAAATGTTACTTAAGTGTAAATCGATATCATTAAACCAGCCTATGATCAGTCATAAGCCTGATGGAAAGTCTATATTTTACTGTATATCTGTTGAGATAATTGATTCTTATGATCAACTATGACATGTAGAAAATCCGATGTTCTCAAAAAAGATGAATTGCGATCATCAAAATAATCAGTCAATTATGTGGTTGTTGCACCAACATTACCACAAAATGGCAGAAAGTTAACAAATTAGGTATTTACCTGGCGCGAAGCTACCTAAGAACACGATTCCCATCGAGTTACCTTTTGGAAAAAATAATAAATAATAGTGTCTAAACTGACGTAATCCCATAAGAAATGTTAGCCCCGCCTTCCCTTCTGCAGAAACCTACACCTCGCCACTGGTATTTACCATGATATTAAATTGTAACAAAAATGTCATTCAGGGCGTTGTAGCCTAGTTTTGTAGACACTAGTTCAAGTTTCACCAAAACCGGAACGAATTTTCTAACTTTAAGCGAAAACTATCGGCACTAGACTTCTGACATTATTGTACCAGATGCAGAAACTTGTTAACCATCGTATTGCAAAATTATCAGAATTTTGTTTGTTTTTCACATCTGTAAATTTTGCACCGGAGGTGAGATGTTATAATGATATATATTTATTCAATTATTAGTAGGTATACATAAAGATTTACCATCTAATACTATAAAATAGAGTGCCTTTTCTTTGTCGTATATAGACTTTTAAAGCGTTCATTTGATTGAGATGAAACTTTGACAAATAGTTGTGCTTGCCTCAGAGATATTAATGTCGAATCCATAGTTTTGGGTGTCCAAAAGATGAATAGTAATACTTCCGGCACCCATAGGAGTTCATAGGGGGAGGGGATGGTATGCAGAAAGCGATATCAGTATCCAATCCTTATTTTTTGCGACAACAAGATGGTAGTACACTTCTGTCACCAGCAAGAGTGAAGGGGGTGAAGGCAATATGGGGGGCGGAGTCGAAATTTGCTAATAAAAAACAAAGAACTCGAGAGCCGGAAACGATGTCTTTTTTTTCAAAATTGTGACATAGTAAGTTTTTTTTTGTACTATAATCAAATAACTGGATTATTCAAGATTACGAATCAAAAATTAGAATTTTAGAATATTGAATTTTGAGACCGTGGCGCTCGAAAAACTGAGCGAAGGTGTCGAATTTCGCGAAAAACAAAAAATGTGCCGATATCTCGAGAATGAGCGATTTTTAACTAGGGTCATATTTCGATTTTCTGGTCCGTTATGAGTTGGTCTATCACGACTTACGGGAGACAGTGTATATATTACGTAATAAACTATTGTTCTAGGCACGTGTCCTAGTGCTTAGATATGTTTGGATTAATACTTAGCTGAAATGTAGTTAACAAATTGAGTAGTGGAAGCCATTACCAAGATAGATTATTATTGAACCCTCTGACTACTTTATAGATTACATTACATTTTCATTCATTGTTTTCCTTCGCCTGCCTTCATTTGATAGAATAAATAATTGTTTTCTCAAGTATGAAATTGGTGCCTGCCTATAAGAATGATTCTCTTTGGCTATGTTATACACGAGGCCGACGCCATATTGTTCATACAGGCCATGCCCAACTGACATTTGACGATGATGACCCCATAAAAATGTATGGGAAAAAATATTCCGTAGTTCAAGTATTTGTCACCGAGACAATGTGTTTGTCACCGATATAAGGTGACGTCACCAATCATGGTTGTGATGGAATTCGAGGATGTAGGCTTACACATAGTAGGTATCTATCGTTTGTTTGTTATATTTTTCTTCTCCACACCATCTTCCATTTATTTACGGCCGGCGGTTCGGATTCTTTCTCTCCATTTTCTCCAATCGAGGCAGTTTTCTCAGCAAGCTCCAGGTGTTCCATGTCCCCTCTGATGGTCTCCTCAAGGGGCTTCTTTGGCCGTCCTCTTGGTTCTTGGTCCTTCCACTGACCAGTTCGTTGCCCTCCTCAGACAGGGCCTGTTATATTTAAATTGTACAAATGCCTAACGAGCACTTTGGAAAAATATTATCCTCATCTCAGGACTATTAGGAGTAATGCGATATTAAAACACTTTAGACGTTCTCCTCATAAATTTATAACATCCGTTCGCAAGCAATAAACGTAATGTAGATACTCAATGTTTACAATAATCTACTATAAACCTAAGTGTTATATATTTACGTTTCGATTTTTGTTATTTTCAGGTCAAATTTCTACGTTGGCTGTATTAGACGCTGAAACTCAAGATCACTATTGGCTGACTGTCTGCGCTCAGGATCAAGGCATTGTTCCATTACATTCGTGTGTTCAAGTAAGTGTGACATAAATTTAATTTACCTACCTTATTAGTAATTACATGATGACCGATGTGGTAATATGTCCTATCCCAGCAAATTTTAGTACATATGATTCGATGGCCGGTTAATTTTCTATAAACTGGCATTAAAATTTTACCTCTATATTAAATGGTTTAGGATGTAGAGGTATTTAAAGAGAGACGAGTAAAATAGAGAAATTTATTAAATGATGGATTTCGGTATGTGAAAGGTAAGGTAGACTTAATCTTGCGGCTCTCTCTTATTAACGTATAATTTTTTTTTAGTTAAAAACCGAAATTTCGCTATTGATACGCCACTGCGTAACAACTTATATCGAGAAGACTATTTTTTTATCTTCATCGGTTTTACTAATATAACTCCTGAACGGTTGATGTTAGGGTGTACCGAGAAGAAATTGTTAAAGGCTTTAGCCGTTGATGTGTAAAAAAAAATATAAATAAATATTAAATATACAAGAGATGATTTAAAATATGAGTCCATGTATTCAATTCTTTTCATTCCCGCTGTATCGAATAGGTTATTACGTTAATAATAATTATAATCTTATGGCTAGAACGATACGTCACAATGTATTGATTTGAAACTGGATTTATGCAAAGTATAAAACATTATTTAGGCCCTCACGAATCGGATTTAAACAAATGTGTCCACAACGTAAAAAATAAGGTAGATGCATTGAACCTTCGTAGAGCTATAGTGCATTACCATAATATATTTTCTACTTACCTTTATTTTTTCTCAAAGATAATACCGAAACTCGTACTCGAAAGTCGTACAGTAAAATTATTTCTCGTAGTGTGATTAACTACAATTTTTTTAAAATAAAATAAATAAAAACCCTATCTTCAAAATCAATTCAAAGTATGTTGTTTTGAACCTGACGCAGATCTAACTTTATTTTAAACTAGCTGTATTACCCGTGCTTCGCAACGGCAAAATTTGTGTATGGATGGTGAAGTAGGTCGGCAGTGGAACCCAAAATCAGTGGTACCATCATGTTTAGTTAAAGTACTGCAGAGCCACTAAAACTCACAACAGTTTTGGGAGGTCTGCATAATTTATTTTTTTTCATTTAACCCCCCCCCCCCCCAGCCCCCTAACTCCCTCCCCTTATTCCTGCGGATGTCGGGAGGGTGACTATTCATCTTATTGAGCGGAAAACTATGGATTCGACACTAATATCACTTTTTCATTCCGACCCCCCCCTAACTCCCTCCCCTTATTCCTGCGGATGTCGGAAGGGGGACTATTCATCTTATTGAGGTGGAAAACTATGGATTCGACACCAATATCACTTTTTTCATTCCGACCCCCCCTAGCTACCCTTACTCCCTCCCCTATCCCCCCTAACTCCCTCCCCTTATTCCTGCGGATGTCGGGAGGGTGACAATTCATCTTATTGAGGTGAAAAACTATGTCTTCGACACTAATGTCACTTTTTTCATTCAGACCCCCCCCTAGCCCCCCCTTATTCCTGCGGATGTCTTTGAGGGTTACTATTCATCTTATTGAGGCGGAAAACTATGGATTCGACACCAATATCACTTTTTCATTCCGACCCCCCCCCCCCCCCTAGCCCCCTAACTCCCTCCCCTTATTCCTGCGGATGTCGGGAGGGTGACTATTCATCTTATTGAGCGGAAAACTATGGATTCGACACTAATATCACTTTTTCATTCCGACCCCCCCCTAACTCCCTCCCCTTATTCCTGCGGATGTCGGAAGGGGGACTATTCATCTTATTGAGGTGGAAAACTATGGATTCGACACCAATATCACTTTTTTCATTCCGACCCCCCCTAGCTCCCCTTACTCCCTCCCCTATCCCCCCTAACTCCCTCCCCTTATTCCTGCGGATGTCGGGAGGGTCACAATTCATCTTATTGAGGCGGAAAACTATGGATTCGACACTAATATCACTTTTTCATTCCGACCCCCCCCTAACTCCCTCCCCTTATTCCTGCGGATGTCGGGAGGGTGACTATTCATCTTATTGAGGTGGAAAACTATGAATTCGACACCAATATCACTTTTTTCATTCCGACCTCCCCTAGCCCCCCTAACTCCCTCCCCTTATTCCTGCGGATGTCGGGAGGGTGACAATTCATCTTATTGAGGTGAAAAACTATGGATTCGACACTAATATCACTTTTTTCATTCAGACCCCCCCTAGCTTCCCCTTATTCCTGCGGATGTCGGGAGGGTTACTTTTCATCTTATTGAGGCGGAAAACTATGGATTCGACACTAATATCACTTTTTTCATTCCGACCCCCCCAGACCCCCAATCCCCCCTCCCCTCCTTATTCCTCCGGATGTCGGGAGGGTTACCATTCATCTTTTCGACACTAAGTTATATATATTTAAAAAAAAAGTTTTTTTTCTTGCCCCCCCCTTTGTGCCCCCTTCCTTGTATCCCCTTAGTATTAGAACACTCCTTGGGGCAAGCACAACAATTTCCCAAAGTTTCATCTCAATCGGATGAACGGTTTAGAGTCTATAAAGGATATGGTGAAAATGTTAGAAACATTGGTACGAACTAAAATATTTAAGTAAATGTAGGATTATTTCACTTCAAAGCAGGTACCTACCTACTTACAATATATTTATTTTTTGTGGTATGGCAATTTTTTGTGGTGTAGCAACTTTGCACAAGATTTTAATAATTGTAGAACATCGATTAACAAATATTCGGAAGCAATGTAATCTATGTCAGATAGAGAAAAAATACTGCACCCATCTAGAGAATATGACATCTGTGCAACAGAGAAAATATATGAAATATTGGTATGACAAAAAGACAATATGAATATTTTGCTCTTGTCGTAAATTTTAATTTGGCAAATGGCAAAATTTCATTTACAAAACGTAATTAAAAGCCTATTTTACCTTTTACATTGCAAATAATGATAATACCACCTCTCATTAGTTTAGAAACAACTTATCATTTTAAAAAGTGACATTTGGACAAACACAACTAATGGTGGAGATTTTCTTGAAAAACCTCGAATTTTGATGTTTTGTCTAAAGAAATATCTCATTCAAGACTACAAATTATTAAACTTTTTATATCCTAAGTGTATTTTGAGAATGTTTACTAAATGCACTCAATAAATGAATGCACAAAACCATTTCATATAAAAGATTACCCCGGAATGAATTAACTGGAAATTGGACACAAAATACCTACTCTCTATTTCAAATATGTTGTACGCTTGATTAGTAGTAATTCTATGGAAAAAAATTGTATCCATGGAAACCCATGAGAGAAATGATATTAAGTGGGAAGTGGTGATATAAACAAACGAACTAAAATATTTATGTGGGATTGTATTCAAAATCGACTGATCAATGTATCGCCGTATCGGTATAAATCATGGATTTAGTAATACTATAGTAAACTGGATTCTCCTCTTGGCCGACTATTGCGGTTCTAGGGAAAATGGCCAGTTAGGCAAAAGAAGCAAAATGGAGGATTTTCCATACTAAACGGGCTATAGGAAACTGCGGTTTTCACATGGATTTTTGGTTTTTACTGTTTATATTTTAACTGAAAATGAATTATAGACATCATATTTACATAATTATAGGACCAAGGGATGTAAATAGTCCGTTAATCAAGATTTATAAGCATTTTTTCTAACAGAGGAAACAGCACACGATGGAAGTAAATTAAATAACTTTTATTTTATTCTCATTAATTACAACATAAATCAAACATTGCACAAAAATTCACAAATACATACACATTAGCTTTAAATGACAAAATAATTTCCTACATAATAAATTATATATTTAAAACGTCTTCACATCCGTGATATTCAATATCATAATTAGTGATAGGAAACTACTGAAAACACATTTTTTCTCATTTTTTTTTCTTAAATGATGCATAAGGTTTAATTCTTAAAGGGAAATCTGAAAAAAAGAATAAGAAAAATGAATAAAATTAATTTAATTTACTTCCATCGTGTGCCGTTTCCTGTGTTATAAAATTGCTCATAAATTCTGATTAATGGACTATTTACATCCCTTGGTCCTATAATTATGTCAATATGATGTCTATAATTCATTTTCGGTTAAAATATTAACAGTGAAAACCAAAAATCCATGTGAAAACCGCAGTTTCCTATAGCCCGTTTAGTATGGAAAATACCCCATTTTGCTTCTTTTGCCTAACTGGTCATTCTCCCCAGAATCGTACAGAATGTATAGACAAACACCTATGTTTTCCATCCAGTTTACTAGTATTATAAATCCATGGTATAAATCCATCCCCTAAATGTTGAGTCGGTACCAGGCGCGAAGTTACCTTAGAACACGATTCCCATTAAGTTACCTTTTGGAAAAAATGATAGGTATAATAGAGTGTCTAATCTGAGGTAATCCCATTAGAAATGTTAGCCCGGCTTCACTTCTGCAGAAATCTACCCTTCGCCACCGGTAGGTACTTACTTATTGCATGGTATATTATTATTAACTAGCTAAGTTACCCGTGCTTCGCAACGGCAAATTTGTGAAGTAGATGAACTGTATGACACGAACCACATTCATCAGTTCATTCATTCTGAGAACTTTCTAGAAGGCTCCGCAATGTTCTATTAATTTCCACAACATTCTAGAAAGTTCTACAATGTTCGACTAACCTCTAAAATTTTTTAGAAGGCTGTACAAAGTTTGCTTTGTTTCCACATTCTTCTAGAAAATTCTACGTAATTCTTTGAGCGCTTGGATTCCTTCGTTCGGATAGAGTCTTTCACTATGACTTAACCGATTCAAAATTTTGTGGTGACCGGATCCTCTAGATCACTCGATTTCTTCCGATGGCTTGAGCTGGACAAAATATAACTTGCGATCTGAATTTCCTTTCCAATGCCCTTTCATACGATACCACACATGACCCCCACACAGCCCTTGGATCCCGTCATCAGCAAATTTTCTCAAAAGATTCTGGATTTCCAGAAATTTCTGCCACACAGTGTTCGTTTCCAGATAGCAAGGTATCTGTTTACCAAGCTTGGTCGAAATTGCTCCAGGCGTTCCAGAGTTATGGTGGAACAAACATACATACATACCCACATACATACATTCATACATCCGTTTTCGTTATATGTATATATATAAGATTTCGTATATTGCATGCTTCAGTGTAATTTGGTGTTCATATATTATTGTGATACACTATTATATACTTACTTAATTCCTAATATCTAATTAACTAGGAACATTAGAGAGATTGCAACCTAAATATTACTGCTTGGAGTATAATCTTATACATACATAAAATAAAAATGGATGTATGTTTGTGGGTATGTATGTATGTATGTATGTTTGTTCCACCATAACTCTGGAACGCCTCGAGCAATTTCGACCAAACTTGGTATACACATACCTTGCTATCTAGAAACGAATACTGTGTGGTAGAAACTTCTGGAAATCCAGAACCTTCTGAGAAATTTTGCTGATGAGGGGATCCAAGGGTTGTATAGGGAGGGTCGTGTGTGGTATGGTATGAAAGGGCATTGGAAAAGAAATTCAGATCGCAAGTTACATTTTGTCCAGCTCAAGCCATCGGGAGACACCCAGTGATCGAGAAGATCCGGTCACCGCATACCACCGTGTTTGGTGTCTCATGAAAGATCTTCACGAGCAGAACACAGATCTTTTGTCCAGTTTTGAATCGGGCAAGTGATAGTGGGGGAGGCTCTATCAGAATGAAGGAATCCAACCGCTCAGAGAATTACATAGAATCTTCTAGAAGGCTCTGGAAATATGTCGAACTTTGTAGAACCTTCTGGAAAGTTGTGACAATTCGAATCTTCTGGAAGGTTGTGGAAATGAAACGAGCTTTCTAAAACCATATGGAAATTTCCGGAAATTTATCGAACACTGTAGAACCTTCTGAGAATGAATAGAATTCGAACCTTCTGGAAGGTGAAACGAACTCAGTACAACCTTGAAGAAAGTTGTGCAGATTAAACATTGCTGGATGTACGTATGTGTGTGTCGTACTGTCGATTTACTTCACCTTTCAAATTTGCTGTTACGAAGTACGGGTAACTCAGCTAGTGGTCAATAAATAATCCATTAAGTAACTGATTTTAATTTTATATTGTTATACCAATAGGTACAACCCGTACAACCTACAATATTGGGGTGACTACAAGTATTTTCAAAAGCGAATTGGGCAAATCCATAAACTAATGACCCACAATCTCAGTTTTTCGAATTGATTTGTTTAGAATATTACTGGTTAACTTATTTGTTTAGATGCAAAATTATATGGAACTGATAAAAAATACCTATTTCTCTTTGGAAAGTACTATGACATATCCCTATTCAACTAACTTGTCAGCTTGAAAAGTTAATTTTTTAGAAATGTTCTGGATGTAACCCCCGTTACGTTATTAAAGAATCATAATAAATTGGTTTTGTAGAAAATTGCGTTTTTATTGTTTCTGAGGAAGCCCCATACTTTTAAGTTCATGTCCCTGATATAAATCAAACGTCAAGTAACCAAGTAACCCCCGTTACAGTACTAATTTAAAATTTTAGGTAAGTGTCCATATTAAGCGTGGTATTTAGTATCTGATGGCAACGTTTGTATAAAATCAGGGCCATAATAGAACCTTCTAGTATGGCTCTGTATAAAATGGTGGGTGTTTTGACACGCTTGATGTTGATATTAAATCAAACTATGTATTCTGAAAAAGACATTCAAATGCGTAAATTAAAACACCCGTAGTTTATGGATTCGCCCAATTCTGTTAATTCATTTTTATTGTTTTCTTAATTGGACCTACAAAAATAAACATACGAGTCCTTGAAATAATAAATTTAGTACGAGGGTGGTATGAAAACTTCGCGGCCTTGAGAAAAAAATGTACTAGCCAGTTTCAGTTTATTATGGATATGGATAATTTGAATCTTTTTAAGGCTATTTACAAAATTTGGCATCAATAGGACCAAGGTGGTACTCTTAGCACCGTTTTTAATTCAACGTGTTTGACATTTTTATGAAAATGTGAAATTTTCAACTGCGACTCGAGATAAAATATTTGTTTACCAAAGGTTTTGCATCAAAACAAACGCCTAAATTGATATCAAATGAACTGCCGGAGTCTGCTCCATCATATGCGATGATTAAAAAGTGGGTAGCAGATTTTTAACACGGACAGCAAGGTGTCAAAGACAACCCTCCCAGTGGAAGCCAAAAAAATGCAGTGGTTCCGAAAAACGTCGAGAAATCATGGATTTGGTTTCCAAAGATTGCTGAATTACTACTTAGGAGATAGCAGAGATTACAGTGATCTGATGTGAATAAGTACAGTTCATCTTAACTTCAGAACAGAACCTGTATTAAACTCTCAAATCGTCGGGTAGCAAGGCTTTTGATTTTTTTATGCTCAAACAAAACACATCAACACTTTTATTGACTTCGCTGCATGCCATTGGCTTCCAGTTAAGGAACTATCCATTTTTTTCACCTGATATGGAATCATCAGGTTTTCACCTCATCCCTAAGCTCAAAAAGCATGTCAGTGGGAAAAGACTTGACTGAGATAATGGCGTTTTAGTGATGGTGTAGCGGTTTTTTGAAGACCTTGACGAATCCTTCCATAAAACTGGGTTAATGGCATTGAAGCATCGCTGGCCTAAGGGCATTCAACTTCGAAAAGATCGTATTAAAAAATAATTATGAGACCCAAACACACTCCAGTACTTTTTTTTTCCAAGGCCGCGAAGTTTTCATACCACCCTCGTATTAATAAAAATTGTGTTGGGAATATTTATTTGTAGTTGCCTACTATACAATACACATTCCCCACATACAGTTTCCCCTGTCTGGCAACATGACCCACCCACTGCCATTTTTGTTTAGCAACCCGGTCCATGATGTCTTCGACTTTTGTTCTGCGCCTTATTTCCTCAATCCTTATTTTATCTTTCAGGCTCACGCCTAACATTTGTCTTTCCATGGACCTTTGTGCACATTTTTGTTTGTGTACTGTATTGACAGTGAGTGTAATAGTCTCTAGGCCTAGGCCGTATGTGATGACAGATAGGATACATGATTCACATACCTTTCTTTTTAGTATCATGGGTATGTCTTTGTTTTTTAGTACATGCTTCAACTTTCCAAAGGCTCCGCATCCTAATCCTATTCACCTGGGTATTTCTGCTATTTGGTTCTCTTTCCCTAGTTAGAATAAAATAATACAAAGATGAAAATTATAGATTTCATTATTCCGTCTTTCAGATGTCGTAATTAAGGATGCAAAAGGTGAGGACCGGCAATTATGCTCGGATCCTTATTCCCGAGACTCCAAACAATGAAAAAAAAACATGTTGCCGGCAACTGCAGTGGTCTCCTCTAGTCCTTTCCCCTCCCCTCTCCTTGCCTTATAGTAAGCGTAAACAAATAAGTTATAGTATTCTATGAAATCATTGAAATGACTTACTTCATAGAATGTACCCCATCGACTACCTTTGAGGGGGTGTGAAAAAAAATTGGACCGGAACAATGACCAGCAACATCAGATTCCTTAATTTTTTTATCTATCCCCGACAATAATCAATTGATGGAATTCGGTCCTTATATTGTTCATACGAAACTACACCCAGCGCCTGCACTAAATGGGATAATATTATGATGAATATAGTGAGTAGATGTGGGCGGGCGTGGAGGACCGGGTTATTATACGTATAGTCCCCAAATGACTACAATAGAGGACATTTATAATTCCATTGAGAATTGAATTGAAGATCATACAATACAAACTACAGATATTAATAATGTTCTTACGTTGTACCGTTATTGCGGAAGTTATAGTCCGAGAGCCCGCTGCTTAATTTATGACGTATCTGTTTTTTGATCGAAATGTGGTATAAACGATAGCTTACCAATAGGGTATTACATCGCACTAGGGTTGCCTATCAAAATCCTGCCGCAAACCCCCCTGCCCCCCCCCGAAAAGGTCCCTCTTCGCGGTTTTTCGCATTTTATAGGAATATGGTAAGAGATAGGAGAAACTAGTCAATGACAAAAATAATCCTTGCTAAATTCTCTACAAAAAACGTTAAGTCAATTTTTACATAGGACTAGTAGTTTACCCGTAATGGCCGGTCAAAAAACAGGATATTTTTTGAAAAAATAAAAAAAAAAGTTTGATTTTTTTTCTTTCACATTGTTCCACCCATTATTACTAACATTTTATGGAAAAAAAATTTTGGCCTGCGGCGCTATATCACCGGTTATTTTATGAAAAACTGAATTTTAAGAATTTTTGCCACTGAGTTTTATTGTAATAACTCCGAAATTACTAGATGTATGAACATAAGTTATAGCTCGTTTTGTAGCTAAGACTATGGTAATTAATTCGTTCTCTGACTATTTTCCTGTAGCTCTTATAAATTTTCAACCAATTTAGTTTAAAAACATTTTTTTTGTATTTTAAATGAATTTCGGTTTTGGACCGGCCATTGCGGGTAAACTGCTAGTTCTACGAAAAAAATGACATAACATTTTTTGTAGAGAATTTAGCAAGGATTATTTTTGTCGTTAACTACTTTCTCCTATCTCTTACCATATTCCTATAAAATGCGAAAAACCGCGAAGAGGGACCTTTTCGGGGGGGGCAGGGGGGGTTGCGGCAAGATTTTGATAGGCAACCCTAGTGCGATGTAATACCCTATTAGTAAGCTATCGTTTATACCACATTTCGATCAAAAAACAGATACGTCATAAATTAAGCAGCGGGCTCTTGGACTATTATATAATCAATGTCTCTACCCTTTCTCTAGTGCACTTCCCAAATGTCACCCGTAAAGCATATTAGAAATATTATTATAACCCACTGTAAATTACGAGTACAGTTTATTCGTTAATTAAAATATCTTATAATGAATATATATATAATGCTAAAGAAATTATTGCTTAATTTAGTTTCCAGTTACATAATTCAATTTGCTCGAAATAAGTTCTCTCCATTGAACGTGGGACGTCTTCTTCTTCTTTCTCAGTCGTTTTCGTTCCAATGCTGGACTAAGGCCTCCCCTTTGACTTTCCACAGATCCCTATCCTGGCCATGCTGCATCCACTCGCTTCGTGGGACGTACTTTTAATAAATGTGTTTATTATGTTTCAGGTTTATATAGTGGTACAGGACGAAAACGACTGCGTTCCTCTGACGGTGGAGAGCGTCTACAAAGGGAAAGTGCAGGAAAACTCTCCTGGGGGCAGGGCGGTCCTGAAGCTGGAAGCAGTAGACGGAGATTCACGCAACCGTCGTGTACCCCAACGACTTACCTACAGAATACTCTCTGGAGATCCTGGAGGATTATTTCATATCAATTCAACAACAGGTTGGTTCTTATTTTTATTAATTACATAGTCGCGTCAGGGTGGATACACCGTTTAAATCCTTTTTTTTTTTAATTTTCTGACAATATGTTTCCAATTGTTCGGATTTCAACTGGATCGATGAATGGATGGATTTATTCTTGTAGCTTTCCTCTTTCTGCGTTCTTGTCAAACATAATCCAAAAGCCTCCGTCTGTACCCAATACGCCCAACACGACTCCCAAGTCCCAAACGAATAAAACCTTGGAAGTATTCACTCAATCTCTGGAGTATAATTGACATGTTAATAAATGGTTCTTACTCAATGATATTTCAGAAGCTCCATGAGTCTTCACATAGAAAACGGATAATATTCTTTTAGGAATGATGTTGTACGGCCTCGTTTTAT
The DNA here is from genome assembly GCA_963576895.1 of Ceraclea dissimilis. Taxonomy (NCBI): domain Eukaryota; kingdom Metazoa; phylum Arthropoda; class Insecta; order Trichoptera; family Leptoceridae; genus Ceraclea; species Ceraclea dissimilis. Next base: position 10,200,945 of record OY756360.1, read on the forward strand.
AAATATAATTTGATTTTGAAAAATATTTACACGCAGATTATTACGAGTTTATTTTTATTAATTTGATTGAGATTAATCTTAGCACGGGCGGTGTTCAGTTATGGCAGGTTTTTAATTATTTATGCTGTAAAGTGAACACTGTATTTTTTTTGTTAAATAAAGATATTATTTTATTCTGTCTTGTTGTGAATTAACATTATTTGATTTCTACTATACAGTAATTAAATAGTAATGTTAATAAATTACTACACTGCACCTAAATCACATCGAAACATGAGTGGAAAACGTTATTCTTTACAATAATGGACATTAGCATGATTTTAAAGGTTTTTTTTTATAAATGAATCTGGGTTAATCTAAATAAACCCAAATACATCTTTGCACACTTCACAGAAAGCTTAAAAGCTTGTGTTGTGAAGTGGAGTAAGTCGGGGATTGAACCCGTGCCCACCGGATTAACAGTCGAGCGCGTTACCAAGCAGGCTACCGACCACCTCTATTTTATTTTTAATGACTATATCTCGTAAAAAAGAACCCTTTTTTATTAGTATTTGGTATTAAATATATATCGGATGTATTTAACTATAAGTATTATAGTATGTAACGATATAAGCCTTAAATGGTACATTGATGGTGACATACTTTCCTAGTATGTATAATGTATGTGTCGTATCTACTTAGTGATGCCCTTCACTTTATTCTCCCCAGGAGATCCCCGCAATTAGTCGGATTAACAGCCAAATTTTTAGTATGGAGACCCAACATTAGATCAGGTAGTCGTGAATTTTCGGTATTCTATAGGTATATAGGTCGATAGGGTAGTGAACAACCCCCCCCCCCCCCCCTTTCCCTCCACCATCTTGAAAGAACTTTTAAAAATCGCCAAGTTTTTTATATTACCTACGTCATATACAGGAAGCCCCAAAAAGTATGGTCAAGCGAAAGTTCGGAGATACAGCTCCTCTGGGGTTACCTAAATACCCCAATTTATGTTATATGCGATTATTCGTAGTCTTCGAGATATGGTTTTGTTCGTATTTTTTTTCGTTAAAACTGATTTATAAGACGTTATTTGTCACAGAGGCACAAAATTTGGGATACAGGCTTGATTTTTTTTTTCAAAAACAGAATAATTTAAATAAAGATTCGTTAGTATGGAGACCCAACATTAAATCAGGTAGCCGTGAATTTTTGGTATGTTATGTAGGACAATAAATTAGTTAAGAATCCAAATTTGCACAATTTTCCTCCCTCCGCCCCCTTAACCATCATGAAAAAACCTTATAAAATCGCCACTTTTTGTATGTTATGCACTATAACTTCGTTGTTTCGTGTTTTAGCTCAAAAAAGTTATTTGCCGATTTGTACATCATAAAATTTTCTATAACTTCACTTCACAAATTTTTGCTCTAAAATAAATAGCAACTGAGCTTTAAAGCTTCAAAAATTGGACAAAATTCAGTATTTTTAAAATTTAGAGTTTTTAGCCAAGAACCACCACGATAACTCCAACATGGTTAACTTCAGCCCAAAAATTCTTATAACATCTTATAGAGTATTTAATTTACTTCAAAACGCGTATATCAAAGTTTATATTATGCTCAAAATAGCGGAGTGGGGACAGATTTAGAATAAAAACGAAATAGTGATTTTTATGATTTTCCATACATTTTCGAATTTTACATACTTTTCGAAAATGTATGGGAAAAAGTTGTCTTTTTTACGCTTTAGTTTAATTTTGTCCATTATTGATAAGTTTTATGAGGAATATTTTACCTTTTTGGAATCAACTGATATGACGGAAGTCTTTATGATAAATAAGATACAAAAATATAGTGAAATATTTTGGCTATAGGTCTTCGAAAGTTGGCAAAAATTTCAGAAAAATATTATTTTGGTAAACATTGTAATTTTTCTAATCAATATAACATTTTCTCTTAAAATGTATCAAAACTAAGTATCCACATCTTAACTGAGTTCTGCTGAAGAAAATAAATTATAAAAAATATTCAAGTTTTTTCTCTGTGTTTCAAAAACTAGAAAATGGAGTAAATTTTAGGAAATTCGTTTATCACAGTGTATCATTCAGCCTAAACCCAAATTGAAATCATGTGATTATTAGACTAAAATACATTCAAATATCTATCAATAGAATATACACAGAGTGTCCTATGTTGCATGCTGGAAAAGATACAGGTTGTTACAAAAGCTCATTTCATTATTGTCGATGAATTGCACTATCTTTTAATTTTCGTTCGACTGAGTAAAAACCTAAAGTAATTTTAGTTATATTTTTAATCAGGCGGGTTCCTTAAGGATATAGGTACTCAATTTAAAACATTTTAAGACATGATTTTCTATTTGAAGGAATTATGACGATTGTTTGCGAATTAAATATTTATCAGAAAAATTATTTCAATTGTTAGAACATCTCTAATCTAAATATTTCACTATATATTTTGTATAATAATTATCAGAAAATTTTCCGTAATATTTGCTGATTCCAACAATGTAAAATATGTGTCATTAATTGTAAGAACAATCGATATAATTAATCGTATATTTAATTAAGTCAACTTTTCTTCATACATTTTCGAACGGTATGTGAAATCAGAAAATGTATAGGAAATCATAAAAAACACTTTTTTGTTTTTTTTTTTAAATCTATCTCTTCGTCGTTGTTTTAAGTACAATATAGATAATGCTATACGCGTTTTGTAGAAAATTAAAATCTCTATAGGATGATAATAACATTTTCTGGCTAAAATAAGCCATAACGAAGTTATTGTGATGTTTAGTGGCTAAAAACTCAAAATTGAAAAAAATACAGTATTTTGACCAATTTTAGGAGCTTGAAAGCTCCGTTGGTATTTACTTTAGATCAAAATGTTATAAACAAAAGTTGTAGGAAATTTTATAATGTACAAATTAGAAAATAACTCATTTTGACCTAAAACGCGAAATAACTAAGTTATAGTGCATAATATATAAAAAGTGGCGATTTTTTAAGGTTTTTTCAAGGTGGCGAAGGGGGCGGAGGGAGAAAAATTGTGCAAATTTGGATTCTTGACTACCTCATTATCCTACATAACATACCAAAAATTCACGACTACCTGATTTAATGTTGGCAAAATTGCTTCATCGACTGTAGTAATTCTATCGCCCCAAGAAAAAATGTTGAATCTCAAAATTAGTCACGATGAAATTTTAAATTTGTGAAAAATCTTCTAATATGTATGTTATTCCTCTGCAGTTGTATTTCTTTTTTTCGGATACAGCAGATTCGGATTCCGCTCCTCGAAATATATAGAAGTAAAGAAATCCATATTACCTCACAACTTTCCCTTGAGTTTAAATGTTCTGATTTGTGTTTAATAAATGCATCGGGCTTTTGTTTTCCGGATTACATAATACGTTTATTCCTTGATACTAATTTGTTGTCATAGCTACTATCACTAAATTCTCTGACGTACTCGCATAGCAGTTAGACAAACATAACTGGTATCATTATTATTAATCCGTTTCCCTTGTCTTGGTTAATTTCGCCTTGCAAATGTAGGTAGGGTGCCGGTGGTTCATAAGATAATAATCTACAAATAATTAATGTAGGTATATAGTTGATAATCCTCAGTAAATAATTAACAATGTCTATGAAGGATGGGGATAATGTGTTAATTACTAGATAGATTCAGTATAACTCGCTGGCTTTCTTAAACACAATAGGTACGATAACCGCTCATTTAACGTGTCAGTAGTAAAGGTAGAGGTAGCCGGAGGTACCCTGGTACCTAGATGGGAGGAATCAAGGTGTCATTGTGTGTGAAACCCTTATATTAATTCCCGTCTCCGGTGTTAAAGGCTATTACTAGGTTATTTTGTTATTACTACCTCTAATTCCACATTACATTTGTAGCAAGTTGAGAGGTGTTCATTGTTATTTTCGCCCACAGCGATGTAATTCTCATAATAAAAAATATACGCTACAAAATTCAGCGATACTAATACCAATCATTCTGTAAATTGTTGGCTTATAGAGCCATTTGTCTAGTTTTCCTAGATACGAGGTATGTTTATCTATTTTGTTTAACGTGTTGGTAATATTGAGAGTGCTCATTTAAAATACAGTAGACGTATTTATAAATGTTCAAAATAATTTACGTTAGAAATATTACAGACTTGTGCCTGGGTTCTTAACCTGTAAGTAATTACTGCCGCGGGGGTACAGCAGCTATTCGGCGGGGCGGGTGTAGGCTGGTAATAGATAACAAATCTTCTATTTCTTTCTTTAAAGTGGCCTCCACCCGTTCGCGAGCGATGTGGCGTAATAGATAACAAATCAACTAAATAAACTAACATGAATGTGATTGTAAGAACGTATGTTGCGAGTGCAATTTATTATGTTTATATAGGTTGTACAATGTACGTACGTATTATGAAAGAACTTGTAGTGATGTTGGTACATATTGTATTTGTAATACATATATTTTCCAATCATCTTCCCGTAAAGATTTATATTTTGTTCTCTCTATCTTAATTGAATTAGTATAATAAAGTCGTTTCTGTAAATCTCCTTTGTGCCGATAATATAATCCTAAAGCTGAGACAAAGAATGGTCAAGTGTTACATGTGCGGTCGATTTTACTTTACCGTGTTGAGGCGTGGACACTAAAAGTCAACGTAATGAACCGCCTTGAGGCGTTTGAAATGTGGATCCACCGTAGAATGTTAAGAATACCTTGGACCGACATGGTAATAGCAAATACTAATAGACAATTGTCTAACACCATAAAGCTCCGTAAAACGTCATATTTTGGTCATGTCCTTAGAGGAGAAAAATACTCAATTTTCCAGCTCGTTATGAAGGGGAAGATAGAAGGCCGTAGAGGAAGTAGGTTTACTGGCTTCGAAACATTCGGCAGTGGACCGGAATCAGGACCGTGGAAGAGCAGTTTCGCATTGCCCAGGACAGAGAGGCGTTCTTCCAGGTGGTCGTCAACGTCGGGTGGACCCCATAAGACCCACAAAGAAGAAGAAAAGTTGTTTATAAGAATATAAAAAGTTTCACCATCTGTATGTTGGTTGACATTTTGTTAGATACCTACAGTGATTAAATTATTGTATACAATTTTCATTGGTGTTACGCTTAAAAAGTTTCACTTATTTGTTACTAACATTACTACGTGACTGCTTGTGAAGGCAAACTGCTGTTAAATTGATACGTTGTTATTCTGCTCCCTTATAATATAATGGCGCTTCTTGATCGTGATAGGAAACTAAATTTCTTTTTGTAGGTAACAGTGTTTCTATTAGTCCAACAACATCATTGGATGTATGTATACAATATATAGAGAATCCATACGATGATTATGAGAATAATATGCGACTTTTCATAGCATCGAACGTACGGTGGAACTTTTCTTTCGAACAATCTTTTTTCTCTTTTAAAATAACCGAAGTATTTTCTCAATCACAAGTTTCAGCATCATCTTTAATATAAAAAAAACTGTGTTAGTTAGGAATACTTACCCTTTTTTATTCGACGTCGTCAGAAAAGCGATTTTTGGAAAACCGTTTCATAAAAAAATATTGGTTTGTCGAAAGATTGGTTTATCGAAATAGACCCAAATACATCTTTGTACACTTCGCAGAAAGCTTGAAAATCTTAGTTATGTTTAGTAACAAGTTTTTAGAAATGAATTTACGTTTTTCATTCTCATTTCCTCTAACGATCACGAGCCTAGTAGTGTTCATATACATTTCATAATACCCTCTGTCTAGCGATTTATAAAAGGTATTAGTATTAATGTAATATTTCCTACTTAGGTATACCTATGCAGGTATTTGATTTTCCAAACTCATTGATTTTCCATTGTTGAATATTAATTTCCTGTGTTTTTAAATCGAATACCTGTCACTATAATATATTTGCTACGTTCCTACCTACATAAGGGATATTATTATTACCGGGTGTATTATATACACCTATACTAGTTTTTTTCCCATAGCTTGCCGTTCCAACTGTAGCAAGGTGTTTCGATACCAAGGCATTCCCATGAGTGCCATATATTGTAAGTCTCACATATGAATATTTCGTAGGTAATTTGTTGTGCTTAAAAAGTTGAACTTTAACTAAACGTAGTATAATTTTACCTTCAGGTCTCATTACTACTAGCGGCAGACGTTTAGACCGGGAGAGTCAGTCCCAACACTCACTTGAAATTCAAGTTTCTGACAATGGAGATACTGTGCTCTCATCCACAACGCGGGTGCTGATAGATGTCATAGACGTCAACGACCATCCACCAGTTTTCTTGGAGCAGTATTATTCTGTACGAGTGCCAGCTGGGAAGAAACACGATCCGAGATTTCAGGTTTGTACAAAATATTCTCATACCTTTGTAATAGTTTGTGTGAGTGCTCTCTACTTTGTATTGTAGTTTAATAATAACATTACTTTTATAAATTACTGTCTTACAGGCATTTTCAGACATGTTTGGGTGTGATATTGTTTCAATATATATTTATCGTAATATCTACTTAGGTACGAAATACACGACTTTCCAGTGATCCATTTTAATGACCTTGTTTCAGTTGAATTTCCCACCTCATTTTAAAATTAATTGCCTTATTTTCATTGTATCAGAATTCCTCGATTTGTATTGGAAATGATTTTGTATCGCTTATCTACATTTTAAAATCCTAGATTGTCTATTACAAAAATCACGCTTTATTTTTCGAAAGCTATTGTGCGAATGGGCTAATTAAGTAATCTATGCTTTATACATTTGAGTTATAAGTATTTTTTTACGTGAGATCTCTAGAAGTCTAGGTATCTTCGTCGGCGTCGGTGAGATAACTATGCACTCGTCATTTCTCAGTCATACGTCAACGCTTCCAAGACACTTGAATGTTGTATTATAAAATGTAAAAGTCTTATATTTCTCAAAGTGGGCGATAACGCCCCCTTGTGGGCGCTGGGGGCTTTCAGCGGGGCGATAGAAGGCTCAGAGAAAATTAGGGGGCGTTAAGGTGATCTAGGGGGGCGATGGGAGACAAATCCTGTCGAAAGAAATTCGTTTTAAATCATCCCACGACGTAAACCACAGAGTCGTCAATACACAAAACGAAAATTGAATACAGTCGAATCTTCCTACCCATGAGATAATTAATTGTTGAAAGATACAACTCAGAAAAAAAATCCTTACCTACGTCATTACCACATGGTTGTTTTGTTGGTCATATGATCCATTTTTTTTAAATGTTGTGAAAATCCACTAAATCACAATTGTTTCATAAAAAATTCGCCTGCGGCGCTATTTTGTTGTTCTTTTCAATTTATCAAAACTGGGTATGCTACGTGAATATTTTAAGGGGTAAATGTTGGGTCCAAAAAATACATGTGCATAAACTGTTTTTAAGATACGCATAGATATGGTAATGTTAAAAGTTTACATTAAAAAAATAAGGTAAGCGGGGCGGAAGATATTTTTTTCATCTCAATGTGGGCGGTGATCGAAGATCGAAATATTTACGGATTGTTGTTTGTTTCCAGGACATCTATGCAATCCATTCCCATGGACACATTTCCTGTTATTTTCCTACACTTTCCTTCCTGAATATTGTCTCTCCAATTATTTCATCACCCAATATAATGTCATTAGTATTTATAGTATATACAATATAATTTCGATACGTTCACTAGAGTAAATGGTTGGAGCGCGGGTCTTATCTACGAATACGAGCGGTTCGAATCTCGGCGCTGTCAAGAGTATGCATACCGACATTTCGAAAATTCCTAAAAACGGGAGACCTTATATCTCGACAACCGTTACTAAATATGCTTTGGAACAAAATAGGGTAGATAGATGCATTGAACATTTATCTAGGGAATAACCGTAAAATATTTTTTATATCATCAGATATGGGCGTGATGTTGGCCATACGATAAATAAATAAATATATCATGTATAGATTTCTCAAAAAAAATTGAAAAACAATTCTGATGTTTTTTTCGAAAGACGGATACTCGTTTCACGAAAGTCGCGGAGTCATTTTTTTTTTGTACTGATAATATGCATTAATCTAGGGAATAACTGTAAAAGATTTTGATAGACGCAAAATTAACCCCAAAAAATGGGAAAAGCGCTATTTTTACCATTTTATCATGCAATTGTTCACGCGATTTTGAACCTTAATGCCGTGGGAAATGACTGTGACGTCATTCTTGGAATCAAGCCCTTAATGCATTCTGCACGGAATTTATATTTTTACGAGTGTTCTTATAAAACTATGACGTCTTTTTAAAGCAAAAACAGAATATTTTTCCGGTTGAAAATGTACACAATATTTATTAATATGTAGGTATCTGCCTTCTCACATTTAAAACTCTAATATCAGTATTTTACGAATAATAATGTACAAAAAGAAGGATCCTGAAATAGATGAAAATACTCGCGACTTTCAATGTTTACATAATATGTATGTCAGTGGCGTATATAGGGGGGGAGGGCCGAGGGGACCCGCCCCCCTGAAATGTAAAAAAATAATAATCTGTTAAAGAGAGATCCCGGTTCATCACTTCACCCATTTTTCAAAAAAAATTCCCCTTCGCGAAAAACGCGTAAAAATAATTCAATCTTAAAAACATCCATATTGTAAAACATGGAATATTTTTCATTAAAAAAATCATTAAAAATTTGATTGTAAGACCTGTGGGAAAGTATGTATAAAAAAAAACCGCTTCACAATATCTGCCGGGGAAAAACTATTTTCTGCGAATGATTACTTTTTGCCATCACAATTAATTAGTTTTCTCGAAAGCTATAAAAGTTATTAGCTTTAAATTTGAGAATTTATCTGAAACAATAATTATCTATTCATACTATATGTATATATAAAAAATGTTAAAATATTTGGTTTATTCAATTTAGTTTATACTCGTAGGTATTTTTAATTGGTTAATTCTCTTGTACAGTATAAGTGATGCTTCCTTAGAGTTACAATTTTTGTCTTTTCTTCTTCCGATTGTGATCCTTGAAGTCATTGGTTTTCAAAGTTGGAGGCGCGTCCACCAAAGGGACGTGACAACGTGTGAAAGAGGAAGTGGGCGCGTAGGGAATTAATAATTCTTTAAGATAGTAAAAATAATTTAAAAACATCCATGATAATTCACGTATTTGCAATAACATTAATAACATGAACCTCCAAAAAACTTTCGTCTGCGGCATTAGTCACTTACGTCTTCTGATCGGAGTTTTTTCCCAAAGCGTTTGGGTGAGGGCCCAGTTTACGTAGGATTGCAAAGTTTCAGTTCCCTAAGTAGTCAGGGAGTTACTAAAGTTTGCATCGAAAGATATGTACGTGCAAACACAGTGCCAAAGATAATAAAAGCGTGTAAAAAAACATGTTTTTTTCCTTATCGTGTAGAAATATGTTCAAGTATGTACAATACATTCCATTATTTATGTTATTCATTTATTCATGATAAATGTAAGCATAAGTAAATCTTCACGGACACGGTCACTTGGGCGATGGTCACCTGGGCGACGGACACTTCGGCGCCGGACACCTGGGCGACGCGACATCTGGGCGATGGGACATCTCGGCGACGCGACACCTGGGCGATGGGACATCTCGGCGATGCGACACCTGGGCGACCGGACACCTGGGCGACGCGTCATCTCGGCGACCGCATATATTTTCACTTTTTGTGAAGTGGCTACCGGCTACGCAATAAACATACCATAATAGTTGGTCGAATAAAAACAGTATTTTTCTGGCCTTTCTTGAGGGAAAAATAAATAATATATTATCATTTTTAGAATAAAGAGGTATGCAAAAATAACAATAATATAAAAACAATAATCATCAACCATAATCATAAACATACCATAATAGTTGGTCGAATAAAAACAGTATTTTTCTGGCCTTTCTTGAGGGAAAAATAAATAATATATTATCATTTTTAGAATAAAGAGGTATTCAAAAATAACAATAATATAAAAACAATAATCAGTATACAGTATAGACAGTATACACATTTTACAAATACATATTATGTACTATATACTTGCATACATTTAATACCTCTCTCAGGTATTGTGTATGTGGGAGGGGTATGACTGCTATGTAATAGAATTTCCCTTACTCACTTTATCAATATTATTTTCTAGCGAATAAAAGTCGGGAAATTTCTTATTAAGTAGGTTCAACAGTGAGGTTCATCAGTGAATTTGATTGTGCGTTCCACACCTGTCCCCGCTTACCCCATTTTTTAAGAAAAGGACCTGTGATTGTGTGTGGTCAAAAACTCTCAAATAGTACACTTCGTGTCTGGAACTGAAGAATGTACATGTCTCGTGAAGGGGTGAATACACCATCACCCCGGAGATACGAGCCCGGCACCTCCTGATTAGAAGTCTGGGCTGCAAACAACCGCGCCGCACGTATACCTACTCAAATTTAATGTTATTTATTATTTTATTGCATATCATGTTACCATGTATCGTCATCACTTAAATCTAGGTATCCAACTATGACGTCACGCTCATTTCCCGCGTTCTTAATCGAATGAACAAACGCATAAAAGCGTTTTGTAGAAATAGTGTTTTTTTTTTACTTTTTGGGATTAATTTTGCTTTATGAAAAAACTTTCTCGATCATTCCCAATTTTAGAGACTTTCGGGAAACGAGTTTCTGTCTTTCGGAAAAAAAGATCAGAGGTGTTTTTCACTTTTTTTGAGAATCTACACAAGATAAAAAAAATCTTTTACAGTTATTCCCTAGGTAAAGGTTTAATGTTTTTTCACCCTATTTTTTCCAAAGAATATTTATTAGAGAGAATGAACAATGAAAGGATAGCAAAGAAAATAAACCTGGGTGAAAGAAGAGGTATAAGGAAGCGCGGCTGTCCAAGAACCACATGGTTGGACCATGTAGACCAGATTCTTAAGGACGGACGTGTTCTGAGTAAAAGGAACCGTAGAGTGTGTATTGTTTATTGTTCATTATCGTCCCTAGGCCCTAATTTCGGGCACTTGGACTCGTCAAATTTACATAGTTATAAGTATGGCGAATTGCAAGAATGTGACGGAAGCCCGAAGTGTGTAAGGATAGGAAGGTCTGACGTCTCTGCCTACCCTGCAAAGGATGCGGCATGAGGGTATACCAAATGTATTAGTAAGGTCTCTCGTTATTTGCATTTTTTTTAATGTCAATATGTCTACTCTTAATCAGTCTTACCACTCAGTGTCCACTGTCTACCATTTAAAGAGAATTGTACCTACTTAGATAGTACATACAGTCCCTGGCCATATTATTAGACGCTCTGTGGTTTTAATAATTAAATATTTTTTACGAGTTTATATGTAGTACTTTCACATTTAAACATAGGTATAATAGAAAAAACGTTCATTCTTCGTGATATTTCGCGGTTTGAAAATATTTTAGCATTCTCGAGGGCCTTTACTTAATTTTTTTTTAAATGGTGTAAAATCGCATTTTTTACCCATTATGAAAATGTTCCAATTGATTATTTAACCTAATCATTATTATAATTGACCAATGTCCGTTTATTTATGTGTTATTTGCGAAAATAAATGGTACCGTGATTATTATGCAAACGAATTAATCGAATGTATGAAATTTTGAAAATTTTCTTTACACTATCGCTTTACATCAGACAAAGAGTGTCGGTTAAGCAATACGTCTGAAGTAAAGTTATTTGAAAAAGTTTGTAATTAGAACTGTAGGTACTTGCTGAATACAGTAATTTATAGGTAGGTACATATCTATTTGATACATAATGCATCGGATTCTCTCGAATCATACCTATATACTATATATAGTAGGTACGTATAGCCAAATGGAATAAAAACAGTTTTGAATAGGTACAATCAATACATACCTACCTACCTATTATATTAATATTATTGATACAATATGCAATACGAATTCTTTTGGAAATCATACTTACTGTAGGTATAGGTGGTACTATGTAAGAATTAGTATGGAAAGTAGCTGTAAGACCCTATATTTTTTCACACTGAATAGTTTCTCATTCCACAGTTCTGTCTTCTTACCGAAAAGACGGCGATGCTACTTTTCGATTATTTTTATTGTTTAATTTTTTAACGTGCCCAAGCCAGAAAGCTATCAGACCGATCTCCAATACTAAGCGAAGTGCACAGCTCATGGAGTGGAGATGCATCAAATACATCCTCACGACATCGAATTAGGGGATTCAAAGTAATCAATATACCTACTATAGTCCAGCAGGGGCGTGGGAAAAGACTGAGCCTTGTGATTTCCCTGATGTGTTCCTTCGATTAACTTTAAAGACCGTGATAGAGTGGCAGTATGAGTATGGGAATGACGCAGGCAATGAGGAGTCTTGTGGCTTTGACGGGCAGGTACTACCAACTAAAAAATTCGACGATGTGAATCTGGTTTTACGACTTTCATGACGATATTGGAGAGACGGGGAAAAGACGGAGCCTTGTGATCTTCCTGTGTTCACTCGAAGAATTTTGAAGGGTGGAGTAGCAAAAGTGGTTACACAAAAACATATTTAACCAACTCTCCGTGAATTCGCAGGTAGATACCCACTAGTAACTTAATGAAACTGCGAAAAAAATAAATACAGTGCATAAAGCCACAGAAACACGTTTGTATTAACAGGTACGCGCGTGAATGCGCCTGAAACGCCTGAAACTTTCATGTATCAATTGGTTAACATTGTAATGCCATACGTTAAAAATATAATATACAAATAGGAGGTAAGTATATAACAAATCTCCTGACTAAAAATCTATTATATCTATGTTTAAATGTAAGAGAACTTAAGAAAAACTCATAAAAAACATTTAATTATTCAAAAACTACAGTGCGTCTAATAACATGGCCAGGGACTACATCCAAAATAAAGGAATTCAATTTGCCATTGTTTAAAATTAGTTATTGTTCCTTATAGCCGTTTTGGGACTTTCTACTATAGCTAGGGTGGCCAACCCGCGGCCCGCGGATCAGTGAGAAAATAAAAATATAATATTAAATCCCGAGTAGAAACATGAATGACTGATGAAAACTGTTTCCGTGTAGAAACTACCTCACTCAATATCGATATCCACTTAGTTCTGCCATACGAAATTAAGCTTCACACTAATTTATTGTTGTTCGATTATGTTCGATTCTCATTTTTGTTTTATTTTTTTGACTAATGTATGAGCCATGGGCTTCATCGGGGGGCCTGCGGCGCTACTTACGGTCGTGAGCATCTTACAAATTAATTATATGTATTGCCTGTTGTAGAAAGACAAATCAGATTCACAACATCACCCATTTTTCCCTTAAAAATTTCGCCTGTGTCACTATTATGGGTAATCTTTTTAATTAGAAAAGTTAAAGTTGTGTGCCTTCTCCACTCAGTTTCGCAAAAACAATATTTTCATTTCTCTTGCCTTCCCCACTTCCCGAAATAAACCTATATATTTATTTTGTATAATGTAAAATTTTAAAAAATGTTATTCGGCCTGGTAGGCAATCTCATCTTTAGAATCTGGTACGGCTGCTGAAAAGGTTGGCCGCCCTATAGAGAGAACTTGTAACAACTAACAACCCATTTAACAACGGACCCTATTTAGACAATACGACTACGAAATATATTAATAATAATAATAAAGTAACAATAAACTAGAAATACAAGACAAAAATCTGTAATTTTATTCGAAATTGACACAATATTTTGACCGAGATCCGGCCGTTAAAAATATGACGCATCTGTTTTTTGTTTAAAATGTGGTTAAAATGATAGCTTACCAATAGGGTAATACATCGCACTAGAGTTGCCTACCAAAATCCTGCCGCAATACCCCCTGCCCCCCCCGTAAAAGTCCCCTTCCCGTTTTTTTTATTTTTTTAGGAATATGGTAGCAGATAAGAGAAAGTAGTTAATGACAAAAATAATCCTTACTAAATTCTCTACAATAAATGTTCCATACATGTTTTTGTAAGACTAGTAGTTACCTGTAATGGCCGGTTAGAATGCGGGATATTTTTTGATAAAAATATTTTTTCTTTTTATTTTCCTTTAACCTTCCAACCACCATCACTAATATTTTATGGGAAAAAAATGAACTGCGGCGCTATATCGCTGCTTTTTTTATGAAATAATATTTTTTAAGAACATCCGTCATTTGTGTTTTCTTGCAATTACTCAGAAATTATTAGATGAATGAAAATATACAGGGTGTTTGATAGATGGATGTATATATTTTCAGGGGTGGTAGTAGAGGTCATTTGGGATCTTTTGAGCCAAACTTAGCTTAGTACAAAGTCGCACGGTTCTCGAGTTATTCGAGATTTTAACTTTTTATCGAAAAACCCCGAATTACTCAAGATTTACCCCAATAGTTTCGTATGTGTAGGTACCTACTCAGTTCTGTAATTATTTTTTGTTTCTTGAATGTCTTTGGTCTATTAAAGTCATTAGTTTCAGTCTAAAGAAGCAATAATGATAAAAAATATCGAATTAAAGTTTCGATAAATAGTTATTTCAAAAACGAGTCACGACTTTAAGTGAGATTTCCCTTAAGAAGAAAATTGCCTTAAGATTCAGAAATTTGGGAAAAACTTCTCTGATTTATGCTCTTTCAAATGATGTACAAAACATAATAATAAAACATTATTTTCATAAAGATATGATACGATAACTTCATGAGATCACTACAAATTAAAGCAAATTTCCATACATATTTACCATAGGAATAGGTTGCATACTGAACAATACATTTCTTTCGATTTCATGTTTTCAAACTTGTATGGAAATTCTCTTAAATTAGCAGCGATCTCATGAAGTTATTGTATCATATCTTTATGAAACTAATGTTTTATTATTATGTTTTGTACATCATTTGAAAGAGCATAAATCAGAGAAGTTTTTTCCAAATTTCTGAATCTTAAGGCAATTTTCTTCTTAAGGAAAATCTCATGTAAAGTCGAGACTCGTTTTTTAAATAACTATTTATCGAAACTTTAATTCGATATTTTTTATCATTATTGTTTCTTTAGATTGAAACTAATGACTTTAATAGACCAAGCACATATTCAAGAAACAAAAAATAATTACAGAACTGAGTAGGTACCTATACTTACGAAACTATTGGGTCAAATCTTGAGTAATTCGGGGTTTTTCGATAAAAAGTTAAAATCTCGAATAACTCGAGAACCGTGCGACTTTGTACTAAGTTAAGTTTGGCTCAAAAGATGCCAAATAACCTCTACTACCACCCCTGAAAATATATACATCCATCTATCAAACACCCTGTATAATTATAGCTCATTTTTAGCTAAGTCTATAGAAAATTATTAGTTTTTAGACTATTTCCCCATAGCTCTAATCAATAATTTAGTTTCAATAAGTAAATGTTTTTTGCAATCCAAATGAATTTCGGTATTTGAGCCGGGCATTGCAGGTAAACTGTTATTCCGGGTTATTGCGGGTAAACAGCGGTAATTATTAAGAATTATTTTCGTCATTGACCACTTTTCATATATCTTACCATATTCTTTAAAAAGCTAAAAACCGCGAAACCGCGGCGGGGCCTTTTCGGTGGTGGGGGGGGGGAGGGTTGCGGCAGGATTTTGATAGCCAATCCTGGTGCGATGTATTACACTATTGGTAAGCTATCATTTAAACCACATTTTGATCAAAAAACAGATGGGTCACATTTTTAACGGCCGGATCTCTGGCTACTGAGGCATAGACACAAAAAAAGAACACATTATGACATGATTATATTATACATATCATTAGTATTGTCAAATATAGGTTTAATTAGAATCGTTTGCGCGAAAATACGAATTAACCTATTAGATAATTTAATTTGCTCATATTGGTAAAACTAATAAAGTGATGATGATACATGATTTGTAATAAAGTAATAAATAACATTAAATTTGAATAGGTTCATACCCGGTGCGGTTGTTTGCAGCCCAAACTTCTAATCAGGAGGTGCCGGGTTCGAATCTCGGGGGTTATGTTGTATTCATCCCTTCATGAGACACGTGCATTCTTCAGTTCCAGACACGAAGTGTACTGGAAAGTATTTGAGGGTTTATGACCACACACAATCACAGGTTCTTTTCTTTAAAAAATGGGGCAAGCGGGGACAGGTGTGGAACGCACAATCAAATTCACTGATGAACCTCACTGTTGAACCTACTTAATAAGAAATTTCCCGACTTTTATTCGCTAGAAAATAATATTGAAAAAATGAGTAAGGGAAATTTTATTACATAGCAGTCATACCACTCCCACATACATACACAATATCTGAGAGAGGTATTAAAATGTATGCAAGTTTATAGCACATAATATGTATTTGTAAAATGTGTATAGTGGTTGATAATTATTGTTTTTATATTTTTGTTATTTTTACATACCTCTTTATTCTAAAAATGTCAATAAATTATTTATTTTTCCCTCATGAAAGGGTAGAAAAGAAATGCTTTTCTTCGACCAACTATTATGGTATGTTTATTGCGTAGCCAGAAGCCACTTCACAAAAAGTGAAAATATCTGCGGTCGCCCGGATGTCCCGTCGCCCAGATGTCGCGTCGCCGAGATGTCCCATCGCCCAGGTGTCGCATCGCCCAGATGTCCCATCGCCCAGGTGTCGCGTCGTCCAGGTGTCGCGTCGCCGAGATGTCCGGCGCCCAGGTGACCGTCGCCCAAGTGACCGTCGCCCAGATGTCGCGTACCGAAATCTTCATTATCATCAAACGCTGTGATGGCCAAAGTCAAGAAAAGAATTTTCAGAATACCTACGTGTTGTTTTTATAATGGTTATTAATTTGATATTAACTAACGCTGAATGCAACTATGTTATTTTAACCCAATTTATACTCTGAAAATGTCAAATAATGTCAGATAACTTCTACCCTTTCCGTATGATTCCACTCACTCTAATAGCATTTTCTCTTAGTGTACTGTACACTACCTAATCACTAGAATACGGCATTCAATCTCTTGCTTCCATTATAGAATCATTCTTCTTTCTCTATCTATCTATCTATACCCTCACGCCACATCCCTTGCAGGGTAGGCAGAGAGGACAGAGCGCCAGACAGCCCTATCCTTACACACACTCCTAGCTTCCGTCACATTCATGCAATTAGTCATACACGCTCTCCGATTCCTTTTACTCAAAACGCGTCCATCCTTGAGGATCTGGTCGACATGATCGGACCAGGTCAGTCTCGGACGGCCGCGCTTTCTCACCCCTCTTCGCTCATTCAGATATATCTTTTTTGTCATCCTGTCATCATTCATTCTCTCAACATGCCCAAACCATCTTAGTTTTCCTTTCATGTTTTTATCACGATGCGGATGTCATTTACTAATGGGAGACATTCATAGCGAAAGGGTTCTATATTTCTTCAAATTAAGAGTATGCATACCGACATTTCAAAAATTTCTAAAAACGGGAGACCTTCTATCTCGACAACCGTTACTAAATATGCTTTGGAACAAAATATGGTAGATGCATTGAACCTTTATATAGGGAACAACCGTAAAAGATTTATTATATCTTGTATAGATTTCTCAAAAAAAAATAATAAGAACACCTCTTCTCTTTTTCCGAAAGACGGAAACTCGTTTCCCGTAAGTCGCGGAGTTAATTTTTTTGCACTGATAATATGCAATAAAATCTAGGGAATAACCGTAAAAGTTTTTTGATAGACGCAAAATTAACCCCAAAAAATGGAAAAAACGCTATTTTTACCATTTTATCATGCGATTGTCATGCGAATTTGAACCTTAATGCCGTGGGAAAATACTGTGACGTCATTCCTGGTGCCATGCCCTTAACGGGCAAGTACAAGTATATAATACAAATGTATTATATACTTATATATGTATTATTTACCCATTAGGATAAATATCCTAATGGATAATTTATCATTCTCGAGACATAAATATAATTAATGTATTTATCTATTTGATTACTCATTAATATTGGTTTTTGTTCTGAATTATTTTTTCTAAGTAAATAAAATATTTATTATTTACTGTACCCACCCGTGAAAATTCACGGAGGGTTGATTAAATATGTTTTTGTGTAACCACTATTACTACTCCACCCTTCAAGCTCCTCGAGAGAACACAGGAAGATCACAAAGCTCTGTCTTTTCTAATATAATATATCCGAAAGACGGAAACTCGTTTCCCGAATATCGCGGAGTAAATTTTTTTTTTGTACTGATAATATGCATTAAAATCTAGGGAATAACCGTAAAAGTTTTTAGTTTTTTGATAGACGCTTACCGTAAAAGTTTTTTAAATAGAAATAAACGTAAACCGTAAAAGTTTTTTGATACCCCAAAAAATGGAAAAAACGCTATTTTTACCATTTTATCATGCGATTGTTCACGAAATTTTGAACCTTAATGCCATGGGAAAGGACTGTGACGTCATTCCTGGTGCCAAGCCCTTAAAAGTATAAATCCTAATAACTTATCCCAAGAAACCAATTCGGTCGCAATTTGGTCGCCGTTCGCACACGTTCGCACACTACTGTGTGCACACTAATCGGAAATTCGGTCGCTGTTCGCACACAGTTCCGAAACCGCAACCAAAAGTGGGGAACATTTGTGACTAAATCTGGTCGCATTCGGTCACATTTTGGTTACAAATGCGACCAAATCCGGTCGCATTTGTAACCAAAATGTGACCACTTGAATGGCCCGCCGGTGCTGGCGCGTACGTATTTGCGGTTTCCCGCAAAAATAAATATATATATATTTATAATTTTAACATGGATGCGCAACAAAATTCTTAACACCAAAATACTTTTCAGCCATGATATAATATTAATGAAAATGAAAACGGACGGGTATAGCTAAATAATATCCGAATTTCATTGCGAAACAAAATTTATCGTGTAATTTAGTGAAGTAGGTGGCTTATTTTTAACGCGCCTTTTTAATTATTAATTTTAACAGCAAATAATAGATTAATGTGATAGTCATATTTATTTATATTAAATTCTATACAACTTCCAATAAGTCCATTGTTTCGCAGAAACCTTAATTTTGACCTATTACGCTATAATCCAAACAAATTTCATCCTGTAAAACGATTAAACATGCATTTTAATGAACATAATTATCAAAATTTCGTAGAATATGGAGTAGTCGCAAATGTGACCACTTATGACCACTTGTAACCAGTTGTGACTGCTTTGTGACCGAATGTAACCAAAAGCGGTCACAATGCTTTTCATTAGCTAGCCGCCATAGTTCTTGATCTACTATTCTCAAACAGTTTCCGCTCCTCATGTCAGAACGTCTTCAGTCTTTGTATAAAATGCCGTATACGCTCGTCGCAACAAAGGAAAATTCGGCAGTTGTGATTTCTGCTGTTCCTAGTGGTTGGGTGAAGGAGGGTCTTTTGTATTGGCCAAAATTTATACGGAAAACTATATTGGAAGATGCCAGGAGAAACGAGAACAGTGTGCCTGAAAGTGGTTGGAAGCGCATAAAATGCCGAATAAAAGTTATAGATATTCCAACATATGAAAAAGCCATGGATTCTATTCGCTTCAACACTACATACACGACTGAACAAGAAACAGATTGAGAACTACTTATAGCGTGGACTAATATATTTCGAACAATTTGAACCAAATTTGTTCGGACACATTCACCACACAGTGTGTACACTCTGTGACCAAATCTGGTCGCAAAGCGTACACAATGTGTGCGCTTTGTGACCGAGTTCTGTTCGGACACATTCACCACACAGTGTGTACACTCTGCGACCAAATCTGGTCGCAAAGCATACACAAGTCATATAGCTTTATTTTCAATATGAAAACAGCGGTATGGAAAGTTGGTGGCTATACTCACTACACTCATACAATTTTTTTTATACGTACCCTTTGATAGTACCTTATTATCAAATGGCAATGGGCAGGGCACATAGCAAGACAAGACGAGAATAGATGGACTCGTAAAGTGGAGGCCATGGAAAAATAGAAGAGGTGTCGGAAGGCCCCAGAAAATATAGGCGGACGACGTGACCTCGGTAGCGGGTAGTCAGTGGGTCAGAAAGGCGAGGGATCGAAAGGACTGGAAACGAATTGAGGGACCAAGGCTGGCGAAGAAGAAGAAGAATCAAAATTATTTTCTTTCCATTTTACTAACTACCTACCTACCATATGTAGGTACGTACTATGTAGGTATGATTCGAAAGAATTCGATGTATTCTGTATCAAGTAGGTAAGAACCTACAATTCTTTTCAAACTTTTTCATATTAATTTAATTCTTTGAATGAAAACTTTACGTCTAGACGTATTGGCCAACCAATTATTTTTGACCGATTTAAAGAGCCGGTGGTATAGTGGATTAAAAAAATCCATACATTCAAACAAAAAACTGATATTAATTCCATTATTTACAACCTGCCTATTCGATTTCATCAAGCTCTGCAAACATGCGACACAAAAAGCGAGAATTTCACGAAAATTTTTAGCCACCCGTGAACGCGTCGCTGCTTTAAATTTACATATCTACATATTCATAGAACTTGCAAAATTTTTCAACGGCCCAGCGTTACATACACACAGGACTTGGATTCTACCAGTATTATGTAATGGAATACCGTTCGTTTGAAAAATAATACTTTAGCATTTTACTTTAGGTAACGCCTACGTAGGTGTTAGGTTTTACCTATTTTTTTAAATTTATTTTTTAATAATGAGAGTAGCCTGGGGCATGTTTGCAAGTTCTCCCAGCAGTCGCAGCAGAAACGTAATTTATTACGCTAAATATGACTAGATAGCAGTCTTCCCGATTAGAATTCCACGCTCCAACCAACTGCGCCAACATATTATGTAGAATGTAACATGTAGATACCTACTCGAATTCTTTAACAAAATGTCTGCTTACAAATTCCTTGAATAAAGTGGTAGCGATCGTATTCGTACCTAATACCTACAGTGAATTTCGCGTTAGAAGTCCTATGGTACAAACTTGGTTTAGTGTTGCTTAATGTGATAATACGATATGGTTACATTTTTTCGCTACATTCAAATTATATTTCAGAACTGTTGTTTAAAACAATTTGCCAATTTTCGAATTGTTAGAATAAACTGGCAATATTTTTTTTCTAACTTGTGATGGCGGCTTGAAGGCATTATCGAGTATTTTTTTTCTTTTTCCAACTCGCAAAACTATCTTTTCTTTAAAATGATTTCTCTAGCGCTACTCTGTAATATTTTCGGCATTGTAGGTTTCTTGTTAAATATACAATGTGAGAATATTGCGAACCTTTGACAGCTCTTATGACAAGATTCGACAATCAGGGCTACCAACAATACAATCTTGAACTCCACTTGTAGCTAACGTCCGCATGGTGGCCAAGATAGAGGAAACCATTTGTAAATGGTGTGGAGTGGATACAATTAATTCACTAGGGGATCCAGGGGGGGGGGCTAGGGGGCCGAAGCCCCCTCCAAAACCATGAGTGACAGTACTTTATATACAACAAATCTAGGGGTTTCAGGCCCTTAGCCCCCCCCAAAATGTTGAGTGAGAGTACTTTTTACCGTGTGACGACAATCAGCCCCCCCAAAATTGAATCCTGGATCCACCACTGAATTAATTTATGTAAATGATTGCTCACTCTCTTATCTTTTATCTTTAGTAATCTGAAATCTTTATTACGGTACAGAACAATACTATTATTATTTTGATACTTTCATTATTGAAGTACCTAATCAAAATAATTTTTAGCCATCTTTGATTGTATCCGATGTTGTTGTCTTACCCTACTGTCTTACCCTATTGGTTATTTAATACTTATCCCTACACAAGCGGGTATTCACTTAAGACTCTCGACCCAACTAAGGAACCTGACACAACTATGACGTCATGGTAATTTCCCACGGGATTAAGGTTCAAAATCGCATGAACAATCGCATGATAAAATGGTAAAAATAGCGTTTTTTTTTTTCGTTTTTAGCGGTTAATATCGCTTCAACCAAAAAACTTTTACGGCTGTTCCCTAGATCTTAGCGGCATATTGTCAGTACAAAAAAATCTCCGCGACTTTCGGGAAACGAGTTTCCGTCCATCGGAAAAAAATATCAGAGATGTTTTTCACATTTTTTTAAATAAATCTATACAAGTTATAAAAAACCTTTTACGGTCATTCCCTAGATAAATGTTCAATGCATCTACCCTATTTTGTCCCAATGCATATTTCTCTCCCTTTTTTAGAATTTTTAGAAATGTCAGTATGCATACTCGTTAAGTGTTTGACTACGTTCAATAAATAAATAGGTAAGTAACGTATTTTTCAGTTTTTAACACGTGTCATGTAAAATCTAGATGCAATATTTATGTAAGGCATTTCATATCTTTTTCACCGACGAGTTTCGTCACCCATTCTGAATGTCACAACAACCATTGTAGATATAAATGTTTGCGCAAAATTCCCAAAGTTTCATCTCAATCGGATGAACGGTTTAGGAGTCTATAACGGATATAGTGAAAAATGTTAGAAACATAGGTACGAACTAAAATATTTATGTGGGATTTCTGTAGTTGATGCATACTTTACTAAGTATTTAGTTATTGCCGCATAATATAATAAGTAAGTATACCGAATGTAAAGTTTTTGCAACTATAATACGTGACTGCCACTTTAGAGGATAAGTACCTACTTCCATACTTTCTAAATATATTTACTTTGGTTCTTTATATATTTAATTACTCGTACTTTCTTTAAAAGATCTCTCAAATTTTGATTCCAAGTATTTTGTCAATAGTCTACAACCTACGTGATGTACGAGATCTACGTAGCCTAATATGTTGTACCTTCTAGATATTACATTTTTCTCCTTTTATGCTTTCATTATCTACGTTATTGAAAATACTTATCTTTTCCTATTCAGAAATCTACCCTAGAGAGTGCTCGACTTTCACGAAGCATATTTTTTATTTTGTATTACTGTTGATGTTGAATAAGCACTTGAGGTTCCATTACGCCGGCGTCTGGTTCCACTATGAATGCCTCCTGCATATTTGCCAAGTGTATGGAACGGCTCTATATAGGTGACTGAAAATGAGTCGAATGTTTTATTCAGTGGTGAATGAATCCAATAATCATTATCATTCACAATCTTACTTATTTTCTTATTATATTTGGTAGCGCACAGTGAAAGACGAAATTAATTAATTTATTTATTTATTTACATCAACGGTGTGAGCCTTTTACAAAACTTATGATACAAAAACAAGTAAACAATATTCACACTAATTAAAATTAACAATATAACAAAGTTATGAAAGAAAAAATAATAATAATAAACATTACATACTTGTACATTACATATGCACACACACATGCAGAAAAAAGTTAAACAAGATAATAAGAACAAAATTCTAGGCATAATGTTCCCTCAGCCCCGTAAAAAAAGCATTCATTCCTCGCTTCAGTGCAGGAACCTGCACATCACACACGTCAAATCTGTTGGCATGTTCGTTAGCAAGTCTCTGTATCCTAATTAATGGCGAATTGAGCCCATAGGACGTGCTAGATGACTTGCAATAAATAGGAAGAAAATGTCTGGTATTCCTGCTGGGCACATGAAAGTTTACATTTTCCAGTAGCTCAGGACAGTCCACCCCGCAGTGAATGATCTTGCAAAGGTATAACATGTCCAACATAAGTCTTCTCTCAGATAGCTTTAGGAAGTTAATTTTATTCAGAAGGAAGTCATAATTTAGTTCTTCGCGAGGTATACCCAGTCTAAAGTTTATATATATTAGAGAAATTTTGATTTGGAAATTTGTTGTTGTTGTAATGTACCTACGATTTAATTTAATTTACTAGTGGGTCCCGTGAACACTATATTCACTCATACTGCCACTCTACCACGCCCTTCAAAGTTCTTCGAAGAAACATATCAGAGAGGGTCTTGGTCTTGGACCTACTTTCCATACTAATTCTACATACGTACCTACTATACATACCTATGTACCTACAGTAAGTATGATTATACAAAAGAATTCGAATGGCATTCTCTATCAATAATAGGTAAGGATGTAAGTAGTACTTTTACGCGGAAAATTATTTTCATTCATAACTTCATTAGTACATAGGTACACTTCTAAATTTCAATGTTCGCGGAAAATTATTTTCATTCATAATTTCATTAGTAGGTACTAGGTACATTCGATATTTCAAATTTTCATTCATAAAAAGTGAGACTTCGACGAAAATTTTTAGCCACCCATGAAGGCGTCGCTGCTTAAAATTTACATACATATTCATAGCACTTGCAAAATTTTCCAACGGGCCAGCGTTACATACATTCATGACTTGGATAATACCAGTATTATGTAATGGAATTATCTAGCAATCAAGTTTTTTTTTAAGCGATAAGAAATAAAAGTTAAAGTGATAAAGCCGTCATTAAGGGTTCCTTATTTCATGGAAATATAATTATTTTTTTTATATACTCACCTCTTCAGAAATCTACTCGTGTAAGCACTTATTTTCATTTTTGGTACACCATGCGAAATTAACAGCTCCTATTATAGTGCAACATAAAATATAGGTAACTCATGTATCATAATGTGAAATTACAAATATGCATCTCCATTATTATACTACGGCTATTATCATTATACTCTTCATGCACTGGTTTCATTTATACCATCATAATACCCACTCATAGTATAACGAATCACAAACAGCACCACTCTCTTTAGAGGAAAAAGCAATATCAACTGTGAATTGCTACATAATATGCACCACTTTGCATTCCAATTATTGAATCAATCAGTGTTTTGTAAATCTTCTTTTCTGCTTAAATTGGATATACTATCAAATACTTTATAACAATAGTAGTACGTGCAGCTTCAACCGATTTTTATAATTGCGATACTAGCGCACAAATGCGGCGAGAAAAAAAAGCTTTCGAAAGAGATCAGCCATTCAATACAAACTTCATACAAATCATTACTTTAGAAATATTTAAAAAATGAGTGAATTATGATCATATTTTAAAGAATTGGAAGTATAAATCACGAGATTTTTTTAATGAATCTGGGTTTATCGTAATAAACCCAAATACATCTTTGCACACTTCACAGAAAGCTTAAAAGCTTGTGTTGTGAAGTGGAGTAAGTCGGGGATTGAACCCGCGCCCACTGGATTAACAGTCGAGCGCGTTACCAACCAGGCTACCGACCACCTCCTACCACCACCACCCACATATAAATCCTCTATTCATCTTTAGAAGGATATAACACTCATAAATGCCGATTAAATGCTGTGGGAGGATTTAAAAACCGTTTATTTTACTGCCTATTTATTCACGTAATGTATGAGAAAGTTCATTCTAAGGTATCTGACGACAACTTTTGGACTACATAATAAGCATCTAATAAATAGTATTTGGTCTTTGTTATATGGTATTTACATACACAACAGATGTATTAAATTTTTGTTAGTACAAATAAATTCAATAGAAGTGATGATAACTCCATTATTGTATAAAATCGCGTAATTTTTCCGAGCTCTCCATACAATATGTATGGGCGGAATATTTACTTTTACTAACGGCTGTAGCAACAGCATGATCGCTACTTTGTATGGGAAATGTCAGAAGCTGCGCGTATTACTATTGTTATAAAGTATTTGATACTATGTTAAAGTGCCTACTGCAATAAAACAGTGTTACATAAAATACGATTTATTTGATTATATGTAAAAAGTAAATCCATTACGAAGAAACGTTCTGGCTCATGTACTAGAATTGTAAAGTAAGTACCTTTCATAAAAAAAGAATCATGTTATGAGTAATTTGGAATAAATAAATAAAACTAGCCAAAATATTTAAAAAAATCTATGGGTCACGTCTTAAATAAATAATGAAATAATAATAATGTATTTTTTGGGTCTAGGCACGAGTGGATCCATGAGCCATGAGTTACAGTACTTTATATACAAAATAATCTAAAATTGTGTTTTACTTGCGTCCCGTCGCTCATTTATAATTTCAAATGGCCCTTGATTCAAAAGGTCTGCCCAGTTCTGCTATATTGATGCTTTTTTGATGCACTTTTTAGTTAAAGAAAGTAAATTAAACAATGGGTATTGGCATCATGATGTTCTTCTTCACCCAGTCTAAAAAAAGGTCCCTTGCAGCGCTATTCACATTTTTAATACCACAAGGTCATATTTGCATGTGACGACCTTCAGCCCCCCCCCAAAATTGAATCCTGGATCCGCCACTGGGTCTAGGTACTACCCCACCTGTGGATATACTCCGAGCATATTATAATCATAAACTGGAATGAGGATTGTTGTGATATATATATGATTAATAAATATTACCTATTATTCCCAGGGTGTGTTTGTATTATTTATTGTTTCATTGTAAGATTGGTTTGAAGTTTAATGTACATTGTTGTTTATGGTGTTATGATACATTGTTGTCCGAGCAGCAGGATATTCCTGAAGTGGAGGCTTCTGGTGATTCTCCTCCCGAAGACTCCGCTCCTTGGGACACCTATCCCGGGGAACCCCCGGGGACACCCTTGCTCCGGGTAAGGCGGTTGCATGATTGTACCATCACCCTGCATGATTATGCGATGCATCCACTAATACCAACTTTACTTGTCCTGTCACATGTCATAAGAGCTCTGTTATTAATCTAAAAAACACACATTATTGTTTTACTTGACAAATATGTGTTCATTAAGTATATATCTGTTACAGCTACAGCGTTCATTTAGTGAATGCATGCACTATAACTAGCCAATGTATACATTGATTGACACGCTGAGTTAATGTGCTCACAATCGTTCTAATTTAATGTTTTGTACACTCACTAGTTATAGCGTTAATTTTTATAAGAAGTTAAGACTTTGACTAAAATCCTCAATGAATGCATACATTAACGGCTATTTAGGCTTTAACTGTAACATATATAATAAGTATTTGTGATGGTATGTAATACTACTCATGTACATACCTGACTGCATATTAAATAACTACATCATAGTAATATTTTACTAGGACTGAACTGTAGGTACAGGTAGGTAAGGTATACACATTACAATATTATTAACTTCATAGTCTCTTCTAGAAGAATGCCTTTTACCATCGTGGATACTAATAGAGCGTTTTAATAAAATTACAACGAAAGGAATTTATTATAGCTGGTATGGTATGTCTCTTTTACAGGGAATTATATTAGTTACATTCTTACCCTCGTAAGGTTATTTAAGATTATAACAAAAATAATAGAACGAGGATTTTTTTTTAATTTAAAAAATGAATCTGGGTTTATCGAAATAAACCCAAATACATCTTTGTACACTTCACAGAAAGCTTAAAAGCTTGTGTTGTGAAGTGGAGTAGGTCGGTATTTAAGTATACAATTAATTAATTAATAAGGTTTGGCTGGCAGTAACTGCCATTTGGCGATAAGACCGCCCTTTGTGTGTTTTTACGAGAATATATGCAATATACAATATTTCATTTTATTATTCAATATAAGAGTTTTATTTAATTAAAAAAAAAACTGTTTTAAAAATGTTGATGTTCAGATATTTAAAGGCGTATTTTCCAATATGTATTGTGTGGGCTATTTTAAATTTTTTTTAGAAGACAAGGTGAGGTGTTTGGTAGCCTGGCTGGTAACGCGATGCCGACTTACTCCACCTCACAACCTAAGCTTTTCAAGATTTATGTGAAGTGTACAATCATGTATTTAAATATTTCTCGCACACAGAGGTTAAAATATAATATCCATATACATACCTATATATGAAAGATGGGTGTGTATAAATAATCCTCGTTTTATTAAAAAACTTAAAACTTTCATTAAATTCTAAGAAAATTTTACGTTTTCTTTATTTTTCTTAGCATTTATTTTCAATATTGTGTTTACTTTTGTCCTTGTAACAGTTATAATTCTAATGCAATTTTTATTAGTCTATTTCCAAGATTTTCTTAAGGGTCGCTTGCACGAAGCAATAAATTGCTCCACTACCGACAATTTCGCGACAACGACTTTACGACAACATCAAGTAGGTACTTATACTGGTCATTGTGACGTGAAATGGCCGAGAGTGGAGTGGAGCAATTTAGTTGATCGTGTAAGCGAACCTTTATACTGTTATTGAACGTAAAATAATATTGACCTGTGAAGTTATATCATGTCTCCTGAGGTGGTCGGTAGCCTGGTTGGTAACGCGTTCGACTGTTAATACAGTGGGCGCGGGTTTGATCCCCGATGCCGACCTATTCCACTTCACGACAAAAGCTTTTCATGCTTACTGTGAAGTGTACAAAGGCGTATTTGGATTTATTTCGGTAAACTCAGATTAATTAAATAAAAAAAAAACTTCAATACCTGAGGTCTCACGAACTTTAATCTCTGACTCTGATCTCTTCAACGCCATACAATGTAATAATAATAATATCACAGGAACATTCCAAACTGGGTGAACTCCTTAAATAGATTTTTATGAGATGTTGTATTTTCTCATTATTGTATTTTCAGTTGTACACATCATATCTTTATATACTAAGGCTAGCAAATAATTTTAGTATAAATGCTGGAGTAATATTCTGAGCCAGTGTTTTACCTCTTTGATGTCACCTTACATCAGTAAAAATAATTTTTACTGGCACTGCCTAGACTTAATTATTATAACTATGGGTAGATACTGCTACACTCTTTTTGTTAGATTTTGATAGAAACATTCCATGATGTCTTTTCATCTTGATTTTGTATTTCAACGAAGAACGTATGGTTATGGGCTATTCAATTTTAACCATTTTCATATCCATTATTCCCATTCCTCTAGTAATATTCATAATTCATCGCATGAATGTATCAAATGCATGATAAAATCGTGTCTCTCCTGATAATTACATTCCGTGTAACTATTTTCTGTGGTATTAGGTATACCTTTTATCTTCATAGGCAATTGTTTCATGTACTTCTCTGCAATAATGTGTTTCTCTGTGATGAACTGACTTATTGAAGCATTTTAAATCCAATTGTATTATCTTATTCAGGTGATCGCTTATGATGAAGATGAAGGAGAGAATGGGAACATCACATACAGCATTAAATCTGGAAAGGGAAAGTCCAAGTTTCACATCAATCCAAAAACTGGGGTTGTGGTTTGTAATGGAGACCTTGAAGCTGGCAGTAATTACGAACTTAATGTGAGTAGATGTTTATTTCATTAAATGATTGTACTATATTTAGCACTAGTAAAGTATTTGTCTGTTTCTAAATATAATATGTATATTGTCAGCACCAAAATTTTAATCTGCTGTCATAAGTTACTGAGTACTTAAAATACGTTTGCCTTTTATGTCAAACAGCAAAACACAACACTAACAATATGATAAGATTATTTATGAAAATCACAATTTATGCTTTTGTGAGACCATCGGAATTTTTCTACATGTCGTAGTTGAATTTAAGAAGTAATTATATCTTGGTGAATGTTACATAAGTTTTAAGTGATCACATTAACCCAGCCGTTGATCAGTCATAAGCCTGATGGAAGGTCCATCATTTGCTCTATATCTGTTGAGATATAACTACTAGTTAATATGACGAGATATTGGATTTAAATATCTCTGTTGATGAGCATCTTCCTAACCGACCCAACAATTAAAAAATATTTTAAATTCATTGTTACACGAACATAGTTTTTGTTTTGCTTTCTTGTAATGTAATGTCTTGTTAGTAAGAGGTGTTAGTTGGTGTTAGTAAGAGGTGTCAGTAATTTTAAAAGCAATAAATATTTTTCAGATTCGTGCATTGGACAATGGCGTCCCACCAAAAGCTCAAACGACCAAAGTGAGTGTAGAAGTAGTGGCTATTCCAGAAGTGTCTTTACACGGACCTATAATCAAAGATCCCACACAGAACGTTAAGGTGACAGAATCGGATAAAGTGGGATTCCTGGTTACATTAATACAGGCTACTGATGAGGATAATGATACACTGTGGTATGATATTGTTGGTGAGTAATCAGTTCTATGATCCTTTGGTTGTTTCATTGATATGACCATTGATCACAGTCAGATACTTATGTATCTACTCAAGTTATTTTATTATAAGAAATTATTGAGAATTCTGCTTTCTGGCATTGTCGTGTTTGGTTGTTTTATTCACGAGACATCATTCCACATAGAACCTTAATCCAGCAAGCTACAATTGTTGCTCTCCTTGCGTGTGTGTATGTGTGTTTTTTAAATTAAAACAGAATCTTTATTCACTTCACAGTAAGCTAGAAAAGCTTGTGTCGTGAAGTACAGTAGGTCAGCATTGAGAATCGAACCCGCACTCACTCGATCAACAATCGAGCACGTTACCAACCTGGCTACCAACCACCTTATTAATTCTTTCTATTGTAGAGACGAGATATAAATGCTTCAAGCCATTATAATGTATCCATAAACCAGTCATGTTTGTAAAGTGACATTAGAGATTTATGGGCAATTTTGTTTTATGATTTTGTCAGTAATAAAATTTTATTATTTGATCAACAGATGGTGACGAAAAATATGATTTCTTCATTGGTAGGGAGAATGGTAATGTTCTTCTGGCAAAGAAACTCATTTGGGAGAATCAGAGTAATTACACTTTGAATATTAGCGTCACTGATGGAGTCCACAAAACTTATACACAAGTGAGAATTTGCATTTTGTTAATATCAAGTTAATAACTATATCTAATAAGAAACGAAAAATAGAGGGAGAACAATTCAAAGATTTAATCATTCAGTATTCAAAGATATAATCTGATGGTTTTGTATGTAATTTATTTCCAGCTAAATATTACAGTCATCAATGATGTGAATGAGCAAGGACCAGTATTCAGTGAGAACTTATACGAAGTGAATATACCGGAGAACACTCCTGTTGGTGAGAGGATTGCCACATTACGTGCCACGGGGCGGGACCACCTGCTCTACAGCTTGCTGAATGCACGGAATACAGTATCTATGCAACTCTTCAAAGTGGACTCACTCACGGGGGACATTACAGTTAGGGAGCCACTGGACAGGTATTTTTTGTAATCTATATCATATCATGTAATGCTGCGTCCACACCTTGGCATTTGCCACAAACATTAAGTGTTGACAAACGTGTGGACGCTTCGCAAGCCTTGCCGGAAACATCCATTCATTTGTATAGTATCTGACACTCGATCCGATAGGTCAAACTACACGAGCCAAGACAAACGTCCCATCCACGCGTAACTTGTGGTGACTTGTCGAGTGTTGGCAAGCGTGTGAAGCCGGCGTAAGATATTGCTTTTGCAAGTCTGCTCTTTAGCACACTTACGTATCTTCTTGTTTTGTAACTTGCGAACATTTTTTGGCTAATAAAGATGTAGGCACACAAAAACAAAACAAACTAAGAAACAAATAAGAATATGTAGTATTTTTGTGTGATTTCCTGTCTTTTTTTCTAGGGAGATTATTGAAGAACATCTTTTGACTATAATGGTGCGAGATCAGGCTTTGATTTCCAAAAGAAACTACACCAGGGTTCTGATCCATATTGAAGATCATAATGATCACCCACCCGAGTTCAGTGAGAGGATTGTAGAAGGGAAGGTGTATGAGACATCTCCTGTTGGTACTTCAGTAGTGCGTGTGATTGCTAGTGACAAGGATAAGGGGGAAAATGCCCTCGTATCGTACTCTATCATGAGTGGTGGTAATTATTCAAAACATTTCACATTTATTTTATTTATCCAATGGCCAACATCACGCCTATATCATATAACATTCGTTATGTCAAAGTGTAAAAATAAAAGTCAAAAGCGCAGAGTGAACTGCTTGTCAGAGACGTAAATCTAGGTTTCTTATGTATTGTATTGCTTCGTCGCTAAGGGTTAGGAAATCCGATGCATTGCCACTGTACGCTCTGAGTGCACACCCGGTAACTATGTGTTGAATGGTCTGCCTGTCGGCTCCGCAATCGCATTCAGGGGACTCTCGCCATCCACACTTGTGGGAAAAATCTGCGCAAAATCAAAAACACATTATTTTTGAAAATCACAATTTATATTTTGTGAGAACATCGGATTTTCTACATGTCGTAGTTGAATATAACAAGTAGTTATATCAACAGATATTCAGCAAAGGATGTTCTTTCCCTCAGGCTTACCTATGACTGATCGTCAGCTGGTTTAACATGATCCATTTTATTGTAGAAAGTATAGTAATATTCACCAATTCATATCTTCGATGTTGGTTCTTCGGGTTTGCTTACTGCGTGGTTGAAAGACCACTTCCAATTCACCAATTTCAGTCCATCCATGGTGAATGTCAGTTAAGTGTAAAGTGATCACATTAAACCAGCCAACGATCAGCCATTAGCCTGACTATTTGTTATATTATATTTAACATTTCACATTGTTAAAACATCTTTAATATCAGCATTTTGTTTAATTATGTTTATTGTATTTTTTGTAGGAAATATAGGCAATGTATTTGTGATTGACCCAGAAATGGGAGACATTACCACGACCAGAGAGTTGGATATGAATAGAGCCAAGGAATATACTCTGAAAGTGAAAGCGTCTAATCCAGGACCATATCCACTGTCTACATTTATTCCTGTACATATATCTGTAACCATGGCTGATAATGCAAGTCCAAGGTGTGTTAATACAATATTAATATACTTACTGTTATTAAATTATCATCCACCTTATCTTGGATCAATTGTTCAAAATCATAAATGTGTTTTCAATTTCTTGTTTGTAGATTTCTTATTCAAGACGTTATGGCTGAGATTTATGAAAATGAACCTCCGGGAACTTATGTAGAACATTTGGAGGCTAGAAGTTCATCATCATTGTTATTTGAGATTGTGGAGGGTGATGGAATGAATATGTTTGACATAAACCCTTCAACAGGTGTTATTGTCACTAAATTCCCACTTGATTATGAGAAGGCTAACATGTACAACTTGACTATCAGTGCCACTAATATGGTAATCATACATTATTTTCTTCATGTAATTATAAGGGACGTTATTGTTTTCCGATAATGTTAATTAAAATATTTTTATTATTCCAGGCTTCCGCTTCAACATTCTGTTCCGTAGTGATTCACATCTTAGACAGAAATGACAACGCTCCAAGATTTCTGGCAAATAAATATTATGGAAGCTTGTTGGAGTCTGCTCCTATTTCTTCTCTCGTGCTTTCCAAAAACAACACTCCTTTAGTTATTTCTACTGAAGACTTGGATTCTGAAACCAATGCTTTGAGAAATTATCAAATTATTGAACCATTGGCTAATCAGTATTTCTCCATTGATTCAACCACAGGCGCAGTTAAAACTATCAGGGAGTTGGATCATGAAACTATTCCATCATTTACATTCCATGTTATGGTACATATTTTATAATATTATGTGGAGGAAGTCACAGTACATTTTACATAATGGGCATAACATTAATAGTTTACTTGTTTTTAGGTATATGATTTGGGGAAACCACGACTCTCAGCAGATGCTGCTGTGCAAGTCACTATAGATGTTCTGGATGTCAATGATTGTCCTCCTAGATTTGACGAAAAGGAGTATAATGTAACCTTGCTACTCCCGACGTACAAAAATGTTGCCATTGTCACGATAAATGCAACAGATCCAGATTCAACCCAGACCGATCCTTTGAAGTATGACATATTAGATGGAGATAATGCTAATATATTTGCTATTGATACGGCTAAAGGAATCATCACCATTTTATATCCTGACAAATTAAAATTGTTCCACAAACTAAGAGTCAGAGTTTCAGATGGGAAATTCACAAGTACATCTCAAGTTAATATCAGAGTTGAAAAATCCGAAAGCTCTGGATTAGTCTTTCAGAAATCACATTATGAAGGAAGTGTTGTTGAGAATTCAACAAAGGTTGTCAATGTGGCTGTGGTCAATGTACTGGGCAATACATTAAACGAACATGTTGAATTCAGAATACTCAATCCTACAGATATGTTTGCAATTGGTCTTACATCTGGTGTTATTCGAACAACAGGAATAAAGTTTGATAGAGAAGAAAAAGATTTATATCAACTTATTGTGGAAGCAAAGAGTTTGTCAATCTCGTATGATGGTGAGCGAGACAATATCCGTGTAGCTCACGTAGTTGTTAATGTTACTATCTTAGACATTAATGACTACTGTCCAATGTTTGTAAATCTACCGTACTACGCTGTCGTGTCAGTTGATGATGAGAAGGGACGAGTCATTGCTAAAGTCCACGCTATTGATATGGATACTTTAGAGAATGGTGAAGTGAGATATGAAATGAAACGTGGACATGGGGAACTATTCAAAGTTTGTCGTAAAACTGGAGAAATATCACTGAAACAAACATTACAAGGACACAATAAGGAATATCAGCTTGTGATTGGTGCTTATGATGGAGGTAGCTACACATCACATTACTACATATTTTAACAATGAGGCAGTAACGCATGTCTGAAATGTGCTTTCAAAATATACTAGAAAAATCAAGAAAAAAATTACGATTACCAAACTTTTTGAATTTTTCAAAAATATGGAGTAGTTCCGGAGATATTAGGCGTCAAAGTTGGGGTTGCTGAAAAACGCTCGGTTTTATCAAATTCACCTCGTGACGTCACATTACCGTATAGATCTCAGCCTCTATATGGGGCTAGTATGCGCTCCATACGTTAACATTAAAAATAGTTATAATTGATTGTAATTAGTAGGATGTTAGTCCTTAAATTCAGATTGGATGTGATTTTGTTTTGTTTTCTGTGTTTTTTTTTATTGTTTAATGATAATAAAGCTTCTTCTTCTTCTTCTTGCCTCTTCCCAGTTTATCTGGGGTCGGCCCTTCTGGTACGTAGTCGCCAGACCTTACGATCCTGTGCCATCCCACTAGTAAGCTGTTGGTCCCTAAGCTCCTTTTCGATATTTGTCCACCAGGTGGCTTGTGGACGTCCTCTGGATCTGGACTGTGATGGTATGTCCAGTGCGAGCTTTACCACGTGATCGTTGTTACGTCTGCTCACGTGACCGTACCATCGGAGTCTTGTTTCTTTTAATTTCTCCGGAATTGGCGCGACCCCAAAACTACCCCGGATGTATTCGTTTTTAATTCTGTCTTCCCTTGTAACACCTCCGGACCACCTAAGCATCTTCATTTCTGTTGTATGTAATTTCTGCTCATGTTTTTTCTTAGTGGCCCAGCATTCCGATCCGTAGAGCATAGCCGGGCGGACGGCTGTTTTGTATATTTTGCCCTTGGTTTTTATGGGCATCTTTGGATCGCACATAACACCCGTTAGGGCTCTCCACTTCATCCAGCCCGTATTTACGCGGTGTGTTACATCTGCTTCTACGGAGGCATCTGGTGTCACAACGGATCCGAGGTATTTGAACTGGTTAACTGTTGGAAGAGGTGTGTCATCTATATATATGATGGAGCTGCCCGTACTCCCATCGAAAATGCATGGCATGTACTCGGTCTTTGTTCTGCTTATTCTCAGGCCGTTGTCCTCCAGAGCAGCCACCCATCTATTCAGAGACTCCTGCAGAGCCATGGGGTCTCCATCTATCAACACGACGTCATCTGCGTATAGCATGCACCACGGTAGTCGTTTTTGGATATCTTTGGTTAGGTAGTCCATCACCATGTTGAATAGTAGGGGGCTCAGTGCTGAACCCTGATAGACTCCGACTCCTACTTTGAAATCCTTGCTATAGCCCGCAGGACCCCTGACCCTGGTGTTACATTCACTATACATGTCCTTCAGGAGGTCGATATACTGTTCGGGAACACCATGCGCTCTCGATGCATGCCATATTAGTCTGCGTGGGACCCTGTCGAACGCTTTCTCTAAATCAATGAACACCATATGCAGATTATCCCTATTTATTCGACTCTTCTCTAGTAGTATTCTTATAGTCTGTATTGGATCTGTAGTTGATCTTTCAGCTGTAAAACCAAACTGATTGGGAGATAATTGGAGTATCTTTTGCAGCCTCATGTTAACCACTCTTTCCCAGATTTTAAATGTGTGGGCTGTAAGTTTTATTGCACGGTAATTACCACATTGACTAACATCTCCTTTATTCTTATAGAATGGGATCAGTGTACTATGTCTCCAGGAGTTGGGAATCCCGCTACCATTCAAAATGAGATTGTACAGTCTTGTGAGCCATTTAATACCGACTGGGCCGAGTTTTTTAAGAAGATCTGTCGATATTTCATCGGGGCCCGTTGCCTTGTTGTTTTTCGTATTGGAG
Source organism: Ceraclea dissimilis (assembly GCA_963576895.1). Classification (NCBI taxonomy): domain Eukaryota; kingdom Metazoa; phylum Arthropoda; class Insecta; order Trichoptera; family Leptoceridae; genus Ceraclea; species Ceraclea dissimilis. The sequence continues at coordinate 10,237,300 of OY756360.1, forward strand.
AGCGCTATTCTAACTTCAGACTCGGACACTTCATGAATGGGACCCATCGTAGGTTTCAGAGTTTCTAAGTTTCTACTAGGGAACTCTTCGTTTAGCAGCTCGGAGTAATATTGCTGCCATCTGGTATTTATGTCTGCATCGGCGGTAAGCAGTTTTCCCTTTTCGTCTTTTATGTATTTGTTTGTCTTTATGTCCTTGGTTGAATTGTGCCGGTATCTAGCAAGCTTGAATATGTCTCTGTCATTTGTAGAACTCTCTAGTTTATCATAGAACGATTGGTTTGCCATTGCTTTTGCGATGGCTACCTTCTTCTTGGCTAGGGCTTTCAATGTTCTGTATCTCTCTCTGTCGTCATCCAGGTTCGATTTTTGCCAGGTCTTAAAAGCCAGTCTCTTTTCCTTAAGCACCTCCCCGACTTCATCGCTCCACCACGATGTGTCCTTACAGGAGCTCAATCCGCCCTTGGACATCCCAAAGATCTTCCTCGCCTCCTCCTTACACTTGTTCTCGAAGCCATCCCACATTTCGTCAACGGACTTCTGTTCGATCATGTCATCTATCAGGTATTTAGTTATGTCGTCTATGAACAGTTTACCCTTTGCTTCGTTGTTAAGTTCATGCCACTTGATCTTGGGCGTTCGGTTCAATCTTCTCTTTATTGGTGTGGTCAGTGAGAAGACCGAGACGAGGAGTCTGTGCTGAGAAGTCAAAGGCTCACCAGGTATGACCTTACAATCCTTCGATCCTCTCAGGTTCCTTCTGTCGCACAGTATGTTGTCGATCTGCGACCGATTATTTGCGCTTCTGTAAGTTATCAGGTGGTCATCTTTCTTTTTATAAAATGTGTTCACTATTGCCAAGTCGTGCGCCATTGCAAAGTCCAATATCTGTTCTCCCTGTAGGTTTATGTGACCATACCCATATCCCCCATGCACCAAACGGTAGTCTGCATTTATTTCACCGACATGTCCATTCAGGTCTCCGGCAAGGTACTTTGCTTCATTTGATGGTATTTTTATAATTAAATCATCTAAGTCTTCCCAGAAAGAGATCTTTTCCTGCTCTGTGCATCCCGTTTGTGGTGCATATGCGGATATTATGTTTATGGGGTCTTGACTTTCCAATGCCAGTTTGACAGACATCAATCGGTCACTTATTCTATCCACGTGTATGAGTCTATTACTAAAATTCTCGTCCAGGACTATTCCAACACCATTTCGTTTGCTCTGATCTCCATTGTACACAACTCTGTACCCATTTCCAATATCTCTCGACTTTGACCCCTTCCATTTAGTTTCCTGGATACAACAAATATTTATGTTTCTTCTTATTAGGACCTCGGTGAGTTCTCTACTGCGTCCAGTTAAAGTACCAATATTCCATGTTGCTATTCTAAGTCTATTAATAAGTTTGGGAGAATTATGCGAACGAACATTGTTCTTGTCGCGTCTTCCGTCTCTTCGTTTACCAGTTCTCGCTTTATTTTCGTCGCTTAGGGGGGACGCCCTAGTGGTTGTTTTCGATTCGTGTTCGTCGCTTGGGGGGGACGCCCTAGTGGTTGTTTTTGATTCGTGTTCGTCGCTTGGGGGGGACGCCCTAGTATTTATCGTTTTCTCTTTTGTGTCTTTGTTCATTTGTACCAGAAGAAGGGGTTTGGCTATATATTTTTACGACCGGTTGCCACCTGACGTCAAGGCATTGATCTGCTTTCGAGACCTGAGAGCCGCCGTTCTTTGTGATGCTCACAATTCGTCCGCCGCCATCTCTATTGTGCACTCCTGCCAAAAATGCACAACACCTCTCCAACCTCTACCCGGAATAAGTCTGGGAAGCTCGAAGAAGGGGTTTTTTAACGTAGTGTCCTGTCTACGGCCTTTTTGGTCCGCGGGAGGTATTTTATTTCCCTCCTACCCACCATTTAACATTTACCTATGTACATTAATGATAATAAAGCATAATAAAGTAAAGATTTGTAAGATGACAATCTCCCAAAAGCAGATTGGTATGTAGCATAAGTAGAAACGGATTTTGCTATGAATTTCAGTTTCATGAGTGCCGAAATTCGTAGCGTGAAATTCGCAAAGTGATTACAGTACTTACTTGTATAATACCTATGACCAAATCTTCAAATCTTTTTGCTAACTTTCGCTGTTTAACAACGCTTCTCAAACCTTATTGAGATTTCACAACCTAGAGTGACGCTCAGAAATCTTAACTTGGTTGATAGTAAAAAAGTGGGAGTAAAATTACTTAGAGCAAGTATTTTTTTTATACTTAGTGAAAAAGGTCGTGATTGATTTATTATTTAATGAACACAAAAATACGTTTCGCAATAATGAGTATGAAAACTGTTTTCTTATAGGTAGGTACATCATGTAGCAATATTGTTTAATGAATAAAATAAAATAAAAAAGATAGCGCCGCAGGAGGAAACTAAGACATACAAAGCCTACATAAAAGAAGTAGTAATGCAGAATTAGTTTATTTTTTTGTAAAATAAAAAAAAATTACATTCAGAGTAACATGGATAACTAGCACCGCAGGCAAAATTTAGCTTTATAGTAAAAATTGTTTTTTTTTGCCTGGGCGTCCTCTCCGTTGTGCTTTTTGTGTTCATATATATCTTTTCAATATAAAACAAAAGTCTAAACGAATACTAAATAGGTAGTTATAGTAAAAGTTTGAGAACTACCGTTTTTTGCTAGTGACAAACTACCATTTTTTTTTAGATATTGATGCTGATTGTAAAATACAATGCATTTTAAATGACGGTACCATGTTCGTCCTTCCACACTGCGGGGGAGAGACATACATAATACAATGCTATTGTATTATTAAAATATAAACAATGCAATAAAAACAACAAAAAAATAGACAATGTTTTACAACAATACTACCTAGAGTTAAGCATATGTTCATTCATTATATTTATATTATAAGACATGGTTATAATATTAAGAACTCTATTCTATTCTATACCTTCACGCCACGTCGCGTCCCTTGCAGGGTAGGCAGGGAGTACAGAGCGCCAGACAGCCCTATCCTTACACACACTCCTAGCTTCCGTCACATTCATGCAATTTGTCATACACGCTCTCCGATTCCTTTTACTCAAAACGCGTCCATCCTTGAGGATCTGGTCAACATGATCGGACCAGGTTAGTCTCGGGCGGTCGCGCTTCCTCACCCCTCATCGCTCACTCAAATATATCTTTTTTGTCATCCTGTCATCATTCATTCTCTCAACATGCCCAAACCATCTTAGTTTGTTTACTTTCATTCTTGTCACAACACCAGTCTTGCAGTCACTCATTTCCCTATTAATTCCCTTTCCCATTCCCTATTCCTAATATTAAGAACACCTAAGTAATAAGCAGAAACAGCTTAAAGGATAAAAATCTCCCTAGAAACAATAGGTACTTAAGTGTACCTACCATATTTTTTACTATTTATGGTTTTATTATTAGTAGATATTTTATACCAGTTTTTTACAAAGCACATTTTTGTATTTTACCTATCGAAAATCGTGACGATAACGTATGTCCAAGTCATCTCGTGTACAAAATACTTCATAATACTATACTGGCCCGTTGTATGGAGAACAGTACGACAGGTAATGTGACGTCATGCGCTATTTAGGTATAATCCGACCGTTTTTAAAACAGTCAACTTTGAGCCTCTGTAACTCTGCTGTTTTTCAAGATATCGAAAAAATTCCTTCAGTTTTGTAAATGTGATTTTTAGGAGAATTTTATTGAATGTTAAAAAAAAATTGCGTTACTAGCTCATTGCTTTATAGTAGGACTACTTACTAGAAAGTATTTGTGTAAAATGAAATTGACTTTTAAAATGTACAATTTTAGGAGCGACACCATGTTACAGTGAGGCGGTTGTTAATGTCAAAGTTGTGGATAGATCCATGCCAATATTTGATCAGCAGTATTACTCAATGAGCGTTCCAGAGAATGTAGAACTACAGACACCATTAGGTGGGACTCTCCAAGCATCATCACCACTCGGCAGGAAACTTATTTACACAATCGTCCAGGGAAATGAAATGGAGGAGTTTGCCTTGGATTTTAATACTGGTATTTATTGCTTGTGTACTTTTATGTTATTATTATAATGCGTTATCACGATTGCAGTATGCAGACTTTGTGTAGAGTATGCCGAGTAGGTTTATAGTAATAATATTATTGTTTTATCATGCAAGCTATTTTGCAAGTAGGGTTTCCAAATTTGATCAAAATAAATTGACAGGATTATATTTGAATACTACAAACAATATGTATGGAATGGAGATGGTATTAACCTTTATTTAACAAAAGTAATCCATTATAAGATTATTTCTCCTGGTGGTTTGGTACAGGATACTGTCTATTCTTGATAAGTACAGTGACCATTTATCCTAATACCTAATACATTCCTCTATTTGTTGTTTTCACTATAGATGTTGAGATTACTATAACTTGCATGCTTGTTTACTTCCGCTTTTGGATTTAATTATCACTTGGATTGGGATTTAATACAAATGATTTCCACTCTGTCGTGTGATGCTTGATACAGAATCCATTAGCGGAAGTGTCCTGTGAATATGAAACATTTCCTTGCATAATCATATTCTGTAATGTTTCTGTATTGAATGAACCACTCTTCTGATACGTATAGGATATTATGAAGCATTTGAGGACTGGATTAAATATATGTTTTATCTCCCTCTGTCCACAGCCCCTGACAGTTACAATGGTCCTTGTGAGTATTCATTCATTGTTGTCAGTGTATTGGTGTTCTCCATGATCCATCTTGTTACCACTCTGTTGCATTCTGCATTCATTTCATAAACACCAGCCTACCAAGTCCTTGACTTAGGAACTGATTACTAATTAGTAAATACCTCATTCAGCATCCAGTATGGAATATCACTATGACGGGAGCTAGCTTCAAGATTTTGAGAACAGAACGCATCCAAATGTAGTAGATTCCCTATAGTTCAATCTTATCTGTAATTGTGTATTAGATAAACAGATAGCAAAGTAATCCAAACTAGTCTCTCGTGAGATTCCTACATTGTAGGATAGGCCCCACTCTTTTTTATATTATTTCAAATGTCCCAATGCCATCTCTTTTAAATGATGCACTTTTTTGCGCAGAAAGATTAGTTTGCGCTTTTTTATTCACACTACATTTAGTGGCTACATCACCGTATTTATAGTCTGAAAGCCGGCCGCTAAAAATATGACGAATCTGCTTTTTGATCGAAATGTGGTTTAAATGATAGCTTTCATATAGGCTCACACATCGCACTAGGGTTACTGCAATCCCCCCCCCCCTGAAAAGGTCCCCCTTCGCTGTTTTTCGCATTTGTAAGGAATATGGTGTTAAGTGACAAAAGTAATCCTTGCTAAATTCCCTACAAAAAAATGCTCTATACGTTTTTTACCTAGGACTAATAGTTTACCCACAATGGGTGGCCAAATGTTTCCACCTACGTATTTAACCATTGAATATAAAGAATCAATAAGTATATGTGTAGAGTAGATACAAGGACTTGGTAAGTTTCCTCACAATATCACATTATAATCTTGCATTAAATTACATTGCAATGTGCTTCTTGTGGTTTGGTTCCTAGCTATAAAATATTACGTCACACAGGAATGGACATTGGCTGTTGACTTATTAATTCTACCATATGTTTGGAAATGAATGTTCATACGGTTTAACTGCAATTGCAACCCATGATTTTGTTGTCGAAAAGTTATTTATGCTTTATATTACTTTGAATGTTGTTTGTGTTTTAGGGCTTGTGCTATGCTTTTTTTACATTTTCTTTTAAACTGTCTCTCACTGCTTTCGTAGCTAAACAACTAATGATTCAAAATGCTTATTACTTTATATACACTGTATACAATTTTCATACTGTTTTTAATTACATATTCTGTAGATGCATAAAACAAACATGTTACATATTAGTAATTGTATTTACTTTTTTGTCTTTCATTTTCTGTATTCTACTAACATTTTTATTTTGTGCATTTCTAATCCTTTGAATAAGAATTGTACATAACTCTACTCTTATATTTTCTAATGTTTCTGTATAAATTGCTTTCATTAATGGCATTGTATATATGTATTACTATCTAAATATCAGTTAATTTGTTTTTTTCTCAATATGACATTACCTCGTGTGGAAAAACATATTGTAATAACAATTAATAATTATTACTAATTGTTATGAACACAGTGCTTTATTTCTAGTTTATGAGATTAAGATCTTCGCAAACAAGACTTGGAGCATTATAATTATTCTCAGTTTTAACATCCACTTTAATGTGTTTTAAATCAAACTGCTGCATTTATTAATAATTGTACAATTGCTTTCTGCTTGAATGTATGCTGGTTACATTATATTGCTCATTATATAAAACAGGCATGCTGTCAGCCGCTGAAGAATTGGATTACGAGCAGCAGCAGATTCACAACCTTAAAGTACGAGCTACGGATAGTGTGACAGGCGTGTATGCTGAAGTGGCCGTAGCGATTGCAGTTGAAGATGTCAATGATTGTCCACCGGAATTTTCTCAAGACAGCTATCACATAAACGTCTCAGAGGCAGCACCGTTTGGTAAACTACTCATGAAGTTGGATGCACACGACAACGACACAGGTAAATATTACATTAATTCCACGCATAACAAGATCATCCCTTTTTCAATATTTTTAAAAATTATTTTGGAAAAAAAAAACAGTCAAAGACCTTAATAGTTTTGGTAGGAGGATCTATATATGCTCTGAGATAATCGTATCTCCTTAAAAACTTTAAACCCTATTTTCCACCCCTTTAGAGGCGGAGTTCCATAAACCCTTCCTTAGTGGAAGGTTTTGTTTTAAATCCTATCTGTCTTCCAAATTTCATTTCTCTCTGATTAGCTGTTTGGACTGCGTGTTGATAGTGAGTCAATTAGGACACTTTCGTATATAAGTAGAGATGTATATTAGATATATGTGGCTTATTTGATTTCTGTCTTTTTTCAGGAGTAAATCAAGAAATAACTTATGCGATTTCTCCGTCAAACAACAATGCAAGCATGTATTTCCACGTTGATCCTCTAGATGGCAGTATTTATCTGAAACAATCACTCGACAGAGAGACGGTTGGTTCACATCATTTTGCTGTAGTAGCTTCTGATAGAGGGGTTCCTTCATTATCCAGTACAGCGCACATTTGGGTTACAGGTAAATTTCAAAAATTCATCAAGTGATGTGAAATATTTATTATGCATATGATGATACATAATGTTATCTTTGAATTTATCTCTTTCAGTTCTGGATATGAATGACAATCCTCCACAAGTAGAACAACCCACCTTCAGTTGCGTTCTTTCCGAGCACGCTACAAGAGGACAGTTTGTTACAAGAGTTGCTGCCAGTGATCCAGATACTGTAGATCAGGGACATCTCGCATACTCTATAGTCAGCGGAAATAATCAACAAACATTCTCAATCAACTCTACCAACGGTATATTACTCATACAGTATTGATTATACTTTAAACCTTGTGTTCAATTGAACTTGGGAATAATTGTTTATTCATATTTTTTATTTTAGGTATTATTTCACTAGTGAATATTCAAAAGTTTGGCTCATCCCCCACTACAGTTCTGAATGTATCAGTGTCTGATGGAGTCTATACAACATTCAGTAGAGTTAAGGTTGTATTGAGTCCAGCTAATAATCACGCACCACATTTCACACATGTAATTCAAGATACAACAGTGTATGAAAACCAACCTCCAGGACTTCATATTACAACGGTAAGTGAATGGAACGGAACACACAAAGTTCATAAAAAGCCAAAATAAAAATGGAATCTATGAGACAAACTATAGTAGATTAACGAAATCAGATCAAATATAAGTAAATTTGTGAAATTAGCATTTTTCTATGTTATTAGGTGAAAGCCATTGATGAAGATTTTGGAGAATACGGTGTAGTGTCATATTCAATACCTTCCAATCTTCTTAAGAACACATTCTCCATCAATAGCCAAAGTGGAGAGCTAACAACATTAGCGAAACTTGATCGTGAAAAGACCAGGGAGTATGAAGTGCTAGTGATGGCATCAGATGCTGGGGGAAGACCAGCATTCACTACTGTGAGAGTCAAGGTAGCGGATGAGAATGACAATGCTCCTATTTTCTTGTTGAAAGAATATAAGGCAGCAATACATTCCAATTACAGTATTGGAATGTCATTTTTGAAGGTACAGTATTAGTTATCAAAGCAATTGTGCTATATATTACAATTAGTTAGATTTTTTTATTATTATTTATTCGGTTGTTATTTTAGATAAAAGCAGTTGATCCTGATGATGGTGTCAATGGACAAATTCGTTATTCTATATACGAAACAAGTAAAGTTGGAATCAGTGATATATTTGGTATTAATATCAACACGGGAGCATTGTTACTAGTGAGATCAGCTGAGTCTTTAGGTATGTGCTTTACTATAATTTGTAATTATTACAAGTAGAATATGTACAGTACACAATCTAATCATTTATTAATGTGTCGTGTTGTAGAATCGCAAGTCTTCCAATTTTGGGTAAGAGCAACCGATTCTGGGAAACCAACACTACATTCAGATGTGTCTGTTGAAGTTTATATAATGGCGCCAGAAGATAGAGCACCAATATTTGAAAGGAATAGTGAGAATTTCTTTGTTTTGGAGAATTCTCCACCAGGTATGCAAAGTTCACTAAACTTCCATAACACATGTTACATCTTTTGCAGCAATGACTTCACCACCCATTCTGAATGTCATAAAAATGTTTGCAGAAGGAGACGGTTTTTGTGTGTTTCTAGTTTCTATATAAGTACATAAAGCATTTTCTGGTTACCTCATTATAGGGACATACTGTGATGGTGCAGTAGTAGTAGTAATTAACGAATCTGACTAAATGTTTTTTCTAGGAACTGTCATTACTAAACTAAAAATGGTGTCTGATGTACCGGCAAGTTATCGCATTCTACCTGGACTCTTTGACAAGTCATTATTCCAGATTGATGGAATGGGTCAACTGGTGATTGCGGGAAATCTTGATAGGGAAGTGAAAGATTCGTATTTGATTGGAATTGTCGCTGAGACTCAAAGTAGTCCTCCATTATCATCCCTAGCTGAAGTCACATTGAGTATTCAGGATGAGAATGATAATCCTCCTGTATTTCACTCTAGCCCCTACATACTAACGTTAGCTGAAAATATTGAGCAAGGGACATCAGTATTGCAAGGTCAGTAGGTGCTAGTTAGTTCATTCAAATATTTTACATTCACGCTCGTAGAGGGCATGTCTCCACGATGTGCTGGATAGACTGTATTGGTTCTCCGCAGTCGCAGGCAGGGGATTTCCGCACCTGCTATCTGCGGAGCATCTGATCCGATTTATTCCGATTACATTCACCTGATAAAAGTCCACTGTGATATCTAATAAATGAAGATTTTTGTTTTTGGTAGCAGGAATTGAATGTAGATTATAATTTCAGTGTCTGCATATGACAAGGACCTCGGCTCCAACAGAGATGTAAGATATTCTTTAAGTCCTGATATGGAGGCCATGGGTAATGTATTTGCTATAGACCAGTACACGGGATGGATTACAACACTAGTTGATCTTGATAAAGAAACCTTCCCTAGTTACAAGTTCCAAGTAATGGCAGTGAATAGCGGACAAAAGAAACACATCACGAACACAACAGTCATCATCAGGCTTAAAGATTATAATGATTGTCCACCAGTGTTCACTAAACAACATTACCAAGCGACTGTTAATGAGGACGATCTTCCAGGTATGAAATTATATGAAGCTTATATTTATATAAATTAGTATTGTACGTAAAATTCCACTATAAAATGTTGGAATGTAATTTCAGGAACTGTTATTCTACATCTGGAGATAACCGATGAAGATTCAGAGATGTCACCAGTTGAATATTACATCACTGCGGGAGATCCTCTGTGCCAATTCCAAATACGGCCAACTGGAGAAGTATTCATTGCTAAACCCTTGGATAGAGAAACTGTACCGTTCTATGAACTGGACATTATAACTACTGATGGAAGACATTCCGCAATGACTAGGGTATCTGTTGAGGTGTTAGATGCTAATGGTAATTCTATACAAACAATCTTTAAATCAAGTTGTGTCAATGTAATGTCTCAACTGAATACAATATGTGCAAATGTGTTTCTTGTTGCAGATAATCCTCCCTATTGTCTTCGACACAGATACAGGGAAACAATATCAGAGGGTGTTTCAGTTGGTACGCATATTTTAACTATTCTCGCTAAAGATGCTGATCAAGAACAAAATGCCAAACTAAGATATTTCTTGTCTGGAGAGAATGCCGAACACTTCATTGTGGATAAGAATACAGGTGTTGTGAAAACGGCTGTCATTCTAGACAGAGAACAATATTGGAAATACCAATTATTAGCTCATGTGCAAGACAAAGAGAAAACACATTGGGAATGTTCATCAGAGGTGGAAATAGTAATTACTGATATTAATGATAATGCTCCACAGTTCTCTATGAGTCAGTACAGTGTAACACTTCCTGAAGATGTAGAAATAGGCACACTTGTAACAAAAGTTCACGCCGCTGACGATGATCTCGGAATAAACAGGAAAGTACGCTATTCATTAGTGGATAACTTGAATGGTCAGTTCTTGATTACAAGTGATAGTGGTATAGTCACCATTGCTACGTCACTGGATAGAGAAACACAAGCCTCCTACAGTTTGGAAGTGAGAGCAGTTGATTTAGGAAGCCCATCAAGAACAAGTCAAGCCACCATAGAATTAACTGTATCAGATATTAATGACAATCCACCAGAATTTGCTACTAAGTTCTATTATGCCGTAGTTCCAGAAATAGACTCTGTTGGAACAGAAGTTATACGTGTCTTAGCTACATCTAAAGATATTGGCATAAATGCGGACATAACATATTCTATAATAGGAGGGAATGAACATAAGAAGTTCTCTGTACATAATAAAACTGGTGTTATCACTATTGCTGAGCAACTTGACTATGAGAGAGCTAAGGAATACTTCTTAACAATTCAAGCTAAAGATGGAGGAATGCCACCATTAACTAATCTTGCAATTGCAAATATTACTATAACAGATAGCAATGACAATGCACCTATATTCACACAGGCCTCCTACAATGCACTTATAAAGGAAGATGCAAAAGTTTTTGATAAGATTCTTCAAGTCACAGCAAACGATTTAGACAGTGGAGCAAATGGAAGAGTAATTTACTCCATAGAAAGAGGAGACCGTAATGGACAATTTTCAATAAACAGTGATTCAGGATATATCTCCGTAGCATCACAACTAGACAGAGAGACTCAGTCAAACTATGTGTTAGAGATCCACGCTAAAGATAATGGTATTCCAGTGATGTCAAGTTTTGTGATGGTTAATATTGATATAACTGATGCTAATGATAACCCACCTCTGTTCTCACAGTCAAACTATTCTACATTCATACAAGAAGATAAACCATTAGGCTTTATGATCCTCAAGTTTGTTGTAACTGATGCAGATGCACATCCTAATGCTGCACCCTATACATTTGATTTTATCTCTGGTAATGAAGGTGGAGCTTTCCGCCTGGAGCAAGATGGCTTCCTTTGTACTGCTACTAAATTTAATCATAAAATCAGAGATCACTATGTGCTTTCAATTCGTGTGTTTGATAATGGCACACCTCCCTTATATTCAGACACTTGGGTTGATGTAAGAATCATTGAGGAATCACATTACCCACCTGTCATTACTCCGCTCGATATTAATATCAATTCATTTATGGATGAATATGCTGGTGGCATTATTGGAAAAGTGTTTGCAACTGATCAGGATCCATTTGATGTTTTAAAGTATACAATATCTCCAAACAGCGGTCCTTCATATCCTCCGTTAGATTTGTTTTCCATCAATGAAAGCGATGGCACTATTACTGCATTACCAAGATTGGATATCGGAGATTACAGAATCAATGTGACAGTGACTGATGGCAAATTTGTCACTCACAATGTGGTTAAAGTGAATGTGGAATTAATATCAGAAGAAATGTTGAGGAATTCAGTTATAGTAAGATTTAGACAAATTTCACCTCGTGACTTTATTCTCCGCCATAGAAAGGGATTCATAAGAGCTGTGAGAAATGCTTTAAATTGTCGTTTGAAAGATATAATTATAATAAGTGTCCAAGCCTCTTCCGATGATTCCAACTTAGTGAGTCATAAAGAAAGAAGGTCTCCATTACTTGGTCAAAATATTACATTGCGTGAACCATTTAGATTTGTAAGGCAAGTCATTGATCCAGATTTAGATGTTTTATTTGCTGTCAAAAAACTAACACATTCAAATTCACTCGCTTTCTATCCATCTGACACAGTCCGCAAAGCATTAAATGCCAACCTTCAGGAATTAGAAGAATCTACTAAATTAGTTGTTGAAGAGATTGTTCGTGTCAAGTGTAGTCCCCATCATTGTGCTTATGGAGAATGTCAAGAGAGGGTTAGTTTGGACCCCAATAGAATGTCACCAATTACTGCAGACTTAACGAGTCTGGTCAGTCCACGTCATCATCAGAAATTAGAATGTAAATGTCAAGATGGTTATGGTGGAGAGAGGTGCGAGATAGTAATCAATGAATGTGCTCGTAAACCTTGTCCAGAAAACAAGAGGTGCTTCCCCAGTCAGTCATCTCCAGGATACACTTGCCAATGTGTTGAGGGTTATGGAGATGGATCTTGTCAGCGAGAAGATTTGGCAAACAGATGTCAAGGGCAAAGCTGCATGAAACCAAGAACATCTGTTTTCTTTGGAGGTAAAAGCTATGCACAGTTTAAAGCTGGAAAGGAAAATGTTCATGGCAAGAAATTGTTAGAAGACCAGTTAACACTCTCTATGAAGATCAGAACTGTGAATCCATCAGGAAACTTAATTTATGCGGCTGGAAAGATAGATTACAATGTATTGGAGGTGAGATATTAATTAATTCAATTAATACAATAAAATAAACGTGTAGGCAGATGTGCTTTGGTGAAACTACATTTACACTGAATATTTCTTTTAGATTGTGAATGGAATTGTGCAGTATCGTCTAGAGTTAGGATCTGGAGAGGGAGTTGTACGAGTTGCGACTACTCGAGTTTCCGATGGCCGTTGGCACGAAGTCAAGTTACAAAGGGATGGTGCTAGTGCCAAGTTAACAGTGGATGGAAAGTATATTGCTCATGGATCTGCCCCTGGAGAAAATGGGATTCTTAACCTTTACTCTGATGATTTGTTTATTGGTGCTGAAGTCAGACAACATCCAACAATATTAGGTACTATCTTAATTAATTTTTATGTCCAAGCCTATATAGTTGCTTGTATCATCACCCAGATGCATTAAATAATATGCTTGACTTTATAACTTTTAGGATTAGAGGAGGTATTCCGTGGTTTTGTGGGCTGCTTAGGAGACTTGACTATTTCTAATGAAATGGTTCCTTTGCAAAATGGTGGAGCTACAGGTGCTGTCAGCCTCAAGAGATTAGCCAATGTAAATTTGAGTTGTCCATCAGTGCTCTCTACACCTGGACCATGTGGAAGTTATCCCTGCCAAAATGGTAAGACAAAATCAAGTCTATTTTCTTTCTTATCAATGCTATGAACTCCCTGATGTGTCAGAGATCACTCGTTCTTTATGGGTGGAATGCCGAATAATAAAAAAAAACTCCCTGATGACTTTCATTAACTAAAATCTATTTTTTACAGGCGGGACTTGCAAGGATCTTGTTAACAACTTAGATGAAGGGGAAGATGAGGAATATGAGTGTATTTGCCATGAAAGATTCACTGGAAGACATTGTGAACTGGACACAGATCCTTGTGCATCTCAACCTTGTCTTTATAGTGGAAAGTGTTTACCGCAACCAGGAGGTAATGATATTCGTAATATATATTTATATATATTTCTGTGTTATAATTAGGATCATTGCCCCATTAGGCTGATTTTTAAAGTGGTACCATAGTATTTATTTTTGTATAAAACCTATCATGATTTTTCTGAGAAAGTTGATGAAAACTTGTAGAGGTTGTAATAAAATTGTCAGAGAAATTGTAATTTAAAAGTACCTATATTCATATTCGATGTTCTGCTTCGGTGGACCTGTAAACATTTTTAAAGTCTTTTTTTCAAACATTTTTCAATATGTGCGTCCTTTCCAATTGCAGGAGAATATACTTGCATCTGCGGTGGAGGATTGAGAGGGCGGCGTTGTGAAGTGGGCAGGTGGTGTGGAGGCGGTGGGGATTGCCTCCATGGGGGGGTGTGTGAAGAGGGAGATGCGGGACCCACTTGTAGGTGCCATGGATTTTATGGACCACTTTGTGAAGTATGAATAATTCATATAATATGTATTAATATTAATATACACTTTTGTGGACATTGTACTTCTAAAAGTACCTAGTTCTGTTATCTATTCAACAGACAGTATTCCCAACATGTGATTGTGCCTGTGTTTGACACTTGTAATAACCCTGCCAGTTTATAAAGTTTGCAACCTGCGCAAACCTGACTCACTAGCATTGACGGGCAAGAAAGCAGGTGTAACGGTAGCATGAGTCAGCCACATTCATACGTTGAGAATGATACAGATGTCTTAAAGAAAATGGCATTCTTTCAAGTCCGTTTTGAATATGCCAGAAAGCAAAAATTTTCTCTCTTCCTTATTATTGATGTTTATTTTATTCCAGAGAGATATTGACGAGTGTAAGGGAGATCCTTGTTTGAATGGAGCAACTTGTATCAACGAACCTGGAAGCTTCAGATGTGTTTGTCCTCCTGATAAGACGGGTCAGTTCCGGAATCGAAATATTACACTAGTATGACGTTTACAAATCAATGTTATAAATGCAATTTATTTAAAATTATGTTTAATTTCAGGAATGCACTGTGGCAACCCTCTCCACGCAAATGCTATTATTACTGGAGTGGCTGACGTATTGAAAACTGAGAAGTTATGGTGGGTAGTGGGGTGTGGTGTTGTCATTCTTATGACAATCATATTAATTGTGTCTATCACAATATGTTGTGTGAAGAAGAAGAAAAGGGCACCTGCAAATACAAACACTGTTCTTAATTCTCAATGTGAAATGCAACTTCTTAAGGTATGGTTATTTGTACATTTTTTTGTACTCAGTTTTATTTCAACTTATTTATTTAATCTTACATATACATAATTAAGATGGATGTATGTTTGTTCCACCATAACTCTGGAATGCCTGGAGTAATTTCGACCAAACTTGGTACACAAAAATCTTGCTATCTGGAAATGAATACTCTGTGGTAGAAACTTCTAGAAATGCAGAACCTTGTGAGAAATTTTGCTGAGGAGGGAATCCAAGAGCTGTGTGGGGCGATGTGTGATATCGTATGAAAGGGCGTTTGAAAAGAAATTCAGACCGTAAGTCATATTTCGTCCAGCTCAAGCCATCGGGAGACACCAAGTGATCGAGAGCATCCGGTCTAGAAAATTTTAGGGTTGATCGAAAATTGTAGGACCTTCTAGAAAGTTGTGGGAATTAATAAAACATTGCAGAACTTTTAATGAAAGTTGTCAGAATGAATGAACTGGCGTATTTCACCGTCCAAATTTATGGGTAACACATCTAGTTTATATTAAAATTGTAGCACCCCATGCCTGCACGAGGATCTAAACTGTCCAACTTAGACATAAACCGTGGGATGGGAACCACACCTGGCTCAGAACGTCCAGCTTCTTATGCCCCAACATCAGGTGCACATCTTGACTTGCTCAGTCCTCATAATAATCTCAAGAATCTGGACACACTGAGAAGTTATGGCTCAGCTGGTGAGTGTAATTTTAGTAAAACGCATTTGTAAGGAATTATAACATACCTCAAATATATTTTTATTGTTCTAGTATTTATAAAGCACATATGTATTAGCCTGAATTTTTTAACAGAGTCGTAAAGGTAAATTAAACATCAAATTAAATGAATAATGAAAATGAATAGAGAAACTCACCTACATATCTATTCATTTATGAAACAATGTTAAATTGTGTTTACAACTTCAATAAGACTAATATTTCTTTATAATTTTGAAATGTAGAGCTGACGACATCTATTGAATTTTTTTACATCACAATATACTGAGAGCAAAAATTTAAATATACCTAATGATGTTACTGGTTAAATCATACCAGTACCTACAAATACAAGACAGACTTACCTCTTATGCTTCATGTTTATTATTTTAAACTGTTTTCTTCACAGGGGATGAACTGGAAATACCTTTAGATTATGTGAAGAATTTGAACCGAGATCCCGTCTCCAATTATACTTCATCAGTTTGTGCGGACTCTGACACATTACATAAACCTTCCTGGTCAGATCAGATGCACCTGCAGTCATTCCAAGACAATAGAATTAAAAACGGTATACATCTTTACATATATCAAATAATACATACATTTTTTAAATTTACTTATTTGCTCTCACTTAATTTTTCTTATTTTCATCAATTTCTTATAAGAGAATACATTGTCTCTTATGTTTCACTATCTTTGTATATGTCTTATTAACATTCACTCCATTATACCCTACCATCACTGGTAGACCGGTGTTTTAACGTTAAAAAAGGGGGTATAGCGTAGATAATTGTCGGAAAGCTGGAAACTATTTTAATCTCTTCATTAACAAGCAAAGAAGGTTTCCTGAAGTTTGCACCAATTTTACGCTTGTGCTAAGTACAGGGTGTCCCAAAAACAAAAAAAAAGTTGAACTTTTTTCAGTTTTTCATTAATAACTCCTAAAGGAAGCATTCTAGACAAATTGTGTTCTCCTATGAATTAAAGTAAATGAAATTCTTCGTCTACTGAGCATAAATACTACTCTCTACTTTGAAAATTAACTGAGAAACAGCGATTTAAAATTGTAATGTTTTTCTCAACATATGACAATTTTCTTATTTTTCTTGAATCGTTGTTGAATATCTTCTAATCCAAGCTACTTACAGCAAATTTTAGTACATATGATTCAATGGCCGGTTAATTCTCTATAAACTGGCATTAAAATATTACCTCTATATTAAATTGTTTAGGATGTAGAGGTATTTAAAGAGAGACGAGTGAAATAGAGAAATTTATTAAATGATAGATTACAATATGTGAAAGGTAAGGAAGACTTAATTTTGCGGCTCTCTCTTATTAACGTACTTTTTTTTTAGTTAAAAACCCAAATTTCGCTATTGATACGCCACTGTGTAACAACTTATATCGAAAAGACTATTTTTTTTACCTTCATCAGTTTTACTAATATAACTCCTGAACGGTTGATGTTAGGGAAAAGATATTTTACTCAAAATATAACTAAAATTAATTTACTATAACTTTATTTCAAAATTAACTCTGTAACTTAAATAATAACTGAGTTACAGTGTTTGAAAAAAAGCATTACTAAAAAAAATAAATTGCCTCGGCTATTTTTGTTGAATAACTCCTGAACCGTGATATAAAGAAAAAGTTCAAGAGATTTAAATATAAGGTAAATAAATTTTCTACAACACAAGCGTAATAAAATAACTTTAAAAGTTATAGTAAGAAAGTTATGGATGATCAAAGTCAATATTTTGTGTAGCCATGCGACGCTTGTTTAAATATATTTCATACTATATGGCGAGCAGGTACTTTATTTTCATACTACACCGGCTCGGAGGTGCTTACTAGGCAAATATAATTCATAAGCAAACGTCGAATGGTTACACAAAATATTGACTTTGATCATCCATAACTTTCTTACTATAACTTTTAAAGTTATTTTATTACGCTTGTGTTATAGAAAATATATTTACCTTAAATTTAAATCTCTTGAACGTTTTCACTATATCACGGTTCAGGAGTTATTCAACAAAAATAGCCGAGGCAATTTAATTTTTTTAGTAATGCTTTTTTTCAAACACTGTAACTCAGTTATTATTTAAGTTACAGAGTTAATTTTGGAATCAAGTTATAGTGAATTAGTTTTAGATAAATTATGAGAAAATATTTTTTCGCTAACATCAACCGTTCAGGAGTTCTATTAATAAAACTGGTGAAGGTAAAAAAAATAGTCTTCTCGATATAAGTTGTTACGCAGTGGCGTATCAATAGCGAAATTTCGGTTTTTAACTAAAAAAATTGTACGTTATTAAGAAAGAGCCGCAAAATTAAGTCTATCTTATCTTCCACATACCGAAATCTATCATTTATAAAAATTCTCTATTTCACTCGTCTGTCTTTAAATACCTCTACATCCTAAACCATTTAATATAGAGATAAAATTTTAATGCCATTTTATAGAAAAATAACCGGCCATTGAATCATATGTACTAAAATTTGCTGTAAGTAGCTTAGATTAGAAGATATTCAACAACGATTCAAGAATATTAAGAAATTTGTCATTTGTTGAGAAAAACATTACAATTGTAAATCGCTGTTTCTCAGTTATTTTTCAAAGTAGAGAGTAGTATTTATGCTCAGTAGACGAAGAATTTTATCTACTTTAATTTACAGGAGAACACAATTTGTCTAGAATGTTTCCTTTAAAAGTTATTAATGAAAAACTGAAAAAAGTTCAATTTTTTTTTTGTTTTTGGGACACCCTGTACTTAGCACAAGCGGAAAATTGGTGCAAACTTCAAGAAACCTTCTTTGCTTGTTAATGAAGAGATTAAAATAGTTTCCAGCTTTCCGACAATTATCTACGCTACAAAGCTAAATTTCCTGGGCTATGGTGTCAAATTACATAAACAAAAGACATGTATGTGTATCAAGTTCAAATTGGATTGAAGCTACTTATGTGTGGACAGAATTATTCATCAATGTATGTTTTCAGATTTAAAGGGCAATTCAATAAATAAGGGTGACGGCTTGGGAAGTCCACAGAGAGGCACACTTCAAGGTAGATTAGTCCAGGAGCCTAGGACGACTTACGGTGGTTAGTTCTTGTTTATAGTCATTTATTCTATTAACTGTGGATTCGTGAGCTATGTAATAATGAGCTTTGTATTTCAGCTTATCATTGGGACGTCTCAGACTTATGCAATGGTGTAAATGACGCTCCAATGCTATCCAACATCATGGAGGTGCCTGGAAGTGAAGTTCCCGACTCGTCCAGTTTTCACAGCAACGAAAGCAACGAATCCAGACATGACAGACCTCTGCCTCCAATGACGGCTAACAATATTGTTCAGTCGACATCCAACAACTCAAATATGGCAGACAGACTCAATGGAGAAGAGTCATCTTACGCAGCTGATGAGGATGAAGGAGATAATACAGATCATTTTGTATTCAATAGAGGTGTGTATTGCATAAAGTATTGTTAACTGCGCCTTTGCAGCCTCACTACATTGCTACATTATCATTCATTCATCAAGGTGAAAGGTGTCTCTAATATCTTTTATTTTTATCATCCTTTTTTCACTAAGACATGTTTTTTGTGTAGACTTTGATTTGATGTCACAGCAACATTCTCCTGATTATTATGGTGATGGTTATATTCCGTAAGTATTTCTTCAGACACAAGTGAGAATGTTGTACCAAATCACATTAACAATGTGCACTCTTTGTCAGTAAATATAACAATACATAAAATAATAATACATAATAATGTTTCAGTAATGGAGTAATAACTTCTTCATTGTGTGTAATATTTATGAGTGATTTTATATTACGCATGTCACTGATTTTATTTTCATTACATTATTTCTGATAATTAGGGACCAGATTATATGCATTTGCATATTTTGGCAATTTGTTCAGGGTTTTGCATATTTCGACCAAAATCTTGCATATTTAAGTACATTTTCTAAAATTCTAACGTTTCCAAAAACAAACAGTTGAAAATGTAGTAAGTAAATAAAGTAGTTTAATAAAAAAAATAAGTGCCTAATCATATTTAAAAAAAAAGATTTTATGACTTCACATCCTAGAACTGTTTTTCGCGGTCGTCCAAACAATACCAAACATAAATTAAATAAAAATAAATCCCCTTATACCAGCTCATGTGTGCTGTCTGGGGGCATGAATGACAATTATTTAGTATAGAATTATACATGTATGTGTAATTTATAATTTAATGTATGATAATATTATTTGTTAAATAAATTGAAAATTGAAAGTTAAATAAAATCTTGTAATAGCGGTAATTTGCTGTATTTATTTAAATTTATGTGGCATATTCTGGTACTATATGGTGATTTTGATGCATATTTCGAGCATTTATGATGCATATTTCAACCATTGTAAGTTGCATATAATCCGGTCTCTTCATAATGTATCATTTCCATCTCCTTCATTTCCATTTCCATACTTGACCACTGTCCAGTCTAAAACTTCTTACTTCAATTTCTTACTTGACACATGAGAAGTACCTACCTACTTGTGATCCATTGTTTAAAGGCAGGTCCAGACGCTATGTTTTGTACAACCTTTTGTCTGCGCAGTCTTAAGACGGAATGAAAACGGTGCAATTAATAGAACGTCCACACGATGCAGTGATGTCTGTATATTTCACTCAGTTTTGTGGATACCGTCATGGAGAAGGTACTGCTGTGGTCAATTTTGGCCTGACAAATTGAAACTGAGGAACAAAATGAATCGGAAAACGATGCTACCGTCCACATGCACTGACTTATCTGAACAGGTCACAGATAACTATGCTCTTTTGCTCAATTATCGCTGCAACTGTACAGTCTTGGCGCGGGATTAAAACTGCGCAGTTTTCCAGTCTACACGCAACGTTTTATCTGCAACGTTTTGAACTGTGCAAACAAAAGGTTGTACAAAACATAGCGTCGGGACCAGCCTTTAGGATTGTTGTACAGTTGGTGTATGATTCGAGGCTGATACATTTTGAATCTGTGACAATGATGTATATTGTAGTAATCACTATTCACTAATTTGTTTTTATGTTATGAAACTATTAATACACTAAAATAATATGACTTTACGTTCAAAGTTACAAAATGAACAACTCGCAAGCAAAGTGCATGGCAAATGAAATTTATATTATAAACTAAAGAGTTACTTAGAGTTATTTTTTCTTTACACTCACTCACATATTATGATTGCTGTGATTAACATACAAATCAGAGTTCTAAAACTTGGACAGAACCTAAACATTATTACTGCACTTCCTCAGTACTGTAATCATTATGTACAAGTGGCAATTTCTCAATCCTAAATTATGTATAAAGTATATGTGTTTCTTGTACACATTTTAAGAACATTAATTTATTAATTGCATTTTATCTTCCACTCAAAATCTAATCCATTATGATACAATTGATATAGATGGGCGAGTGGCGGGCCATGTGGGTGCTCATGAGTAAAAAGGAGTGAGCGGTCAGTTACTTACAGGAGCTAAGACAAATGCTCTATCCACATGCCTTTTTACTTACAAACACCCGCTCGGTCCGGCGCTTGCCAAGCGTTTGGCGTGGGCATTAGAATGTTTGCCACTATGGGTGGGTGTTTAATTTTATTTTAGTTTTCTCAACTCTTGAGTTATTCCTATGGTGGTTGATTGATAAGTCCCATATTATTTCAGTGGACAGCTATCTTCTCCACCCCAATACATATCTTCCCCGTTACGTGCCGAGCTCCGAGGGCGACACCGGGGCCGAGCAAGACACCGATACCGGCCAGACAGGGATGGAATCTTATGGCTTCCCATCGGTGCGAAGGAGACAGAACTATAAAGATGAGGACATTGGATCCATTATTATGTTTGGTAAATTTTTATCTTGATACATTAACCCTCCAAGACCGAGAACTATATTTAGCGATATTCTTTATGTTTTTTCACGTTTTCCTATTCTAGTATGTATAATTTGATACTAAAAAATAATAAAAAAAATCTAGCATTTATAGGAGGGGCTAGGGGGGGGTGTGACCTATAGGTCACACTCGGCCTTAACAGGATCAAATTAATTTGTATGAGAAATTTATTGTCTCATACATTGCATTACATTTTTGGTCTTTAGAGAGTAAAATGAAACAAATAATATTTTGGTTAACATTTTAATAGTTAAGTAGTTATTTTGATAATAAAAAAAAATAATAAAAAATCATTAAAAATTCACTTTTTTCATACTTTGCGTAATATTTAATACAAGGACCAACATTGTCGAGCACTCAATGGACTTATTTCTTCATAATTTCAATTTTTTTCATAGACAAACTTGTTTGTCGGGATGTGCACAAGGTCCCATTCAATCCATGTACTTTTACTATCCTTTACATATACCGATACTTGAAAATTATCTCCCAAACGACGGCCATTCTTACAAACTATTTCGGTAGCCACAGACAATTGCCGCCTACAGAGATTTTCTATGCATCCGCCCTCGTCTTTTTCTGCCCTATCCTTATCTATTAAGATATTTGAATCGAGAGAAGCAATAAATTTTTCAGTAACACCATCTATCTTGCCACCTCCAGTGTCATCCATATCATTTTCAAGTATATGGGAAGCTTCTTCGACTAAAAACCCATTATGAAGGTGCAATTTTGAACAATAAAAACAATTCTAAGATCCAGATTGTAATTCTAATTAATTTAATGAAATATAAAAATGATTATACAGACATTTTGATAAATTTTGGTTATAGGCATTTTTTTAGTATTTTTTGCAATTTGATATCGTTAAGGCCGAGTGTGATCCTAAAGTCACACTAACTTTTGAGGCTAATAACTAAAAAAATAAATATGTTTTTTCAAATGAAATGCATATTGTAGTTACCCTATAGTATCTTAAAAAATATTATTAATAAAAATAACAATAAAACAATTAGGTAAAAAATTAAAACACTTAACGTATTTCAGGGTCAACATTTATTTTTTGGGTAAATTCAAAACAGTGCAGCCACGAGCACACACTTTTTTCCCGGCTTATTACAACTCTAGAATTTTCGGTAGTGTTTTGTCAATCAACCGTGTGAATATGAACTTTAAAAAGTAAAGGATAAGAGTGGGGGGAGGCAATAAGTATACCTACTACAACTGTGACTTTACGGTCACAGTCGGTCTTGGTGGGTTAATTACATATAATTTGAGGTGGTCGGTGGCCTGGTTGGTAACGCGCTCGACTGTAAATCCAGTGGGCGCTTGTTCAACCCCCGACTTACTTCACGTCACAGCACGAGCGTTCTGTGAAGTGTGCAAAGATCTGTTTGGGTTTGTTTCGATAAGCCCAGATACATTTAAAAAAAAATGCATACTTACCAGATCCAAGGATACCTAAGAATATGATTACCCTCATAGCACGCAATTCTCACAGATGTCATCTATGAGGATACATGCAAATCTATTTTAGTTTCATCAACCACATTCATGCATTAGTTTCTCCCCATATTGTTGCCATCTATGGGTTTTATTATTTTTTAACCATATTCATGTGTCATTTTCTGTTTACACTATCCCCATCTATGGGATTTTGATAAAAGCTGGGTTTTTATCATTTTGTCAACCATGTCGTGTGTCTATTTCTGACATCATTACTGCCATCTATGCGAGATTTATAAAACTTGTGATTGACATGATGTAGACATAGAATAATAATATATTATAGTACCCGATACAGAAAAACACGGAATTCAAAATGGCATTTGTTTACAATACACTTTTTTAACATTACACCTCTTATGAAAAACTTAAAAAAAAAAAAATAGTGGTGTTAGGACACAGCTTATGTTGTTGCAAATGTTATTGTAAATTTTGATGGCAATCCATGGTAAAATATAGGCGTACTACAGCAAACACTTACAGACAAATACTCTTCTTTATAAATATAAATTCTGTGTAATTTTTTTCAGAAGAAAGAAATTCTTTGCTAGGCAGAAATGGTTCAGCAAGCAACTTATCAGTGAATGTGTGTGACATAGAGGAGTCGGAGAATGAGGAGGCGGATCTGCCTAATCCACGAGACAAGTGGACGAGTAGTGATGGAGTTCAGCATACATCCGTGTGACGTAAAGTCACTTTGCTTTACAAAACACTCCTGCATTTAGTGTGATAGAAATATATTGAGATGAGACTTATTAATACCATTAAGTATCCATACATCTACTTTTGTACTTCCTACATGATTTATTTATACAAAATTTACAATAAATTTGTCACAAATTAGGTATTTATACACCACACAATTTTGATCTGAAGTATTTTTATTAAGCCTGGGAAATATATATTTAATTAGGGGGAACGACTTTATTAGGTTTTTTTCATCGAAAAGTATTTCTTTTTGGTTTTCCATGCTTTCCTAAGTGTGTGCACAAATTTTCTCAATTTCTTTGTCACAAGTGGTTGGTTGGCAGACATTGCCTATGCCAATAAACCTGCCATTCGGAATATTTTTTTTATATCCAATAAAGTTTTTATTTAGTTATTTATACAATTATTTATCCCATAATATGTTTCATTATTGCTTCTCGTCTCTTTACATATTCACTGTTAAGAGTGACAGATTCATTTATATGAATTATTATTGACCTGGATCATATCACAAATGAAACATAGTTCTAATTCTAATTTCTTAACTAAATGTGGTGATATATGTATGCATGTTTAACTGTATACAATGTATTTATATACCTACTAGATTTGATAATTCTATAGTATATTATGTGTTAAATTGTTGAACTCCAGAAAAGTTTAACTAGTTGGAATTAAGAAGTTTATGTCTTTAGAATAATAATGAATCTGTGAGATTTTTAATTCAGTTTGATAGAAAAACAATTCAATGTAATTATGTCTTTGAGCATGAGGCATAAAATGAATTACATAGTCTGACATAGTGGGATGGGTTAATGAAATCATCTAAATTTATTACATCCCAGGGTAAAATATTGACATTTGTCTATGGATTACTATTAAAAATATTTTTAAGTATTTATGAACTAAAATACTGAAAGACAATTTCACATAATTACTGAAGAGATAGTCTATCATTGTTCCTATCTAACTTGCAAGAAGCCGATCATCTTTGCAGAAAGTTATGTCAAGTTGTCTTTCTATTGAAGATAAGATAATGTATTATCATTATACATATTGTTGTTTTCTTGAGACATTCTCTATTTATGTGTAAGAATAAATTCCTATTTTCCTAATTAATCAATAAGTATTAATGTGTATACCTAAGCTAACAGTAAATGTATTATGTGTGTTATATGGTCTCATGGATGTGTATGTGTGTTATATTATATGGTGTCATATACTATGTGTATGCGTGTTATATTATATGGTCTCATATACTATGTGTATGCGTGTTATATTATATGGTCTCATGGATGTGTATGTGTGTTATATTATATGGTGTCATATACTATGTGTATGCGTGTTATATTATATGGTGTCATATACTATGTGTATGCGTGTTATATTATATGGTGTCATATACTATGTGTATGCGTGTTATATTATATGGTGTCATATACTATGTGTATGCGTGTTATATTATATGGTGTCATATACTATGTGTATGCGTGTTATATTATATGGTGTCATATACTATGTGTATGCGTGTTATATGTATTGTTGTTTAGTTAATAAATGGTGAGTGAAAGGTTGTGTGTAAGATTGTCCATATATTACATACTAGCTGAGTAACCCGTGCTTCGCAACGGCAAATTTGAAATAAATCGACAGTACGACCCGACACGCGTTCTGTTAGCCAAAATAGTGAGTTTTAATGGCTCCATAAAGTATATAACCATCAACCCGGAATTTCTCAGTGTTTAAATTTCAGATTTGTCACTTTTTATAACGTTGCTATATACTCTAAGCACTTGGATTCCCCCGTTCCGAAGTTGTCTCCCGCCATGGCTGGACCTATCCAAAATATGAAAAAAGATCTAAGTATGTTCTACTAATGAAGTTCTTTCATGAGACGCCAGACACGGCGGTGTGCGGTGACTGGATCCACTCGATCACCTGACGTCTCCCGATTACTGGAGCTGGACAAAATATGACCTAAGATCTGGATTTCTTTTCCAATGCCCTTTAATTCGATACCAATCACGGCGGTGTGCAGTGACTGGATCCTCTCGATCACTTGACGACTCCCTATGGTTGGAGCCGAACAAAATATGACATAAGATCTGAATTAATTATTTTACTCCACACAGCCCTTGGATCATATTAAGGAACCTATGAACCTGATTCTATCAGAAATATTGTATCTCTTAAGAAAAGCTTTTTCTCCAAAAAATGGTGACGTTTAGGTACAACTTATTGGCATTGTTATGAATTTTCAAGCAATTCATCACTCCATGCATCCGAACACTTACAAAAATTTGAGTTTTGGTTTAAGTATATTATAATATGTTATATAATTTATATAATAATAATCAAAGTTACTACTAACTCCAGCGGCTGATTTCGGAACTAAAATGAGCATTTCAATGATTTTGTGTTATAAAATTCTGAATAGGAACTAATTCATTATTATTTACGGGTCTATGGTCACCGTCTCAGACAAAATTCGAAGAGCCAAAATACTAAGTATGTAAGTAAAAAATACTAAAAAAATACCAGATTACGTTCCGTTGACGGGGAGGGGGAGGAGATGGTCCCTAGATCAAAGTCAAAATGCTATAGAAAAAAATTGAGGGGGAGGGGCTCTTCTGCGACACATCAAATTGTTTCAAGATTTAAAAAAAAAATAGAACCTGATGACGGTCACGTACATTTTTAGGTAGATTTTTTACATCATTTCTTGTTTTAAATATAAAACATACTAAATAATCGTGAAAATACTACAAAGTACGAATTCTTCCGAAAATACTAAAAAAAAATACCAAATGCATTCCATCAAGCCACAAAACTACTAACGTTGTTGTAACATACTCAAAGGTATGAAGGCGACGCAATAGAATTGCCATACGTTGAAATCAAATGGACAAAATCATAGAAAATGGACAATTCGGAATTAATATACATTAGCGTTTTTTATCACTGTTATTTTTTTATTGTAGTACTAAATTATTATTTAATAAATAAATCCTTATTTGAATATAATAAATCACTGGATTACACGTAGGTATAAGTGATATTGAATATATTGCGTTTTGATATTTTACTTAATAACTGACCAAAATTATCTTACTGGTAACTATTGGATGACACTGACAGTTGAATTGTCAAAACTTTGTTTTGTTATGCTTATAAGTTTGAAAACTGTTAAATGTATTAAAAAATCATTATTTTAGTGATGTTGGAAATTAATACTGTTCATTTTCATTTTTTTCTTTACGAAAACCGTGTTAGGTACTTGTGAGTTGTGACATGTTTTATACTTGTGTACTTGTGAAATCAGATCAGTGCACATCATGTGCATACATTCACTCAAGTTCTATTTTTAAAAATATTTATTATTATGGCATGTGTATGCAGTTTCCTGTAGGCAATTAACCTTGATTGACAATCAAATTAATGGGTAGGTACCTGCAATATTTATTGTGATAAGGTATTATTGTTTATGGAAGATGAAAAACTTTTATTGAAATCATAGAGTAAGTATGTCCTATTAGATTAGAAATGACAAAATATTATGATTTTTATGAAAACATGAATAAATTAATGTAGGCATCATTTATTCACAAACTATTTACTTACTGTTATTTCTCTGCATTCGTCTTTGAGATACCTAATATGTGCCCAGTATTGTTGAATATTGTAGTTTAATTAGGTGTTCTACATTTTATTAATTCTTCGATAGTACACCATATCAGGGCATAATTTTATCTCTATAGCAAAAGCTGACTTCTGCGGTGTTGTACATTCATAACCGTTTGTCAAAACGTTAATTTCAGATTTTTGCCTAATTTATTTATAACGAAGAATTAATTTTAATACTGAAACATAATAAATCATTATGCTCTATTGTTGACCACTTTTTTTTAGAAATAGGAGCAGTAAATACTTTAAATAAGTATGTTTAGTATTGAGATTGACATGACGGGCAGACATACTTGATATACTCTGTGAAGAAGGATTTTCCCATGTTTTGTGTAATGAAATATCTCATTCAAGACTACAAATTATTAAATTATTTATATCCTATGTTGATCCTGGGAATGTTTACTAAATCCACTCAATTAATGAATGCACAAAACCATTTCATATAAAAGATTACCCCGGAATGAATTAACTGGAATTTTGACACGAAGTACTCTCTGTTTCAAATATGTTGTACGCTGGATTAGTAGTAATTCTATGGAAAAAAATTGTATCCGTGGAAACCCATGAGACAAATGATATTAAATGAGAAGTGGTGATATAAACGAACGAACTAAAATATTTATGTGGGATATATAATATTTGAGGATGACGATGACGCGGGAGAGGTTGTGGCTTTCTGGGAGCGGAGGGGAATCTGATCGAGTGCTGACCGACACGATAAGAAGAAGATATAATATTTCAATCCATGGATTTACATTGTAATATTGTCTCACTCGTGGGCGAGTGGATGGCCTAAAAAGGGAATAAAATCATCTCAGTCATAAATCAGTTTCAGACAAATTTCGTATTGTATAAATTACTAATTAATTTGATATTGAAATGTTTAATGCAATGATTTGGATTGTTATCTCCTATATTGTTGATGAATTTGTATTCGACAATCGGCGTTGACAATATATTCTAAAATTTCACCGCAAATCTGTGAAGGTTGCGGGTTGCGGGAAAATATTCTGGTTGGCAGCAGAAATTAATGTATCCGAATACATTTTTTACTTGCTTTAAACATTTGTAGTAAAAAGGGTCATTTAGTATTATTGAATACCAAATATTTTTGTACACAAATTGTGGAAAAAAATTATAAAAAAAAATGTTTTTATCAGGACCAATAATTTAAAAATATTTACCAGACATGACGTATACTTGGTAGATACAGTTGTGAATATGACAGTAGATTATTATACTAAAGATGATTATTTTTATTGTTATTGAATGATAATAAATTTGTTTAATAGGTAAATAATAATGGGATACTAATGCCTGATCCCACCAACTACCACCTAGGAAGCAGACCCCTAAGGAATTTCCATACAAAACCACAGATAATTTGGGTGATTATTATAACTGTCATAACCTTGAAGATATAAATCCATACAAAATACAACATGCAGCTCTACTTAGTTAGGTGCCCAAATATCTCCGCCCAGAATCTCCCTCACTTAAGTAGCTGCATGCTGTATTTTGTATGGATTTATATCTTAAAGGTTATGACAGTTATAATAATCACTCAAATTATCTGTGGTTTTGTATGGAAATTCCTTAGGGGTCTGCTTACTAGGTGGTAGTTGGTGGGATCGGGCATTATTGAATTATTTGATATTCCCAATGATGGTGCTAAGAATTATTATACATAGTGGCATATCAGGAACCTTTAGTAGGTAATGCATATTGCGTGTGTATAGAGTACTGCATATTTATTTATAAATCTCTGTATCCCGCTGTTGTATGAATGTGTTTGTGTCACTTAACTTTAGTTTTATGACTAAATACTTGTATGTTTACTCATTTGACAAGTGCAGCTGTCCTCGGAGTATCTAACATTACCCATGGTGGGATTTGTGAGATAAGCTATGCTCCTCCGTGGGTTCGTATATTTTATTTAGGTATTAACTTATACAACTCATGCATTTCCTATTTTTTTAACAGTAATCAAAAATATAATTAATATTGTACAGTAGGTATTAATTCTATACCTTTATACCTACTTTTTTTATTACCATTTATAGCTGTAATTATTTTAGTTTATGTATTATTTGTAGGTGCTGACTGCTTAGTTATTGTGTGGAGTTTTATTATTTTAAAATATTTTTTTATACTGTTCAACAAGTCCCCTTACATAGATGTGTATATATGTCTTACACGTAAGTAAAAGAATTTGAAATATTATGTGTGTTTTATTCTTCTTTCCATAAATCTACAGAAATACTACCACTTATTGTCAGGGCCGTCCATATCTAATAGTCAAGTTAGGAAAGCCTGAGGGGGCCACTCTGAAGGGGCGACGAATCGAGAAGGAGTAAATTTGAATGAATTGATGTTGTGTATAAAAATTTCACCTGCGGCGCTAGTTACACTGTCATTTATCTTGTACAATGTACTTAAGTATTAACTGTAGGTACTTATAATTGCTGCAAACATGTTTATCGGCACCCTCATTTTTTCTAAAAAAATTCACCTGCGGCGCTATTTACTTGTTTCGATGCCATACCAATATAAAAAGCTTAGTTACTCTCTGTACTATGTATTTATTAACTGTTAAGGAGGTTATCTAGGTATCTATTAATTTACAAATATGTTTGGGGCGGCATTTTCGTATTTACCATGACCCTGCTTGCTGTGGATGCCTGATGATAATTGCCTGAGAAGAATCTTCTATTTTTATCCTTGCTTGGTTTTTGTCAAGATGACGCTCATAATTATCAAGATATCCCATCTTTATCATGATAAAAACACTTGTGCCTGCGAGACAAATTGCATCACGTGACATCATGATGGTGATTGACAATAATACCTATACTGAAAAAAGAATTGCGATGAATATTCATTTGATTTTTGCTGCATTTCCATTTTTAGATGACAAATTTTTTAAGCATTGTTTTTTTTTTAATGAATCAAATACACCTTTGTACATTTTGCAGTAAGCTTGAAAAGCTTGTGTCGTAAAGTTGAGTAGGTCGGCATCGGGTATCGAACCCGCGCCTACTGGATTAACAGTGAAGTGCGTTACCAACCAGGTTACCGACTACCTAATTGTGTTATTTAATAATTTTTGAAACAAGAGGGAGGTCCTGAGGGAGGAAATATCCAGAAACAACCAAGGTGTGGACGAGATCCTCAAATACTATGTGGCGACGCTTGCAGAGTTGAGAGAGGCTGAGTTACTTCAACCTATAGGGCGAAGGCAGTCAGTAATATAAGTAGTAAGTAGGTACCTATGCACGGTTGGTATTTGGACACAAGCAAGAACTGCGAGCACATTTAGAGTTTTTTTTTTTTATAAAAATGGGTTTTACTATTTCATCTATTTCAATCATAAAAAGTTTGAGCTTCCATATGCAACCCCTGTTATTCAAGCTATCTATGTCGTGTATGGAATATGGGCGATACTAGATAATATTTGCGATTATCTCAGTTTCAACTTTTTGGTTTATCTGCCTTGCTTTTGACCGCAGAGCAGAGGTGATATAAAAATAAAATTATATTTTAACAGCAAGTACAATTTTATTACAAAAAAATACATTCATTACCTACACATTATAATTTCACTTATTATGGATGCAGTGCAGTTAATAGACTTAGCATTAGGGGAAAGTGGGGCAGATTGGCATCTGCTCCACTTTCCTCTAACATGTACCTATCTCCTTACTAATTAATTTATTTACAAACTTAATCTAATTCCTGTTACTTCATAATAATTACCTATATAGATAACCCGCCAGATAAGAATTCCATGACCATGCAAATCGAAGTCATTATTTCGAAACTTTTTATAAAAAGTGTTGTGTGTGCATTTCGATGATCATTATTTTTAGCAAATGACAACCAAATGGATTTACCCTTTTGACAAAGTTCTTCCCTCCTTTCTTATCTCGCATGATATCTAGTGGTTTAATGATCAAAGATCAATAATATTCTTAAAGGGAAACATTACATAGTACACTTAACTAACCATGGTTCCTACTCGACTACATATAAATACTAAGTAATCCTTGAATATTTACAATAATACCTACAATTAATTTTTAAATAACCATGAATATTTTCACTGTCAATCACGGATTTAAGCAAATTGACTTATGGACCCAAAAAAATACAACTTCCTTACACATACATGATATATTTCGCTTTTTATATATTAGTTTAAGTTGATGTTTGTTGTATTTATTGTACTGTAGTTATTGTTTGTGTACAGATGTAATTGATCTGCTTCGTTAATAATTTTTGCCTTATCTTTGTATTGTTGTATATGACTGTATCTGTACCTTAAAATAAATAAAATAAAATGACGTTTTGTGTCTTGAGGCCGTTTAAACGGAGGCTGGTCTCTATGTGTGCTTCACCCACTTTTTATACGTCAGGAGATGTGTAATGTCTCAACAAAAATTGACGCTGTCATCTCAAAATTAAAAACTATGATTTTTTTGCTGTCTTACACAAATTTTCGTTTTTTTTTATTCCAAAGATTCTTTTGAAAAATCATTAAAATTGTGGGTTTTTTGTGTGAATTTAATATATACAATTAAGTACCTATTTAAAATTGAACTAGATGGAAATAATGATATTTGTCCACCCACTATTTCGGAATATTTAATAATAATACATATTTATTTATTCTTTGACTGCATAACACATAATTTCACAATACACATTTATGATAATAAGTAATGCCCACAAGGGTGAGCGTATCGCTACACAGCAATCTCTTCCAGCTAACCCGTGGGATCTCAGTGGTCAAGTGTTGCTTGAATGGGGTAACTATGTGGTTAAATACTTGGAATGAACAGCCCTCATCAATTAAGCGTATTAGGTTAAGGAACCTATATTATTAGGTCAAGATCTTTTAAAAGAAGAAGGAATTGAGAATTTACTTTTCCCCTTTTACAGACAGTACTGAGTAAAATATCTTTAATTTAATTAATTAATACCTTAAGTAAGTACGTAGTATATATTTACAAGTCTTTACAAATAATATCACATTATAATAAAGTTACATCAAGTTTTTACAAAGATCAGACTATTTACAGAATAATAACATTCTTCATAACAACTGTAAGTACAATATGATTTACATTGTACATTAAAACTACTCTGGTTACATGCACATAGAACATGGAACATATTCATAATACTCATGTCAATACACACACGTATTTAACATGACTTTATAGAATATGCACATCGAACATGGAATATACTCATATCAATACACACACGTATTCAACATGATTTTATAGAATATGCACATAGAACTTACTCACATCAATACAGACACGTATTCAACATGACTTTATAGAATATGCACATAGAACATACTCATATCAATACACACACGTATTCAACATGACTTTATAGAATATGCACATAGAACATACTCATATCAATACACACACGTATTCAACATGACTTTATAGAATATGCACATAGAACATACTCATATTACATATCATACATACACATACGTATTCAACATGACTTTATAGAATATGCACATAGAACATACTCATATCAATACACACACGTATTCAACATGACTTTATAGAATATGCACATAGAACATACTCATATCAATACATACACCTACATATTCAACATGAAATTTATAAATTCATGATATTTATAAAAACAATGGAAACATTTAATTATAAACAAATTTCTTTTGTAGAAATAGTATTCCTATGTACTATATTTTATGGTAAACTGATCTTTGTAAAAATTGTAATAATTTGGTACCTAGGTAGATACTAGATATAGTAGTAAGAATTATGATATTTTGATATGATAATAAATAATTTTGAGCACCATTATGACAGGACAGAGAAATGTCCATACGAGTAATTAAATGAAATATGAAACATAAACTAAACATAATATTACAACTCCGACTCAACAGGAGTTTATAAACTAAATGGAAATATTTGCGGTAACACGAGTAATCATGGGCGTTGCCAAGGGGGGGCAGTCGGCTAGAGACTGGAATAGGTATTTATTCTTTCATACTAAATGATAAAACCTCACAAAAAATCACGTTACTACCACTCATTTTTTCATCATATCATAAATTTTCTACAATTAGCAAGAAAATCCATCATTTTCATAAAAAAATTATCTGCTGCGCTATTTTTTATTACATACTTTTTTTACAAAAAAAAAAACATTTTCATTGATGTGCTTATATTTTCAAAAAAAAAAAAAACCTCATCACGACGTTATTTACTATGTCTCACAAAAAACTTTCTCCTGCGGCACTATTTACGCGTTTTTTAATGCTACATCATTTTTTTTTAAATTTTTGCTGCCCCCCCTGGCTCTTGAGGTTGGCGACGACCATGCGCTGATATTAATCAGTCCTTATTCCTACATACATAGTTCTGTTGTGTTAAATGAATAGACATTAATGGGTCCATCAAGTGTAAAGTAAGATGTTTCATTTACTTATTGAATAAAATTATGTTGAAATAAGTAGTTTACAATAATGAAATAGTAAGTAGTTTACAATAATGAAATAAGTCGTTTACAGTAATGAAATAAGTCGTTTACAATAACGAAATAAGTCGTTTACAATAATGAAATAAGTAGTTTACTATGATGAAAAAATGGCTGTATGTATTGTGTGATTTTACGTTTCAAAAGAAGAACTGATTTGACTTGTGTTTCTGTTGAATTGAAAGTGCAGTGTAATTATACGATCATTCTTTCATCATTCATGTTAGAAAAATAATTAAGGTAGGTACCATAGTACATGAGAGACCATTAGTACTGTGTGCGCAACATTTCCTGAATGCTGTTTTATAAGTATTACATAGTATAATATTGTATACCTAGGTACATGTAATCCACTTTACGAACTTATCTTAATTAATTCAGTGATACAGAGTAGTACTATCTATCTATCTATACCCTCCTTGCAGGGTAGGCAGAGAGGACAGAGCGCCAGACAACCCTGTCCTTACACACACTCCTAGCCTCCGTCACATTCATGCAATTTGTCATACACGCTCTCCGACTCCTTTTACTCAAAATGCGTCCATCCTTGAGGATCTGGTCGATATGATCGGACCAAGTCAGTCTCGGGGGGCCGCGCTTCCTCGCCCCTCCTCGCTCACTCAAATATATCTTTTTTGTCATCCTTTCATCTTTCATTCTCTCAACACGCCCAAACCATCTTAGTTTATTCACTTTCATTGCAGTCGCTCATTTCCTTAATGACCTCATTCCTTATCTTATATCTCAGCGTTTTTCCACACATTCTTCTTAACGACATCATTTTCACTGCATTCTACCCGGATTCGTCCTTCTTCAGCCACGTCCAAGTCTCGCTGGCATACATTAGGGTCAGGGTAGTACCTACCTGATTTATCATACAGATGCGGAGCAGGTAGGTGTGTTAATTAATTAATCATAATTATAAAGTTGTTAAATAATATGCATGGGCAGATGTACTAATTAGGGAAATATAAAAATAGGATTTAAGTTAAAAAAATACACAAGTATTTACCATCACGTCACTGATTTGTATAAATCAGGGAAGCTGACGGTTCTTGAGAATAGAAACTAGGGTTTGACTTAAGAGAAATTGTGTAAGGAATGTACAGCAAGTAGTATACATATATTATATTCTGGAGCCTAGAAAGATAAATCTCATTGCTGACATCTCTTCATTGCTTCCGTCGGAGGAAACCCTGAAGGGTTTCATAGATATCGTGCGGATCTTTCAACAGCCTCTAAAATACGAGAGGCAAACTCCCATTGTCACACGTGTGAATGTTTCGGTGAACTGCTCGTCCACTTGCTGCATTTCTTAGGATTATTACTTTTATGATCATTATCAGAATCTTCTATTTCACAAACATTCACTGATATGTCACTTGTTGATCCGGGGTTTAGTAATGAATTGTTTTCTTCTGCAACCAAAATAATAATTAACATTAGAATAAATTGAACACCCCTAGGTACCTATTTTGGAAATAAGCTATCAATACTCACCAAGCATACTAATTACGGATCCCATCTCTCCATCCTTATAACTCTGTCTCCTTCTGGTGGATGGGAATCCATATGGCTCCACTCCATCATCAGGTTCATGTTCCACCTCACACTCCCCATCTGTTGAGCTGTAAGTGAAGCACGGCAGGTAGGTGTCTGGATGTATGAGGTAGTTAGCTCCTCTATCAATGTCATACCCATCATCTGTAAGATCTTTCTCATCGGGCAACACATCCAATGGTTGATCTTCAAAGTGAACACTTTTCTCAACTTTACATTTCTTAGTGAGTGTATTAATTGTAATGTTGTTATCACTGTTGTAGCAACTCGAGGAATCTGGCACTTCACTTCCTGGTATCTCTACAATGTTTGGTAAGGGCATACCACCAACTGGGGTACACCAATCTGAACAATCCCAATGATAACCTGGAATGTAAAAATATTCACAACTATTATAACTAGGCCTGAAATACTGGAAGCTGTGGTTTTTTAATGGCACCATTGAAAATAAAATAGGTTGTTACCTTTGGGAGGACTAACGATGTTATCCCCTTTGTTATTTTTTCCCGTTAAATCTGAAAATAATTTCAAAGCAAGGTTATTTGGAAAAGCAATCTTGTTAAATTTTATGATGTAACATGTGTAGCTCAAGACTGGATTTGCGTTATGTAGAAGAATCAACAGATATAGGTACCTACCATTATTAATTCTATTATCTTGAAACGACTGTATGTGCATTTGATCAGACCAACTGGGCTTGTTTAAGCTCTCCACATTCCCACATGATGCACTGTTAATTGAACCACTTCGGTCTTTTTTCAGGTTCCTTCTGTAGTCAGGAGGTGTGTTTTCCAAGTCATCACCTGTAATTACATTAGATGCATATGAGTATAGTAGTTTTTCAGATCGATCTGAAAAAAATCATCGAGTTAAATTTTATGCATTCCCGTGCATTATGAAACAGAATTCTGAACGTCATTCAGATTATGAAGTTCTATATACGTGTAGCCGGCCTAAAAGTTGTACCCACGTAATACAACCAATATCTATACTTTTTTTTTATCGTTTGTATCGTCTTTGTAACGTCTCGTACTGATTCGAGTCATAATGCTTTTTTTTATATTAAGGGCTTGGCACCAGCGTGAACAATTGCATGATAAAATGGAAAAAAATAGCGTTCTTTCCATTTTTTGGGGTTTATGTTGCGTCTATCAAAAAACTTTTACGGTTATTCCCTAGATTTTAATGCATGTTATCAGTACAGAAAAAAAATTTACTCCGCTTTTAGAAATTTTTGAAATGTCAGTATAGTCCAAGAGCCCGCTGCTTAATTTATGACGTATCTGTTTTTTGATCGAAATGTGGTATAAACGATAGCTTACCAATAGGGTATTACATCGCACTAGGGTTGCCTATCAAAATCTTGCCGCAACTCCCTCTGCCCCCCCCGAAAAGGTCCCTCTTCGCGGTTTTTCGCATTTTATAGGAATATGGTAAGAGATAGGAGAAAGTAGTCAATGACAAAAATAATCCTTGCTAAATTCTCTACAAAAAATGTTTAGTCAATTTTTTCGTAGAACTAGCAGTTTACCCGCAATGGCCGGCCCAAAACCGAAATTCATTTAAAATACTAAAAAAATTTATTTAAACTAAATTGGTTGAAAATTGATAAGAGCTACAGGAAAATAGTCAGAGAACAAATTAATTACCATAGTTTTAGCTACAAAACGAGCTATAACTTATGTTCATACATCTAATAATTTCGGAGTTATTACAATAAAACTGAGTGACAAAAATTCTTAAAATTTAGTTTTTCATAAAATAACCAGAGATATAGCGCCGCAGGCCAAATTTTTTTTCCATAAAATGTACTAATAATGGGTGGAAGAATGTGAAAGAAAAAAAATCAAACTTTATTTTTTATTTTTTCATAAAATATCCTGTTTTTTGACCGGCCATTACGGGTAAAGGAGAATGCTCAAAAAAAACCCAGGCCCGGCGCAAACGAAATGTAACTTAAATGATAGGTAAAAATGAGTAATTAAATACTGCATATGTGGCATCATCGAAATCAATGGCTTAATGGGTGAAATACCCATT
This sequence comes from Ceraclea dissimilis, assembly GCA_963576895.1. Classification (NCBI taxonomy): domain Eukaryota; kingdom Metazoa; phylum Arthropoda; class Insecta; order Trichoptera; family Leptoceridae; genus Ceraclea; species Ceraclea dissimilis. The sequence continues at coordinate 10,275,244 of OY756360.1, forward strand.
CGAAGTTTTACAGGGGTCACACGAATATATAGGAAAAGGAGCATTAATTGTTACAATTACGATTCAAAAGTATAAAATATGATAAATATAAGGTAGCCCGTCTTCTTCTTCTTCATCATCATCAGCCTTGGTCCCTCACTGCTATATGGAACTAAGAAATAATATTGTTTAAAAACTCTTTCAACCTAAGATTCCTGAAATTATGCAATCTCTGTGTCTCGTGAATTTCAAATAAATAGGTATTTCACGCATTTAGCCATCGATTTCGATGATGCCACCCATGCAGTATTTATTAACTCATTTTTACCTATCATTTGAGTCACGTTGCGTTTGCGCCGGACATGTTTATTTTTTACATAATTCATGAGCATTTTCCTTTAGGCCTACATCCGGCAGTGGAGGGATCAAGGCTGATGAAGAAGAAGGAAAATCAGACGGGCTACCTTACAGTCATCATATTATATGCTTTTTAATCGCACTTGTAACTGTTTAATGCTCCTTTTCTTATATATTCGTGTGACCTCCGTAAAACTTTGAATAGGTATTTCACCCCTTAAGCCATTGATTTCGATGATGCCCCCTATGCAGTATTAAATTACTAATTATTACCTATCATTTGAGGTACATTTCGTTTGCGCCGGGCCTGGGTTTTTTTTCCATACAAAATGAGCATTCTCCTTACTAGTCCTATGAAAAAATTGACTGATCGTTTTTTGTAGAGAATTTAGCAAGGATTATTTTTGTCATTGACTACTTTCTCCTATCTCTTACCATATTCCTATAAAATGCGAAAAATCGCGAAGAGGGACCTTTTCAGGGGGGGCAGGGGGGGTTGCAGCAAGATTTTGATAGGCAACCCTAGTGCGATGTAATACCCTATTGGTCATTTTTTTTCCATAAAATGTTAGTAATAATGGGTGGAAGAATGTGAAAGAAAAAAAATCAAACTTTATTTTTTATTTTTTCAAAAAATATCCTGTTTTTTGACCGGCCATTACGGGTAAATTACTAGTCCTATGAAAAAATTGACTTAACATTTTTTGTAGAGAATTTAGCAAGGATTATGTTCTACTTTCTCCTATCTCTTACCATATTCCTATAAAATGCGAAAAACCGCGAAGAGGGACCTTTTCGGAGGGGGCAGGGGGGGTTGCGGGAAGATTTTGATAGGCAACCCTAGTGCGATGTAATACCGTATTGGTAAGCTATCGTTTATACCACATTTCGATCAAAAAACAGATACGTCATAAATTAAGCAGCGGGCTCTCGGACTAGTATGCATACTCTTGAACAAATAGGTACATAATTAAAAATGAATTAAACCTGCGGAACCGTAGTTTCTTAGTATATCCATGTTGTTGAGTATAAGCTGTGGATCGTGAGTCGATGAGGTGATTGGTGTGTAGGAAACTGGTCTCTCACTGACTGATGTCCCCATGACACTACACTGGACCTCTAGATTGGACAACTTGGAACCGTGCTGCTGGAAAAAGAAGAAATAAATTGGAAATTTGGAGCACAACAATTCGATGTAACTCTATTCTACATGGTTCTTATAGAGCTGGCGTTACAATACATAGGCGACCACCTGGGACGGAAAGATCTGGGGCACCATTTTAGACGAAAGAAAAAAATAGTCTTGTATTAAAGAGGTTCTGACATCTCCTTTTTTAAGAGTTCACATGCTACATTAGATAAGTGCATAATGCCTACTTATATGCTTTTTGTTTGTTTTTGGTTTGAATTGATAAAAGAAGATGTGATACGATACCTACACCAACCTAAAATAATACCGTAATAGTAATTCATATATCCTTACCTTTATAATTTGCAATTCATGCTGTTTGATATTTGAATTGAGAATACGTGGCTTAGAATCTGGTGGTAATCTGCATTGTTTCCTCTGACATCCCACAACGACAGCACATATTAATATTACTATGATAGTCCCTCCAATAGCAGCCAAGAGCCAAATAATCCTATCTCTGCTGATCAAATCATACACTCCTGATGTGATGGCATTAGAGTGTAGTGGGTTGCCACAATGATGTCCTATAATTAGGTACATGAATAATTATTCAGCAATTGAATTGTCATTGCGTACATGATGATGACTGATGTAATAGAGCGAAGCAAATTGGCATTCTGTCGTCCTAAGCAAGAACCACGTATAAACCAAAATGTTGAAACTAAGATAATCGCGAAAAACGTCTTGCGGCGTCCATATAACTCCATACATTTGCATGATATAGATAGCTTGAAAAATAGGGGTTGCGTATGGAAACTCAGACTTTTTATGATTGAAATGGATAGACCTAAGGTTGAAATACTCATTTAGATGGAAAACTCAAAATACCTAAAGGTGGCGTATACGTGATTCTCGCTTAGAACGGCAGCATTGTTGCATCATAAGTCGAATCCATAAATAATTAGTTATTTACCTGTTCTATCAGGAGGGCAGACACATCTGAAGCTTCCAGGTTCATTGATACAAGTCGCTCCATTCAAACAAGGATCTCCCTTACACTCGTCAATGTCAAACTGAAATGAAACACAATAAATAATCTGAAACAGATACTGAAATCCTAACTGATAACCTACCTACTGTTTTTTTTTATGAGAAAATGCAAAAATGATAAACGCTCCTAATTTTTTATGCGCTGGTCTACCATTTAGTTCTGGTAATTATACATATTGGTCTATTTGCTATGAATGTCGCATTTATCAATCCAGTGGATCTCTTTAAAAGTTTTATGAAGGGATAGTTCGATACATTTGTGGGGGACTTTAATATTTAAATGCTTTGTGTATTTACCTCACAGAGTGGTCCATAGTATCCATGGCACCTACAAGTAGGTCCTGTATCTCCCTCCTCACACACTCCTCCATGAAGACAAGTCCCGCCACTTCCACACCACCTGCCCACTTCACAACGCCGACCAAATAGGTTTCTAGAGCATGCACACTCGTATTCACCTGAAGAAAACAATGCAATATCGTAAATTTTTGTGTGTGGAATGAATAAATCAAAACAAAAAAGACTTTGTTCAGATTGAAACCTTCAGATGCAGTGGTGCATATGCCCCCATACAGACATGGTTGTGAAGCACATGGATCCCTATCCGTCTCACAATGAGGACCAAAGAACCTTTCATGACAACTGCATTCATATTTATACGTTTCTTCCACCGAAGACTTTCCAATGTTTGCACACGTTCCACCTGAAATATTAAATTCAATTTTAAATTTATAAGGGCAATAAGTTAAAAATGTAATATTTTTATTTGAGCACCCAACTCTACAGTGTCGGAAGATCTCTCAAAAAGTGATCTGATGATTTACGGTCGTTATAGGAAGCTGTATGGGTAGGGAGAAGAGTAGATATGGGTGGAAGGGGATAGAAGAGGCCAATATCCATCCAGGGGTGGGAAGAGGACCGAATAAGAAGAGAAGTAAGAAGGTTACAATATGAAATTAACGAAAGTATGAAGGATTTTCTAGAAATAGCACAGCTACAGGTGTAAAAAGACTTATAATGGATATGATTTATGCACTGTTGTTCAATTTCCACTTACCGTTGAGACAAGGCAAAGCCCCACAGGGTCCAGGTGTATCTAACACAGCAGGGCAACTAAATTCCACATTAGCAATCCGTTTCAGTATCAATGAACTGCCAATTCCTCCATTATGCAAAGGAATGATTTCATTTGATACTTTTATGTCACCTAAGCATCCAACAAAACCTCTTTGCACATCTTCCAATCCTGGAAAAGCAAATATGGAAATTATTTTCAGAAAAATGTATCTTCTATTTGAGCAAAAAGTAGACACAAGGCGAATCTACATTTCCTAGAACACATTGTAGTTGCTAAGCTTCAAGTTATTTTCAACACCCCTTACCTAAAACAGCTGGATGTTCCTTGACTTCTGCTCCGAAGAACAAATCATCTGTGTGTAGATTGAGTATTCCATTAATGCCAGGGGCAGATCCATGAGCCACGTGTTTCCCATCTACAGTCAATCTTGCACTACTGCCCTCCCTCTCCAATCTTACTTCATGCCATTTTCCGTCTGATACTTTGGCTGAACTGACTCTGATGACTCCTTCTCCAGATCCAAGTTCCAGACGATATTGTACCACACCATTTATTATCTGTCAAAACAAATAATTTATTAAGTAAATTCTTATCCATTGCAGGGAATGACTACGTTATTAAATTTAGTACTTAAGTATTTTTACCTCCAAAATGTTGTAGTCAATCTTTCCAGCAGCGTACAAAAGGTTTCCAGAGAGATTCAGTGTCTTTAGTTTTAGCGCCAGTGTAAAGAAATCTTCAAAGAACCTCTTACCATTTAATAATTCTTTCCCGATTTTGTATTGTGCGTAACTCTTCCCGCCAAAGTACACCGCATTTGTTGGCTTAAGACAATTTCCGTTGTAACACTTGGGAGCCTCGACGTGACATATACCTTCTTCATCATCGCATCGGCATTTGTAGCCTTCAATAGATTTGTCTGGGTAACATTTTTCATTATCGGGACATGGTTTTTTAGCACATTCGTTGACTATTGTTTCACATCTTTCACCTCCATAACCATCTTGACATTTGCATTCTGTCTTATGTATATGATGAGGACTTATTAGGCTCATAACGTTTGTATGAATGGAGATAATTTTATTTTTATCCAAGATAACCCTTTCTTGGCATTCTCCATAAGCACAATATTGTGGTTTACATTTTACTCTAATCATTTCTTCAACTACTAGTTTTGAAGATTCTTCCAACTCATCGAGATTTGTGTTCAGTGCTCTTCTTATCATTTCAGATTTGTAATATTCAACAGTACCCTGCGAATTCATCTTTTTAACAGAGAATAGTACGTCTAAATCATGAGATATTCCTCGAATCATTCTGACTGTTGAATTCTCAAAAGAAGATCTGGTTTTGGGAATATACCTCTTATCTTTGTGATGGACAAAATTCATATCATCAGAGGATGGTTGTATGCTGATTATGACTATATCTTTGATGTGACAATTCATTGCATTTCTTATCGCTCTAATAAATCCATTGCGGTGATTTAAAAGAAACAATTTAGGACTTACATCTCTAAATCGAATTACAATCGAGTTTTGTAACATAGCTTCCGCAATGAATTCAATATTTATCTTTATTGTTGAATAAGTTGAAAATTTGCCATCGGAGACACTTATGTTTAAAAAATATTCCCCAACATCGATCTGAGGTAAAATGAATAGCCGTCCATCATGTTCATTGATACGAAAAAAATCGGATGTGCTGTTACCTAGTTCATTAGAAGAAGTCAGTTTGAAGGAAAGTTTGTCATATGTATCTTGATCAAATGCTACAATTTTTCCGATCTCTTCTCCCCCGTATTCATCATCTAGAGAGTTTATATGGATTTCTAATGGAGCTACAACGGGAGGATGTTGAGATTCTTCTATGACTCGAATATCTACCCATGTGTCTGAATAGAGAGGTGGTGATCCGTTGTCAAACACTCTTATATGTAATACATATCTATTCTTCTTCTTGTAATTGAATTTAGTAGCAGTTTTCAAGAGACCATCTTGTTCTAAGTGGAAGGCCATATCGTCATTTCCAGATCGAATATCAAATATATACGGAGCGGCATTGGGATATATATCCATATCTTTGATTTCAAACTCTATTAATGGAAAACCGATAGGCTTATCTTCTTGTAAAATTGCTGTATAATTGGTTTGTAAGAAGAATGGAGGATTATCATTTGCATCAGTTACTTCTATGTTAACTACACTAGTACTGGACATAGGTGGGATTCCTTTATCTTTTGCATTAATTTCTAATATATAACTGGACTGTGTTTCTCTATCTAAGCTTGAAAGTACAGAAATTTGTCCAGAGAGTAAGTTGATTGTAAATTTTCCCTGTGAGTTTCCTTTTTCTATTGTATAAAGAATTTGTCCATTAGCACCACTATCCGGATCATTTGCTACAACTTGCATTATATTTGTACCTTTCGATACATCCTCTCTAACTTGAATAGCATAAACTTTTTGTCTGAATGTTGGTGCATTATCGTTGCTATCAATTATGGAAATATTCACCGTTGCTATGTTACTAAGTGGTGGAATACCTTTATCCATTGCCTGAACACTAAGTAAGTATTCCTTAGTTTTCTCATAATCCAAAATATCTGCCGTTGTTATTATTCCTGTTCTTGCATCTATTCCAAACTTTTGATGTTCATTTCCATTAATAATAGAATAAAAAATATCAGCGTTGACACCAGAGTCTTTCGATGTTGCTAAAACTCTGATAACTTCCGTTCCAATCGGATCAATCTCTGGTATAGCTGCGAAATAATTCTTCGCTCCAAATTCTGGAGGATTGTCGTTTACATCCAAAACAGTTAAATGCATCATAGTTTGACTCCAGAGCGAAGGATTACCTTGGTCAGATGCTCTTATTTCCAAGTGAAATGTACTTTTTGTTTCCCTGTCCAGAGGTAAAATAACAGTAATCATTCCTGTATCAGGTGTGATAGAAAATTGTCCATTTAAGTCGTCTAGTAATGAATATCTGACAATCCTATTCATCCCTTGGTCTTTATCTACAGCATGAACTTTTGTAATAAGCGTACCAACTTCTACATCTTCAGGTACTGTCACACTGTATTGACTGATTGAAAATTGTGGAGCGTTATCATTCACATCTATCAGTTGTATATTTATTTCACATGTACATTCCCAAGATGACTTATCTCTATCCTGGACATGTGCAATTAAACTATACTTCCATGTTTTCTCTCTATCCAACATAACGGCGGTTTTCAATTCTCCCGAATGCTTCTCGATTGTAAAATGTTCAGATTTGAATCCAGATAGAAAAAATCTTAATTTAGCATTTTGTTCTTCATCAGCATCGCTCGCCAACACAGTTAAAATGTTTGTTCCAATTGTGGCATTTTCTAAAATCGTCTCATAATATCTCTGTCTCAGGCAATACGGAGGATTATCTGAAAATATATTCATGGATATAAATTAAAGTACCGAATGATAAACACATGTATGTAGGTATGTTCTATAATGCTCTCACCATTTACATCCAAAACATTAATAGATAATGTTGTCAAGGTCGCATGTCTGCCATCAGTGGCAATAATTTTCAGTTCGTAATGAGATACAAATTCCCTGTCCAACGTTTTAGTAACAAACACTTCTCCAGTAGACTTAACGTGGAACTGGCATTGAGAATCTCCAGATGTTATATAGAACTCTACTGGAGTTATATCTAGATCATTATCAGTTGTTTCTAGAGTCGTTATCACGGTTCCTACAAGAAAATATCCAGGATTAAAAAAAAAACTGTTTGCTGAAGCTGAAAGATGCTAAAAGTAATGAATCGGTAGGTACAGAATAAAGCGGAATAGAGGTATACCTGGTTTGGCGTCTTCTTTTACAGATGTTTGATATGTTTGTTTTGTGAATACTGGTGGACAGTCATTGTAGTCTTTCAACCTAATTACAACAGTCATTCTAGTCGTGTGCTTTTGATGACCATTGTCCATTGCAACAACTTGAAACTTATACATTGGTTGCGTCTCTCTATCAAGATCTGTCAGCGTAGATATCCATCCTGTGAAAGGATCTATCGCAAATGTATTTCCGACAACGCTGTCAATACCCAATGCATACCTAACTTCACCATTCGAACCCAAGTCTTGATCTTCTGCTTGCACTGAAATTAATGAATTCACTATAGTAATTATACATATTTCTCCAACTTATTATCTGAAGGCCCTAATTTGGAATGAGATAAAAATATAAGTTACCTCTAGTAATTGTTGTTCCCAGGTCTACATTCTCTGCCAAAAGCAAATACAAAGGAGATGTATGAAAGACTGGAGCATTATCATTTTCATCAAGAACATTCAATGTGATCTCAGTAAATCCAATAATTGGTGGAGAACCATCTGTTTCAGCCACAACACCAATAAAATATAAAGCTCTAATTTCTCTATCTAACGATCCAGTGATTATTAACTGTTCTTGAGCATTTATTTGAAATAATGTTGCATCATAATTTGATGGTAATATACGAAATGCTGCTGGTTCTATACTTTTAAGTTTCAGTTGAGTTATAACAGTTCCTGAAAAGAAAATAGGGTATAGAATGAAGCAGATAAACGGAGTAGTTAATTTATTATACCGACACTATTTTAGATTAAGATTTGGGGCAGTCAAGAGTATTAAAGCTACCTTGAGGCGAGTTTTCAACCACAAAGTATTTATCATGAGGTGTATCAAATATAGGAATTTCATCTTCGGTAGACACGGCATATATCTCAACTGGCACAATAGCTTCTTTGGCAGGAATTCCATTGTCGGATGCCTTGATCCAGAAGTGAAATACTTGAGGCTCTGAAAATATATAAAAAATATGATTTTAGATTACTTAAAAGAGATGTAACTATGGATTCTTTTATTTGTGATTGTTTTTAAGTCCATACCCATTGTGGATGTATCTCCTATTAGTGATATTGCACCACTGACTGGATCTACTTCAAAAGTCTCAGAGAGTGCTGGACTGGTGTTCTCCGTATTATAGATTGAATAGGTAATATATGCATTGTTTCCTGCGTCATTATCAGTTGCTTTGACCTACGAATTAGTTATTCATTAAGTCGAGACAAAATATTTTAAAAATAGCGTCTTCATTATAATTAAATATTCAAAGAACATGTGGATGAAGTTCAAAGTCTCAATAACTTATGTAGTGTTACCTGCAAAACAATTTTATTAGCGGAGTGATTGAGATATGTTGAAATTTTGTATTCCTTGTAATCGAAAACTGGTGCATTGTCATTATCATCTTCTACTTTGACTTTAACACTTGTAAAGGCTGGCTTGCCTCCTCCGTCCATAGCCATTACAGGGATATCATATTCAGCCTTAGCTTCATGGTCTAATACTACCAATGTTGTTATGACTCCTGTATCGCTGTTTATTGCAAACGTTTCCTTTAAGTAATTGGAAACAATGCTGTAAGATATTCTGCCGTATTCTCCAAAATCTTCGTCTTCAGCTTTTACCTGAAAACAACGAGTGAAATGAAAATAGATTTTCCAAAAATAGTCAAAATAGCGAGGTTATCAATGTTAATGATTGAAGTTACAATTCTCACCGTTGCAACTATTAATCCTGGAGGTTTATTTTCCATAACAGATGCTTCCTGGCTGGCATGAATAAACTGTGGTAAATGTTTGTTCGCAGACTGTAGGTTGATCTTTACGCGACAAAATGATGTATAGACTCCATCAGAAACAGATATATTTAGAATAGCTAACGGATTGCTTCCAAATTTCTCAATGTTGGTAAGAAATATTTCCCCTGAAATTCGGTATGTTTTATTTGGATGATCTGTGTATTTCTTATTAGGCATTGTATTTGAAAATTTTTACGCGTCTTACCATTGGTGTTATTGATGTAGAAAGCTTGTCTGTCATTCCCCCCTGCTATAGAATAGGAGAGATGTCCTTGATCAATTATGTCGGGATCATTTGATATTACTCGTGTTACAAAGTGTCCTCTACTTGCATGTTGTGACAAAGTACAGATGTAGAGAGATTGTTCAAAATATGGAGGATTGTCATTCATATCCAGGACTATAAAGAAAAAAGTTGATTATTACTACTCACCTTTAAGGGCTTGGCACCAGGAATGACGTCACAGTCTTTTCCCACGGTATTAAGGTTCAAAATCGCGTGACAATCGCATGATAAAATGGTAAAAATAGCGTTTTTGTCCTTTTTTTGGGGTTAATTTTGGGTCTATCAAAAAACTTTTACAGGTATTCCCTAGATTTTAATGCATATTATCATTACAAAAAAATAATTTATTCCGCGACTTTCGTGAAACGAGTTTCCGTCTTTCGGAAAAAGATCAGAGGCGTTTTTAATTTTTTTTTGAGAAATCTGTACAGGTTTTAAAAAATCTTTTACGGTTATTCCATAGATAAAGGTTCAATGCATCTACCCTATTTTGTTCCAAAGCATATTTAGTAACGGTTGTCGAGATAGAAGGTCTCCCGTTTTTAGAAATTTTTGTAATGTCGGTATGCACACTCTTAATGGATCGGTGTATCTTCGGTTTAAGTTTTCTCGGACTTACCTGTTATCCAAACATGCACAGTACTAGATAGTGATGGAAGTCCTTTATCTGTTGCGACTACGGAAAAGTGATGCGTAGAAAATGTTTCTCTATCTAACGACTTTTTTAAATATATGCTGCCGTCCGTTGAGTCCACATGAAAGTTTACGCTAGCGTTGTTTGCAGGATTTGTCATACTGTATGTTATTTCTTTGTTGATACCTGGAAGAGCAATTATAAATGATATTATTTCGAAATGACAGGTATTAAAAATATGTGTTAAATTTATGAAATAAGTAAAAATTACCCGTATCATTATCATAAGCTTCCATCTTAGAGAGCAAAGATCCAAACGGCGCTGCTTCAGAGACAGATATATGGTAACTGTCTGCCGCGAATTCCGGTGGACAGTCATTGACATCTTCAATCACCACAGATACAACCACTTCAGCAAATATCCCAGTAACGCTGTCAGTAGCTCGAATTGTAAGTTGGTGCAATTGTTTCTCTTCATAATCTAGTTCTTCTGAAGCAAATAACACACCTGAAACATAAAAATATAAAACATAAAACTTGAGTGAGTGTAAAACGGATGTTGTGACTAAAATGAAAGCGAACAATTTGAGATGGTTAGGACATGTAGAGAGAATTATTTTTAGGCTTGTGAATAGAATTTACTTCAAATCTAAAAAAACCAATAGAATGTCACGTTCCAAGAAGTAAGTAGAGAGTATGAGGTAGTTCTAGAACTTATTGATTATCATTAGTTGCTTACATGGTCCATTCACACTGTCTGGTACTTTGAGAGCAAGAAAAGGAAATTACATTCATTAGTAAAATAAAACTACATAGAATAGTTTGGAGCGATAAATAATGAGTATATTATTTACTACAATTAATGCAACATACCACTATTGAAGTCTAATGAAAATTTTTCATTTTCGTTTCCTTTTACAATGCTATAAATGAGTTTCCTCACAAGAGGTGACGATGCTTGTAAAGGTTCTCCTATGGCACTAAACACTTCTACATTCTCCTTCACGCTGAATGAGTAGAATTGCTTTTCAAAAACTGGCATGGATTTATCAACTACTTTTACATTCACTGTGGTTTCACTGTAGCATGGTGTCACTCCTACAAATTATTGAATCAGTTAGTCAAAGTTTCACAAAGTAAATTCAGAAAATTATGATGCAATTATTTTATATACGCATACCTCCATCATAAGCTCCTATAATCAACTGATATTCTTTATTGTGTCCTTCCAATGTTTGTTTCAGTGATATTTCTCCAGTCTTCCGACACACTTTGAATAGTTCCCCATGTCCACGTTTCATTTCGTATCTCACTTCACCATTCTCCAAATTGTCCAAATCAATAGCGTGGACTTTCGCTATAACGTGGCCTTTCTCGTCATCGACGGAAACAATTGCATAATAGGGAAGATTTACAAACATTGGGCAGTTATCATTTACATCGACTACTGTTACATTTATCATTACATGAGCTACTCTCGGTGAATTATGTTTGTTGTGAGTCATTGAGAATGAACTCTTTGCTTCAATCACTAAAACATAATTATCTTTAACTTCTCTATCAAATTTTATTCCCGTTGTTTGAATCGCCCCTGACGTCAGACCAACGGTGAATAATTCTGTCGGATTTAATATATGGAATTCTATGTGTTCATTCAATACGCTGCCCAGTACATTTACTACTGTAACCGTCATAATTTTAGTCGAATTTTCAATTACACTTCCTTCATACGAAACCTTTTGGAATTTTAATCCATGATTTTCAGAGTTCCCAATGTTAATGTAGAGTTGTGCAATGGTTGAATGTTTACCATCAGATACGCGTACGTGTAACTTATGTGGTCTCTTTACCTGTTCAGGGTGCACAATGGTGATTGTTCCAGTTATCGCATTGATTCCGAATATATTCGTTTTATCTCCATCTATAATATCATACTTCAGCATATCTTCTGGTGTATCTATGTCAGTTGCTTCTAGAGTTATAATTGCCACATTTTTGTATGTAGGTAAAAACAACGTAATGTTATAATCTTGCTGTGAAAATTTTGGGGAGCAATCATTAACGTCAATTACATCTATATAAACTTTTGCTAAGCTATCAGAATACAATTTAGGAACACCTAAATCGTACGCACGAACATGAAAAAAATATTTTTGGTTTGTTTCAAAATCTAGAGTTTTTAATGTCTTGATTGTTCCTGTGTTCGTATCGATGTGAAAAAAAGTCTTTGCTAATGGTTCGACAATTTCAAATGTTACAATCCCATTAGTTCCTGAATCTCGATCTTCAGATGTAAGGACAAGACGAGTACTTGAATTGGAAAAAACTAGAGATGATATTTGTGCTGATTCCAGTATGCTTCCAAAGAATGTATTATTTAAGAAAACGGGGGCATTATCATTTTTATCCAATACGTGAATTAATATTGAACATTCAGATGAGATTCCTGCCTGTAATGTGAAAAGAAAATAAACGATGTAGGGTCACAATTAACACTTTATCTAAACAAAGTATCCAACTTAAAATAATGCATTGAGATGGAAGTCACCTGATTGGGATATAGTCCGAGAGCCCGCTGCTTAATTTATGACGTATCTGTTTTTTGATCGAAATGTGGTATAAACGATAGCTTACCAATAGGGTATTACATCGCACTAGGGTTGCCTATCAAAATCTTGCCGCAACCCCCCCTGCCCCCCCCGAAAAGGTCCCTCTTCGCGGTTTTTCGCATTTTATAGGAATATGGTAAGAGATAGGAGAAAGTAGTCAATGACAAAAATAATCCTTGCTAAATTTTCTACAAAAAAAGCTAAGTCAGTTTTTTAATAGGGCTAGTAGTTTACCCGTAATGGCCGGTCAAAAAAGAGGATATTTTTTGAAAAAATAAAAAAAAAAGTTTGTTTTTTTTTTCTTTCAAATTCTTCCACCCATTATTACTAACATTTTATAGAAGAAAAATTTTGGCCTGCGGCGCTATGTCACTGGTTATTTTATGAAATACTAAATTTTAAGAATTTTCGTCACTGAGTTTTATTGCTATAACTCCGAAATTATTAGATGTATGAACATAAATTATAGCTCGTTTTGTAGCTAAGACTATGGTTATTAATTCGTTCTCTGACTATTTTCCTGTAGCTCTTATCAATTTTCAACAAATTTAGTTTGAATACATTTTTTTAGTATTTTAAATGAATTTCGGTTTTGGACCGGCCATTGCGGGTAAACTGCTAGTTCTACGAAAAAATTGAATAAATTTTTTTGTAGAGAATTTAGCAAGGATTATTTTTGTCATTGATTACTTTCTCCTATCTCTTACCATATTCCTATAAAATGCGAAAAACCGCGAAGAGGGACCTTTTCGGGGGGGCAGGGGGGGTTGCGGCAAGATTTTGATAGGCAACCCTAGTGCGATGTAATACCCTATTGGTAAGCTATCATTTATACCACATTTCGATCAAAAAACAGATACGTCATAAATTAAGCAGCGGGCTCTTGGACTAATAGTAATATTACGAAAGAAATATTGGCAATTGTAAATGTTTATCGAAAAAAAAAACAAATTCATGAAGGGCTTGGCACCAGGGATGACGTCACAGTCTTTTCCCACGGCATTAAAGTTCAAAATCGCGAGACAATCGCGATAAAATGGTAAAAATAGCGTTTTATCATTTTTTGGGGTTAATTTTGCGTCTATTAAAAAACTTTTACGGTTATTCCCTAGATTTTAATGCATATTATCAGTACAAAACAAAATACTCCGCGTCTTTCGGAAAAAAGATCAGAGGTCTTTTTTAAAAAAAATTGAGATATCTATACAAGATATAAAAAATCTTTTACGGTTTTTCCCTGCATCTACCCTATTTTGTTTCAAAGCATATTTAGTAACGGTTGTCGAAATAGAAGGTCTCCCGTTTTTAGAAATTTTTGAAATGTCGGTATGCATACTCTTAAAAAGCAGAAAATCGTCAGCAGCGAACGCTTAAACGGCACTCGATAGGCCATAGAAATTAAATCAACAGGAAATAGGTAGGCGTATTTAAAACAGGATGATATTAAGATAAAACAAGAAGGTAAAGTAAATATTTTCGTGAAAATTAATATTATGTTTATCATGTAGGTGTATATAAAATACATAATGTGGCGACGTCAGGTTAATAGATAAAGTAAGTAATTAAAAGCTGTAGAAATAAAGTAGAAGTTGCAGGTTTTCACGATGATCCATATGTAGACTTGTTTTTCGGGTATAATCGTGTGAAGATCTGGTGATCCGACGTTTCATGTCTACTCACCACAGCTCACCACATGTCTACTCACTACAGCGACGCGCGCGCTCCCACACACCCTTACACTGAGATACACACGCCACACTACACCTGCTCTCGCTGCGAATGTTAATTTTTCACACTTTACTCACCACATCAGACACACAACATCACAATCCGTGACCATGGCGGCAGTACGTTCGCCGAAACGTCGGATCACCAGATCTTCACACGATTATACCCGAAAAACAAGTCTACATGTAGAAATAAAGTTTATCAAAATGAAAATTTACCGGATACAAGTCCTTTTATGAAACTTTCCTTACCATATTAGTAACTTGAACAGTCAGGTTGAACATGTGAAACTCTTCATAATCAAGTGGAGTGGTTGTGGTAATTATTCCCGTAGATGGATTTATTTCAAAATTATTATTAACGTCCCCATACACAATCTCATATAAAAGAGAGGAAGTACTTCTTGCTTCTACTTGGACCACAAATGTCCCTCTCGACTCATTTTCATACACGTCTGAACTGTAGACTTGTTTGAGGAACCTGGGGGAACGGAATAAAATACAGTACTTATATGCAGAAATTCACAAACTTTTAAGATTTTTTTATCAATGAAAAATCAATCTGCAAAAATGATTCTTACTTTGGTTTTGCATTATCAGCCATCGTGGCCATAATATGCACAGGAATAGTGGAAGATAATGGATCGAGTCCAGGATTGGTGGCCTTTACTTGTAGCGTATATTCAAAGGCAGTATTTAAGTCCAATTCACTGGCTAGAGTTATGTCCCCCATGTTAGGATCAATATGAAACATATTACCAATGTTACCTGTAACAAGAAAACAGCATGGATTATAACAGTTTTTCAATATCCGTTGATTAAAAAGGTTCTTATATAAATATAGTTCGTTACCACTTGATATTGAGTATTTTATGATTGCGTTATCTCCTTTATCTTTGTCGTTCGCCAAAACTCTAACAATTGTAGTTCCGACGGGTGAAGTCTCAAACACTTTTCCTTGTATAATCTTTGTAGTGAATTCTGGCGGATGATCATTGTGATCGTAGACTCGTACTTGAACCCTTGTGTAACTTCTTTTTGGTATTATTGCTTGGTCTCTTACCATAATGGTGAGAACGTGCTCATCCATCGTTTCCCTAGAAAAAATTATATATCTTCATATTCGGCTAGTCGTATATACAATATACATTATAACAATAACATCTGGCTACGATAAGTAGTTATCTCAACAATAGAGGATAACTACTGGTTAGTTAACTACTCACTGGAAGATAACTACTTATTAATCAACCACGACATGTAGAAAATTCCATGTTCTCACAAGAAAATAAATTGTGACAAACAGAAAAAAAACTACGAGTTTTCACATACCTATCAAGCGGTTCTTTAATTGTAACATCTCCAGTGAGTGCATCAATTCTGAAGATATTTAAAGATGCAAGACTTTTGGCATTGTGTATGCTGTATAAGAGATTTTCTCCTCCGGTAGCTCTAAGTGATATTATGGGATTAGCTCCAGCGAAGTTCTCTGAGACATTGACGACGTAATGAGACTGGCTGAATGAAGGACCTTCTTCATTGACGTCATTTATTACAGCGATAGATAACTGAAATAACATCAGAAAAAAATCTGTAATTACCTAACTTTTTTACGACCTAATGAGAATCTTTCTTCGTTCACTATTTGTTTTCTTTTTTGTTAATGAATTCAGTCGAAAACGTTGAAATGAAGCTTTGTGCAAAAGTAATAAAACTTGATTGCTCCAACCTTTGTATAAACCTTGTGAACTCCGTCAGAGACACTAATGTTCAAAATATAATTATTCTTTCTTTCCCAGTGTAATTTCTTCGCTAGCAAGATGTTGCCGCTCTCTTGATCGATATAAAAATCCTCGTTTACATCTCCATCTACAAGGATATCGAATTATTAGCAATCGAGATTGTTTTATTTAACAGTACCTTTTAATTGCTATTTGATATTGGTATAGTATTCAATTACCTATAATATGAAACCATAATGTTTCGTTGTCAGGGTCAGACCCTTGAATAGACGCGACCAAGAAACCAATTTTATCAGATTCCATGACTTTCACAGTATGAGAGATGGCCAGGACTTCTGGAGGGTTGGGTGAGAAATAATTGATTGGTACGGCTTCCAAAACCACCCGTGAGGTGGTCATTTTGGGGGGAATACCTGTGTCGGATGCGCGAATCTGAAAAAATAAACCATTTAATTTTTTTACTCGTATTCAGTTCGTTCAAAAACCACTGACAGTCATTAGAATATAATAAGTGTATGTGTATTAGTAAGTATGTTACAGAGTAAACATCAACAACCTTAGATTATTGAAGTACCTAATCGGAGGGGGGGGGACAGCTGCCCCCCTGCCCTCCCCTGGCGGCGCCCATGGATGGATGTATTTGACCGGAAAGAGCCGCGATAGATTTAACCGAAAATCGGAAGTAGCCGCGATAGATTTGACCGGAAATCGGAAGTAGCCGCGATAATTTTCGCCGGAAATAGCCGCGAATATCTCTCTCTCTCTATAGAGAGAGATATATATTTTGTCCGATCGCTACAAAATGAGCTGTTACCCATGATTATCTATACACTACAAGCATTGTTTAAGTTAGGGGTGGGGTTTGTCGGGGGGCTCCCTTCTGGCTAACCCTGAGCCCACCTCTTAAAAAGATTTTGCCAAGAAGTGCGGGTAAAGAGGACGCTATATGCGCCTGTGCTATCCGGGGATGCGGAGGGCCTCAAGCCCGTGGGAGTCCTTCAATGTGTACAAGCATTGTAGTATTCAGAACACAAATTCCTTGAAAATATTTTTTTCTAATAATGTGAGATCTATTTTACTATAGGTACTTATTTATTTATTTATCATTATTCTTTTAATTAATTATAAATGTTCTTTGATTCATTACGTATTCATTTATTTAGTAAGTAAATATAAGTACCTGCCTACCTATATTTTTTAATACATTTTAAATACCGACAATTCAATATTAGATGTACAAAAATATTCGAAACACCGGAATGATGAGGTGGTCTGTAGCCTGGTTGGTAACGCACTCGACTGTTAATCCAGTGGGCGTGGGTTCAATCCCCGACTTACTCCACTTTACAACACAAGCTTTTAAGCTTTCTGTGAAGTGTGCAAAGATATATTTGGGTTTATTTCGATTCTATGTATAAGAATATTATTTTGTAACTCTCGAATATAATATATGTAACAGAAAGTAGACCTAACGCTCAATTAAAGTATTTGAAATGAAGAAAATGTTGAGCGTAAATCATTTAGCGTACTCAAAGCTGAATACCTATACCTACGAATATCTCGTTGTCAGTGAATTTGATAGAAGATGGAAAGGCAGACAGTTTTTGGGAGTGAAAAGATTATTTATTTTTCATATTATTATTTGGGAAAACACTCAAAGGTTGTGAAAATGTCAGTCGAAGTGACGTACAAGTAATGAGAAAAGAACGGAGATATATTCTTAATTTTAAACTTCAGGAGTTAACAACACATTTCCAAATCTTTTTGAAGAGGGCAAGTATTATAATTCATCTTAAATTTTTTTAGACTTTAAGTGCTTTTTCTCTTTTCTTTATGGCTTTCGCACCATTATTATGTGTACTTATTGAATAAATGTTGAAATTGTATGGGTAGGTGTGCTGTACATATGTATATATAGGTATATAAGAACTTAAAATAAATTGTCTAGGTAAAAATATTTTGGATTAGTTAACAGTTACGCGAGGTAAGTAAATCTCAACGCTGTGTGAGACTGTTTTTTGTAAAATTCATACTTACGTTATGTTATGTCTTTTATGAGGTCTTTTAATTCTCTTTAAGTTTCATTGTAACTTTCTATGTAATACCTATGTCTAGCTTATAATTAGAAATCCAAATCATCCACGTGGAAGCGCACAAATTCAACGACTGAAATATCCCACTCTTCTATTTCAGTGGGCATCTTGGGGTTAACTGGAAGAAATCGCAGTTCTGCGATATATTCGCCCTAGTGAAGAACGATTTATATTTATAATCTGTATTTGTTGTTCACTTGAAGTTTAAATAAATAAATAAATAAAAATCTTATACTGGTACAGTAGTCAGTCATTGACTATCAAACATTGATATTTCTCTGTAGATAAGAAGAAGAAACAATATTAACCTCATAATTTTGAGTTGCTTTCCGAATGCATATAACGTAGACACGAGGAGACGAAATCACAAATAAAAAAGACCCCTAGGAATAGGCTAAGTGTTGAAAACATAAGTTCGATGTATTTATGCAAGTAGATGTACTCGTATAATGACCCGTATACATTGAACTAATATGGCAGGATAAAGGCTTGGCACCAAGAATAACGTCAGTCATTTCCCACGGCAATAAGGTTCAAAATCGCGTGAACAATCGCTTAATAAAATGGTAAAAATAGCTTTTTTTTCCATTTTTTGGGGTTAATTTTTCGTCTATCAAAAAACTTTTACGGTCGTTCCCTAGATTTTTATGCATATTATCAGTACAAAAAAAATTTTTACTCCGCGACTTTCGGGAAACGAGTTTCCGTCTTTCGGAAAAAAGATCAGAGGTTTTTAATATTTTTTTTTTGAGAAATCTATACAAGATATAAAAAATCTTTTACGGTTATTCCCTAGGTAAAGGTTCAATGCATCTACCCTATTTTGTTCCAAAGCATATTTAGTAACGGTTGTCGAGATATAAGATCTCCCGTTTTTATAAATTTTTGTAATGTCGGTATGCATACTTTTAATCTAATTTGTATTTATCATTTTACACAAAGTTTTATATTTTTAGTGAGAAGGAAAATTAGAAAAAATAAAATAAAGAGCACACTTCACTGTCCGAACCGAGAGGAAATAAGCATTATATTCAATTATTATGTTTCGTATACTACGTACTCGGTAATACAAAATGAGCATGAAAACATTTCTACCAGACCAGATATACCAGAAAGGTTAGTCGTTGGAATATATTTTACTGAGGAAGAAAAAGCAAAGTAATATAAGTATAAGGGTGTACACTTGTACAGTGTACACTGTACAGTACACCAGGGATCACCAATTAGTTTAATTTGGGGTTCGTTTTTGAAAAATTTTAGATTGCCGCGGTCCGTTTGCTAGTTGTTGACAAGCAACCAAGGGCTTCACTTCGAGGCGGGGGGTCGACTTCTGGACCAGAGTCAATGAGTACCTATCAACAACAGGCGCCGCCAGCTCCGAAGCTGGGTGAGAGATTGCAACTAAGACCAAATGCAACAAAAAGTAGTAAATAGCGCCGTAGGCGATTTTTTTTTAAATGGGTGAATTGATGAATCTGGTTGTCTTTCAATAGGTGTCCGGTAAGTTCGTCTAAAATCAATTCGTCTAAAATTAATCGGTCTAAAATCGATTAGTATAAAATCAATTCGTCTAAAATAAATTCGTCTTAAATCGACCAATTGATCGTTAGGCAAATTGATTTTGGCCGAATTGATTTCAGACGAATTGATAATTAGACGAATTGATAATTAGACGAATTGATTTTAGACGAATTGATTTTAGACGAACTTACCGTAAACCCAATCAAACCCCATCTGGATATGTTTCTGGGTTATTTCTCATAGAATTTTTTAATAAAACAATTTTGATTAATGGATTTTCACAATAATTAAATTTACAATTCAAACATAATGAAAAAGCGATGTTATTTTGTTTTAATTTGGTATTATTAAATTCTTTCTACCATATTTAAATGAATTATGAACTGTATCTACATCTGAGTGAACGAAGAGGTGTGAGGAAGCGCGGCCGCCCGAGACTGGCCTGGTGCGATCATGTCGACCAGATCCTCATGGATGGGCGCGCTTTGAGTAAAAGGAACCGGAGACCGTGTATGACAAACTGTATGAGTGTGCCGGAAGCTAGGAGTGTGTGTAAGGATAGGGATGTCTGACGCTCTGTCCTCTCTGCCTACCCTGCAAGGGACGTGGCGTGAGGGTACAGATAGAAAAATAGATAGATGAATTGTATCTGCTGTTTTCTTCAGGTCCGCACAAAATTTGCTGACGCGGTCTGCCATTTGGTGATCCGTGGTGTACACTGATAGGCATACAACACTACATACACAGTCCAGGTAGATATGAAGGTTAAAGTTTAATAATATACCTACATATGTATTTCCCAACCTAACATTAAGCTTCAGTACAATGAAGATATTGTGTGAGGTGGAGAATCATAATTCGCATCGGACAATGAAAAATTACACACATTAATCATTTGTGAGGTGTATGAAGGTTTTAATTTGAGAAAAGATGTCAGATGTGTGTTAGTATTAGACAAAAGTATAGAAAAACATTATGTAAGGATATTATCATACTTAGTATAAAAGGGAACGAACTTTTGAAACAAGTAAATTAATTATTACGGCACGTACCACATTGTATCTGGTTAATTATTATTAATCCGGTGTATAGAGAATCATGTTACCCGAGATGAGTTATAGCTTGTTATTTGTATAACAAAAAGAAAAAGGTAACTGGGTATCACAACGTACCTACATAATATGCTAAAAATAGTACTATGCTCATATCAATTAGGTAGACTCCAGAAGAGTATTATACAGGGTGTTTGATAGATGGATACAGATATCTTTAGGAGTGATAGTAGAGGTCATTTACCATCTTTTGAGCCAAACTTAGCTTAGTCAAAAGTCGCACGGTTCTCGAGATATTCGAGATTTTAACTTTTTTTCGAAATACCCCGAATTACTCAAGTTTTAGCCCGATAGCATCGTAAGTAAAGGTACCTACTTAGTTCTATCATTCTTTTTTGTTACCTGAATATGTGTTTAGTCTATTTAAATCATATGTTTCAATCTGAAAAACAATCATGTTAAAAAAATATCGGATTAAAGTTTCGAGAAAGAGATATTTCAAAAACGAGTCAAGACTTTGGAGAGGATTTTAGATAAGAAAAAAAATGTTCAAAGATTCAGAAATCTGGAAAAAACTTCTCTGGTTTATGCTCTTTCAAATGATATACAAAACATTATAAAAAACATTAGTTTCGTAAATCTCTGATACAAAAACTTAAATAGATCACCTCTAATTTAAGCAAATTTCCATACAAATTCGGAAACAGTAAATTGAAAGGAAATGTGTTTTTCCAGACTCCAGAGATTGAGCACCTCTGGAGGTACCTATGTAAATACCCCAATTTATGTTACGCGATTTTTTGTAGTTTTCGAGTTATGAATTTTTTTCGTATTTTTTCGCCAAACCCCGAATTGCAAGGACGTTATTGGTCGCAGAGACACTAATTATTGAGATACATATTGTTTTTTTTTCTAAAAGAGGTGAATAATATACTTTGTAGATACAAAAAGAATTATGAGTCTACCTACTACTATCACGCCATAAAAATATATAAATCTCAAAATTAGTCACAATTCAAAATTTTAAAAATGTTTGTAGACGTTTAAAAAAAAATAACCATAGCATAATTTTTTTTTCTAATTATTTCCAAAAACTCGCCAATTTTATAAACTATCTACCCTGTGAATTTCATTGAGCAATCTTTACGGAATCATGGCTAAAAATTGTTTCAATGCAAAAAGGGCGGTAACTCAAAATCTGGATGATCCTCCATACAAAACGTATGGGGAGAAAATTTCCAAAAAAAATCATTAATTTATTTCAGTATTACAGAGAGGTGATCTGACTAGTGATCGTGTCTATGCTGGGTGACGATAATCGACCGTTGACTGTCGGCGGCTATATCTACTTACTTTTTTACTACTACTTCAAGATTTGGGAAAAAGTACCTATACGGTTAGGGTGGATACATCGCTGAAAGTTACATGTGAGCCTAAACTATAAAAAGAAACTTTATAAAGGGTAACGGTCATGCTCATCCATCTATGCTGTTGCCAGATTTCGGGTTTGATAAAACATACGACAAGGAGGACACGGAAAAGTTACATATGATATGTACATATATACCGATTATTATTGAATTCAGGTATGGGAGAGCTGTACATTTTTAATTTATTCACGAAGATTGAAGGAATGATTACCATGTACTTCTGTCAATGTGTGTTATCTTTTATCATTAATTTGCTTATATGACTTCTTATTTTATAATCACTATAAATATGACTCAACAATTATCTGACTTTGACATTTATTTTGAATTCGGTTACATTTCTGATTTCTGACTTATTTTATATATGGTTTTAATTTGAGCTGAACATTATTTTACTTAATGCTTTAATTATTTGGACTTACGAGTATATTATATATTTTTTAATTATTTTAATTTTCTGAAATATTATTTTATTTCCTCTAAGTATCAATATTATTTAGCTGACTTACTTTTAATATTTTTGTTGTCATATTTTATCTTTATGTATCTGTTGTTAATATTGACCGATAAAACATCTTGTGTGCACTTGTAACTGGGCGTTACTTTAACTCTTCATGTAGTGTATAATTTCCATTGTAATCGATTTATAAGTTATGTCTGTATAGTGTACGTGTACAATTGATTAAATAAATAAATAAATAAATAAAATGAGGATGGATGTGTGTAATGAATGACGTGTTATATAATAATTAAATCTCTAGATGATAAGGTAGTAACTCGTGCATAAGTTTATTCGTATATAAATTTATATGTTAATTCGTAGAGAATTGGTTTCGTATACCTTGGAAAAGATAATAATATGGAAAAGGGGAAGATTTCCATTAATGCAAAATGAATAAGATATACTTACTTAATACCTGCTCCCATAGCTTTTAATGTAATAAGGGTACTTACTTAAGGGCTTGCCACCAGTCTTAGCACAAATAATGACGTCACAGTCATTTACCACGGCATTAAGGTTCAAAATCGCGTGAACAATCACATGATAAAATGGTAAAAATAGCTTTTTTTCCTTTTTTTGAGGTTAATTTTGCGTCTATCAAAGAACTTTTACGGTTATTCCCTAGATTTTAATGCATACAGTACAGTACAAAAAAAATTTTTCTCCGCGACTTTCGGGAAACGAGTTTCCGTCTTTCGGAAAAAAGATCAGAGGTGTTTTACATTTTTTTTTGAGAAATCTATACAATATATAAAAAATCTTTTACAGTTATTTCCTAGATAAATGTTCAATGCATCTACCCTATTTTGCTCCAAAGCATATTTAGTAACGGTTGTCGAGATATAAGGTCTCCCGTTTTTAGAAATTTTTGAAATGTCGGTATGCATACTCTTAATAATACGAATTATAGGTAGAAAGTAAGGATGATAAAATGTAACCCGCATGATGAACTATAATGTGCGTCGTATTATTAGTATATTCATTTTATGTGATGATATAAAACATAAATAAACCCATATTAATAGTGGCCATTAATTTACTAACCGCCACAGTAAATAGAGTTAAAATAAATGATTGTTTACATACGTTAATTTCATGTAGGGTTCCCGGCTCCAGGTCCTCAGTACAGTACACTATTCCTGTTGTAGGGTTAATGTGGAATATATTTCTACCCTTTGTTGGTTTAACGCTGTACAACACACGGGAGTTATCTCCTTCATCTTCATCAAACGCCAACACCTGAAAACATAGTCAAACACTTTCAATCAGTGGCGTACATAGTCAAACATAGTCATAACCAAAATGACAAAAAATGATGTGCCATCTGCTCTAGAAAGATCCCAGGTTCATCACATAAGCCATTTTTCAAAAATTCCTGCAGCGCTTCTTTATTGTTGCGTTTTTAACACAACACTTAAAATGCCAACCTAAAACACAACCTTTCTCATTCACCTTCACGAAAAAATTTAGGCTTAAAGTTCTCTATAGCTGGTCGTCTGACGAAAAAACTCTTTTATAATTAAAATAGACAATTTAAATTAGGTAATTAATATAATTAATTCTACTTTATAATCCTCCTATTACTTGGTGGCAATGTTGGCCCTAAAAAACCACCACTTTATTGGACTATTTTTACTCAGCACTGTCAAGCTGGGGTAAATATTGAAAATAGTACCTAAGAATACCTACGACTAATGAAAAAAAATAGAAAAAAATTCGAAAAAAATCGGCGTGATTTAATTGATATTCTGCATTCGTAACAAACTGTAAGCACTGGTATATAGTAAATTGGTAAAATTGTAGATAGATTGTAATAAACCTGAACCTATAAATAAATAAATAAATATCAATAACTTTTCAGCTAAATTTTCACAAAGGCTTAATTAAAGAGAAAAATTAATTACCAGTTCACGTGTTTCCGCCCAATGATGCGATAAATTCTTTCAATATTGATATTAAGGGCTTGGCACCAGGAATGACGTCATAGTCTTTTCCTACGGGATTAAGGTTCAAATTCGCATGACAATCGCATGATAAAATGGTAAAAATAGCGTTTTTTTCCATTTTTTGGGGTTAATTGCGTCTACTAAAAAACTTTTACGGTTATTCCCTAGATTTTAATGCATACTATCAGTACATAAAAAAAAAATTACCCCGCGACTTTCGGGAAACGACTTTCCGTCTTTCGGAAAAAAGGTCAGTGGTGTTTTTCATTTTTTTTTTGAGAAATCTATACAAGATATAAAAAATCTTTTACGGTTATTCCCTAGATAAAGGTTCAATGCATCTACCCTATTTTGTTCCAAAGCATATTTAGTAACGGTTGTCGAGATAGAAGGTCTCCCGTTTTTTAAATTTTTGAAATGTCGGTATGTATACTCTTAATAATTCACATTCCTAAATATTTTGTTTATTATCAAATAACATGTTGGAACAAAATGTTTAATAATGCTTTTCCAATATGAGCAGGCGGGCGATAGAGTTTTATGATTTTTTGGGAGAAAGGAGTAAGTACGGTTCGTTAGTATGAACCGTGCGACAAAGGCTTAGGTAATAAAACTTTGAGGTTAATATGATTCCCATAATGTTCTGAAATATATTGCTAGCAGGGCTTTGTAAAGCCCCGCGAGCATAAATACAACAAGTATATCAGAATCTAAGTTAAATATTATTATACATTGAAAAATAAATACCACAAATCGAACACGCTTTATACTAAGATTATCATCGATAGATAGATAGATAGATTTATATAACAACGATTTATAATCTGTACTATGTCTATTTTTTATATTTATATTTATGTGTTTGTTGTTTACTTTAAGTTTAAATAAATAAAAAATAAAAAGATTTATACTATTATTATCATCGCCTATATATTTTTTGATAAACCTACCTTATGTACCTGCTAAGGCATGTCTGGAACGTTTCGCGTGTGCTCGATAATTTATTCGATTAGTTACGAGTACCTTTTTGATAATTTTGAACCTCATATAGGACACGAGCGTGGGGAGATTATAAGTATTTTTAAACTAAGTAAATTGGACCATTTTTACTCTAATTTATAATGACCTATGAGTATAATACTTGATGAGATTAACTACTTCACATTTTTTTATTGTGGTTACTTCATCCTTGGTGAGTTAATGTTATGCATGCGTAAAACGAAAATTGGGCAAAAGAAGCGAATTTGTGAGAAAACCCAGTTGCGTTCTAAATTATTAAATATATCTTTTTAGATTCAATATACGATATGATGTTGGTATGTTGGTTACTGTATTCAAAGTACATTATGCTTGATGCTGACAAAAGTTTAATATTAAGAGTATGCATACCGACATTTCAAAAATTTCTAAAAACGGGAGACCTTATATCTCGACAACCGTAACTAAATATTCTTTTGAACAAAATAGGGTGGATGCATTGAACCTTTATCTAGGGAATAACCGTAAAAGATTTTTTATATCTTGTATAGATTTCTCAAAAAATATTAAAAACACCTCTGATCTTTTTTCCGAAAGACGGAAACTCGTTTCTCGAAAGTTGCGGGGTCAATTTTTTTTGTAGTGATAATATGCATTAAAATCTAGGGAATAATCGTAATTTTTTTTTGATAGACGCAAAACTAACGCAAAATGAAAAAAAAAACGCAATTTTTTCCATTTTATCATGCGATTATTCACGCGATTTTGAACCTTAATGCCGTGGGAAATGACTGTGATTTGGTTGGTACTAAGGCCTTAAGTATAAAGACAAACGTCGTAAAAAAATTTACGGGCCAAAAATTTGAATCAAAATTAAGATTATACAGCCTAATAGGCAACCTGTATCACAGTTCGGACACTGAACGACAAAAGTACGTTATACAAAATAATATGTCATTAGTTCACAAATTTACACAGTTTTGTGACTTCATCTATAAGTTTCATGTCATGATCTTAACTTTTTTTTTATTTTTTTCTAAATGAATCTGGGTTTATCGAAATAAACCCAAATACACATTTGTTCATTTCACAGTAAGCTTGAAAAGCTTGTGTCGTGAGGTGGAGTATGTAGGCACCGGGGATCGAACCCGCGCGAAGTACACTTCTTGAGATGATTTCCATCCATTACTAAGTAATGCGAAATTTCTTTTTCATTTCGTGTATATAATAATATACCACTAAAAACATAATAAATTGAATTAGTCCGGTATTTTTGGAAGAATGATCAAACTTTGGTACCTACCAATACAGGATGTTTGATAGATGGAAGGGATTGGAAAAGTGCATTTTGGCAGTAATCTCTCGAAGTTATTGTATCATATCTTTATGAAACTAATGTTTTCTTATTAGGTTTTTTACATCATTTGAAAGAGCATAAATCAGAGAAGTTTTTTCAAAATTTCTGAATACCTATACTTATTAAACTATTGGGGTAAATCATGAGTAATTCGGAGTTTTCGATAAAAGTTAAAATCTCGAATAACTCGAGAGCCGTGCGACTTTGGACTAAGCTAAGTTTGGCTCAAAATATCCCAAATGATCTCTACTATCACCCTTGAATAGCGTTGCCATCTGTAAGAATTAGAAAGCCGGACTTAGCCGCTAAAAAAGCCGGACTTTTTGGTCCCAGGGCCGGTCGCTAAATAAAAAAATCTTTTTTGACTAAAAAATTGAATAAAACACATTTTTAACAAAGTTTTAATCCGTATCATTTAAATATTTTTCTTTGGCAGAAACCTGCTTTAAAAAGTCAATTTCTTTAGTAATTTCATCATAAAAGTTTTTACAAATTCAACATTATTTCAATAGTTTCTGAGCTTAAATAAAAAGCCTAACAAAAGCCGGACGGGCCGGATGCACTCAAATTTGGCCGGACAAGGGGTCAAAAAGCCTAACAATGTCCGGATAAAGCCGGACAGATGGCAACCCTACCCCTGAAGATATATAAATCCATCTATCAAACACCCTGTATAGAAAAGCTTTCACAATAACTAATTGATAACATTAAAAGTATGTAGGACGTAGGTGGTATATTTAGGAGTTGGACTGGAGTAGAGTGTATATTGATTCTATGTATTTCTTTCTCAGTGAATGAGAATGCCCACGCAGTGTACACGTCGTGTAAATTTGTTAATAAAATTGATTGTATCATATAATGTGAATGGGCTCAGGCAGATTAATAAAATCCAACCGTGTAAGGTTCTTATAATCAGGGCCGCGCTCGCAGGGGAGGGCAACCGGGGCTACTAACTTCTTCCTAATTTGCAAAATAATCTATACTTACTTGGTTTCACAATAAATTATTTATTGGAAAACTCGACTGAACAAAAAAAAATGATAATTTTATTTGGAAAATAATTTGGGGCCAGGGGGCCTCCACACCTCTAAATCCGTCCCCGCTTGTAATACATACAGTGGCTTGCCATATTATTAGACTTAATAGAAAAAATCGTTATTTTGACTTTTGTGGTATTTTTTTCAATTTTTATGTTCTTATTTTACATTTGGATCTAGAATATATAAAACCCAATGTTATATTCAATTAAAAAAAATTATTTACCCCACAAACAAAAAAAAATGAACATGAAGCTCAGACTCAATTTTTTTATGGTGCCCTTTTGCTTGCAATCAAGACCTGAATTTATCGTGCCACGCTCAATATACAGTATTTTACTGTATTTTGGAGCTCCTCACTGTGATTCCACACATGTTTGACTATTAGTTTTTTGCGAGCCGCTTCTAAATACCATAAACTATTAAAAAGTGGGGGCAAGCGGTATTGCCATTAGTAAAAATATGTTGATAAATATTGCCAGAGTGAAAAAAATATTATTTCAGCACATTTGGCAAATATACAGACGCATGTTCTCAAAAGATTTGTGTTTATATTCCAGTAAGTCTAATAATATGGCAAGCCACTGTATATGTATATATGAAAAAAGGACTTAACACGTTATATATTTATTAATACCATTTCATTGTCCTGCGTAGCAACTGCCTAGTGTTATGTGTAGGTACGTATTATTATCCTAGGGGACTGGAGGACTAAAATTGCCGAATCATTACAGAGTAATTTCATCGGTAAGACCTCCCGTTTCGCAGTTGATGCTTCTTTTATTAAAAATACCGAAACGATTCAGGGATGTGAGTTGAATAATACTTAACAAACATAAATAAAATGTATAGTTGTTTATTAATCTTCCAACCTTCCAATACACCAGGACATTCCCAATGAGGACTCACTTCGCCTCGAGTCCCGCCACCCCTCCTGGAAACTTGGGAGGGAGCTTATGGCAAATGACTATGACGCAAAAATGGTATGGGGACGTTTATGGAGGGAAAGCGGCATAGACACTGATGGACTTGTGGGGGACCCTTCGACAATGCCACCTGGTAGCCACCTGCCACGTCGCTTGTGGTGTAACCTGAACAGGATCAGAACGCGACACGGAAGGTGCGGCTTTCTCCTCCATAGATGGCGCAAAAGGGAGCACCCATATGGCCACTGTGGAGGGGTAGAGTCTGTCACCCACATCACCAGGGAGTGTCCACTCACCCAGTTCAGCGGTACCATCGAGGACATACACAACCTGTCTCCTGAGGCTCTTCAATACCTGAGCTCCCACGATCATAAACTCTGACTCTGCCTTCTTAACGCTATACGATATAAATATAATCTAATGGACATACCTAACTAATTATGCAGTAATCATCAGTTGTATCTTTCTTATATGAAAAGTACCTATCAGTTTATGTTATTTACTGGCACAGAAACGGTCTAACAGTGGACAACTTACTTCTTACTACTTCACACGATTAGGTGGAGGTGATTGTACAATAGGATTAATTTAGGAGTCGATTTTTCTAGAAGAATTTACTCACATTTACTCATCTTGAATGTCGTTTTGAAAATTGATTCACAAAGGCTGGCTTGAGAAAAAATCTGTATTATTCCTTATAAATAAATAAATAAATCTTTATTGACCAAAATGATTACAGAAGAATAAAACAATCTTGTGTGCCAAAAGGCGGACTTATTGCTAACGCAATATCTTACAGTCAACCCGATAAGTACTCTAAAAATATTTTAATATAACTTCGATATATTACGGGGAATAAAAACAATAATATAAAAATGATAGCTTTTTTCATGTAATCATATAATTAGAATTAGATAATTAGAATTATATAATTAGATATTTGTTTTTTTTTTTGTTTTACATGTTATATGACCATAAATAAATAAACAAAAATTACCAACAGTCTTTTTCGGGAATAATAAATATGAGATGAGTGAAAAATACAAGGGGAATTTTTTGTATTTACAAAAAATATCAAAGAGAATTATTCTCTCACATCTTCGTTCCATAATTACGAACAACAGGTGAGAAATTGTGTAAGAAAAGTCAAGTTTAATGGCTTGGCACCAAGAATGACGTCACAGTCATTTCCCACGGCAATAAGGTTCAAAATAGCGTGAACAATCGCATGAAAAAATGGTAAAAATAGCGTTTTTTCCATTTTTTGGGGTTAATTTTGCGTCTATTAAAAAACTTTTACGGTTGTTCTCTAGATTTTAATGCATATTTTCAGTACAAAAAAAAAATTCCTCCGCGACTTTCGGGAAACGAGTTTCCGTCTTTCGGAAAAAAGATCAGAGTGTTTTTTTTTTCTTTTTGAGAAATCTATACAAAATATAAAAAATCTTTTACGGTTATTCCCTAGATAAAGGTTCAATGCAATCTACCCTATTTTGTTCCAAAGCATATTTAGTAACGGTTGTCGAGATAGAAGTTCTCCCGTTTTTAGAAATTTTTGAAATGTCGGTATGCATACTCTTAAACGTCAACAATTTACAGGTGACCCAAGAAGTACGACCAATCGGAAGTCGGAAGAAGAGATAGGAGAACCTCAATACCTATTTGTTCAGCGATTTTTTGTGGTTTACGAGTTCGCGCTTTTTTTTCGTATTCCAGAAAAAAAATCAAGTAGATATATGTATTTCAATAATAGGTGTCTCTGTAACCATTAACGTCTTGCAAGTCGGGGTTTGGCGAAAAAATACGAAGAAAATTCATAACTCGAAAACTACGAAAAAGCGCTGAACATATATGGGGGTTGAATCGAAAGGTGTTGAGGTCCCCTCTCTCTGGACTTCCGCTTGGTCGTACTTCCTGTGACATCCCAGTATATTATCCGATCACTGTATGAGGATTGAGCATACCTCTAATCGACATAAGCAATGTAGTGATTGTAGAAAGCATGAAAGCCCGTGTTACTTTACATTTTACATAAATTATTTAGTAGACAGTAGGATGGACTAATAAAGGAGATTTCTTATATGAAATGACGCTTAAATTACTCGGATAACTCGCGTGGGAGAAAGCTTCCATAATAATTAGTAAGAGTAATGTAAGATGTTTAGTGCGTACCGTGGAAATAAAAGGTCAAAAGGTTTTTTAAAATGGAAAGATCTTTACTAAACTGATTGACAGTTGACTGAAACACGCACAGCTCCATTTATACAGAATGATATCAAACAGTAAAAGTTTTAGAAGGATTTGCCTGAACATTTCATTACTACAGTCGTCAGAAAAAAAATTCTTATAGAAACAAAACTGATCATTTGGATTTCGCAACAATAATGTCGACTAATAATAGGTAGTTGTCTATATTTTGAAATGCAGAAAAGGAAATCAATTAAATAATGTCTTCCAAGGTATAGCGGGTTGTACGTTTATTACGTAAATAAATATGTTCCGATCTTATTGTCAAATCACATGAGAATATATTAAAACTTAAAACACACGTAAATGAACACAATATTTCCACCAGTATCTGTAACAGCAGTTAACACCCATTAATCATAAGAGTGTTGGACGTTAGCATATGTCTACAACATCCGATTTCCGACAAATAATTTGTTTGTTATTTAACTGTGACATTTTGTTCACAAAATTCTTGTCGGAGGTGACAGAAATTTATTGTGTATTCTTATCTAACAAAAATATTACAGAAAATCGCTCGGCTGCACATCCGGGATCCGATCAGATTGGGAACTAGGTCAGTAATATGGACGATCCAAAATCAATTTCAAACTATGCATTTCGTCTCTTACGGCTTAATCGAAAACAAGAAAAAACGCATAACGCACTGGGGTGAAGAAGTCGCAGTTCTGCGATAAGTTCGCCCTAGTGAACAACGATTTATAATCTGTACTATATCCATTTTTTATATTTATATGTATTTGTTGTTCACTTTAAGTTTAAATAAATAAATAAGTAATTATATGTATAAATACTTAGTTTTATTTAAGATGAAAATCAGATGCATCATTCAGAATGTCAGCACGTAGATTTATACTAGATTTTATATTACAATATTATCTGTAGAGATCGGAGAAAAGAAAGATATATAAAATTATGATATATTATGTATATAATATTATTATGCCTACTGCCATATTCTCAAGTAATATTCACATAGATAGCTACCTATTTAGTTTATATTATTATATGTTTTTATTTCATACCAAATTTGATTCACATTTAATATTCCCCGGCTTTCTTTTTTCTTTACTTATTACGGCTCTGCATTCCCCCGGCTTTACCAGTGCAAAATTTGTGATTAGTTGCCAAATATTTGTAAACTTGAATAAAATATGTATAAAACTATCAATTACGAGTGAAATTATGAAACTAGAGGGGAATAAAGTAATTCATAAGGAAGTTGCTATAGTCCGAGAGCCTGCTGCTTAATTTATGACGTATCTGTTTTTTGATCGAAATGTGGTATAAACGATCGCTTACCAATAGGGTATTACATCGCACTAGGGTTGCCTATCAAAATCCCCTCTCCCTGGAAAAGGTCCCTCTTCGCGGTTTTTCACATTTTATATGAATATGGTAAGAGATAGGAGAAAGTAGTCAATGACAAAAATAATCCTTGCTAAATTCTCTATAAAAATGTCAAGTCAATTTTTTCATAGAACTAGCAGTTTACCCGCAATGGCCGGTCCAAAACCGAAATTAATTTAAAATACAAAAAAATGTATTTAAACTAAATTGGTTGAAAATTGATAAGAGCTACAGGAAAATAGTCAAAGAACGAATTAATTACCATAGTCTTAGCTACAAAACGAGCTATAACTTATGTTCATACATCTAATAATTTCGGAGTTAATACAATAAAACTCAGTGACGAAAATTCTTAAATTTTTTTTTCCATAAAATGTTAGTAATAATGGGTGGAAGAATGTGAAAGAAATAAAATCAAACTTTTTTTTTATTTTTTCAAAAAATATCCTGTTTTTTGACCGGCCATTACGGGTAAACTACTAGTCCTATGAAAAAATTGACTTAACGTTTTTTGTAGAGAATTTAGCAAGGATTATTTTTGTCATTGACTACTTTCTCCTATCTCTTACCATATTCATATAAAATGCGAAAAACCGCGAAGAGGGACCTTTTCGGGGGGGCAGGGGGGGCTGCGGCAAGATTTTGATAGGCAACCCTGGTGCGATGTAATACCCTATTGGTAAGCTATCGTTTATACCACATTTCGATCAAAAAACAGATACGTCATAAATTAAGCAGCGGGCTCTCGGACTACTAAGCCACCTATCTATAGTGAGGAAGTCATCACTTAAGAGTTTAACTACGTGATTGGGACTATTAGGCTATGAATGATTTAACATTATCCATCTGGGTATCCGGTATAGGTACGTGAATCAATTTATAATCAGGAAGCAATTATTGTTCAGTAAAGAAGTATGAGTGAGTTAGGTACGTATGAAACGTAATAGTGTATGTAAAGCTCTTGCTTCCTTATGCAATGTAAAGAAGCAGTTATAACACATTAAAATATAAAAATGGAAAAACCCAAGATATCAAATTTTCTCACCCGAAATACGGGAAATCCGCTTAAATCTCCATTGTAAATGTCCCATAGGCCTTCGTCGTCCGAGCCTAGATCCATTTCTTTGTTGAACGTTTTTCGCATCGCTGGATCTGGTTCCTGAAATGAGAGTTGAAATATAATGTTTCAAAATAATGACACAAGAATATTTTAATAAAAGTAGGGGCATTTTGGCTTACAGATTTAAATGAAAATCTTTTTCAATTATGTAGTTCAGATACTACGCTTTGCGCGGTTAAAACAGCAAAATGGCGAATAAATTTAAATTATAATAATACTAATATTATCTTTTTATTATCAGGATTTCTCATTTTCTACACAACGGATTAAAATATTATTTTACGCTGTGAAATCAACCATTGATTGCCAGTGTTTAAATACTGCTAAAGCGGGTGAAATAGTCGTAGGAAAATAATTAGTAAACTACGAGGGTGTTTGAAACAATCTACGTCCACAACCCACACGTTTATAAGTTTACTGAAAAACTCCGAAAGACGTAGGTAGTCCGAAGTCATTTGTTGGCGGTATGCTGTAAAAAAAACATTGAATAGACGTCATCGTTATTTAATTTATACCTGTATTAGTTGAAAATTATGTTTTTAAATAATTTAGAAAGCCATAGACGGTGCCTTTTATCTTTCAATTCAATAAAAGTATGTAGGTAGTTATTTTACCTACAGGACCCTGCCCTATTGAAAAACGTTTTCCTTGCTAATATTAAAACCTGTTAGAAACATTTAGATGACATTTCGTTGAAGATGTTAATAATTAATACAATTTTGTTAAACGATTTTATTTTTTTATGTATTAGTAATTTATTATTACCATCAACGAAGTCTTAAAGTCACAAGACGAGAATAACTAAGATTATTGATGATGCTGTACCATCGTAGACATATAGAACAATCTAAAGACAGAAAGACTATTGTTTACGACGTAACGAATAGGTATTTAAAATTTTCACAAGACGTACGCACAGCACTTGCTTTGTTATAATGATACTATAAGTAGGTACCCACAAGCCATCTATACATATAATTCTTCAATATTATCAATATTATTGCCACCAATTCCCTGTGCAGTGTGCGTGCTTACTAAACCTACCTATTGTACCATTGATCCACTATTGATAATTGATATATTGAATACTTCATGCAACTGTGTTATTTAGATATTTATTTGATATTTGATATTGTTATACATATTATGCCTACCTATTTCTATGTATTGTTTTCTTTACTTAATGGTGAAAATTATATTTTTTTGTAATATGTTAGAGGCCATACGGCCGTTTATGAATAAATAAATAAATAAATAAATGAGAATCTCTGATTTAGAATGAACAAAAATATATTAACGGGCAGCATTTATTTTTATTGCGAATAATCCACTCGTTATTAATACAGATAATGTCTCATCCACACGCTTGACGAGCGTCCATAATTTTTGTGCTCATGAGTAAAAAGGCTTTAACGGTCGTTACGTACACGAGCCAAGACAAACGCCCCATCCACACGCCTTTTTACTCATTAACTTAATTAGTTTATACAAGAAATCGTTGTGCACGCGAGATTGAACGTTAAATGTTTTCGGGAAACTACTCCCTTTTAATAGTTCTTACTATAATACTTACATATCATCGTATTAACTAACACTTACACGTCTATGGTAGCTTATGATGGTATCTAACTACCTACGAGGTCTTATGGTTGCATATATCGAACAGTTGTTAAAATTGTAAGTACTCGTATACCTTAAAAGTTGTTCATAGCCAAATGCCAATATATCCTTTAGAAGTTATTGGGGTTAAATACAAACAAGACATAGGTAGTAATAAATCACCCGACTGGACCAATATATGAAGGCACTTGGAGAGAACTTGGAGGGACATACAAATGAGATGTATAAATGAAATACATAAATGAAATATATAAATGAAATACATAAATGAAATATATAAGTGAAATACATGAATGAAATATATAAGTGTAATACATAATATGGAAATGTAATGCCACCTTAGTACGGGCTTTGCCTAGTTAGGTGGCAAAATTGTGAATGTATTTATTGTGTCTGTTTATGAAATAAAGTATTTATTTATTTATTTATTTATACTATTAAAGTACCAAATATTCCATTACATAATACTGGTATTATCCAAGTCATGGATGTATGTAACGCTAGCCCATTGGAAAATTTTGCAAGCTCTATGAATATATAACGCCTTAATGGGTGTGGCTAAAAAAATTCGTCGAAGTCTCACTTTTTATGAATGAAAATTTGAAGTTTAGAAGTGTAGGTCTCTACTAATGAAATTATGAATAAAATTGTTTTAATATATATCTTTCGTGGAAATAATCAAGTTAGTAGCATTTTATATAACGTGACAGAAAATGAAAATCGAATTCTCATACATACTATATGGTAGATAGATAGATACATTCTACACCAACATTGTCAAGATAGAAAATAATACTTACACAATTAGTGCAGTCGATGAAGCAATTTTGCCAACATTAAATCAGGTAGTCGTAATTTTTTGTTGTGTGTTATGTAGGACAATGAGATAGGTAAGATTCCAAATTTTCACAATTTTCCTCCCTCCGCCCCCTTCACCATCTTGAAAAAACCTTAAAAATTTTCCACTTTTTGTATATTATGCACTATAACTTCGTTGCTTCGCGTTTTAGGTCAAAATAGTTATTGGCCGATTTGTACGACACAAAATTTCCCAGAACTTTTCTTTATACCATTTTGCACTAAAATAAATAGCAACAGAGCTTTTAAGCTCCCAAAATTGGTCAAAATTCTATATTTTATTCAATTTTGAGATTTTAGCCATTATACATCACAATAACTTCGTTATGGCTTATTTTAGCCAGAAATTTTTCATTTCATCCTATAGAGAATTCAATTTGCTACAAAACGCATATATCATCATCCATATTGTGCTCAAAACAACGACGTAGAGATTGATTTAGAAAAAAAAACGAAATAGTGATTTTTATGATATCCCATACATTTTCTGATTTCACATGCCGTTCGAAAATGTATGAAGAAAAGTTGACTAAATTAAATTTATGCTTAATTATATCGATTGTTCTTACAATTTATGATACATATTTTACCTTGTTGGAATCAGCAAATATTACGGAAAATTTTGGGATAAATATTGCACAAAATATAAAGTGAAATATTAAGATTAGAGATGTCCTAACAATTGATGTAAATTTTCCGATAAATATTTAATTTGAAAACAATCATCACAATTCCTTCAAATATGACACAATGCTATAAATGTTTTTAAATTAATAACCTATATCCTTAAGGAACACGCCTGATAAAAAATATACTTAAAATTGCTTTAGGTTTTTACACAGTCGAACGAAAACTATAAGATAGTGTAATTCATCGACAACAATTGAATAAGTTTTTTAACACCCTGTATCCTTTTCATCATGCGACATAGCACACTCTGTGTATATTCTAAAGATAGATATTTGGATGTGTTTTAGTCTAATAACCATTTGATTTCAATTTGTGTTTAAGCTGAATGTTACAGTGTGATAAACAAATTTCTTAAAATTTACTCCATTTTCTAGTTTTTGTAACATAGAGGAAATACCTGTAGATTTTTTTTAATTTGTTTTTTTCAGCAGAACTCAGAAAAGATGTGGATACTTAGTTTTAAAACATTTTAAGAGAAAATTTTCATTGATAAGAAAAATTACAACGTTTACGAAAATAATATTTTTCAGGAAATTTTGCCATCTTTCGAACACCTGTAACCAAAATATTTCACTATATTTTTGTATCGTATTTCTCCTAAAGACTTTCGTCACATCTGAAGATTTCAAAATGGTTAAATATGCCTCATAAAACTTAGCAATAATGGACAAAATTAAACAAAAACGTAAAAAAGACAACTTTTTCCCATACATTTTCGAAAAGTGTGTGAAATTCGAAAATGTATGGAAAATCGTAATAATCACTTTTTCGTTTTTATTCTAAATCTGTCCCTCCTCCGCTATTTTAGGCATAATATCAATAATTATATACGCCTTTTGTAGAAAATTAAGTACTCTATATGATGCTATAAGAATTTTTAGGCTAAAATTGACCATAACGAAGGTATTGTGATGTTTATTAGCTAAAAACTCAAATTTGAAAAAATACTGAACTTTGGCCAATTTTTGTAGCTTTAAAGCTCCGTTCCTATTTATTTTAGAGCAAAAATTTATATGGTAAAATTATGGGAAATTATATGGTGTACAAATCAGAAAATAAAATTTAAGAAGTTATAGCGCATAATATACAAGAAGTGGCAATTTTTTAAGGTTTTTTCAAGATGGTGAAGGGGGCGGAGGGAGGAAAATTGTGCAAATTTTAATTCTTAACTACCTCATTGTCCTACATAACATACCAAAAATTCACGACTACCTGATTTAATGTTGGGTCTCCATACTAACGATTCTTAGATTTACCGGGGTAAATGTGGATTCAGACATACGAAAACAGAACGAATTGTATACCTAACTAATAAAACAGAACGAATTGTATACCTAACTAAAAAAATGAAAGTTTGTTGGTAAAATGAGACAATTTAAAATCAGGAGGCATATAATTATCATTAAGCCACAAAGGGATATTTTCTGTATGTAGGTGCAGCTATATAAGTACATGGGAACCTCTAAACTGTTTACGGAATATTATCTCACAATAACATGAGAACTACCAAATGAATTAAACAACACATAAATTTGCAAATCACCCAGTTAGGGTGGACTGCCTAATTAAAAAAAAACATGAGGAAAAAAATAAATTTTTATGAACTATACTAAACCATATCGTTTTTCGCTCTTCAAAAGGTTGTAGGTACATAAATATTTCAATAATATAGTATTCTTGGATTAATATTAATAAAAGAGGTGGTAAATATTTGGTGCAATTTTTAATAATATATTATAGAAACACCAGCTTAGAAACAGTAGCTTAGGTAGCAGTGGCGAAGGGTGGATTTCTGCAGAAGGGAAGCCGGGGCTGACATTTATTATTGGATTACGTCAAATTAGACACTATTATACCTAGCATTTTATCCAAAAGGTAACTCGATGGGAATCGTGTTCTTAGGTAGCTTCGCGCCTGTTAGGTAGGCACCCTGGTGTATTATTAGATTGGATGTTGGATGTAGCTAAGTGTACATAGATTTGTTTGGTATTTACTCATAAGCCAAATTAAATTGTAACTTTAGAGTCTCATATTTTTTATTGTGTCGTATTATATTATAAAAAAAATACTTATAGCGATAGCTATGTACCTACTGTTCACTTTTTATTTTATTGGAGTAAACAGCTTACCGCCTTGGAGTCAACCGATGTGATTACAATACAACAAGCAAGTTATGGCAAAAATATTTGAAAAATATCGGTTGTGTTTCAACTATTTCGATGAACCACATATGAATATTATTAAACGTAACACTAATAATAATTGTCTAATGTCTGTGAATTAATTAGAATGTCTGTGCGCAGCGCACGACGAAAATAAATAGTACCGTGTCTAAGAAAATAGCACTAATAGTAGTTATTTTAAAAACAAAACTTTAACCCCCACTCAGTGAATTTACTAGCAAATATACAATGTACTTAAATCTGCTTATACTCATTTTTAACGACAATGGTATTAGAGAGCGCATCAGCATTGGGAATGATATGGGAAAAGAAAGAGTCTTGCGATCTTCCTGTGTTCTCTGGAGAAACTATGAAGAGTGGAGTAGTAATAGTGGTTATACACAGAAACATCTATAACCGACCCTCCGTGAGTTTTCACAGGTAGGTACCCGGCAGGTCTTTCAGCCTGGAATGGACTTCCTGCAGACATGAGAGAGGCAAAAACGTTAACCGGGTTCAAAGGGCTATTGAAAACATACATATTTATTTAAGAATTCCTTCCCAACAATAAGGGATTAGGAACTCAGAGCGCCCTTGAGGTGGGAATACCCACAAAACGGCGCGACATAAATTGCCCATTATTATTATTATTACCCACTAGTAATATAATAAAGTACTACTGACCTTAGCATGAATTTTGTTGTTCTTTTTGCCGGCCGGCACTTTGATGTTGTGGTATTGTTCAAGGAAAACTGGAGCATGATCATTGACATCAGTGACGTCTATAATAACCCTCGTCGTGGATGCCAGGGAGGGTTCGTCGTTATCAGACACTTGCACTTCTAGAGAATATTGTGAATTCGCTTCACGATCCAACCGCCGACCAGTAGTTGTAATGACTCCTGTGAAAATAAAGATGACAGGATGACACAAAAGATATATTTCTGTGAGCGAAGAGGGATGAGGAAGCGCGGCCGCCCGAGACTGACCTGGTCCAATCGTGTCGACCAGATCCTCAAGGATGGACGCGTTTTGAATAAAAGGAATCGGAGAGCGTGTATGACTAATTGCATGAATGTGACGAAGGCTAAGAGTGTGTGAAACGATAGGGCTATCTGGCGCTCTGTCCTCTCTGCCTACCCTGCAAGGGACGTGGCGTGAGGTTATAGATAGATAGATAACATATACATACATCATGATACCATTACTAGTGGCATCAAATTGGTGCAGCGCTTTTCTCGCGTGATAAATTTATCTTTTTTTTTCTACTGCGGGAGTATTGATTCGATTACAGATTTAGTTCAATCTAGTAGGTCTACCTCAGAGTCACTAGCGGATCGAGGGGAGTACAATAACCTCTACTATCACCGCTGAAAATATATACATCCATCAATCAAACACCCTGTATTATTAAGATATCTAGGGTTCATAAGAACATGTTTGGTTTTGACTTTATAAAATTCAAGTGTCTACTTACAGCGTCGGCAATTACCCTCAAATATTATTATAATTAGAAAATAATGTCTCTAGATTACTTTTCGAAAAAAATATTTTCTCAACGGTTTTATGAAACAATACAATACGGCGGAAAAACCCAAATGATCGAAAAAATCTACTTTAAGTATTGTTAAGTGTTAATGAGATTTTTACGACAACAAAGAAAAAATTCTGCCAAGTTTTCCGTGTTTTGTGTCATACCTAGTGTGATGGGAGACCATTTTTATAACAATATTATAAATGAGTAGTAAGTAGATGTGTATAATTGGACAGAGAGTAAGTTATGTATATATGATGTACTTTATTATAGTGACTTGTTGGTAGACACTTGAAAGATGTTTCTTTCAGTACCATTTGGAAGGAAAGGAGAAAATATATTGATGAATGCATTTGGGTGAGTGTGTGAGCGAGATGCATGGTATATTTAATTTTTTACTATGATGCAGGTATCCAGAACTGAGATGTGAGGAGTTGGAATATTTTCCTCGAGACAGTCGATATCTATCTAACGATTCGGGCGGTTCATTCGTTGATAAGATATGACATTATTAATTATTTTGAAAGGGCTTTGTTTTAAGACTATCGTGTGTTTTATTTATTTTAAATTAATTACTATTTCTTCCACCTTTCAAATAGTCTAATTTAGTTTTGGAGTGAAATATTCTTATTTAGAATATTGAGAAAGCTGCAATCGACCTAAATATATTAATATTAGATTTAATTTCAGTGCAACGAGGACAGGGCCGTATTAAGGATGAGCAAACTTTATTTTATTTTATTATTTTAACTTTAATAATTTGTATTAACCTTCAATTTTAGAATAAGGTGGATTGAGAATTGTTCTACTTGATTCTAGGTATTTTCATATTGTTCTAAAGACTTCACCTAGTGTGGAGATTTTACATTTAATTCATAAATGGATTGTGTCAAACTCTAATAATTAATTTATTAGTTAAATCGATTTTTGTATCTTGTAATATTTAACTAACATACTGAAATTACTCCTCGTCCTTATAAAGCATGCTATTATGTATTTTATTCTCCTCCCATTAGTAATTATATACCAAAATCCATATCCAGAACTGGAATTGCGCAGCATAGCTGGGATTTCATGTGGTCAACTAATAAAAATATATTATTAACATCCTGTCCTTACCTTAAGAATGTTTAGAGAGCTGCTAAACTACCTTTCATCGAAGTGACTTTGATTCTGGGTTACAAAACGCGAAGCAGCGTTTCCAATATAAGGAAAATGATAAGTCTCCCAAAATATATCTTATTATATTGTAATAGCATGGTATGTTCGGAATGTCAAACTTTCCGCGTAATACGCATGTGGACCCAGTAACGTTATTGGATGACTGGGACTGGAGCAGGCGGTGTAGGGGCCTGTTTTTGCATGACACATCAGATTTTCAACTAACTGCATGTCCAAATTAACTTATGACATAATCCTTTTTCAAAAATTCATTTACTCAAGAAGATTACGATCATATACTCAATTCGCCTTTCAAAATGTCTCAATAACCTTGCATGTACAAAGAGACAAGTAACATATTAACCATAATTTTTCCACAGCTCATAAGCTTTCATTCGTGGTACTTTGAATTGTATATTTATTGAATTCTCTTTGTGTTATTGTGTGTGTTTTCTATGTAACATTTTAGGAAGGATAAAAGGTAGGTGACATTTTCAATATTCTTACTAACAACTACGAATGAAAGAATATCTTATCTGTTTGTAAAATTATAATGTAACATTTTATCTGAATACACCTCTGGTCTGTTGTGTATAGTGGGAGTACATATCGATGTCATACGCTTCCAATATACATAGCATAACGCATAGGTTACTTTATAATGTACTCTGTATGGGACACCTTAGTACGTTCATCCAGAGAGTATTATGTTGCGACTAGTTAGGTATTATTTACAGGTAAATTTCACAACGTTTTGGGGTCCTTTATTGTATTTAATTTAGAGGAACGTAAAGAGACGATCACGTAAAATCACAGCCATTAAAGAAAGTAGGAATTAGTATTGAACAATACGAAAGCAATGAGGTATAGACGAACAGAGTTTCGCTTTACGCAAATTCGATTTGAATGATGGATTAGAAAGTGAGAGTGTGTTTGAATGTGTGAAAGAGTGAAAGTAGAAATGAATTTAGGGAAAGTAGCTTTTAGAACTAGGAAATAGGGTTTAGATTTGAATTTAGGTAGCAGTTATTTAGGAGGTAATGTGAACAACCGAAAGTTAGTTTAGATTTCTTTTATTTTTAGTGTAGTAGGGTTGTTCCATCACACTAGGTATATTTTTTTATTCGTTTATTTTACGGACATAAAAGGAAACGACCCTGTTACCATTACATGCTATGTCCTTTCGTCTATGACATAATAATGTAAAATAAGATGTACTTAAGAAAAATACCGGGATGAATAGAAATTTGTTCTATTTTGAATCTTTTTTTCTATTTTATTTCTATTTTGGTTTCCTATGGCACCAAACGGGAATACTAATTTTACATATAACTGTTGTAGGGAGTATGAACACCCCCTACCCAGGTATAAAGTTCATCAACACTTTTTTTTGCAGTATATTTTTTTTGTAGATCACGTCGGGATGTCTCCACTTTAGTGTAAGGCAATACTTTAGGTATCAGAAGT
Organism: Ceraclea dissimilis; assembly: GCA_963576895.1. Lineage (NCBI taxonomy): Eukaryota > Metazoa > Arthropoda > Insecta > Trichoptera > Leptoceridae > Ceraclea > Ceraclea dissimilis. Next base: position 10,318,565 of record OY756360.1, read on the forward strand.
TTGACTAATAAAATGTGTGTTGTTGGGACCAAGGTTTATTCAGGACTAATTTATGAAATGATGATCAGAAGGATATATACAATGTCTTAGGATCTATAGAGTACTTAAATAGTTATACCTAGGTAGGGAGTGTTCAAACTCCCTACACTGTAAATACGAATATACTCTCTCTCTCTTGGGTCGTATTCCTCATTGCTGAGGGTCGCGATCCCCAAACACCGTCGCCACACGGTTGTCCCCTGGCCCTATGGCCCTGCAGATGGAAAGGGCCACAGTTTGCACCGCCTGATTGGTCCATCTCATAGGTGAGCGTCCTCTTGGTCTTCGTCCCGGTGTTTTTCCAATACTTCGATTAATTTCTCGAGACTTCCTTACCCTCTTCGAGCTATATGACAAAAAAAACTAGAGAATTCGTTCTAGGCAGATCGACGACAATCTTGATGTGATACCCAGTTCTTGCAGGATGGAGACATTAGTTCTTCTTGCAGTCCACGGAATTCGCAGCATTCGTCTACATAAATGTACAAGACATCCTATACAGAAGAATCTATTGGAGGTATCTCGAAATGAATTACTTTTGTAAATATTTTTTACGCGGAGGCATGACTTTGCCAACACACTTCTCAGTATTATCAGCCAGAAGAGTCTACATATTATCATTCATGATTCACGTATCACAGGATCACAGGATTAGGCTCAACGCGGGGCCTGAAATACAAGCATTGCGCCTGTAAGAAAATAATATAATTTTGAAATCGAATTGTCGGGATGGAATTGGATTGATTGGCAGAAATCGCCAACAGGCGATAAATCAGAACTTTGCATGTTAACGTATTATGTAGTAAAGTTTTTATTTACCTGGTCATTAGATTGTGTCTAAAGAATATTAGGGTACATAAAATTGGCAGATCTCATAATACTCATAAAAAGTAATAATAAAATTTATTTTTTGGTAATATACAGGGTGTCCCGCAAACAAACGCTATTCCGCGGAGGGGCGACATGCCCGCAACCGACCGGAACTCGACCCTAGTAAAAAATGAAATTGAAGGGTAACCAGAGAGGACAGAGCGCCAGACTGCCCTATCCTTACACACACTCCCATTCATACAATTTGTCATGCACGCTCTCCGATTTCTTTTACTCAAAACGCGTCTGTCCGTGAGAATCTGGTCTACATGATCGGTCGAGGTCAGTCTCGGATGGTCGCGTTTCCTCACATCTTTTCGCTAACCCAAATATAATATATTTTTTATAATCATGTCGTCATTCATTCTCTTAACATGCCCAAAACATCTTAGTTTATTTATTTTCATTCTAGTTACAACCTCATTTCTCTCAGTGTTTTCCCACAAATTCTTCTTAATGGCCTCATTTCCACTGCATTCAGCCCTGATTCGTCCTTCTTTATCCACGAACAAGTCTCACTAGCATACTTAAGGGTGTACCAGTACATACATATGTACGCTTGTATGAGATTTGGACCCACATAATATACTATGAAACAAAAAAGTATCATGTATATATGTGAACGAATCCGTTACGACAAATACGACAGAATATTACCAGTAGGTATATTTTTAAGTACGTCTAAATTTTTCGAGTATGAATTCCACTTAAACGAAGATATTATCTTGAAAAATTATTAACCACTTATGTTGAAATATGCATGAAAATGTAAAATTAGTTAGTTCTTCATGGTAATAAAAGATTGATGAAAATGGAAGTATGCCGGAATTCAATAACTTTATACCTTTCAAATAATTTATTTCCTACCATTTAGTACAGAATCCACGGTGATTTGTAACTGTTTTATAAAGAAGGCAAACCATTTTAATAGTAGCGATTCTTTAACGCTTCCATTTACTTCATACCGTTTGAAATATTTTCCCATTTCCTTTCCATCCATTCAACCCAAATTCGATACATCACAATCTAATAACGCTCCTAACAGCGGAGGTGTGATTGAAATTTTATTAACTGTACAATCAGAGGTGGGCATCGTTAATCAAAAAGTTAACTTCGTTAATCGATAATCCGTTAACTCAAATGTTAACTTCGTTAATCGTTAAAGCGTTACATTTTGAAAAATGTAACGGAAGTTAACGTTATTCCGTTAAAGCGTTAATGTAAAAAATCGCGGTTAAATGGCATGAAATAGAACTACACTAGTACAACTACTGTCACATTTACACTATCGCGATGTATCCCAACAAAGTGAAATTTCTTTTCCAACGCCCAACCCACATACGATACCACACACAACCCCATAATATATCCCTTGGATTCTCTAATGCCAGCGCCGCCAGTGGATGATGTCAATGCAAACAATCGAATATCAACGGACTTAATTAACGGAAGTAAAATGTAACGGAAGTTAAATAATCCGTTAACAATTTTTGGAGGTGAGAAAAGCGTCAAATCGTTAACCAAAATGTTAACTTCGTTAATTAACGATTAACGGATTAACGCTTTTTTGCTCAGCTCTGTGTACAATGTATGTACATTGTACAACCATATGTGGTTCCATTAAATCATTTTTTATACATTTCTATGTGCGAAAATAAGATACGAGAATTTACTCGCAGACTCTCATCAAAGCAGAAGTGACGGATCGCACTCAAGGGTAGGCATACTGACATTTCAAAAATTTCTATAAACGGGAGACCTTATAGATCTCGACAACTGTTGTTAAACATGCTTTGGAAAAAATAGAGTAGATAGATTGAACGTTTATCTAGGGAATAACCGTAAAAGATTTTTTATATCTTGTATAGATTTCTAAAAAAAAATGTGGAAAACACCTTTAATCTTTTTTCCAAAAGACAGAAACTCGTTTCCCGAAAGTCGCGGAAAATATTTTTTTTGTACTGATAATAATATGCATTAAAATCTAGGGAACAACCGTAAACGTTTTTTGATTGAAGCGAAATTAACCCCAAAAAATGCAAATACGCTATTTTTACCATTTTATCATGCGATTGTTCACGCGATTTTGAACCACAGTGCCGTGAAAAATGACCGTGACGTCATAGTTGGGTCGCGAGCTTTAAGCACCTACACATGTTATTACGAGTTTAACTGTGTCTGTATGTGGTATTCTCCTATATAATATTAATTAACTGCTATTTCAGAAAACTCATATCATTGCAAGGGAAGTTGAATTAATGTTATTTTATTTTATTCATACAATACAACGCTCAGGGTCTTTTGATGCGTAAAAAGATTTTTTTTTAATATATCTAGAAATAGCAGTGTTCATTTATTTTTCCAATAATTAATCTTTATGGTTTGATAACTAGGGAAAGTTTTTCACGTGAGATTCATCAATACGGCGCCAGTGTTTAATACAATGCCCGCCTGTGGTTCCTCTTTATTGTTTTCTATACGCTTTTAAAACAAAAAAATTCCTTTGGCACGCCGCAGGCATAGGTAGATTTCAAGTGATTTATTTATCTTATTAATTTTAAGAGTACATCTGTACATATGTATAATAAAAACAATCACAATATCATCACCAAATAAACCAGCGAAGTGATGAGTAGTATGGATGTAGTCTATTCTTTGATTTTCGAAGTACCTAATCAAATAATAATCAAATTATTTTCATTCCACTCATATAATATACGGATTGGTACCGGTACCTAAGCACTAGAAATTTGAAAAAAAGATGTGAGTTCTACTCGTATCGTGAAGCACTTTTCTAAGACAACAAACACGCTAAGTACCTATGCGGTAACTACTTAACTAGATCTTTCGATCGATCATTGTCGTCCAAGGAATTGAGCTAGACAAAATCTGTAAATTGATCTGTATTCCTTATTTAATGCCCTTTCATACGATACCAGACAGGGACCCTCACAATCATTGGATCCCCTCAGAATTATTGTTTTTGTATTTAAAGCCTTAAAAAGTGAACCTTCCTCTTAATGGATTTCAACCAATCTCATATCAGTTCATCTACCACTTACCAAAAATCTACCACCCAAGTTTCACGTTTCTGCGACGCATAGTTTGACCGCAAACGTGCGCACAAGAAAAGGGACATATATATATATGGCTTATATATATAAACTTTTAAACCAAGGTCGGATTCGGGTTCTCCTGGTCCTAATTAATGATCCTGAGTAGAAATTTTTCAATTCTGCGACATCACGGGAGAAACGAATAGGTAGAATTTCTTTTGGAAATCTACCTAAAAGCTCTCAGCTATTAATGAGTGGATGTGACGTTTTTGAAGTTTGAAAGATTGATTCTGATGTGGGGGCTATATACATTTTGTTTTCGAAGTGTCACAAAGTTTGATATAAAGTTGTTTCAAACATTACGAGGGTTTTAATTTCATATTATTAATAGAACTTGATATTTTATACGTTTATTGTTTACTGTCAATTTGTCTTCATCGACTTTTGTAGACCTTTTCATTCGAAACTCATACCTCTCTCTGTTCTCTGGCCGTCTCCTTCCATCTGGTTAATTACTTTTGCAAACCGAAACTAATACCACATACCTAAATATCTACTTACGTATGATTACTATCGATCTCGTACTTAAAGACTCCATTGAAGTATATTTTTGTAATAATATTAGCCCTTCTCACTTTATCTCTTATTATGATTATTTTTGTCATTGACTACTTTCTCCTATCTCTTACCATATTCCTATAAAATGCGAAAAACCGCGAAGAGGGACCTTTTCGGGGGGGGGGCAGGGGGGGTTGCGGCAAGATTTTGATAGGCAACCCTAGTGCGATGTAATACCCTATTGATAAGCTATCGTTTATACCACATTTCGATCAAAAAACAGATACGTCATAAATTAAGCAGCGGGCTCTTGGACTATGTGTCTCGCGCCAGTCTAATCTTGACGCTCCTTCGATCCTATTGGTTAACATCTGACCAATCACAACGCCTCAGATTTCAAGTGAAGTTTAGACGTACGCAACCTAGAAGACTTACTTTCAAGCCTTGATTGGTTTTGGTGTCTTTTAGGTGCCCGCTTAAATTAGACAGGCCTGTTTAAAGTGTTTCTCTAAAAAAAAAACATCCTCGTTGTAATGGCAACAGTGAAAACGCAAACATGCAGTTCACAACCAGTGGATTTCCAAAAATTTTTATACCTTGAAATCTGAGGCGTTGTGATTGGTCGCGGATGTTAACCAATAGGATCGAGGGAGCGTCAAGATTATCACTGGTGCGGTGGCGGATTAGCACGAGGTGTTTTAATTTTTATTTTTTTTGAGAAATCTGTACAAGATATAAAAAATCTTTTACGGTTATTCCCTAGATAAATGTTCAATGGCCTATTTTGTTCCAAAGCATTATTTAGTATCGGTTGTCGAGATAGAAGGTCTCCCGTTTTTAGAAATTTTTGAAATGTCGGTATGCATACTCTTAAGTAATAACGATTTAAAATAAATTGTGGCATGTCAAATTGTCTTTCTCTTAAAGAATTATATAGGTTTAAGGCTCGATGAGACTTTTTATACAAGAAAATAATTATTTTCATTTATTTTAGAATCGAGTTTACGGGAAGTGTATGAAAAATGTGTCCGAATTGGAAGACTTTCTTATTTCTCTTATTAATTTATTCGAGTAATTAAGAATTCAGCTCGAAAAACCAACTTTAAGATATCTTATAGTAATACGAATTCCGACATTTAAATTAATTAATTAATTTATCGTATGGTCAAAAGAAGTATATCACATTCCTCAAAGGAAAAAGTTTGAAGGTTGGGCATTGGGCAATGATAAATTTCCCAAGCAAGCTTGGTCGTCAGAAATTAAATTGAAAGTTCTTTATGTATTCAGTCGCTAGCTCATTTATTTTAATATGCGGTAAGAATACTCAAAAGTATTACCCCCGTTTTCACCAACTTTTACCTAAGAAGGAGACCCCTAAGAAATTTCCATACAAAAACAGAGATAATATTCCATTTATTGACACGCAGGCCTACCAACCACACCCTAATTCCATACAAAATGCAACACGCAACTCACCTACGTTAGGTGCCCAAATATCTCTGCCCAGGCTAGGTGAGTTGCGTGTTGCATATTGTATGGAATTAGGGTGTGGTTGGTAGGCTTGCGTGTCAATAAATAGAATATTATCTCTTGTTTTTGTATGGAAATTTCTTAGGGGTCTCCTTCTTAGGTAAAAGTTGGTGAAAACGGGAGTATATGTTTATTTCTTTTTACATTACAGATTTACTTATAAAATATTTACGTGCCTTTTAAAACCGATTATAACTTTATAAGTTCGTTGTTTTTTTCGGGAAAGTATTTTGATAGTCCATCTGCCGCATATTTTGCTTCAATAATAATTATGCAAAACAATACTCTGACCTTTCTTCCATGAATTTTAATAATGTTTCTTATTTTATTTTACAAAATTGTTTTGCTTACTTTCTTTTGTGTGAATGACAGTACACGGATTAAAATATTAATTTAGATGGTGATTTATGTTAATTATATAGCTTAATTAAAAAAAAAAACATTTGGTTTTCTTTTCATTATCTTTAAATATTTTTGAAACAAACAGGAGAGAAATTGAGAAAGAGTGATTAAACAAGAAAAATCTAAGAGTTTTTTACAACAATATATGGGGTTAGCTTGTAGCATTGAACTAAGCTCGCTCTAGTGAATAAAATATTAAATAGCTTATATTTGATATTTATTTATTTAAAATCTTCAAGTGACCAACAAATACATATAAATACAAAAATGGACATAGTACAGATTATAAATCGTTGTTCACTAGGGCGAACTTATCGCAGAACTGAGATTTGTATATATTAGGTATACAGTATAACATATTTTTATATTTCGGTTACCAATGGTGGAAATGCAATATAATAATATAAATATGATATTGAAGGCAGGTATTATTAAGTCAAAAAAATGTTAAACTGCCACATTCTTCTCCTATTTTGAAATCTATTTATTTATTCAAAGGCACACACATACAGACATAACTTACAAATCAATTACAATGGAAACTATACACTAAATAAAGAGTCAAAGTAACGCCCAGTTACAGGTGCACACAATTAGTCAATCAATCAATCCTTCTTTACTTGAGAGAAAGATAGAAAATTAAAAACAAAATATTAGGTAGATTGACAGAGATTTGCAATGTGTGCATAAGTTGAATAGTCAACACACATTTAGCGCATAAAGCGGAGGCATATGGTTTCTAGATATTATATTGGATTACAAAACGGAATATTTAAAATTTTCGTGTTCCTCCCTCGCTACGAGTATATAAATATTTCCCAGACATGCGTACATAAATTGCGCCGTAGGCGAAATTTTTATTAATAATGAGCTCTGAAGAGTGATATTTTGAGGAAAGTAAATAAATTGTTCAAAACATTGTTTACTAAGTAGAAGAATTTTATTTTATGAAAAACAAAATGCCACCTTACTATTTAAATACTCGGGTTTTTACAAGGAATGTAGGTACCCACTATACGTATGAAAAATGAAAACATTATGAAAATAATCAAGATTGTATTTCCTTGAATGATTTTATGAAAAATACGTAACTGATACGCCTATACAGTATACAATTGATTTGTTAAACTTATTGAGGTCCGATCGAAAAAACCGGACAGCCCTTTGTCCGGTTTGTTAAGATTTTTCGACCGGACAGATGTAATAAAAAGCAGACACCCCGGTCCAAAACCGGACGTCTTGCAATCCTACGTAGGCAGGACACGCCAACATACTTCTCAGTGGTATCAGCCAGAAAATTCTACAATTGTTTATTATTCACGATAAACCAGCTTACTAATTCTAGGAAAAATTCATAATAATAAAAAAATAATAAAAAGCTTTATTGTTATAAAAAGTATATTACAAATGGCGGGTTTATTGCCAGTGGCAATATCTGCCAACCAACCAATTCGGAGATTACAAAGTATGATATGATGTGTGTACAAAGCGTACAGTAAAAATAAACATAAAAAATATACAAGCGTAAGAGTAATAATAGCATGCATAAATAAATAATATATAAATTAAATAAAATATACCATACATAAATAAAATAAAATAAAACAATTGGGATATAGGAAGGGAAAGGATTTTAGGAAAAGAGTTTATTGGGTAAGATTGGGGGAAGAATTGTTTTGGGAGATATAGAGATGCTTCAGTTTATTTGTAAAAGAGTGAATCGTAGGAGCGAGTCTGATGTGCAGAGGAAGATCATTCCATGATCTGGCTGCATGTGTAGTGAAAGATGAGGTTAATCTATCCAGATACCACGGATATCAAGGAATTATTATAATTATCTTTATTTATTTATTTATTCAGCTTTGGAACACAAACAGACATCACACATATTAACACAGTACATATTAACACAAAAAAGTCTAAAGTGATGCCCTACTTATATGTATTCACATTTACGTCAGCAATATTTTGTCCAATTAAATTACAGTCTATACTACTAATATATATCTAATTAAAAAAGAGAACTATGCGCTTACCAAAATTAAAAGACATTAAAACTAAACTATAATACATAAGTACCTAGTTACAAAATAAAAGTCATCAATAATAATAAAAAAAAAACAATAACAAAACATTAACTAAATAAAATTCCTCAATAAAGGTATTATTATTATCTCTAATGATGTTCACAATATGTATTTTATAATGTGTTTAAAGTAAGCATTGTAATTAAAATATTAATTAAGTACTCATATCTTTACACGTGTGAACGACCCACAAGAGGAGTTATTTTGACGAGATAGGTACTCTATTCATTTGAATAATTAAATCATGCAATGTCAGTGGAGGTATGTACATGGGCGTCGTCAGGGGAGGCAGCTGCCCCCCCCTAGAGATTGGAATAGGTATATATTTTAAATACCAAATGATAAAACCTTACAAAAAATCACAATACTACCACACATTTTCTCATAACATAAATTTTATAAAATTAGTAAGTATGAAAATATCAGTTTGACGAAAAATAATTTGATTAGGTACTTCAATAATTTAAGATGAAAATCGCTTAGTTTAAAAAAAATTGTCTGCGGCGCTATTTTTGATTACTTAATCATTTTTTATACATATTATTGTGCAAAGCATTATATACATTTTCAAATAAACAAATCACATCACGACCTTCTTTACTACGTCTTACAAAAAAAAAAGCGTGTTTTGTGCTATATCCTTTTCAAAATTTTTGGTGCCCCCCCCCCTAGCTCCGAGGCTGGCGACGCCCATGGGTATGTATATTGTATATATCTATGGAGGAATGTTCAAACATCCATTAGAGAAAGCAATAAAATAATACTAAGTACGAGTAATTTGCCTTTTAGCATTTCTCATGGGAACAAAACAAAGGTAAAAGGCCTTCGTCCCTTAGAGTACATAGTTTTCTACACAGTTTCTACGAATTTACCCGACATATTCTGTAATATTATGATTTAAATTCATGACAACCGACATAATAAAAACATTTCTTTTTGGCGTCATTCTCGTTTTTCCCGGATTAGGCTGGTGGGTTTTCTATTTTTGCTGAATGAGTCTACGTGAGACATTGGAATGATCGAGTATGAATTTTTAGTCCGATGTACCAAAACTTATCACGGAATCACAAAAAAAAATGTAAAACATGTGTAACGAATATGCGCGCGCGTTTTTTTGTCACAGCATTTTCAAAATATGTATGGTGAAACTTAATGGTTTGGCATCAAGAATGACGTCACAGTCATTTCCCACGGCATTAAGGTTCAAAATTGCGTGAACAATCGTATGATAAAATGGTATAAATAGCGTTTATTCAATTTTTTGGGGTTAATTTTGCGTCTATCAAAAAACTTTTACGGTTATTCCTTAGATTTTAATGCATATTATCAATACAAAAAAAATACTCCGCGACTTTCGGGAAACGAGATTCCGTCTTTCGGAAAAAAGATCAGAGGTGTTCTTAATTTTTTTTTTTGAGAAATCTATACAAGATATAAAAAATCTTTTACGGTTATTCCCTAGATAAATGTTCAACGCATCTACCCTATTTTGTTCCAAAGCATATTTAGTAACGGTTGTCGAGATAGAAGTAGGTCTCCCGTTTTTAGAAATTTTTGAAATGTCGGTATGATTATAATTTTGTATCGCGTTGATTCTCTGAATATTATAGAACTTTCGAGAACAATATAGTCCGGTGAACAGATAAATTGTTAGTATCAATGAAGACTGAACATTATATCACGTAGTCGTAAATTTTCTACAAATTTTCCATACATAATTTTGCTCCTTACTTAATAAGTTGTAGTGGAGTTTTCAAGTTCCAAGGAGAAACTTTTTTCAAGACGGCAGACGGGAGGTAAATTATATTAAAATTATATACAAAATTATATTCCTCACTTCTCACTGTACAGATCTATCCAGACATCTTAAAAAAATACATGATTACCTGATCTAATGTTTGCATAATCTCCTTATTTACGGCAGTAATTTCTTTCAAAAAGATTTGTAGCATATTTCATTATCACTAAGTGTACAGATTGATTAAGTTGTTAATTAAGAAATGGGAAAAAAATAGCTAAAAACACTTAAAATATCCAATAAATTGCAAAACCCATTTATAATTAATAGATATGGATAACCACAAATCAAAAATGTACCTACCCAGTGTGATAAGAGAACTTTTTACATCATGACAGAGAGCTATGCTTCAATTGGAATGATGAATTAAATAAAATAGACAGGTTGAAATGTACAAAATGGATTACCATGTTTATAAAAATGAAACAAAAAGAAATATTTCTAAAGAACATCAATTATAAGAGCGTGGTGTGGAGGGGAGTTGTACGTAATATATATTTGTTCTGAGAACTTAATATAAACCAAGATAACAGTGAGAATTAATGTTTGTGTGAGTCGACCATAAAAGCCGACTGTGCTCGTACACAATCCCGGCAAGTCGGAGATATCAAATGATATTTTACTACGATGGCTCTCTTTCTCACAGGATCTGAAAATTTTTCTAAAGCTTTCCAGATCGCAGAGAACAAACCGAAACATAACAAGCCATAAAGAACAGATCAATATAGAACGTGGACGGAAATCTTTTTGCCAACAATTTGGTTCTAAAATTTCCCCTTAATTTGAAGTGTTCTCAATAAACTCTGCTTTTTAACCTTGTACTGGTTTGAAGTTACCTGCATATAAAACGTGCACGAATCCTCAGTAACGTGTTAATTGGGTGTGGGATAAAAGATCCATGTATTCTAACCTACAAAATGAAAGCAAATTGCTTTATTTGTCTCATAAATAAGCGAGAAAAAAAGTTTAAATTATGTGACCACCCTTAACGACCGCCGTAGCAATTTATGGGTGACACAACAGTGGGTAGTTAGATCGCTAATGGGGTGCGGGAAGGTGTCTTGTAAACCTATTAGAGTTTTAAGTTTTGCCAGGGAAGTTTGACTGTTGCCACATATATGAAAATTAATAGACTTCTTTCATTTAATGACAGATCATTAACAGATCTTATATCCATTCATGTTATAGATAGGTATATGTGTATGTCATATTGAGATGAGATCGTTGAGAAGAACGTGTGGAAAAAGTTGAGAGATAGGATAATGAACGAAGTGATTAGAGAGATGAGTGAATGTAAAACAGATATTGTGACTAAAATGAAAGTGAACAAATTGAGATGGCTGAAACACGTAAAGAGAATGAATGATGAAAGGATAACAAGGAAGGTATATCTGGGTGAAAGAAGAGTGTAAGGAAATGCGGCCGTTTAAGAACCACATGGCCGGACCATGCTGACCAGATACTCAAGGAGTGTGTCTTAGAGTGTGCATGTATGACGAATTGCATGAATGTGACGGAAGCCCGAAGTGTGTGTAAGGATAGGAAAGTCTGGCGATCTGCTCTCTCTGTCTACTCCGCAAGTGAGGTGGTGTGAGGGGATAGAATAGAATAAAATAAATAGATAGAATATAAATACATATAAATCATTGCTGAAGTCCAAATTGTGAAACATATATCTATATGCTGTAAATATTAATAGTTATTATTGTCGGCTGTCTGTGCTTGCAAATTGGTCTATACAAAAAAAATCTCATGTACTTTTGATCTGATATTTTATGTTTTTTTTTTGTGTCAATGTTTCAGATGTACCTACATTAAGTTACTTATTTTTGTTGTTGCTTGTATTGTACTTGTACAAAACTATTGTTAATGTTAAAGGCTTGCGCCGTAAATAAATAAATAAATAAATAATAATAAAACTTTCGATCCTTTTTTTCCGTTCTCATTCATTTCTTCAACTTGCACACTTATAGATTCACTACACATAATTATTTTGAGTTTTGTTTTTATATTCATATTTATATTTATTATTTTTCGGGTCGAATTCTCCGGGAGTAGTTTTTTTTATGTAGGTTAGGCACCTATCTACTTTGGTCTGATTCATTCCACAGAAGCTGGTCTTTCGCCAGAAATAATCCTTTTCAACTGCTATTGAAGAAACTTTTATACACTCTTATATTTAGCATTTTAATGTCGATGTTGGTAGTAGGTATACATAACATACATAATATATTATAACATTTATAACGGTTATAACGCATTTAACTTTTCAGCATCAGCGTATGAAAAATTTCTTGTTGTCTGTTCTTCTTGTCAAACTCGACCTTTTGGCGGAAAATCTTATAATAATAATAATAGAGGGCTGTTTTTTAATCAAGTCCACAGTTTTATTTATCACAATACCTTCCCAAAAAAGTAGGTACTTGTGTGTGGTATTATAAAACAAATTGAAGACTTACTTTTTTAGATATAAATTTGTAAAATACACACTTTGAGCTTCATAACTGTCAATATCACAGAATTGTGAAAATACTAAGTAGAATATTAACTTTACAACGGTTTTTAACTTCTGACTTTGAAAGCGGGCGTTACTGTCATAAGTCATAAGCACTCCATTACCAAAGGATGTGGCATTATTCATTGAACAGATAATGGATTTTTATATGGGCTACTAGTAGCACAAGTAGTCAGAGTAGACGTCAAGCCACTAAGTGTTCGAGTGTATTCATTGTTGTATTGTGGAAAAATCAACCATAATAGTAGGTATTACCATTTTCAATATTGTTCCCCAATGAAGTTCCGGTGAGTAAAAAGGGTTTAACAATCTGCCTACTACCCATTGTATATTTTTATAGGCGTCCTCAAGCTCTTTTTATAATACAGGACAGGTATTGTTACATTATCATTTCATACATCACACACAATAACAACAGTGACAGTTAAAAATGGAGTTAAGTATTTCTGAATAATAAATATCACCAATAATGTAATCTAGTCTATAATGGAAATATGATCAAATTATATAACATTAATTATATTATGGTTTAGGTGACACGCAAAGGCAGGAAATTTTATTTATTGTGTTTTGAGTTACAATACCTACCTACATTATTTTCTATAGACGAAAATGTTTGTTATTGTACCATCAAGATCTGAAGGTTGTCCGGTGATAATACTATATGGAAGGTGATTTAACACTTAATTAATATACCGTATATAAATATTTATATCTTTTTCTATGGTTAAGGAAATATAATATGGTAGGCGTTATAAAATAGTAAAATAATATATTTTATTTAACTTACCGGTGGTAGAATTGAGTTGAAAATGTCCTCCGGGATCTCCAGAAAGTATTTTATAGGAAATTGTAGCGGTAGAGTTGGCAGGTCGTGAGTCACCGTCCTCCGCCTCAAGCTGCAGCACCACTCGCCCCCCTGGAGAATTCTCCTGCACTTTTGCCTTGTAGAAGCTCTCTAGAGTCAGGGGGACACAGTCGTTTTCGTCTTCCACAACTACATAGACCTGTAAAGAAACATATTGCTATTTAGTTATATACTATACTAGCTGAGTTACCCATGCTTCGCAACGGCAATATGGATGGGGAAGTAAATCGACAGTATGAACCGAAACACTTTAATCCATCTGTTAGCCAAAATAGTGAGTTTTAGCGGCTCTATACAATATAACCATCAACACGGCAATTTTCTATGTTTAGATTTTTATCTATGGTTTTAAAAAGTAATGTAGGTATACTATGTTTTTCCAGTACATGGTGGTAGAGGCGGCAGTCTCCCAAGCGGGAGGTGCCAGGTTCAAACCCCGACGCTGGCGATGTATTCCACACTTTGTGATACAGGCTTTTAACCTAGTGCAAGGTGTGCAGGAAAGTATTTGGGTTTGTGCATGCAAGCCCAGATCCTTTAAAAAAGAAAGTTTTTTGCCTAGGGTTGGTACTAATAATTACAGTCTATGGTCCATGACATCATCTGTCTAGGTAATAATTATAATCTATGGTTAGAACATGGCATTCCACGATAGGCGTCTTGTTTTAGTTGTATCCGTATTTAGATTTTACAGCATAAAATCTCTTACATAAAGTTTTTTTTTCAAGAAGTGGCGACTTTCAAACCTAGAGCAGATCGGTACGAAAGTTTTTTTTCCATTTTCACAGCAATCCATCGTAAAATTCGCGTGTTTTTGAAACACTTATAGATAGATTACATACGAATATCACGAGCGTAAGTCATATACCTAATGAAATAGTTTTGCTCTAATTTACGTTATTCCCACCCAGTAAATCGTCACGTAAAAAATACTGGTACTTGTAAGTACGATGACTAAATAACGAAGGGATCACCTGGGACAACGATAGGTACTTACATATAAACCAAAACTTTTTGTTCTTTTTTTAACAGCACAGAATATTTTTTTAATGTATACCTACGAGTAAACCTACTATTAAAATTTTCGTGATAGGTAAGTTTTACTACTAACGGAACCTACATACGTACTGCTGAAAGTATTTAATTACACCATCAGCGAAATAACTTTTTAAACATTCACTGAAAGATATGACTTTTTAAAAAAATGATTCAGATGAACTTAGAGACGAAGTAATTATACAAAAGTAACATAATACTTTTGTAGGATTTTATTATTATAATTAATATCAATTAAAAATTATTATTTTTTATATTCGCTCAATTTGTTGTAATGAATCCCATTTTTTTCTCCAAGACGGAAATCGTAAAAAAGTCATTTGTGTACAGCAGATCGCTCATAAATAATAAGCATGATAATTTATTATATCTTACTAAAGCGAAGCATGTTATTTATGGTGGTTTAAGCATATTATTTAAGGTACCAATTAGGTAAGTTCGCTTGTTTCTTTGTAATAAAAATGATTTGCATTTAAACATCAAGCCGAAATTTCGGAATATACAACGCAGCTAATGAAATAATTCAACGAAATAAATCGCATTCAAAAACTTTTGCTATGAATATATGTTGGGGTCATGGATACCTACTTGAATATTCTTTTCATTCCATTGTTGGGGTCCGTCTATCCTTTATGTTGGGTAAGTTATTCATTGAATTACCAAGTTAATTAAAAGCAGGGCGGACTAAGGTAGACGAAAGAAGAGTCATATAAATCACACTTCAGATGAATTATAATTATTCTTAATGAAACGTTGCTTTATTGAGGTGTGGTCAGAACTCCTCACATTGAGGCATAGTATTCAAGACTCAACAGTGCACTCTTTCTACCACAATGAGGATTAGATATCTCGAACACTAGTCGCTTGGAATAAAAATCATTACTTGGATTTTAAACCAAGATAAAATATACATATTAGTCTGCAATTTTTACCTGCAAAAAATTGAATTTCACAATGTGATGTCGCGCCGCGCCGCCGCCGTTCGGAAATCTTAATATTAGAAAAAAAACAAGCAGTATTTAATAATACATAAATTACGTACAGATCATCCATGCAAAAGTAATACAATCTTCGTAGGGTATCGGGTGGTGGCCTTTTTGTAGGTATTTATACCCCGAGGCCGCTCGAGTTAGGGCTGGAATGAAACGCGCAGATAAGATTTTACCACAGCACAGCGCCTGTACTACGCGGCATTCACAAACGTACATATATACGTAATGTACACAAATGCATTATACCTACTGTACGTGGCGTACGTCGTACAAAGAGTGTTAACAATATTGTAATCACAGGCAAAATCTCAGAATGTGTAAAACCATGAATTTAATATTAGCTTTACCTCAGAATTGTAAAACTAGAGCATCGCAAAGGCTAAAGCTGTAATGTTGCTCAGTGTAATTTCAAGTTTACAAAAATAAAAATAAACTTTATCTCAGAATGTGCAATGCTCCAGCCACACGCCCGTCCGAGTTCCGAGCAAATGGTGTTCATGAGTAAAAAGGCGTCAATTAAAGGTGATATATACCTACCTATGGTATATTTAGGTATAATATTTTTGACAAGAATAATATTCTCTGTATCATGTATCCTAAACATAAAAAAATCTACGAGTCAAAATTATAAGCAGCATACGTAAATATTTTAGTTAACGAAGTATTATTTTGTTTCGAGTGTTACAATATTTACCTGATAAACAAGTGTAGGCATACCTGCGGCTATTGTTATCGCCTCGCCGTAGCTAAAACAATAGAGGCCTTACCAGGCGAAATTCTAGGAAGCGAATATTGTCTTGCTCCAGGTGTCTGCGTTCATTAAAGATACAACGTTGCCAGTTCCAATTTTCGTATCCATCTCAGTTTCAGCGTGAGAAATATTTGACACGTGTAAGCGTGACGAAATTTTGTTTTTAGAATAATTAATATTAAGATTAGGAAGTAACCAGCGAATTGACTACGCTACTAGGAGTATGTGTCGTGTTATCTTAAGCTTAGGTAGAGATACAAATCATGAAAATCATTATATCATATTGTTCAATTTGTAAATAGTGTATGTAGGCATATGATTTGTAATTAATTGTAAGATAGTTGTGAATAGACATTTATACTTATCAATTAATGTAGCATGGACAGTTGATTACTGAATTAATCCATATCAATCATGTATAATTTTAATTTGGACTGTATGATGAAAAATACTATGTGCCGCGTGGATTTGAAAATTCTTCAAGGACATTAAATGGTTTCCAATTGGACCAGATGGAGGCGTGGCTAGCACACGACATATCGGACGAGAAATGGTCTAAACCAATAGCAGCAGGTCCGCATCGATTAGGACCGCCTCTTCCCAGGGGTTAAAGCCCATTCTATGAAGGGACCTGTCGCTGAAGGAAGAAGTTAGTTGACACTTGATTTGTGGAAACAGCGGTCGAAATACGAGATAGTTCGGTTGTCTCTCGTAACAGTCAGTGAATAACACATAATTATCTTCGTGTGTGTGTCGTCTATTGTGATACCTCCGACGTTGAAATAAGAAGAGCCTTCGCCCCGTCAGTGCGATACGTGAGCTGCCACGATAGGGCTCTAGTATTCACAAATTTGACCTGTCCGTGTCTCGTTCAGAGAGCAGGATCGAATCGTACTAACAAAGTACGGAAACACAGCTTCGGGACCTTCATCAGAGTCTGGTTACCGCGCTCATCAACCCAAATCACCGCCATCATTCAAGCCAGCGCCTCTAGAACGGATTCTATGAGAGCGCCGCTTGAATATTCATCGTTGGATATGCGGCAATGCGTAATAACGTCGTTAAAAATATAGTGTTTTTTTTCTTTTGTTTATTAAAAAGGCCAAGTGTTGTTATGATAATCGAACAGTGCATTAATTTAAATAAACTTAGTGATAGCTCGAACGATTTGTAGATTAATTTAGTTTTAATATAACTAGTAATAGGAATAATTATTAGTTCGTAGTTAATTGTTGTTTTGTGTTATTGTGAGTTGTGTATTTTGGACCAATAAATGTAAGTAATTTTAAATCATATTTATTGTTTTGTTTCACACACACACCCACCCACATAGTACTGTGTCAATATGTCGCCAAGCAACGTGGAGCTTTTTTTCTAGCAAGTGAGCTGGAACGGATACCACTGCCCTGAGATATTTGCTTTATTTTTTTTCTACTATTAATTTAATTTTATTTTTACAACACTTTTGATTTGTTATTTATAAAAATGTTTCAAGTACTATTGGGTGTGGGTGCCAGCGGGTTGTTTGCATCGTTCATACAAAGTATTTGTCGGTTTTTAACATTTAGTATAATCGATAGGGATTCAGGAAATGGTGTGGTTACGAGGTCTGCCCACCGAGAACAGGGTTTTCAGGGGGAATCAGCCCCTTCTCGGGTAGCACAGGGGCAAGTTCCTTCCCAGGTAGCATTAGATAGGTTTCATTGTGGTGGGATAAGCTGGGATGAATCGTTTTCAGGCCATCCGGAACAATGTCCAGAAGCGTTTCTGGAGTCGGCTGAGGCCTACTTCGTAAAGAGGGGCACCTCAGGAGGTGCTAGAGTTAGGGAAGCCTCTGCAAGGCTGGCTGGTGAAGCTAGGTTGTGGTGGTCGGCTTACAGAGAGTTAGAAGATTGGGATTTTTTTAAGAATGCTCTAATTTCAACATACGGCATAGAAGAGAGAAGGGGGGAATTGACCGCGAAATTTTACGGGCTACGACAGGAACGCGCTGAGAGGGGAGCCTCATTTCTGGTAAAAAAGAAATTATTGTACGCGAGGTTGTTCCCCAATACGATCATAGATGACCGGACATGTCGGGATATTGTAAAACTAATGAACCCCCGCTACAAAGATCTATTCGCCGCGCATGATTCATTAAGTTACGAATTCCTTCTTAAAATCGTCGGTCGCATAGATTTCTCGGAAACCGTAGATCAAGGGGTGACGCAAGTAAATAGGTCGCCGAATAACTCACGTAGAGAGGTACAATTGCCAAACTGTCATTACTGCCCCGGAAGGCATTACAATAGGGATTGCCGCGAGAGGAACGAATACCTCCGAAATTTAAACGCATCACGCCCGGGCAGGTACGCGACCGGACAGCGCCTGGCCCAGGGCCCCCAGTAATAACACCGAGGTATAATCAACGTAGGCGGCAGGAGGTCCCTAGTATAAGTAGAATTAACGAAGAGAATGGCCAGTGTAATATATTAGCTAAGGCTAGAGCTACATTACCTAGAATAAGAGTGCAGTTACTAGATCGTGAATACGAAGTTTTGATTGATTCTGCCGCCTCTCATAATATAATAAGTAGTCAGCTTGTACCGCAATCCTTGTATAAAAGTAGTGATATAAAATCAGTAAATATGGCGCACAGTGAATCGCGCCTTGATGTTGTAGCAAGAGTTAAGTTATCGCTGGTTGTCTCGGACGTGATTATGCAAGAAGATTTCCTAGTTATCGACGGATTAAGGGAGGGTGTAATATTAGGAATAGGGTGGTTAGTTTCACAGAGAGTAGTAACAGATTTTTATAGAGGATGTGTGCATTTTGGCGTTACACAGAGGAGTACTGCGCACCTGATACCATTTAGAAAGTCTTTATCAGCTAAGGATGTCGAGTTGCCAGACTTAAGTGATCTTAACCCTGAGCAACAACGGGAAGTAACGGAACTTCTAAGCGAGTTTAAGGAACAGTTCACTCCTTACGCCGGCCCTGCTCCGCTAACTCCGTACAGAATACGATTGAAAGACACCCGACCCATTAGAGTACCTCAGTATAGATTGTCGGATAGTAAGAAGAAGCTACTCTACCAGCAACTGGAGGGTATGCTTGCGACTGGGGTTATAGAACCAAGCAAGTCGCAATATAGCTTCCCAATTGTAATGGCTCCTAAGAAAGGCAAGGAGGCTTATCGGTTTTGTGTAGATTATCGTAGATTAAATGAAGTGACGGAAGATGAGCCTTCACCATTGCCTATTATCCATGAAACACTTAAAGATCTAGGAAATGCTCAGGTGTTCTCAACCATTGACCTAACCAAGGGGTATTGGCAAGTTCCAATGCACGAGGATTCGAAACACCTGACAGCGTTTACTACACCTGATGGTGCTAGTTTCCAGTTTCGTGTCTTACCATTCGGTCTGAAGGGAGCACCGGGAAATTACCAGCGGTTCGCGAGCCAGGAGGTATTGGCGGGGTATTTAAGAGACTTCGCTTTGGTCTACTTAGACGATATTATTATTTTCTCTCCTGACTGGGAAAGTCACCTTTACCACCTTAGATTAGTATTAGAGCGTCTACAACAATTTGGGTTACGTTGCGCCCCAGATAAATGTCATTTGGGTGTAAGGGAATTAGAGTATTTAGGACATGTAGTTTCAGCCACTGGTAATCGACCACTGAAAACGCACGAAAACGCGATCGCTTCTACGCCCGTACCAACAACTAGAAAACAACTACGAGCTTTCTTAGGACTTTGTAATTGGATGCGCGAGTATGTGCCACGCTTCGCGGAATTAGCTGCACCGTTAACAGACCTTTTGAGTACAAACAGACCCTTCAGGTGGAACCTCGAAGCTGACAGGAGTATGGAGGAGATTAAGAAAGCTATGACGAAACCCTTACATTTATCACGACCGGACTTCACTAAACAATTTGTTTTGCAAACAGACGCTAGCAAGGTAGGCGTCGCGGCGGTGTTATATCAGCCACGTACTGACGGTGGGAGGGATATAGTATCGTATGCTAGCGCCCGGCTCAGCAAGGCTGAACAAAGATGGCACTCCAACGAACAGGAAGCAATGGCTGCCATCTGGGCGATAAAGCGCTATCGCCCATATTTAGAAGCTAGGAAATTCATACTTAGAACCGATAACAGGGCATTAACATGGTTAATGTCGGCAAAGGATGAGAGGGCGAAGTTAACTAGATGGTCTTTATTGTTACAGGAGTTTGATTTCACTTTAGAACATTGTCCTGGTAGGGAAAATGAGTTGCCCGACTGTTTATCTCGTAACCCAGGTGAGAACCAAGTAGACTCGAATGTTGAGGACATGAATACAGCGATGTATCCGACAGTAGTAGATAGCATAGATGATGAGAGTCAGGCGGTAGTCTTGCAGATCGAAGACGAGGAGGAAGCCCCTCAGCCTACGGAAGAGGTTGCCTCAGTAGTGGAAATTACTGAATCAGTGGGGTTAAGTGATTCGATTCGTAGGAGTCAGCGACGAGATGGGAAGTTGAACGAAATAGTGAGACAGCTGCGTCGAATGTCATTACGATCGCAAACATCGGGAGCTAATCGAAATAGTAATAGTAATTATTTGTCACGATTCTCATTAATAGACGGCTATCTATGGTATAAGGTTGGCGATAATCCATCTCAGTTAGTTGTACCTAAGCAATGTCAGAAGCGAGTGTTAGAATATTATCATGATGATCGTATTGCGGGTCATCCGGGAGGGAAAGAGACGTTGAGAGCTATACAAAGGTATTATTATTGGGCAGGAATGAATCGTGACGTCATTAATTATGTTAAACGGTGTGTAACTTGTGCGATGACTCGTGCGCGGCCTCATCGGCCCCTAGCACCTCAAGGCGCTTGCCAGGCCCAACATCCATTTGAGATTGTAGCAATAGATATAATGGGACCGTATCCAACGACGTCGAAAGGTAATAAATCACTCTTAGTTGTCACCGATATGTATACGAGGTGGGTGGAAGCGTTTCCCTTACGAGCAGCTTATGCAACGAACCTAATTAAGAAAATTGAATCAGAAATATTCCCTAGGTATGGCTATCCTAAGGCTATTCTTACGGATAACGGTAAACAATTCGAACATTTAGCTTGGAATATAGCGCTGCGGCGTTGGCAATGTGACCATTGGGCAACGGCGATTTACCACCCCCGTAGTAATGTTACAGAACGGCGTAACCAAGAACTTAAGAAACTGATGCGAATACACTTACAGGGACATCCACATAAACACTGGGATGATTACATACCGACAATACTAGGTTCACTTCGCAGTAGGCGAAATGAAGCAACGCGATTAACACCCAGTCAAGCACTCCTAGGATACGAATTGAAGCGTCCAGGGGAATGGAACGCAGGTTCATCTGGTGAACCAGTTAGTGTAGAAGGTAGGAATCGCACGAACCTTGACAGTGAGATAAGGAGGAATCAGGAACAATATAGGCAGGTTTATGCTCCAGATACAACGACGAGCCCTAGATTCGAATCCGGCCAGGAGGTAATGATGAAGGAGCACCCTCTTTCCAACCACAGATTAGGTTTTCACGCAGGGTTTGCACCGAAATGGAGTGGACCTCATCGCGTGCTTATGTCAGTAGGCAGAGGTCACGTATACTGGATAGAGAGGCGAGGTAGACCGGTGAAAGTTCACGCCGATGACCTTCGGTTGGCACCTACGGAGTTTAGTGAGGGTTAGGTTAGACAGGATGAGGAAACCGGGGACGGTGTGGTGCACAGTTGGGGAAGGGCCCTCCTCTTCTGTGTGTTATATCATAACTGGACCTCGTCTTGCGAGTTTTGAGGGGGGATAGAATAGTTGATTGCTTAATTTCGATTTGATTCCGTTATCTCATTATTGTTTGATAGGCCAACTTGGCCTAGTAATATACCAATTCAGATCATGTTACCTAATTAAATTCGGGCAAGGGTGTGTGTGAAACAATCATTGTTGTACATAGAAATTGTAAATAATGTGTATATATTGCTAGTAGGTTAATTTCTGTATATATTTTTTCTCTATTCATATCTAAGTAGATTTAATTTAAGATTAGGTTATTGAATTATTTAGAGGTAATTGTAAATACTTTGATGTAAATTGATAACACTTTGATAAATCTGATTATGAGCTACTGAGCTAAGTTAATATAATATAGATCGAGTGATAATTCGGAAAGGGAATAGTATACAGTACAGCCTTGTTCATGTTTCCTTGTTTTTTTTGAAGCAATGTTGGTTTTATATTCATGTAGAAGTTGGTGAACTGTTGAATGATAAGTTTTAGATATTTTTCTATAAAAATATCTTGGCGCCCAAGCACCGAAAGGTGTATGTATATATAGAGTAGGTTTAATTTTACAATGTAAATAGTATTTAAATAGGTCCATTTATTTTTTATTAATAATAATATTGATTAGGTAGTAAGATTGTATTATAGTAGTTATAGTTAGAGTATTAAGTAGGCTACGCATAGAGTAAGACTGTGGTTGATTACTAAGATTAGTTATCTAGGTATTTCCAGTTTAATTTATATTTAATTACGTGAGATTGTTAACATTGTCATACAGACGAATATTTTCTTGTCAATTCAAGGGGGGGCGTTTTGATATATACCTACCTATGGTATATTTAGGTATAATATTTTTGACAAGAATAATATTCTCTGTATCATGTATCCTAAACATAAAAAAATCTACGAGTCAAAATTATAAGCAGCATACGTAAATATTTTAGTTAACGAAGTATTATTTTGTTTCGAGTGTTACAATATTTACCTGATAAACAAGTGTAGGCATACCTGCGGCTATTGTTATCGCCTCGCCGTAGCTAAAACAATAGAGGCCTTACCAGGCGAAATTCTAGGAAGCGAATATTGTCTTGCTCCAGGTGTCTGCGTTCATTAAAGATACAACGTTGCCAGTTCCAATTTTCGTATCCATCTCAGTTTCAGCGTGAGAAATATTTGACACGTGTAAGCGTGACGAAATTTTGTTTTTAGAATAATTAATATTAAGATTAGGAAGTAACCAGCGAATTGACTACGCTACTAGGAGTATGTGTCGTGTTATCTTAAGCTTAGGTAGAGATACAAATCATGAAAATCATTATATCATATTGTTCAATTTGTAAATAGTGTATGTAGGCATATGATTTGTAATTAATTGTAAGATAGTTGTGAATAGACATTTATACTTATCAATTAATGTAGCATGGACAGTTGATTACTGAATTAATCCATATCAATCATGTATAATTTTAATTTGGACTGTATGATGAAAAATACTATGTGCCGCGTGGATTTGAAAATTCTTCAAGGACATTAAATGGTTTCCAATTGGACCAGATGGAGGCGTGGCTAGCACACGACATATCGGACGAGAAATGGTCTAAACCAATAGCAGCAGGTCCGCATCGATTAGGACCGCCTCTTCCCAGGGGTTAAAGCCCATTCTATGAAGGGACCTGTCGCTGAAGGAAGAAGTTAGTTGACACTTGATTTGTGGAAACAGCGGTCGAAATACGAGATAGTTCGGTTGTCTCTCGTAACAGTCAGTGAATAACACATAATTATCTTCGTGTGTGTGTCGTCTATTGTGATACCTCCGACGTTGAAATAAGAAGAGCCTTCGCCCCGTCAGTGCGATACGTGAGCTGCCACGATAGGGCTCTAGTATTCACAAATTTGACCTGTCCGTGTCTCGTTCAGAGAGCAGGATCGAATCGTACTAACAAAGTACGGAAACACAGCTTCGGGACCTTCATCAGAGTCTGGTTACCGCGCTCATCAACCCAAATCACCGCCATCATTCAAGCCAGCGCCTCTAGAACGGATTCTATGAGAGCGCCGCTTGAATATTCATCGTTGGATATGCGGCAATGCGTAATAACGTCGTTAAAAATATAGTGTTTTTTTTCTTTTGTTTATTAAAAAGGCCAAGTGTTGTTATGATAATCGAACAGTGCATTAATTTAAATAAACTTAGTGATAGCTCGAACGATTTGTAGATTAATTTAGTTTTAATATAACTAGTAATAGGAATAATTATTAGTTCGTAGTTAATTGTTGTTTTGTGTTATTGTGAGTTGTGTATTTTGGACCAATAAATGTAAGTAATTTTAAATCATATTTATTGTTTTGTTTCACACACACACCCACCCACATAGTACTGTGTCAAAGGTATCAAGACAAACATTTAATCCACACACCGTTTTACTCACAAACACCACTCGGACGCGACCCATGACGATCATGTGGCGCCAGCATAAAACCATGAATTTAATATAAGTTATATCTCAGAATGTGAATGGTAAATTTATTTTATACAATACTATACTACGCTTCAAGGAAAAGCAAATTTTATGATTAAGAAATAAAATGATGGGTCGGAATTGGGTCCAAATTCTGTATCTAATTGGACTGTAACTAATATTTCTTTTTAAATAATGTAAATAGTAAAATAAAATAAAACTCTTTTCACACACGCACTGAAATTCAGTTAACTGAATCGACCTTTTGCAAAAAAGCTCCGACCAAAACCTACTTTTAAACTCAAATCAGGGTAACACTGAATTCTGAGAGAGGTTTTGGTCGGAGCTTTTTTGCAAACGGTCGATTCAGTAAACTGAACATCAGTGCGTGTGTGGCCGCGCTTACTTGAAAAGTTACAGCTCGTACATACCTATGAGTACATTTTTTTTAACTTTAAGTGAACAACAAATACATATAAATATAAAAAATGGACATAGTACAGATTATAAATCGTTGTTCACTAGGGCGAACTTATCGCAGAACTGCGATTTCTTCCAGTTAACCCCAGGAAAAAATAGAAAAAAAAGAAATTGAATAAAAATATAGGAAAAAACAGAAAAAAAGAAATTGAATAAAAAATATACGAAGTAGAAAACATCCTGCCATACATAATTTATTTAATCAACGCAATATTTGTAGCCTGTAAAGCATGTCAGTATAATGTGATGCGTAACAGAAATCATGAAATTAATCATGGATGAGGTCACTCCTTCATTATGCTTGAAGACTACTTCCATAATATAAAACAGACTTTGTAGGGAAAACGCTGAGAGATAAGATAAGGAATGAGGTTATTAGGGAAATTAGTGACTGCAAGACTGATGTTGTAACTAGAATGAAAGGGAACAAACTAAGATGGTTTGGGCATCTTGAGAGAATGAAGGATGACAGGATGACAAAAAAGATATATCTGAGTGAACGAAGAGGTGTGAGGAGGCGCGGCCGCTCGAGACTGGCCTAGTCCGATCATGTCGACCAGATCCTCAAGGATGGGCGCGTTTTGACTGAAAGGAATCGGAGAGCGTGTATGACAAACTGTATGAGCGTGACCGAAGCTAAGAGTGTGTGTAAGGATAGGGATGTCTGGCCCTCTGTCCTCTTTGCCTACCCTGCAAGGGACGTGGCGTGAGGGTATAGATAGATAGATAGACTTTGTAGGAGAATCGTAACAGTTTTTCATCAGTCAATAAAATGAGGAAATAATATTGTCAACGAAGGATTACAAAACCCTATAATTTTGTTCGAACACCGTTATTAAAAAAACACAGTAGATACACTAATGCCCGATCCCACCAACTACCACCTAGGAAGCAGACCCCTAAGGAATTTCCATACAAAACCACAGATAATTTGAGTGATTATTATAACTGTCATAACCTTTAAGATATAAATCCATACAAAATACAGCATGCAGCTCTACTTAGTTAGGTGCCCAAATATCTCCGCCCAGAATCTCCCTCACTTAAGTAGCTGCTGCTTGTATTTTGTATGGATTTATATCTTAAAGGTTATGACAGTTATAATAATCACTCAAATTATCTGTGGTTTTGTATGGAAATTCCTTAGGGGTCTGCTTCCTAGGTGGTAGTTGGTGGGATCGGGCACTACTCTTACTTTCGTGACTTCCTTGCATTTTATGGTGTAGGTAAGTACCTAATTATTTTCAAAATATTATTTTATACAAAGTGCGCTTGAGTTGTCAGGTACCTGAGTCAAATAGATAATAACAAGAAGTTATCTCAACAGATTCACAGCAATGGACCCTCCATCAGGTTTATAGTCCAAGAGCCCGCTGTTTAATTTATGACGTATCTGTTTTTTGATCGAAATGTGGTATAAATGATAGCTTACCAATAGAGTATTACATCGCACTAGGGTTGCCTATCAAAATCTTGCCGCAACCCTCCTGCCCCCCCCCGAAAAGGTCCCTCTTCGCGGTTTTTCGCATTTTATAGGAATATGGTAAGATATAGGTGAAAGTAGTCAATGACAAAAATAATCCTTGCTAAATTCTCTACAAAAAATGCAAAGTCAATTTTTTCGTAGAACTAGCAGTTTACCCGCAATGGCCGGTCCAAAACCGAAATTCATTTAGAATACTAAAAAAATGTATTTAAACTAAATTGGTTGAAAATTGATAAGAGTTACAGGAAAATAGTCAAAGAACGAATTAATTACCATAGTCTTAGCTACAAAACGAGCTATACTTATGTTCATACATCCAATAATTTCGGAGTTATTGCAATAAAACTCAGTGACGAAAACTCTTAAAATTTAATTTTTCATAAAATAACCAGTGATATAGCGCCGCAGGCCAAATTTTTTTTCTATAAAATGTTAGTAATAATGGGCGGAAGAATGTGAAAGAAAAAAAAACAAACTTTGTTTTTATATTTAAAAAAATATCCTCTTTTTTGACCGGCCATTACGGGTAAGCTACTAGTCCTATGAAAAAATTGATTGCATATTTTTTGTAGAGAATTTAGCAAGGATTATTTTTGTCATTAACTACTTTCTCCTATCTATTACCATATTACTATAAAATGCGAAAAACCGCGAAGAGGGACCTTTTCGGGTGGGGCATTGCCATTGCGGGTAAACTGCTAGTTCTACGAAAAAATTAAGTTAACATCTTTTATAGAGAATTTAGCAAGGATTATTTTTGTCATTGACTACTTTCTCCTATATCTTACCATATTCCTATAAAATGCGAAAAACAGCGAAGAGTGACCTTTTCAGGGGGGGGCAGGGGGGGTTGCGGCAAGATTTTGATAGGCAACCCTAGTGCGATGTAATACCCCATTGGTAAGCTATCGTTTATACCACATTTCGATCAAAAAACAGATACGTCATAAATTAAGCAGTGGGCTCTCTCGGACTATGTATACGACTGATAGTTCGTTACGTTCCAACAGCATTACTTATTCCAGTCCAGTCTCGTATATTGCGGAGCCATGAAATTATTATTAATTTAATATTAACATCACAAAACAGTATTACTTCTTTTTTGTAGATTACACCTGGCTATAGTATATACACGCTTACGTTAGATTCTTTGATGTTAAGAAAAAGGATTTCTAATCCTCTGTGGGTTGGAATAAATACGTTCTATATTTATTGCACGTTTTATCTGTATTACATTCTACACATATTAATTAAGGAAGATTATCTAAAATTTATATTGAAATTGTAATTGTGATATATTACTATTAATGAATTTCTTTCTCATTTACAATAATTTATTAGGTAATATGATATTCGCAACCCGTACTTAGTTACATATTATTATATTACACACGGTGTAACACAACCGGCGGATCAACCGAAGCAGGATGATAGAGGACCTCAATAGGTACCTATCGATTTAACCGCCCATGTATGTTCAGCGATTTTTTGTAGTTTTTGTAGTTTTATGAATTATTTTCGTATTTTTTGCTAAACCCCGACATGCAAGACGTTATTGGTCACAGAGACGCCAATTATTAAGATACATACTTGATTTTTTTTTTAGAATAAGTGAATAGTGTGCCTTGCCGATACAAAAACAATTATGGGCCTATCTGATACCATAACGCTATAAAAAAAGTTGAATCTCAAAATTAATCACAATTGAAAATTTTAATATATGTTTAAGGGCGATTTAAAAGAAATAATCATAGGATATTTTCTAATTGCTTTCAAAAATTTTCCAATTTTATAACCTATGTACTCTGTGAATTTCATTGAGCTATCTTGACGGATTCATACCTAAAAACTGTTCCAAAGCAAGAAGGGTGGTAACTCACGAAAAGAAATTTTGATGAATCTCTATATAAAACGTATGGTGAGAAAATTTCCTAAAAAAAATCATTATTTTATACCTACTACTTTCATACTCGATTTTTTAATCTTGTAGTCGAAATCTAATGACTCGTGTCATCACATTGGAGTCTTCAAGCCTATGTCTTATGACTTGTGTCATCACATTGGAGTCTTCAAGCCTATGTCTTATGACTCGTGTCATCACATTGGAGTCTTCAAGCCTATGTCTTATGACTTGTGTCATCACATTGGAGTCTTCAAGCCTATGTCTTATGACTCGTGTCATCATATTGGAATCTTCAAGCCTATGTCTTATGACTTGTGTCATCACATTGGAGTCTTCAAGCCTATGTCTTATGACTTGTGTCATCACATTGGAGTCTTCAAGCCTATGTCTTTTGACTTGTGTCATCACATTGGAGTCTTCAAGCCTATGTTTTATGACTTGTGTCATTACATTAGAGTCCACTGACCCCTCGGGCCCCCTGCCAAATTAAATTATCGGTGAGTATAGGAACGGGGCATCAACTGTTCATTATACTTTGTGGAAAGCACCAACAGATTCCGACTGGTAAGATAACAATTGATGAGGACGACTTTTGTAGTTGTTAGGAGATGCATAGGATGGCGAACACCTCTTCGACGAAGGAGTGCGAGAAAGATAGACAATGCTAAAATGTAATGGAGTAAGTTGGCCTCGCGGATCGATGTGTAAGTAAGGTGTGTCCTGACTCCTGAGAACTGGTATTAACTGATATTTTTTTTACAATTGTTATGGCGATCCAATTTTATGGAGGAATAAACCGTGGTTTTGTTTGTGTGAAAAATTGTTAACATGTGTTGTATAAGTTACATAACAGATTGCTTCTTGTGGTAATGATTTCCTAATAAATTAAGAAAAACGAAACACGTTGGACTGTTTATTTGTTTTTATATTTGTTACCTATACTAGGACTGCGTCATCGGGGACGATAGTAGTTAGTTGGACTAATAACTTGAACTACAGTACTTAATATATTTACAGCAATGCGTACCTGCAATGGCGTGAAAATTTTGATATAATCATAATACGAAATATTGTGTTTAATACAATATAAGCAGTAAGCACTCTTGATAACTATAAAGTGTTTTGTAAAAGTTTTATATAGGTCAACATGAGCATTAACATTTCATAATATTATTCTGTTGTGAAACAACCAACGAAATAATACGTCACATTCTCAAATATTAATACAATGGCAGTATTAAATTCCTTATATGAACTTGGCACAACACAACAGTCGCGTATTGCAGAGAATGATAATGTTATAGAAGAGTTAGTCATAGCGAGCGCGTGCCATCCTGAAAAATACTACTTACATAATTATTTATATGGAAAGAACGTATTTCTATAATCACTAAGGAAAATATTTTATATATTCTACAGAATATAGATAAATATATTGAACCTTTATGTTATGAAGTCTGTGTACTATGCATTGGATCAGTCCGTACTCCAATATGGCATAATATCCTGGAGTGGTGAGTATGAAACAACTCTAAAGCCCCTGAAGGAGATGCAGTGTACATCATAATGATTATACAGAGGAAGCCAAGAGATTATCCCACAGTGGATTTGTTCAGGGAGTTTACTATACCGCCGGTGGCTAATGTTTATCGTATTGTGGCTGTTTCACAGATATTCAAAGAGTATTTCGTATCCAATGTTCGCCCTCAGGAGTGCAGCACAGTCAGTCAGCGTAGAGGCAGAGGAATAAAACCCCTCCGCTGGCCAACATCATTATGCATTCCTGGGGGTGAAGCGGTTGAGATAAGATGTACGAGCAAAATGTTTTAAAACAAAAATAAAAAAGGTGATTTGTGAAAGACATAGTATGAGAGAGAGTGTGAGAGAGAGAGATTTGAATTGAATGAGAGATGACTGCATAAATCTGATTCATTACTATTGTTGTGTTTTGCTTCTATGTTATTTTAATGTTGTATATTTGAATTGTTGGTAACCTCGGAACTCCCCTCCAATACATGAGGTGACCTCGCATTGGAGGGTAGTTTGTAAAATTATATACTTCAATGAGTTAAATACGTGTGTATAGTATTGTCAGATACAATTAATTTAAATTTTAATATACTCGTAGATGGATAGGAAAAAATACGAGTACTCAGGAACTCCTATTCAATAGAATTTGTACAAAATCATATAAATATTCTCAAAATAGACGGATCTACTACGACGGATCGAACTAATCATATATGCATAATACTATGTATAGGTTGTACGGCTGTGAAACTTGGGTACCCTACAGAAGACACATTAAGTCCTTAAAGAAACTGCAACAACGCCAACTAAGACAAATCCTGAAAATACGGTGGTTCCACAAGGTGTCGAACACAGAAGTTCTCAGAAGAGCAAAGTGCTGTAGTGTTGGAATATTGCTATCGCAAAACACTATGCGCTGGTCAGGCCACGTCATCCGTATGCACGATAATAAGACGAAAATATTAACTACTCCAGATATACAAAATATACAAATATTATCTGATGGCCAAACACTGGAAAAAGTGGATCATTTCAATTATCTGGGAAGCATTGTGAACAGCCGATCAAATATTGATGACGAAATCCAGAACAGACTAAACGCAGCCTCTCGCGCATTCTGGAAGTTACGGGATCGAGTGTTCGGAAACCACGACCTGTCACTAAAAACCAAGACAGCAGTGTACCGCGCAGTCGTGATGCCTACCCTTTTATATGGATGTGAAGCCTGGGTTCCTTATAGACGCCACATCAGGTCTCTGGCAAAGTTACAGCAACGCCACCTGAGGCAAATCATGAAAGTAAGGTGGTACCACAAAATAAGTAACAAAGAAATCCTAGATAGAGCGAGCTGCCAGAGCATCGAGGTGCTGTTGGCCCGTGCTCACCTTCGCTGGTCGGGTCATGTCGTCCGTATGTCGGACAATAGACTTCCAAAGAAGCTCATGTATTCCGAGTTGGCTGAAGGTAGAAGAAAACATGGCGGGCAACGGAAAAGATACAAGGACGTTCTGCACAGCACGCTGAAGGACACAAACTGCCAAAATGACTGGGAAAGCTTGGCGGGTGATCGGAAAAATTGGCGGAAGACCATAAATAACTACAGCGGCCCGCAGAATAGAACCACCCGCAGACCCATCACAAATGAAGAGCAGCCCTGTCCAAAGTGCGACAAAGTGTGCTTGTCCAGAATCGGCCTCCACAGCCACCTTCGATGGCATCACCGGCAGGAACAACTACGTAGCAACGATTCTTCGGATGCTTCATTAATATGCTCGGCAACGGGCTCTAGGCATTATTATTATTATAATAGGCTCCCAAAAAACATCCCATTCGGGGAGCTCGTGCACGGAAGAAGAAACCAGGGTGGCCAGCGTAAGCGTTACAAAGATGTCCTTCACAACATCTTGAAGGACAGCAACATCCAGCACACCTGGGAGCAAGATGCTGTGGACCGAGCCAAGTGGAGACGCGCTATCCGCGAATACCAGCCAAAGGATAGAGGACACCCTGGCCCACCCGGAGGAGAACATCCATGCTCCAAGTGTGGCAGGATATGCCTGTCTAGGATTGGCTTATTTAGCCACATGAGGTGGCATGACAGAACAGAGGCTGCACGGCGGGATCCACCGTGAAACTCCTGGGCTCACAATACTCGTTCTATCGAGTTGTTGGCATATATATATATGTATAGGTATATTTTATGTAACTAGATACCGTACCATTCCGGTCATCAATTCTCCACAATGGGGTAACCAGTGAACATAAAATATTTTCTGGGAAAAACCATGCATACGACATTTAAAATATTTGGGAAACATCATTGCTGGAAAAGATGTAAAATGTCTTATGGAAGTTTACAAAAGCCTGACTTTTACAGGACGCTCGAAAAGATGGAATCTCATCCGAGACTCTAGACTCTATACTTTATTTTATTTTAAACTAGCTGAGTTACCCGTGCTTCACAACGGCAAATTTGATAAACCAACCCGGCATACTTTTTACGCTTGAACTGGACAAAATGTGACGTAAGATCTGATTTTTTTCTAACGCCCTTTCATAAAATACCACACATGACTCCACACAATCCTTGGATCCCCTCATTATCATGGCATCTCCTAGGAAAAGCTTTTTCTGAAAAAACCGGCGATGTAAAGATACAGCCTATATTATCGCAAATGTTATTCTAAATTTTCGCAGCAATCCATTGTAAAATGCGGGAGTTATGCGAACACCTTCAAAAATCATACTTTAATTTATATATAACTAGCGGAGTTACCCGTGCTTCGCAACGGCAAATTTGGATGGTGAAGTACACCGATAGCATGACCCGAAACCTCTCGATCACTTGATGTCTCCCCATGGCTTGAGCTGGACAAAATATGATCCCTAACTCCGCCCCTGAACTTCTGAGGCTGCCGAGAATGTTAATGTTCATCTTACCGACATTGAAAATAATGGATTCGATACTAATATCGCCTGATTCATGCCGCCTCCTACCCCCCCCCCCCCTAACTCCGCCCCTGAACTTCTGAGGCTGCCGAGAATGTTACTATTCATCCTATCGACATTGAAAACTATGGATTCGACACTAATATCGCCTTTTTCATGCCGCCCCCCCCCCTAACTCCGCCCCTGAACTTCTGAGGCTGCCGAGAATGTTACTATTCATCCTATCGACATTGAAAATAATGGATTCGATACTAATATCGCCTGATTCATGCCGCCCCCTACCCCCCCCTAACTCCGCCCCTGAACCTCTGAGGCTGTCCCACTACACCCCTTCTCTCCGCCCCCCTCCCTCCGCCCCTGAACTCGAGAGTTACGAATGTCGAATCCATCGTTCAGGCCGTTCAGGGTATAGATTTATCCATGCTATATCGAATTTTTAAATTTTTGTTGCTTCCCCACTTGCTCCGAAGCTAGCGACGTCCATGTTTGACACTTATGTCGCTTTTTGCTTTTTAATAATTAGCGTTTCAAGAATTTTTGGGTTTAAAAGCTCCCACATATGTCTTAAGATGGTCTTAGGCAAGTCCTATGTTTAGAGAGAATCATGAGAAAATATGTGTTCTATGTAGAATAGGCTTAGCTGACTACTGAGCTCTATAGAGTAATCCTGTTCTATGGTTAGAGTGTGATGGTCGATTTTCGCGTAAAAGGCAAAATATATAACTACATAGTTACTAATATATCTTTGATTACAACAGTTGTTTAAATTCTGTTTGGGCCAAAATAAAGGAAAGAGTTCTATAGACCTATAATATATCTTAAATAATTACCTATAATAGAATTTATAGTTGTATTTTGCGTACAAAAAACTGACAAATTCGCATTTTTTTCCTCTTATTATGACAGTTCTCTAGTAGCATATAGATATACCTATATGTTAATATCAGAACGTCGCATGTCGATAAAACAGGGAGTGATCGCTTATAAATTTTTGAAGGTTGATGACGTTTTATATATTTCAGGAATAGGCACATATAATTACAATAATCTCTTATATTATAGCATCTGTTTTTAATTCTGTTTGGGCGAAATTAAAGGTTAAAGATCAACTAACCTGTTATACATCTTAAATAAATAATTTTAATAGAATTTTCTGTTGTAATATGCGCACTAAAAAAACGACAAAACGTCATTTTTTTCACTCAATTTGACGTATCGTATTTATGGCATGAGAGAGAAAGGGACAAACATGAAAAAAGAGGGATGGCGATAAAACGCCGAACACGATTCAAAATTACGTTTTTTAAAGCCGTTTTTTGAAGTTGTCGATTAATATATTGGAAATATTTATAGCCTATGTCACCCGCCAGCCTCTAAGGTTTCTAAAGAGGTATAACATGATATAATTGGACGCTTAAATCAGCCGTGATTGAAGTGCGTAGAAAAACAAATGACTATCCTCTTTATATATTGTATAGATACGATAGATGACACACGGCGCAAGGCAGTACATAAATTTATTTATTTAAACTTAAAGTGAACAACAAATACATATAAATATAAAAAAATGGCCATAGTACAGATTACAAATCGTTGTTCACTAGGGCGAACTTATCGCAGAACTGCGATTTCTTCGAGTTAACCCCAGGAAAAAACAGAAAAAAAAAGAAATTGAACAAAAATATTGGAAAAAACTGAAAAAAAGAAATTGAATAAAAATGAAGTTACAGTATGAAAAACGAAAAAATGAAACGAATACATGAATAAAAATATGATAAAAAACAAACGTTCTAAAAAAAACACACGCCTTGTGTTATCTATATTGTAGAAATATCTATAAATATCTAGAAATTTTACAATCTACAACCCCGGAAGTAAGTATATTAGTTGAAGATAAGTAGATTACAGAAAGGCTTTGAGATGAAATACGATAAAATTTCTGAGAAGAATATCTTCTCTGACTTTGCTCTCATAACGCAGGCTGGGTACATAGTGTGATGGGAACACCCTACTATCTAAAAATAAAAGGATACTAAACTAAACTTTTGGTGTTCAACATTACCTCCTAACTAACTGCTACCTAAATTCAAAAACTAAACCCTATTGTCTAGTTCTAAAAGCTACTTTCCCTAGGTTCATTTCTACTTTCACTCTATCACACATTCTAATCTCACCTTTCATTCCAAACTTACATTCAGACACTGAATTTGCGTAAAACGAATCGCCGCTTGTCCGCCGTTATCCTGTTTTCGTAATTCGTAGCGAAGTCTTTCTTTGTTCTACAATATTCGTTGTAAATTGGCCTTTACGTGATCAGTCTAATGGTTAGATTTTCTTTAATTTGGACCCACGTTGTGTTTTTCCGCTGAAATAAAATCTTCGCCTCAATTTGGTGTATCTACTTATTATATAATACGAAACATCGACTCAATAAGTACTCAGCGTGTCACTGAGCTGTAGGTACCTGTAGCTCAATACGAGGTACGTGCTATACGCATCCCCTACACATAACACTCCAGGGGCGTATTCAGTAGATAAAGTTACATTATAATTTTACAAACAGATAAGATATTCTTTCATTCGTAGTTGTTAGTAAAATATTGATAGTATCACCTACCTTTGTCCTTCTGAAATGTTACATAGAAAACACACACAATAACACAAAGAGAATTCAATAAATATACAATTCAAAGTACCACGAATGAAAGTTTATGAGCTGTGGAAAAATTAATTAAGATGTTATTTGTCTTTTGTACTACAATGTTAATAAAAGACAAAATTAAGGTGGATTGAGTTTATAATCGTAAATAATTAGATACTTTTTACATTCGAGAATAGAATTTAAACAAATGGACATTGTCAAAATTGTTTGTCATGCGGTTAGTTCAAAATTAGATTTGGCATGCTACAAGAGCCCCATCCCGCCCTTGAAATCTCGGCCAACCTATTACGAATGCCAAGTCTTTGGGTTATCGCGAAGGTGCAAATTAAATAACATTCCAAAATGGCAAGCAACTACTTTATAATAAAATATAGGGGTGACCTCGCCTTATAAGAACCCTCACCACAAGGATTTTTAACTCAAGACATTTGAG
Organism: Ceraclea dissimilis; assembly: GCA_963576895.1. Taxonomy (NCBI): domain Eukaryota; kingdom Metazoa; phylum Arthropoda; class Insecta; order Trichoptera; family Leptoceridae; genus Ceraclea; species Ceraclea dissimilis. Next base: position 10,354,793 of record OY756360.1, read on the forward strand.
GTTTTTTCGTGGAATGGACTTGCCGGCTTGCGCAAGTACACCTTTCCAGGTGTCATAGGTAAAGGACTAGACCATTAGTTATTTATATTTTGTTAGTTCCATCCAAAAGACCCAGTACAGACGCCTTCGGATCAGGATTGGATTTGGGTATATAAATTTCTATTGGGAGGACAATAATAATAATAAAATCATGCTTTATAAGGGCAAGGATAGAGTCAGGTATGTTAATATATAAATTTGTATAATGCAGTGCTATAATCATATGAATAAATATTATAAGATGATGACACTATCCACTTTTGTAAATTGATGAGTAAATCTTCGCATTGGTTGAAGATTCACAACAAAGAAATGGTAAATAATAAATAATTTGTCTCAATCCGCCTTAACCTAGTAGTAGTGTTAATACAAGTTATTAAAGTTAAAATAATAAAATAAAATAAAATTTCTCATCCTTAATCCGGTCCTGTTCTCGTTGCACTGAAGCTAAATCTAATATTAATATAATTAGGTCGGTTACTGCTTCCACAATATTCTAAATAAGAATATTTCACTCCAAAGCTAAATTAAACTATTTGAAAGGTGAAAGAAAATAATTACTTTCATAAATAAAACACACGTTAGTATTAAAACAAAGCCCCTTCCAAAATAATTCCATATCTTATCAACGAATAAACCGCCCGAATCGCTGATAGGATATTCACTGTCACGAGAAATCTCTTCCAAGCCATCACATCTCGATTCTGGATACCTGAATCCTGATAAAAAAATATCAACAAAAACATACATCACCCATTTCACACACACACACACATCTTATCCTCAATACCTGAAATAATGAATAAAAGGAATGTCTATGATTTCATCTCTTCTTCAGTAGATTCTGAAAGAAATATGTTAAGTGGGAATCATCTCTCTATAAAGGGAACAAGTATACCTAACCTTTGCCCTATAATATATAGCTACTTACTACTTATAATATTGTTATTGATTCGAACCCCATCACAATAGGTATGTATTTTTCCAAGAAGGTAATTTCAATTGCCCACATAAAATTATCAGCCATTTCTCACTGACAAGAATATCTGATTTAAATTTAATATCTAACAGTAAACATTGCTTTTTGTAAATTAGGTAAACCAGGGATCTAAATCAAGTTTACAAAAATTTGCATCTCATGTTAAACTAGCTGTAACCCCTTAAAAAATGACCATCAGTTTGCGGGGTAGGCAGAGACCAGACATCCCTATCCGTACATGATAATTATAATGTACTTAGATAATGTATGATAATTATATAATGTACTTAGTATTCCCACAACAGTGTAGAAGAATTAAGGATGAACATTGTCGGGCTTATGACCGACCTCGACTGGCTTAAGTGATCACTTTACACTCGAGAAACATTCGCCATTTCAGTTCACCCTGGCTGGGATTCGAACCCAGACCTTCGTCTCGCATAGTAGGGATCATATCCATTACACTACGAGGAGCGACGGCTGTGTTGTCGAATTTCATATATATATATTTCATTCATATACTACGGAATGTAGAAAAAATCCAACGCTTTACAAGAATAAAATTTGTAAATCAAAAAATAATTCAATTACGAGTATATAATATTCTTATGGTAAATTAAATTTTTATTCAGCACAGTATTTTTTATTCTACTTAATAATATTTATCCTAAGATTCTTATTATAAATAATAAAAAAAAAAAACAAATTAAATATAAAGGACCTTAATATTTTCCTGGTAAACTTAATTAATCAAACCAGCGAATTCTAAAAATATCTATCGATAACTGCTCGAATCGTTTTGTAGGCTAGTAATGTCAATGAAAAAATTTGATATTGGCCGACTAATTATAGATGATTAACTACCACGATCCTGCTTTACATTCATACCTGGTTTCGACAAGAATTGTGTATGTTGATCATGAAAAGTTTTTCATAAAAATTAGGTTATAAGGTAGAAGGCATTTTTTACGTTTATTTCTGGTATCGTGTTCTTTAAACTTTTGATGGCAAATAAAATTATTAAACAAATTTAACGGAGTAGAGGAATCGAGATTTAAAAAATATAAATATATTTCAAGCCTTGGATCTCGACAACCTCACTAAAAATAATGCTTTGCAAAAAATAGGGCAGAACCTTCATCTTGTGAATGACCGTAACAGATCTTTAGCATCTTGTATAAGTTCCTCCAAAAATAATGTGATAAATACATTTAACTTTTTTTTAAAGACAGCAACTTTTTTCCCGAAACTCGCAAAGAAAAATATTTTTCGTTTTGATAATATGAATTAAAATGTACGCTATAATCAACATCAAATCATGCGCCTGTTCATGCGATTTCGCCGCGGAAAGTGAAAATTCGGACCCCTGTCCTTAATTTTCATCTTTCTCCGTGTAGACTGTTTGGGAAATCACAGATTTATTGTGTCGACATTGTACTAACTGCTATGTCGTTATAGACATCCTTATAGATTGATGGCCGGTATTGAATATTGGACATTTGACACTTTGATTGATGGATTCGCTCAATGTATTAATATGTACTACCTTACCTAGTCACTTTAATAATATTCAGCGTGGTTTATATAGGCGTCGGCAGAGGGTGATAAATAAATAAGTACTATTTACTTTTACCTACATAATCACACAACCTTACATAAATCGCTTTATTAACACATCACTTTTGAACATATTTCATAAATTCCAAAACTGTTGTGAAAAATCCATTAAGAGGCATATCGTCATTTAAAAAAGTGAGTTTTCAGACCTTGAATCTCTAAAGCCTTACTAAATCTGCTTTTTAAATAATAAACGATATGCTTTGAACTTTCCTCTAGCGAATGATTGGAACAGATCTTTCTTTCTCTCGTTTTTCAAAAAAAAGGTGATTACTTATTGTTATTTAATAGGTAATAATGATTATTCACATTTTTTAAAGATGATCCAATGTGGTATTAAATCGTATTGTCACCGACTTTGCGTATGTTTGCTAAGTTTAAGATAGGAAGGGGTTGAAAGACATATAATAAAACACCGCAATGAAGTTTATTTATTTATTTAAATTAAATAAAACCTTTTAAAAAACAATGGATTTCGAAGACGCGTAACCAAATTATAAAAATCCCATTAGGGTTTATATTTCTAGGTGATTTCGGGACGTCTGGAAACTGGAGTGTTGAATGAAGAATACTGTCATGAAGTGGAAATAAGTGTAAGCACAAAGTTAATATCTAGAAATTTTACGATATTATAAAAATAATTCTACATTGAGGGGGGAAGATTATGAAGAACGTTTCGATGAAAGTATTAAATGGAGGTTGCAACTGACACAGAAAGCTGCAGGCATCAGATGTGAAATTGTTCAACGTATAATACGAGTACTATGTATCAGTGGCGAAGGGTGGATTTCTGCAGAAGGGAAGCCGGGGCTAACATTTCTTATTGGATTACGTTAAAATAGACACTATTGTACCTATCATTTTATCCAAAAGGTAACTCCTTGGGAATCTTGTTCTTCGGTAGCTTCGCGCCTGCTATGTATGTAATATCATAGCGCGGTCTGAAAATCTACCACTGAATATCTGAAATTCTTTGTGCGAATCGTTAGTGAAACATGCTCGTGCACACTGCACAACCACGGAGTAGAAATTTAGAAATTTTATGCATTTGTATCAAATGAACGGTGTAGGTATCTCCATATATTATAAAAATAATTAGGTTTTTTTGTAAGTTTTCGCATAACTACCGCATCTTACGATTGATTGATGTGAAAATTCGCAAAAAACTTCGTACCGATCTGCTTTAGGTTTAGATGTCGCCATTTTTGACGTTGCTTTTGCTGGAAGGTGCCATGATGATGAGAGGATCCAAGGGTTGTGTGGAGTCATGTGTGGTTTCACGTGAAAGGGCGTTGAGAGTTCAGATCTTAAGTCACACTTTGTCCAGCTCAAACCATCGGAAGACACCGTACCGTTGCGAAGCACGGGTAACTCAGCTAGTATAATAATATATAATAACGATAATGCTAGGTCATTATGTTTATGGAATACTGAATAGAAAATATTAAAATATTCCTTCTCGTACGGGAGAATTTCATACATTTACTTACATAGATGTCCACATAGCTTTTACTACTAAATATTAATTCAAAGGATCTTTTTATAAAACAAGTTAATAAGAATCATAATGCGGTCAGAGCCCTGTTTCATGATGCAACAGAATATCCTTTTAAATGTAGAATAATTTATAATACACCTTTGCAGGTTATCTATCTATGTTCGTGCAATATTATTATTTATTATTAATCTATTCATATTTGTAGCGATCACAATGGACCTAACGATGATTTAATTTATGATCAGTTTCAATATGCTAATACAGAGATACATCAATATTTTAGGCGTTATGGCGATGTGGGGAAATAATAACATTTCTATTTCCTTTGTAAGTTCGCGATATCTGAATCAATAATTCAGCTAGTGTTATATTTTATTAAACTAGACATTTTAACTAAAGTAAATGTATGCTAGCGAGACGTGGACGTGGATGAAGAAGAACGAATCAGGGTTGAATGCCGTAGAAATGAGGTCGTTAACTAGAATGTGCGGGGAAACGCTGAGAGATGAGATAAGGAATGAGATTATCAGGATAATGAGTGACTGCAAGACTGGTGTTGTGACAAGGATGAAAGTGAATAAACTAAGATGGTTTGGGCATGTTGAGAGAATGAAAGATGACAGGATGACAAAAAATATATATTTGAGTGAGCGAAGAGGGATGAGGAAAAGCTGCCGCCCTAAACTGACCTGATCTGATCATATCGACCAGATCCTCAAGGATGGACGCGTTTTGAGTAAAAGGAACCGGAGAGCATGTATGACAAATTGCATGAATGTAACTGAGGCTAGGAGTGTGTGCAAGGATAGAGCTGTCTGGCGCTCTGTCCTCCCTGTCTACCATGCAAGGGACGTGGCGTGAGGGTATAGATAGAAAAATAGAAGACTAATATATAGTTCAAAATCACGTGGATTTAAGTCTTTCATATTAACCTTAGAAAAAACCTCCACCATGTACCTTAATAAATAAATTAATTAAAAAAAAACTTTATATTGGCCCAAAAAAACATGCAATTATAAAACAAGATTACAGTAGTGCACCAAATGGCGTACTTATTGCAAAAGCAATATCTTATAGTCAACCCTGTCGGGTAAAAAATCTTAATAATACCTACGAGTACTATAACTAAAATTAGCTTATTTTTTAAAATTGTTTTTTTGTCTAACTTTAACTCCATCTCCTGAAGAGTGATATGTACAAGAATATTCAGCATGTACCTGGATGTGAATACCTAATTTGAAATAAATAGCATTTTGTCTAATAATTCAGTATTCAATATGGAGGACGGCTTCGTCTGGCTGCGAGAGAAACATTGTGAAATATTCACGTCTGGAAGACCGAATATTTCATAGCATATTTTATTTGCTGCAACGAAAAAGCGAATGAAATATGCAATCTTTTACCTGTTGCATTAATAATTCTGTTTTAAGTATTGTTTATGAAAAGTTGATTCAATTTTCAACAACAACTATATCAAACAGTTTATTTGAAATAAAAATGTAATTTAAACAGCGAACATTTCATCTGAAAAATATGATCATAACGAAATTGTACATCAACAAAATCCTATCATCATCTCATTGAATCCATATGGAAGTTCCGGATTATCCATAGTACCGATTTATACCCTCACGCCACGTCCCTTGCAGGGTAGGCAGAGAGGACAGGGCACCAGACAGCCCTATCTTTGCACACACTCCTAGCCTCCATCACATTCATTCAATTTGTTATACACGCTCTCCAATTCCTTTTACTCAAAACGCGTCGACGAAAAAAGAAATGTACTCATCTAAAATTATGTTGTCTAACTTAAAATGCTGGGATGAGCCACAGTTACTGCATTTTTTTAGAATAACTGATTGCTTATTTGGTGACAAAAAATTACCTTGACACAGGAATGAAGTGGTACTACACCCTGATCCTGGGCACACACAGTCAACCAGTAGTGATCACAAGTCTCTGCATCCAAGGTAGCCAAAGTGCGAATTACACCTGAAATGAAATAAAAAAGAAACGTTTATTCCGTGTCGATACTCATACTGCTCTATCCATACCTACTAGAAAAAAAGATAAAAGACATTCCTACTGCAGTCTATTAAAGGAGAATGGGCATTTTGGCCTATCGACGGCCACAAATGAATGCTGTGCAAATGAAAGTATACCTACTACCAAGGACTAACGAAAAAATATCATGGAAAGAATAACACATGAATAAATATCACATAGAAACAATATCACGGGGTAAAAATATCATATGGAAAAGTACCTATCACAAGAAGAAATAACACATTTCCATTTCATTGAAGGAATATCACGGGATATAAATAACACATGGGAAAATATCACAAGAAAAAAATAACACATTATCTTCTTGTCATACTTTTCCGTGTGATATTTCTCCCCCGTGATGATACTTTTTCATCCGTTATTTTATATTGCAACCCAGTATACAGGGGTACCCCCAAAGTACACTCGCTAGTATTTGTAGATTTTCAACATTTTTATGAAAAATGCGGAAACGTCACGTTCCCGAGAAAAAGTGATTTAACACCTGCTGTTATGTCAAATGTCTTCTCCTTTGAGAGTTTCCATGTATCTGTCGTGGTCCTATTGTAGAATTGGTCACATCGCGATGTGCCCAGTCATTTCATGAAATGGTGGCATTTCATGAAATGTAACATAGTTGGTTGGCCACATCGTGATGTGCCCGGATGTCCCCCGGGTAGATCGATCAATAGTTATGGTTTGTCTATATTCCTAACTAAACGCTTGGTCACTTCATGATACGATATGACCAAAATTCGACTAGCAATATCATATAAGCATATGTAGTTGCAGTAATTACCGCTGTGGCGCTGGCAGCTCTTCGCTTTGTTTTTTTTACATCTCGTTGCAAAGGCGGTAGAAAACAATTTTACAAACGAATAATCGGTGAGTGTTTTATTTTTTAATAAAAAAAAAAACAATGAACAAAGAATTAAGTATTTCAATTTACATTTTTATTATACCTATTATGGAGACCCTACACAACGATATGGCCAAACGTGAGCTGTCAAATCACCAAACGTTGTGTGTTGGATGATACGCCTGATATCGGTTAGTCATTTCATGAAAGGCCACCATTTCATGAAATGACTGGGCACATCATAATGTGACCGGTTCTGCGATGGGACCACGACATATCCATATTGATCATTCACCATGTACCTATTACACTTTCCACACTTACTATATTCACTGTATTTTTATTCACTGGTTGGTTGGCAGATATTGCCAATGGCAATAAACCGCCATTTGTACAATGTACATAATATCATTATTGGAATATAGTTTTGTTAATACCTATTATTTTATCTAATTACCACATCGTGTGCTTCTTAATGATGTTTAAAATAATTTTCATACAATTCTTGTCGTTACAGGGTAATTCGGGTAATTTAATTCAAAACACAAATTAGACAATCTATATAATAAAAAAAGTCCGTCTTTTTTGTAAGTGTTCGTAAAACTCGCGCATTTTAAGATGGATTGCTGTGAAAATACACAAAAAGTTTTGTACCGGTCTAGTCTGGGTTTTAACGGCGCCATTTTTGAAAATAAAAACCTTTTACTAGGAGGTGACATGATGATGAGAGGATCCAAGGGTTTTGTGGCGTCGAGTGTGGTATCGTATAAAAGGGCGTTGGAAAAGGAGTTCAGAGCTTAAGTCACATTTTGTCCAGCTCAAGCCTAAATGTACCCCGGTTGGTTTGTCAAATTTGCCGTTGCGAAGCACGGGTAACTCAGCTAGTGGACTATATTTTGTTTATTATAACTACCCATTTATTACGCATACCAGTAATCGTAGGTATCTATATGGAGCTCTGAACACATAGTAATATTAAAAAAAAATATGACAACTGAGAGGTGTCATTATTTATGATATTTTTAACTTAATTTGGAATATAGTTATTTTTGCTTTAATAGGCGTTTTATAGTTTTTTTTTTTATTGACGTGTGTATGAAATTTTAACAATTATGCAATGGCATCAAAAATACTTACGATTGTACCTACAATCTACATGTATACCTATTTATCAGCAACATAGGTATGCTTTTTTATTATATTTTTGAAGGTATGAGTAAAAAAGGTTTTATTTAAGGGCAAGGCACCAGGAATGACGTCACAGTCTTTCCCCACGGCATTAAGGTTCAAATTCGCATGACAATCGCATGATAAAATGGTAAAAATAGCGTTTTTTCCATTTTTTGGGGTTAATTTTGCGTCTATCAAAAAACTTTTACGGCTATTCCCTAGATTTTAATACATATTATCAGTGCAAAAAAAAAATACTCCACGATTTTCGGGAAACGATTTTAAGTCTTTCGGAAAAAAGATCAGAGGTGTTTTTAAATATTCTTTTTGAGAAATCTATAGAAGATATAAAAAATCCTTTACGGTTATTCCCTAGATAAAGGTTCAATGCATCTACCCTTTTTTGTTCCAAAGCATATTTTGTAAACGTTGTCGAGATAGAAGTTCTCCCGTTTTTAGAAATTTTTGAAATGTCGGTATGCACACTCTTAAGGACAAGTCTAATATGTATATGTGTTTGAGAATAGCCTAATGTGTAAGCCGAAATATGCTACAATATAAAATGTAATATGTACCTAGGTATAGTGAATAGAACGAGTTATACAAAATAGACTCGATCGATTTATACAATAGGGAATAATAATAATGTTCATCAATTGTTCAGAGACGTAAGTGTTGTGAGTGCAGAGCAGAAATGTGATTTTTTTATATCTAGAGAGACTCGTATACTCTAAGTCTCTAACCCTACGCGGCCCGCGGAGCAGTGAGAAAATAAAAAAAAAAAACAAATCCCGAGTGAGAACAAAATGTAAGCATCTTACAATGTAACCGTATGTATTCCTGTTGTAGAAAGACAATCAGCCATTTTTGCTTTAAAAATTTCGCCTGCAGCGCTATTTTAGCAAATCAATTTCGATGTTTGTGAGATTTCTCCACTCTGTTTCGCAAAAAAAAAAAACACCTGCGGCGCTATATTACTTAGGATTTGACAATATTTTAATTTTTGTCGCCCCCCCCCTCTAGATAAAAAAGTTGGTTGTGCGGCCCGGTAGGCAATCTGATTTTTAGAATCTGGCCCGGCTGGTGAAAAGGTTGGCCACCCTTGCAGTCTAACCGATGATGTTTTTTTTTAATATGAAAAGACCTAGATGATGGCAGCAGATCTATATAACTAAAATTAAGCCGGGTTTTTGGTAAGTGTTCGCATAACTCCCGCATTTTACGATGGATTGCTGTGAAAATTCACATAAACACTTCTACCGATCCGCTTCAGGTCTTGGGAAAAAAAAAACACTTATTTTAAGAGATATTTAGCTATAAAATCTAGATACGAGGACATGATCAGACGGCCATGTTGTAATTGTGTCACGCCACGGACCGGGCTATACGCATCCGCAAACTCTTCCATCTGCACGTGCGTTTGCGCATGCGTCAGATACATGTAGCGCTAACGACGCCATCTGGTGCCTTCTTCAGTAAAGTAGGAACTAACGACATTATATATTAAATACTAGCTGAGCAATCCGGCGATGCCCGGGTTAATTTCTTTATTATAAAATTATTGTTATTGTCGCTTTTTACATTCAGTCTTTAGCGACACTGATATATGAATCATAATAAATGTTAAATCAATACAATTTACCCCTGTCACATTGGATAAACATAAAAATAACAACATAACAACAATTGAACAGCCTGTCCAGAGCAATGATTCAACAAACCTCAATTTTGAAAAAACCTTGGACCTATCTGAATGTGTTGTCGACTTTGACAGGGTAGATCATGTGTTGACTCATTTGGATACAAATAAATCGGCGGGTCCTGATGGTATTCCACCCATATTCATAAAACACTGCAGTCCCGCGCTGGTGGTCCCTTTAACATTCATTTTCAATAAATCACTGGCTTCTGGTCACTTTCCAAGTGAGTGGAAGGCGGGCAATATTGTGCCTATACACAAGAAGGGAGATCGTTGCGATATCCAGAACTATAGGCCGATCTGTATCCAGTCTACTCTCGCAAAAGTATTTGAGGCACTAGTATTGGAAAACATAATGCCTAATATAGCGAAAGTTGTTGAACCTCAGCAACACGGTTTTGTCTCGGGTAGAAGTACTTTGACTAATCTAGCTTTGTACGAGGATTATATTTGCAGGGGCCTTGCTGATGGACGTCAGGTGGACAGCGTCTATACTGATTTCAGCAAGGCCTTTGACAAGGTCTCTCATGAAATTCTCATGAAAAAGATGGTTGCTCTGGGGTTGGATGGTCCACTGGTGGATTGGTTTTATAACTACCTAAGTGGCAGAACACTACGCGTGAAGGTCGAGAATTGTCAATCAAATAGTTTTAACGCGACAAGCGGGCTTCCGCAGGGCAGCCATTTTGGGCCTATTTTGTTCCTAATTTTTATTAACGATGTTGTGAGCATTTTCCGTGACGTCAATGTTTTACTATTTGCCGACGATTTAAAAATTTACAAAAGAATAGATAGTGTAAATGACAGCCGGGTAATTCAAGAAAATTTAAATAATCTTTATAACTGGTGTAGAATGAATAATCTATATTTAAACACAGAAAAATGCCAAGTAATTAAGTTTGGCAGAACAAAAAAAAAACAGAATTTGATTATAGCATTGACAGTGTCAAACTGGAGGTTGTTCACAGCATACGTGACCTGGGAATTATTTTTGATGACCAGTTGTCATTTATTGAGCATGTATCCGAGGTGGCTGGAAGGGCGATGAAAAATCTTGGATTCGTATTGCGTACTGTACAATGTTTCAACAATGTACATACAATAACATTGCTTTATATATCCCTAGTGCGAAGTCTCTTGGAGTACAACTCGCCCATCTGGTCTCCCGGGTATAATGTGCACATTGATAATATAGAACGAATTCAACGTAAATTCTTGCGTTTCATAAATTATAAACTAAAAATACCTAAGGAACAGTTAAATTACAACTTTTTGTTATCCCATTTGTCATTGGAAAAATTGATTGATAGAAGAACCGTTTTCGACTTAGTGTTCCTTTATAAAATAGTTCATTCTCTTTTTGACAGCCCTGATCTTTTGCAGCTGATAGATATTCGTGTACCCGCGCGACGTACTAGAAGTGTTGACTTGTTTCATTGTAACAATCAAATAATCACCAACTACCTAAAAAATACGGTGATACCTAGACTGCATCGCTTGGGGAATGAATGCCTGCCTATACATGTAGACATATTTAATGTAAATCTGCCCTCGTTTAAAAATACTATTAAAGAAATGTACAAACCTGAAGTTTAATGTTCGAATTACAAAAGATATTTGTATTATTATTTATAGATTGCTATGTTTTATCGTTTGTAAATACCACATATTTTCGATATAAGTTTGCATTTTTGATATAACTTGTATTGTATGCTATTAGCTATTACACATACCTATAGATAATTTATCAGTTCTATAGGTGTTTACCTACAGCTAGATTGTATTGTGTATTTGTTTTTTTGTATGTGTACTTCAGCATCAACTAAAGATTATTGTTACGAGTGCCTAGTTGCGTACTCTTAATTCTGTATAGTGCATTGAGGTGACGTTATGGTACCTACCTGGCGCCTACCTATGTATAAATATAGCTGGTACTATGTATAGTGCTGTTCTCACTGTTTACTTATATTATATATGTGGTTAATATTATCATAGTGGCGGAATATTATAAGTTCGCACTGCAGGTATTGTTGCTATTGTTATATATATATTTTTATTAATTTGAGTATAAGTATTGGTATGATATTATTATAAGTAGCACAATAAGTATAAAATAAAATAAACTTTATTGTACAGAAAAACATACAAGGGGCGGGCTTATTGCCAAATGGCAATTTCTGCCAGCCAACCCAAGATAGAAACAAAAAATGAGATATACCTAATTATAGATTCAGTACCAAGAGGGTACCTTAACTGAATACTCAAATACATACATAACAATAATTGAATTCATAAATACATACATAGATAAACATATTATACATATAAATATATATGAATGGTAAATGGGATGGGATAGGGTAAGGGAGGGATAATGGGTTCAGGAGGGACGGGTTGTGGGATTTAAAATAGAAAGGTAATGCTGCTTCAGTCTACTCTTGAAAACGGAAATAGTTGGTGCGAGTCTGATGGATAATGGAAGGTCATTCCACAATCGCGCAGCCTGTACAGTGAAAGAATTAGTGAAAAAAGATGTATGATGGCTAGGGATTAAAAGCGTACGTTGTGCACCAGAACGGAGTGGTAGACCATGAGATGCCAGTGGAGTGAAATTCGTCTTTAAATAATCAGGTGAGGAGGGATTGTATAGGACATTGTATAGAAGAGAGAGGGTGTGGAGATTACGGCGATGAAATATGGTTAGCCATCTAAGTTCAGACCTGAATTCTGAGATGTGGTCGAATTTCCGCAGGCCATACACGAAACGGATACAGATGTTTTGCAGGCGGTCAATTTTCATGATCTGCTCCTTAGTGACGTCGATGTACGATATGTCCGCATAATCTAGGAGAGGTAAAAGAAGTGTATGACATAGAAGAATTTTGGTAGGTTTGGGAAGAAAATTTTGATGGCGTTTGAGAGAATGAAGTCTATAGAAGAATTTTCGGCGGACTTCGCTAACCTGCGGGACCCAAGAGAGACACTGGTCGAAGTAGATACCCAGATTTTTGACCTTATTGGTCAGAGGGATGAGAGTATTGTCTAAAGATAAAGTAGGTAAAGAGATGGTCTTAATTTTGGGAAGCATTTTCGAACTACCTACTAGAATAGATTGAGATTTAGATGGGTTGAGGATTAATCCATTTTGCTGTGCCCAGTGGGAAATGCGGTCCAATTCACCATTCATTTGATTAATTGCAAGCGAAGCTTGATCCAACTCGAAGTGTGAATATATCTGAAGATCATCAGCATAGAGATGATAGTGAGCATTCACCTGTTCACTAACTGAGTTGATAAAGAGTGAAAAGAGGAGAGGTGAAAGGATGCCGCCTTGTGGGACCCCTGCCTCCAAGGGCAGCCAGTCGGAAGTTGTATTATTCGTCGATCTGATACACTGCCGCCGGTTTCTCAGATATGAGTTAAACCATGAGATAGCGGGGTCAGATAATTTGTAATATCTGAGTCTAGCAAGCAGTACATCAAAATCGACGGAGTTAAAAGCGCTGCTAAAGTCAAGCAGCACTAGAAGAGTGAGTTTTCTTTCCTCCAGAGCACCACGAATATCGTCAGTGACCTTTACTAAAGCCGTTGTGGTGCTGAAGCCGGTACGGAAACCAGATTGAAATGGAGATAGAATATTATGAGAGTTGAGGTGAGCGGTAAGTTGTTCATGCACAACCTTCTCCATAACTTTGGAGAAGATGGGCAATATTGAGATGGGGCGATAGTCCTTAGGGGATGACGGAGACGCTTTTTTGGGAAGAGGAATAACGAAAGCCCTCTTCCAAGCACTTGGGAAATCCCCAGTGTCCAGTGAAAAATTAATTATGTGGGTCAGAACGGACGATATGCAGTCAAGTATGAGTTTGACGAAAGTGATGCTCAAGCCGTCAGAACCAACTGACTTGGAATGAATAGAGTTAATAAGTTTTTTCACTGTTACGGCTGAAACATGGCGAAATGAGAAAGTGGGAATACCTAAAGGAGGCAGGTTTTGAATGCTAGAAAGTGTAGCACTCTTGCGGCTTTGATCAAAGTCACCGGGGGGAGCAGCAAAATGTTTATTGAGTAGATTGGGGTCATAGTGCAGGTTCGGGTTAGAGGTATCCTGACGATTCAAGCCCGTGGCATTCAGGTTTTTCCAAATATCGGTTGATGAGCGATCAACAAAGAGGTGATTAAAGTGCGCACGCTTTGAGTTTCTGCACAGTTGGTTGCAACGATTGCGGAGAATTCGATACTTTTCCCAATGATGGGAAGAGCCTGATCTATTGTACCTGACTCTGGCTCTGTCGCGTTTACCCATGAGAGCCCTGATCTCTGTAGTAAGCCATGGAGCAGGTGGATGTTTAATACGGACCATTTTGATAGGGGCATATTTGTCGCACAAATTCATGATAACATCGTTAAGCAGTCCAACTTTGTCGTCCACATTGTTAGAGATATAAACATCCTGCCAGCTCAACTCTGAGCACTCAGAAAGAAGTCCACTGGTATCCACCCTTCGGTAGCTTCTCAGTGGAATGACTTTGGGCTTAGGTCTAGGACACTTAACGATGTACCTAAGCAGGATAAGGTCGTGGCGTGAAAAAGCAGGAGCGGGGAACTGTCCATGGGATCTGATTTTCTGAGCTTGTGAGGTGATGATAAGATCTAGTAAGGACGTGTGATGAGTAGGCTGTAATGGGGCTGAGTTTAAGTTAAACGAATGTATCAGGTTATTCAGATTGGAACTACGAGAGTCAACATCAAGGAGGTCGGTGTTGAGATCACCCATGATGATGACGTCGTTAAAAACAGGGAGGTGGTCCTCCAAAAGACTTTCGAGTTTGTCAAAATAATTGATACCGGGTGGGCAGTACATAACGCCGAGTAGGATATTAGTTTCGTGAATTCGGATTTTGAGGAAGATATACTCGGCTTCACCTGCGCGATCAGATGGAGATTGATCGATAATGAGGTAAGATATGTCGTCACGCAGGTATATACATACGTCACCGGCTCTCCTGCCAATCCTATCGTTACGAATTAGATTATAACCTGGAAGAGTGAATTGTGATGATGGCAGAGTAGGCTTGAACCAAGACTCACTAACCAGAAGGGCATGTAGGTTAATGTTTGAGAAATTGATGAGGAGGTCGTCATAATGAGCAGGAATGCTCTGGGCGTTGATATGAGCAATGTGCAGATCCTTGGAATTAGTTTGAAAGACGGAAAGCAGATTATCGCGAAGCGGAGGACAGCCACCTGGAATGTTGATATCATCAGACTCATGAAGTGAGTTATTAGAGAAGTATGATGAAGCAGAGGAGGAATTTGGGGAGGAAGGAGAGGAGGGGGAGAGGGAATGGAAGGAGTCATCGCTGGAAGACGAATAATCCATATATAATAAATAGTACTAATATAAATAAATAAAAAAAAATAATAATAATAAATAAATAAAAAAATAATAATAAAATAAGTATATTGTTTTATATATCTTTAAAAGGCTTTAAAGCCGTTGATTGAATAAATAAAAATAAATAAATAAACATTAAACTTAATTGATATGCTGTGTTATTATTATTTAATCAGTATGATTCATATATCAGTGTCGCTAAAGACTGAGTGTAAAAATGACCATAACAATGATTTTAGAATAAAGAAATTAACCCCGGCATCGCCGGGTAGCTCAGCTAGTAAAGAATAAAAAGGGACCGCGTACATTATACAAAAGATCTGCGACTTTGTGGAAATTACTACGAAGCTTTCTAAGGTACACTCCCTGCTTGCTTTATCATATTATTCATTAGACGCTGTACTAAATATTTTTATTATATAATGATAATATATAAAGTTGTAACCACTGGTTGCGCCCCTGTGACTGAATAAATAAATATAGGAATAAATGGGTAAATTTTATTTTGTTTTTATTTTATGCGGCCGCTTCACGCTCGCGAGTCTCCACGACTTTTTGGTGTTCGTGAGTAACAAGGCGTCAACGATCGGTTACATACAAGTCAAGAGAAACGTTCCATCCGCACCCCTTTTTAATCTTGAACACCAAAAGGTCATCGTGACTCGCGAGCGTGTAGCGGGCCCATTAAATGACTACAATATACACTACCCGGCATAACAGCTTTTCGCCTAAACGAACGAATAAACGGATAAATGAGTAAATAAATACCCGTAGGTTATTTAAAGTAAAATATCGTAAATTGTAAGGAGCTTATATTTTCCTTAAAAAATACGAACATAAACTGAAGTGGATTTTCGTCTTAGTAAAATAGTGTGAGTAGGGATTGTGTCTAGAGAAACAGTCAAGATGCCGCTAGCCTAGTGTATTATTTTCTCTCTATATTACTAGGGTGGCCAACCCGCGGGCCGCGGTAGTAATAATGTCGATTTCCGAGTGAGAACACGAATGACTGATAACTGTTTGCGTGTAGGAACAACCTTACTCAATGTCTACAATCAGATTCATCACTTCTCCCATTTTTCCCTTAAAAATTTCGCCTGCGGCGCTATTTTGGGTTGTCTTTTCAATTAGAAAGTGTTTTTCATACATATTGTTGTAAGTCTTCTCTATTCAGTTTCGCGAAAAAATCGCCATTTCACTTTTTTAGGCTATGACAATAATTTCATTTCTGTTGCCTCCCCCCTCCCTCGAAACAAGTCTATGTATTTATTTTATTGTTTTGTAAAATTTAAAAATTGTTTTTGCGGCCCGGTAGGCAATCTCATTTTCAAAATCTGGCCCGGCTGCTGAAAACGTTGGCCACCCTTGCTATATTATTTTCATGAGATACCTACTCTGAAAACTCTAGACTTGTTGTCATGTATATTATGCATACACCGTTATTACTTTTTTCAAGGGTTTATGTTATCGTACCTTGCTACACTTCCTTGCTCTGCTGACTAACATACATAATACTATACGAGTATTACGGCAATTTGTAAAAGAGTTTGTTTTATATATATATTATTTAGGTACGTTTTTCATCACACAATTTCAGCAATAATTTATAGTAAGTACCTAAAGAAGAAGCTAAAGTAGTATAAACAGAAAATTGTATAAGATTCTGCTTCTAGGTACCTACCTAGTGCCTACTATAGTAACTGTTTCATCTCCATCTTCGAATAGTCCAAGAGCCCGCTGCTTAATTTATGACGTATCTGTTTTTTGATCGAAATGTGGTATAAATGATTATTTTTGTCATTGACTACTTTCTCCTATCTCTTACCATATTCCTATAAAATGCGAAAAACCGCGAAGAGGGACCTTTTCGGGGGGGGGGGGGGCAGGGGGGGTTGCGGCAGGATTTTGATAGGCAACCCTAGTGCGATGTAATACCCTATTGGTAAGCTATCATTTATACCACATTTCGATCAAAAAACAGATACGTCATAAATTAAGCAGCGGGCTCTCGGACTAGAATGAATAAATTAAATACAAGAGAAATCTATAATTTGTTTCATAAAACCTCTGCTGTCCGTATGTTCCGTTGTAAATCTTTTCATTAGTTGTCGTTACTCATATTTATATTAAAAAAAATATTAGTACCTAAGTGTCTAGTATCCTACATAGCTAGCTATCTATCTATACCTTTACGCCACGTCCCTTGCAGGGTAGGCAGAGAGGACAGAGCGCCAGACAGCCCTATCTTTACACATACTCCTTCACACTCATGCAATCTGTTATATACGCTCTCCGATTCCTTTGAAGAAAAATGCGTCCATCCTTGAGGATCTGGTCGACATGATCGTACCAGTCCAGTCTCGGGAGGCCGCGTTTCCTCACACCACTTCGTTCGCTTAAATATATCTTTCTTGTCATCCTGTCATCCTTCAAACTCTCAACATGCCCAAACCATCTTATTTTATTCACTTTCATTCTAGTTGCAACACCATTCTTGCAGTCACTCATCCAGTACCTATCCACTCATCAGTATCCAAGATGCATCTTTTAATTCGCATCTAACAAAGGTAATGCGCGCTCTATTACGTTAGTATTCGTTTTGTTGAGCAGGACTTTAAAAGCTAGTAGGTTGGTACCTGGTACATAATATAAATGTAAGCAGGTAGTCACTGGAAGATTGTGTACTATCTTATTGGTACTTTACCTAACTGAAATAATATATTCATCCTTTTAAACATTGGGTACTGAAAGCGTTCAAAGGAAAATAGTTAGACATAATTTAATTTGTATTTGCAAATTCTTCGACACCGTCGCTTGCTTTCAAATCTATTTTATTCAAGCAGCGTGAAAGTATTTGAACTATCTAAGAAACGTCATACCTTTCTGCATCACATACGTATAAAACAATAATTTGTACTTACGGCGGGAGAATCTATTTTATTAAGTTGTCACCCCTAACCTAAGGCACTCCACTCGTCTTTGAGTGATCTAGGAAAAGGAGAATAAAATAAGGAAATTAGGTACTTAGGAGGTGCTGATAAATTATTTCTACCTACGAGAGAATTATTGACGGTTCCTTCCGTCTTGGCCACCGTGCGGATGTTAGCCGCAAGTGGTAAGATTGTGTTGTTGGTAGCCCTGATTGTCGAATCTTGTCATAAGAGCTGTCAAAGGTTCGTAATATTCTCATATTGTATCTTTTACAAGTAACCTACAATGCCGAAAATATTACAGAGTGGCGCTAGAGAAATCATTTTAATGAATATAGAGTTTTGCGAGTTGGAAAAAGAAAAAAATACTCCGCTAATCCCTTCAAGCCCCCATCACAAAGAAAAACAATGTTGCCAGTTTATTCCAACAATTCGAAAATTAGTAAATTTTTTTAAACAACAGTTCTGAAATATAATTTGAAAGTAGCGAAAAATGTAACCATATCGTATTATCACATCAAGCAACACTAAACCAAGCTTGCACCAGGGGACTTCTGACTCGAAATTGTCTGTAATTTTATTTGTTCGTCTTATTTGTCAACTTGATTGCAAAATTATCTTCAATAAAAACACATGTACTGAAACAATCTTATTCCCTTCTACCACCTACCTACATAAACTCTAACGTCAACAACTGACTACACTTTGTTTTCACGTTTCCTTGACCTTTCTTGAGATATATGGTGCGAAAACGGGAGAATTTTATGTTGCATATAAAAGTAACATCGTGTTTTGTTATGTACGTAAACGTTAGATAAATATTACTCACACGAGACAGTTAAATAATGTACTTGCGTAGAAGTGTGTATTAGTGGTGGGATTTTACGCTGGCTAAAGTTAACTTGAACAGATGCTAAGATTAACCTCGACTATAGTTATCGTTAACTGCTAACGTTAATATGGTCGTCTCGTTACTGATTCAGAAGATTCCCCGTTAATGTCCCGCGCGTAATGCTAATGAATCTCGCTATGTCATTAGTCACCGGTGAGATTAATAACAGTTTAGCGATTGTTGACTGGTGACCAGTGATATCGCGAGAACAATAACGCTACCTAGTCGTTCATTTCTCTGTTGATATTCAATTAATATTATTGTTGACTCGCGGGAATTTTGCTTAGTTTTCTTTTCGTGCTTTACATACTCACTCTGGTATTGGCATGGATTAATGTTAGCAGACAATATACTTTTATGTCAACAGTGTTGACGTGTTAAATGAGAACGACTGTTGAAGATTAACTGTGGACCATTATTGATACAGGGGTCCGTTCTGTATCCGTTAATTTTCACTCGGCGAGTGAACGAGCGATTATCGCGCGAAGCAGAACGCATTTGGGTGATTGTTCCAATTGGAATTGTCAAACAGAGATAGAGATACGAGAATACTAAGAGTGAGTTGATAGATATACATCGAGATAGCAATATCGCTATACTCTTCTTTGGTAGAAAGGGATAGACATATCGCGTGTTAATAAGAGTGAGTGAACTGCACGTGCGGACCATTCTATTATCTATGGCGAGCGAATGTCACCCAACAATTTTGTTGGGTGTTATTCGCAACAACCGAGCGTGTCAACTGTGCACATAGAACACGTTGACTCGCACAACCGAGTGAAACGCACCGATAATAGAACGGCGAACAATAGAACCATAAACAATCGAGCGAATCGCTGAGTGAATTTTAACGGATACAGAACGTGACCCAGCTCTAGTGTGTATTCTGCTTGTCTGTAATATTGTGATGTTTACATCCTTATTCCTTGTACAGAAACGTACTCGTAGAGCAACACAAGAGTGCCATGAGAATTTACCTGTAAGTTTCACCTATTATAATTGATTAGACTTTTTATTCTCCAGTTTCAATCTTACAGATTGGTTAGCGGAAAATTCTTACATCTTAATCTCCACTCTTCTCTGTCTTCTGCAGCTCTCTTCAGCTCGACATATGTAACCTAGTTCGTGCCCTCGTACACCTGGTCCAGGTACTGCCGCAGGAGGCGCCCCCTGTGGTTTATCCCCTCAATCATTCCATTTAATAAGTCATGTAGGAGACCCTCGTGACGCATAATGTGATCAATTCAGCGGGCACTACTTTCGGAAACAGTTTTAATATGGTGCCTTCCATCTTCTGATTAGACTTAAACCGTTATAAAGACCATCTCTAAGATAAAAAAATAAAACCTCTAGGTAGTAAGGATGCCTTTGACTAGAAAATCTCCTACTTGGAATTGAAGCGTTTTGCTGTGGAGATGCAGATCTCTACTGCAGACCAATCCAAAGTATTGAAAGTAATGAGCAAGATAACCCTTGGAGTTACCACTCAAAACGGTAGAATAATTCATTGTGGGTATGAAATTCGGTTTACTTTACACCAGGGGCGTAGACTCCAACAGTGCGCAGGATACGACGCACCCCCAAATAATTCAGCTCAACGTGATAAAATAAAAATTAAAATAATCCAACAATAATGTCAAGAAATGTTAGTAATTCCTTAACGAAAACGTTCGACTCCTTTAAATAGGCAAACGCTAGCACACCATTTCGTATTCGGTGCGATAATAATTAGCGCTCCTCCAAAACTCAATAATTGTCATACATTTCTAACAAACATTCGTATACCGTGGATTCGTTTCATCTCATACAAAATGTTAGCAGTGCCTTGTGCGCTGCACCACAGATACATTCTATGCGTTGTGTGTGATGCGTGAGGGACAGAGGGTATTGTTTTAGGCGGGCTAGGGTGCGGTGTGCGGGCGGGTGAAGGGCTTGTGACAAAGATTGTAAGTCCTTACTTAACAAACTCTACGCATCAATGCATCCCGTATGACATAATTTTTACTTACCTCCTTGTTACTCTAAGATGAGTCGACGAGCTGACCATGCAAATTAACAACATTTTTAGTTTCGCTCTGAATACGGCATTGTTTTGACTTGATAATAATGATTATTATATTTTGTCGCTGCGCGGGGTGAAATTATTATTTGCTGTTTTATAGTCATTGTGGTAATACTAAATTATTAGTTACATTTACAGCTAATTACACTTAATTTTGTTAATACTTGATGATAATTTGCATAGGCAATTCATGTTTTCTCTGAAGTGTCGATTAATTTTTATTTTGTTACTGGAACTAAAAAAAGTCGTGTTAAGTATAGATGATTAGCATAATATTTGTACATTGCAGATTTGTGTGATAATTTCATAAAATTTAATATGTGTGTTAGAACTGGCATATTATATTATTGCTTACTTTTCATTAACGAGTGGATAAATTGTTATTTTATGATATAGCTGTCATAATATGAAAAACAGGAGAATCGATCTTCTTTACAAATAGTAAGGTAGGATTCTTATTTTTATGCTAGTCGTAATAATTATCCATTATTATATACCTATGTTTTTTGTGGCCCACAAAGCGGTAAGTTATTTTATTTGATTATTTGTATAGTTATTCTTAAAAAGTTTAGTCGGTACAATCGAACATTAAGGAGATATGTATTAGGTATATAGGTATAACTCCCCTCTGTTCTTGAAAGTCGCACCCCCAAGCTTAGAACTTACGCTACGCCACTGCTTTACACACATTTTACGACACACGTGAAGTGTACACGTCAGAGTAAAAGTTACGAGTACGATATTTGGGTTTTAGGCCAGTGTAAAAACATCAGAAAAGGGGGTATAGCGTCAATAATTCTCGGAAAGCTGGAAACTGTTTTAATCTCTTCATCGACATCCAAAGAAGGTTTCTTGAAGTTTGCACCAAATTTGCGCTTGTGCTAAGTACAGGGTGACCCAAAAACCGAAACATTTTTGTATTTTTTTCAGTTTTTCACTAATAACTTCTAAACGGTGCTTTCTAGTAAAATATTGTTTTCTTATAAATTGAAGTACGTGATATTCTGCGTCGTTTAAGCATAAATACTCTTTTGTACATCAAAAAATAATTATGATACAGACACTGCCAATTACATATGAATTTTCTCAACAAATTGAAATATTCCTATTTTTCTCTTTTGATGTCGAATAACTCCTCAATTAAGGTATTTACTGCAATATTTTACTAAACATTTTTAATGGTGGGTTAATTTTTGATAACTTGAGATTAAAACTTTACACCTACAGCGCATAGTTTAAGATGCACAGGTGTTTAAAGAGAGACGAGTGAAATAAAGAAATTTATTAAATGATAGATTTAGATATGTAAAAGCAAAGGTAATTTAAATTTTACTCTTCCATTTTGTTAACCTATAGTTTTTCAAGTAAAATACAAATTTTCAATACTGTTACGCCACTGCATAACATTTTATATCGAAAAGAGTAATTTTTTTACCTTCATTGGTTTTATTAAAATATCTCCTAAACGGATAGGGTTAGCAAAAAATGTTTATCGCAAAATTTATCTACAATAATTTTTCTATATTATATTTGAAAAACTATTTCTTTAACCTAAATACTAAGTGAGGCAGAATTGATTAAAAATGGTATATAAAAAATAAGTTCATACATGTTGTCACTTTTTGTTAAATTACTCCTAAACCAAGCGGTGTAGCATAAATTCATTAAATTACATTTAAAGGTAAATAAATTTTCTATATTTTAAGTATAATAAAATTAATTTGAGAGTTATAATAAAAAAGTACTAGATGTTCAAATTTGATTTTGTATAGAGGCACGTTGCTACGCAGGAACATTTTGTATGGGAAGCGTGGATTTATTTTACAAAATATTGATATTGATCATCTAGTACATTTTTATTATAACTCCCAAATAAAATTTATTATACTTGTTTTATAGGAAATTTATTTAGCTTTAAATTTAATTTTACAAATTGGTGCTACACCGCTTGGTCAGGGAGTTATATAACAAAAAGTGACGACATGTATGAACTTATTTTTTATATACCATTTTTAATCAATTCTACCTCACTTAGTATTTAAGTTTAATAAATTATTTTGCAATCATAATATAGAGAAATTATTGTAAATAAATTTTGCTATAAACATTTTTTCCTAACACTACCCGTTTAGAAGATATTTAAAAAAAACCAATGAAGGTAAAGAAAATATTCTTTTCACTATAAAATGTTATGCAGTGGCGTAACAGTATTGAAAATTTGTATTTTACTTGAAAAACTATAGGTTAACAAAATGAAAGAGTAAAATTCAAATTATCTTTGCTTTTACATATCTTAATTTATCATTTAATAAATTTCTTTATTTCACTCGTCTCTCTTGCAACACCTGTAAATCCTTAACTATGCACTGTAGGTGTAAAGTTTTAATCACAAGTTAGAGAAAATTGACCCACCATTAAATATGTTTAGTAAAATATTGCCGTGAATACCTGATTTGAGGAGATATTAACAACAAAAGAGAAAAATTTGAATATTTCAATTTGTTGAGAAAATTCATATGTAATTGGCAGTGTCTGTATCATAATTATTCTTTGATGTACAAAAGAGTATTTATGCTCAAACGACGCAGAATATCACGTACTTCAATTTTTAAGAAAACAATATTTTACTAGAAAGCACCGTTTAGAAGTTATTAGTGAAAAACTGAAAAAAATACAAAAATGTTTCGGTTTTTGGGTCACCCTGTACTTAGCACAAGCGCAAATTTGGTGCAAACTTCAAGAAACCTTCTTTGGATGTTAATGAAGAGATTAAAACAGTTTCCAGCTTTCCGATAATTATTTACGCTATAAATCTCGTTTTACTGGCCTATTTGTATTGTAAATATTTTATAGTAGATAGTGCGTAACATTGTCAAAAAATATGCCCTTACTTTAGTACTAGTTATCTAACGATGTAATTATTAAGTAGTAAATATGATGTAAAGTTCATTAATTAATCTCTTTTATTACTACTCGCATGATAAAACAGACAATAAGAAAGTAATAACGGAAGTATTATGCACGCAAATACGTAACAATACTAGTATGTTGTATGTCTTCTTATTGTTAGCTTATGTTTTGTATTCTGTCAGTGATAGACATAAAATTACAAAAGGGTTATCCAAATATGTTTCACTCTGTTGTCATATAAGATATAACAATCACTCGGTTAGAGTAAAAGCTGATATGGAGATTGTCGGAATATAAACCTACACACTTTGTGGTAATGTTATAATGTGATTTGAGACAAGTTAGTATTACCTAAGTCAAGTTTTGTAATTCCAACTCTCTTTATACACTTCTAGACATATGTATAATATTGCTTGTTGACGCATGTCATCTACAGTTTAATTATTCTGTACCTAGACTTGATAATGAATTTACTCCGGTCCGGATTTAAAGGTGTGGAGGCCTCGGGGCAACAAAGGAGTGGAGGCCCCCTAATTATTTTCCAAATAAAATGGTCAATTTTCTTCAGTCGAGTTTAGTGTGAAACCAAGTATAGATTATTTTATTATTTAACAAACATATAAATATAATAGGAAAAAAGAATATTTTGATATTTTACTAATGTTTGATAACCGATAGATATACTTGTAGATCGATGATTTCTTATAATCATGTTTGTACAAAATACTATAGGTAAAGGTGAAACGCGAAAAAAATATCTTAGGAAAAGTTGTTTAATAGTCTGAATTTGATTTTTTTTCCGAAGTCTCTATAGTGGGGGCCACTAGCGGATTTATGGGGGGGGCTAGGGGGCTGAAGCCCCCCCCCCAAAACCATGGATTTCAGTAGTACATATAGAACAAATGTAGGGATTTTAGCTCCTTAGCCCCCCCCCAAAATGTTGAGTGACGTTTCTAGTGCCTTGAGTACTAAACTGAAAATGTAGTATAGTGAATGCAATTCCCCCCCCCCCGCTCGACAAAATTTTAGGCGTCAAGGTCAACAAATTTTAGACGACGACCTAAAAAAAAAAAGAAAAAAGTCATCAAAAAAATTCTCGGGAATTTTTTTTTAATCTTCAGCCCCCCCCAAAATTAAATCCTAGATCCGCCACTGGTGGGGGCCCCTTTTTTGTGGAGGCTTCGGGCAGTAGCCCCGGTTGCCCTCCCCTAAATCCGGTTCTGCATTTACTGACATGAAGCTTCAATGAGTGTTCACAAGTTCACGAGCGTGTGGATAGGGCGTTTGTCATGGCTGGTGTAGGTCTGTGAATACTTGTGAACGGTTGGTTACTATACGGATTAATGGAAATTTGCGACAGCCGCTAGTGAAGCATCTGCACGTTTGTCACATATTTGTGAACGCCTCCAATGCGTGTGGAGCCGGCATTAGATATCGTTGCAATGACAAAGGTTTCAGAGGGATCAAAATGACTCGGAAACGACACAAAACCTGACAAAAAAAACACGATATTGATCATTTTTCGGAATTCCACAATTCGTTTTGATTTTTTTTGTGACAACATCGGATTGTCTTCATGTCGTAGTTGAATAACAATTAAGTACCTATACTAGTAATCTCAATAGCCATCTAGGAAGGATGGACTTTCCATCAGGTTTATGACTGATTGTCGGCTGTTTTAATGTAATCACTTTACACTTAAAATGATTACATAAACGATGATCAGTCATAAGCCTGATGGAAAGCCTATACTTGAGACAACTACATTATTTAATAATCAGATATTTATAACAAGTGTTTCATTAATAATTCGCCAGCGGCAGTCAGTAGACTCATTTTTTATGTCATAAAATATCAAAATTTTAATAGCCTCACTTCGACGCTTGCGGTTATTTTATATTATTTATTAAAGTTTACACCTTGACAATATAAAAAAAGAACAGGCAATCATTATTAAATCACAATAACAAACCAATGTTGTCAAAAATTCAAGGTAAAAATAAAACGTGATTGTGAGAAAATAACAAAAATAAAACAATTATATTAGTGAGCAAACAAAATATCAATAATAATTATTATACATAACTGAGAAATATCGATCAATCGTTATGCTGAATTTATATGAACTAAACTATGACAACATATGGAGCAAGATAAGTTATTTTAAATGATTTAGAATCTCTACGCACTCGTATTTCTTCAATAAATTACTTTAAAAGTGGAAAATCATAAAGCTAAAAGCTTCCAAATGAATTTCACACATTTAATTTAATTACAACACGGGTGTTACTGAAATGAAAATAATAATGTAAATATGAGTTCAAAAGTACAACGGATATTTTACACCAGATAATTTTAGTATTTTTTACAACCAACGGTTTGTGTTTATGGCAAACCCTTAACCCCAAAACCTAGGCAGTACTGTACCTACTGTAATTTTTATCTCAAATATACAAAATTTAATGTTTTTATAGGTATGGTTAGAATAAAAAATAAGCTTTATAAGTACAACAAAAGCCATTTATCTTGGTTAGATTAACTTTGGGATTAGGAAATTCCTACATAAACCAGATACATATTTACTTTTAGTAAAAAGTGTCTGAAAATAAAACCAACTTGCAGTAGAATATTATAGTTATAAGCTCCTAACCCAACTATGACGTCACGGTAATTTCCCACGGCATTAGGGTTCGAAATCTCATAGCATGGTAAAATGCTAATGCCCGATCCCACCAACTACCACCTAGGAAGCAGACCCCTAAGGAATTTCCATACAAAACCACAGACAATTTGAGTGATTATTATAACTGTCATAACCTTTAAGATATAAATCCATACAAAATACAACATGCAGCTCTACTTAGTTAGGTGCCCAAATATCTCCGCCCAGAATCTCCCTCACTTAAGTAGCTGCATGCTGTATTTTGTATGGATTTATATCTTAAAGGTTATGACAGTTATAATAATCACTCAAATTATCTATGGTTTTGTATGGAAATTCCTTAGGGGTCTGCTTACTAGGTGGTAGTTGGTGGGATCGGGCATAAGAGTTTTTTCCATTTTTGGGGTCAATTTCGCTTCAGTCATAAAACTTTTACAGTTATTCTCTAGATTTTATTACATATTATCAATACAAAAAAAAAATCCGCGACTTTCGGGAAAAGGGTTTCTGTCTTTCAGAAAAAAGATCAGAGGTGTTTTCCACATTTTTTTGGGGAAATCTATAGAAGATTTAAAAAATATTTTATGGTTATTCGCTAGATATAGGTTCAATGTATCTACTTCAATTTATTCCAAAGCATATTTAGTATAACGGTTGTCGAGATCTAAGGTCTCCCGTTATTACAAATTTAGAAATTTAATATGTATATTCTTACAATTATTATAGAATTTGGTTTATTGTGATGTGGTTACCCCAAATGATCTACTGGAAGGTTAATTAAATAAACAATAACATGTTTTGTAAACATCAACCTTTAAAAACCATTTCGTGTAGGATCTTCCTTGTAAGGTATTACATTAGGTATACCCAGCAGATTTTAGAATGAATGTTTTGTTCACTTTGTGGACCATGGTATCTATATTATTACGCGTAGTGAATGTGAACAGCTTCTACACAATTAGCAGCGTGTAAGTTGATACGAGTATAACAGTTATCCCTTTCTATTGTGATTGTTCATAATATGAAACCTTTCATTTCAGTCAGTTACAAGTCCAACACAAACCATACAATACAATGGACCTCACATCATAATTAGGTTAGGTAACCGCTACTAGGTAGGATGAATTTAATTTTCTTATTGTAATAACATACCTACACTGTTTCATGGGTGTCGCCAGCCTCGGAGCTAGAGGGGGCAACAAAAATTTACGAAATTGAGGTTGGATGAAAAACGCGTAAATGGCGAAATTTTTTTGAGAGACATGGTGGAGGAGGCCGTGATGTCGTTTTGTTTATTTGAAAATGTACATAATAATTTGCATAATATTATGTACGAAAAATGTTTTCTATAAAAAGTAATAAAAAAATAGGGCCGCAGCCAATTTTTTTGTGAAACAATTGTATTTTGATGGATTTTTTATACTAATTTTACAAAATTTATGACATGGTGAGAAAATGTGCGGTAATAGTGCGATTTTTTGTGAGGTTTTATCATTTAGTATGAAAAAATATATACCATTCTCTAGGGAGGGGGGAAGCTGCCCCCCGTAGAGATTGCCCCCCCTGCCGACGCCCATGTTCTGTTTACTGTATATTTATTTTCCTACGTCATATGTCAGTTGTGTCTAAGCCTAAGCAAAGATTAGCATTTAATAATCCATCGCACGCCGGATACGACAGGCACCCCTATTACATAATATATATTCAAACTATGTATAATCCGGTGAAATTAAACACAAAGCAGTCTCTCGATGGAAAGTTGTGAAATATTTGAGCTAGACATGTTTAAATAATTGTATTTAAAAATATAGTAATTTGTTTAGGCTATAAATGATAAAACCTTTTTAGCTTCACACTAACACTTCACTATATTTTTAAATAAAATTTATCCTGAAACCTTTCTCCATATTTACTGATTCCAACGAGGTAAAATATGTATCATAAATCTGAGGAATAATTGTCAAAATTTGGTGATAATTCGAACAACGTGACCTATTCTCCATACATTTTCCATTCTCACAATTTAAAATAACAAGAAAATTTGGCCAATTTTTGGAGCTTGACAGCTCCGCTGCTAGTTATTTTAGAAAAAAAAAAAATATACCAAATTTGTAGGAAATTTTATGTGCTTTCATTCTGCTAAAAAGATGACCCACAAAAAGTTGATGGTTTTTAAGTTCAAATCCAGAATTCGCCAGGAAATGTAAATATTCGCCATTTTAGCATATTTTCGCCATGTTTCGTCACGAAATTTTGTTGGCAAACCTCGGATTCGGATTCAGCACCCCAAAATACGTATAGAATGAAAGAAAAACAGACTACCCCACAACTTTCCATCGAGAAATCTAAAAGCACCGTATTAGTAGGTAAGTATTGTAAAATAAGTTATCGTAAAAAAAAGATTTTATGACAAAAACGAAAATTTCAGGTCTCTAAGTAGTCAGGAAGTGGTGGAAAAAACAGTTGTAAGATTTGCGCACAAACCAAAAAAAGAAACGAAAGAACTCCCGCTACATAAAATCTTGTAAAAAGGATAAAGCAAAAAAAGTAGGTAAGTTAGGTAAGTATGTAAGTAAAACTATCACAATAAGAACACTACGTAGAACAAGACATGATCAGTATTAGGAAGGTCATTAGTCTTCATTTTAACTCTATTCCATTTCCTCATGCCACGTTTCTTGCAGGGTAAGTGGAGAGAACAGATCACCAGACTTTTATATCCTCACACACCCTTCTTGCTTTCGTCACATTCATACAATACGTCATTCACTCTATGATTCCTTTTACTCAAAACACTTCGGTCGACACGATCATCTCTGCTTTTACATTCGAACACTCGAAAAATTATACCTACAGATGGAGAACGTTTCTCTAGATAATTTGGGCCTTTGAATTTATGAGAAAGGTACACCACATTAATGTTACTATTAAATTATACCGACCACATAATATCTTTAGGTTTCTACATCACAACCCAAACCAAACATCTCGTTGTATGAATTTTATGTTGGTACGAATGAGCAGATTCTAGTGTCTTTGATTAATCTCGCGGTAAAATAGAAATTAATTCTAGTAATACAAAGGAATTTCACCATAACTTGATTTTTATTATATTTCCGGTACATAAAACGCATATTGAGGCGTATCACTCTATTGTATGTGAACGACCATTGTACTTTGTAGGTGGGTAGGTTTACTGAGACTTGAGAGTCAAGTTCAGTGTCAAAATTTCCCCCTCAAAATTTTTGATGGGATGGGTTGGAGCCTATGAAAAAGTGGTAACATAATGTCATGTAGGTACGTTTATTTACATATTTATTCAACAATTAAAATATAAATAAATAAATCTTTATTGGCCAAAACAAAATATGCATATTAATTACAAAAATAAGACAATCGTAGCGTGCCAAAAGGCGGACTTATTGCAAATGCAATATCTCACTGTCAACCCGAGATAAGAAAGAAATAACTATATGGAAAGATATATATAGAAATATACATACATACAGACAAATACATACTAATCGATAATAAGATGAATAAAAAAATGAGCTTTTAATAAAAATAAATATATACATGTACACACAGGAGAGGGAAGGGGAAAGGGCGGGATAGAGAACAAGGGACCACTCGCTGTGAACAGTTGGACCTGAGGTCTATATAGTATATTAAATACGAATATATAGTATATTAAAAATAAATAAATAAAGTAAAATTGTGCTAAAGCACAACAAAAGTAATAATGAGTAAAGATAATAATAAAGATTATTAAAATCAAAGAAAATATACCAATGGTACAATATACATAACAGTATAATAGAACAAAATTATTATAATGAATGACCTCCATACAAAAAGAGGTATACTCGTCTTTGTAGGTAGTTCTATAAAGCGGGGTACTTCTAAACATACCAGACCTATGCCCAATCCCACCAACTTTGACCTAGGAAGGAGAGCCCTAAGAAATTTCCATACAAAAATAGAGATAATATTCTATTTATTGAATAAAGAAGATCAGATTCCTGCACGCCCACACCCTAATTCCATACGAATTGCAACATGCAGCTCACCTACGTTAGGTGCCCAAATATCTCGCCCAGGCTAGGTGAGCTGCGTGTTGCAATTCGTATGGAATTAGGGTGTGGGCGTGCAGGAATCTGATGTTCTTTATTTAATAAATAGAATATTATCTCTGTTTTTGTTTGGAAATTTCTTAGGGCTCTCCTTCTTAGGTAAAAGTTGGTGGGATTGGGCACTACTCTATTAACTTAATTTGGTTTTGTGGAGGAAATTCTACATACAGAAAAATGTTATTGAGTTTGCGTATTACCAGGCGCAGGATTCTTTGTGGTATTTGATTCCTTTCTTATTTTATATCATACGTGGCCTTAAGAGGATAGCCGGGCTGAGCGAAAATTGAGAAATAGGTATTTGAAATAAATATCGCCGTCGCGCTGGCCCCAATCAGCCGAGCTATAGTGCGACAGGGACAACTGCAGCTCAGACCGATCAGACCTACAAATACCTAGCCAAATCAACGTTTCGTAGTCCCCCGTTTCCTCCTCCAAAAGTTAACGGATTCAATTATTTTTTGGTAATAAAATTTAAAGCAAGAGTAGATCTATGTCCCTATGTTTATATTTTATCTTAAAACTTTTTCAAATTTGCCTGGCAGTCGCCTGAATACGGCGGTAGAAACGGGGATTTTTCAAGGTTTTAGGAAGGTCATATTTTTTTTCTTAATTACTATTTGAAAAAAAACGAAACATAGGGACATGCCTACAGTAGTCCTAAATTTAATGAAATAAAAACTATTGCTCTAGAGGCATTGCCCAGGAAGGAAACAGGGGACTACAAGGGGACTACACTTGTATGGAGAAAGTACCGCCCGGCTACGGTCTTAAAGTAATGTTAGAATGGTATTAAAAATACGTTATATTGATATACCTCGCCTTAGTGAGCATTACATATCATTTTTTTTTAATGAATCTGGGTTTATCGAAATAATGAATGAATGAATGAATGAATGAATGAATATGAATGAATGAATGAATAAATGAATATGAATGAATGAATGAATGAATGAATATTTATTTTCTTGATCAGTACATAGGTACGTTACCCTTATAAACCCAAATACATCTTTGTACACTTCACAGAAAGCTTTTAAGCTTGTGTTGTGAAGTGGAGTAAGTCGGGATTGAACCCGCGCCCACTGAATTAACAGTCGAGCGCGTTACCAACCTGGCTACCGACCACCTCATTTGATTTGATATTTCTCATAAAGAATACGTCTCTCTACATAATTGTTATCAAACATGGAATATTCAGTTCATTCTAGTAGGTACGTTCTTACATACTCTTTCATGAAATTCGTCGAGTGTAATTACTCAAGAAGAAAAAAATTGGCAAAACCGTGATTATGAAACGACTTGATATATTATCTATATAAGTATTTAATATAACTTATTTATATTTGAAAGTGTATCGTCTATAGATCGACTTACAGGTCTTTATACTTTGCACTCTGCAATGCCTTTGTATAAGATATTATTATCCTAATGTTTGTTGTTTTATCTGACAAAAGCAAAGCACTCTACCTAAATAATAAAGATACAAAGGAAATGTTTATAAGGGTAACGCATAATAAAATAAGAAACTGCTTTCTCTTGTATTAAATATACCAAGTACACTTACTACAGATATCGTCCTAGTCTGACCATAGAATTAGACATTTCACGACGTGCCCAACTAATGAGTATGGCATAATCATAAATTGACATTGTGTAGTAATATATGGACTCCCAGACTCGTAAAGTGGAGGCCATGGGAAAACAGGAGAGGTGTCGGAAGGCCCCAGAAAAGATGGGCGGACGGCGTGACCTAGGTAGCGGGTAGGCAGTGGGTCAGAAAGCTAGGGATATAAAAGACTGTAAACAAATGGACAAATGGAAGAGGCCTATGGCCAGCAGTGGAAGGACCAAGGCTGAAGAAGAAGAAGAAGTAATGTTTACAATGCTCAGGACAAATCGATGAAGAGTGATCGTCATAAACATTGGTCAAATGACCAAACTTTACTAACGATAACAGTTACAATATGTACGACTACCACTATTGGCGCTGGCAGCATTTTCAACTCAGCGAATAAAAAAAAATATCCTTTACGAGTATTTCGCTTTAAAGGTCGATGATTTTTTCTGGTAGTCTGTAATTTATTATGCGTTCTTCTTTATATCATTAGATACCCTAGGCCTTAGACTAGGGAAATGAACAAACGTTGGCTTTTTACTGGCCACTTTTTAATGAAATACCTGGGACCTGGGCACATCACGAAATGGCAAATCCTACGACTTCACAACGACAGATACACAATTCTACACACACGCTATGATTTGGTTGAGAGAACATGAGTAGATTTCGTTAGTAAAACTAAAAGGAGAACAAGTTTACATACTTGTAGTACGTATGTTGTAATATGCAGTTAGTGTAGGATATTATACCTACATTGTATATTCCACAGAACATCCAGCCAGACGCTACGGTCCATATTTTTCCAATTTGGATGATTTAAACATGGGAGTACTTACGAGTACTTTTACATACATCCAAACATTTTACATATATCTCCCTAACTGTTTTCACATTAAGGAACAGTCACACTCGATCATAAAATAAAACTGTATTTAAAAATCTGAATTCGGGACACTTGCTACAATATAATTTATTATACCCCAGTGAGATCCTTGGGTTGTAAAATAGGCCCCGCTTTTTTTAGATTCTTTTTTTTTATTTTATTTTATTCATTAAACAAACAGACAGTAATACAAAAAATCTTAAATCTTAAAAATAGTAACTAGTTAAGTATACCAATAGATGTTTGTTATCAATCTTACTACAATGGCAATTATCCTCTCTGTGTTAATACCAATGATAGAAAGCGAATCTACACACGAAAGAAAAAGAAAAAGAAAGATAAAGAAAGATAATACAACAATATAGTATCAGTTACATTACATATGCTCAGGAAAAGGAAAAAGGAAAAGGAAAGAGGAAAAGGAAAGTTTGTAAGAATATTTGCACTTTTCAACCGACCACTTGCCCACACATACTTCTCAGAACCAGACCTTTGAACTTACCTTGTGTGTGTTGATGTATGTCAATTTTATTAAAGAAAGCATTGTAATTACCACAGGCACGTCGGATGTATGAATTTTGTACATAATTGGTGCTGCACTGAGGTAACCTGAATGTCAGGGTTGATCTCGTCCTTCTTGTGGGACAATTGAACCCAACCTCCTCGAGCAGCTTACTGGAGTCAACAACATTATTAAGTAACTTATATAAATAGATCATATCCGACACAGTACGCCGATTCTCAAGGGTTGTCATCTTATGGTGTCGAGCTGAGAGAGAATAGTCATCGTAAGGCAAATGGCATCTGTAGTTCAAGTGTTTTAAAAATTTTTGCTGTACTCTTTCGATTCTATTTATGTATGTAATGTATTGGGGGTTCCAGGTCACAGAGGCAAATTCGAGACAGCTGCGCACGTATGTGTAATAAAGTGTTTTTAAGGTACTTATAGATTTGAAAGGTTTGGATACCCTCAGAATAAAGCCCAACTGCCTGAAAGCCTTGTCAACGATTCCCTCAACGTGAGCCCTCAACAACATTTTGCTGTCCAGCACAACACCCAAATCCCGGACCTCATAAATTCTCGAGAGTCTCTTATCATTCAATGCGTAGTTGTACAGCAATTGGTCTTTGTTTCGTGAGAATGTGATACAATTACATTTAGAGATATTAAGAAATAGCTGATTGGCCTCACAGTATGAGAAAAGCCTCTCCAAGTCTCTCTGCAGCCCCTCAGAGTCGCCAGGCTTAGTAACCTTTTTGTATATTTTAATGTCATCCGCATATATTAGAAAGTTGGATGCTTGAAAACATTTTTCTATGTCATTTATGTATAAAATGAATAGAATCGGCCCCAAATGCGATCCCTGAGGAACACCAGAGCCACACTCCCTATACCGCGACTTTGAATTGTTTATTGCCACCGCTTGCAGTCTATTTTTTATGTACGAGGATAACCATCTAAGAAGGTCACCGTGCACACCGTACCTCTCAAGTTTGTACAATAGGATATTGTGATTTATTTTGTCAAATGCCTTCGAGAAGTCGGTGTACACAGCGTCCACTTGCCTGCCTGATCCCATTGTTGTCAATATAAAATCAGTAAACTGAACCAGGTTCGATTCAACGGACCTACCCTGAAAAAAACCATGCTGATTTGGGATAATAAATGTCTTGATCGCAGGAGTCAACTGTTCCACCACAATCCTTTCCATTAGTTTACTAAAAAGGGAGAGTTTCGAGATGGGCCTGTAATTTTCAATGTTATGTTTGTTACCAGATTTGTGGATGGGTGTAATATAAGATTTTTTCCATATTGATGGAAATATGCCAGAACGAAGTGATAATTTGAAGAGAAGTGTGAGCGGCAGTGCCAACTCATCAGCACAATTAACTATGAAGATTGGAGGGATGCCATCAGGTCCTGGACCCTTGTTCAAATCAAGCTGCTTAAGCTTCTTAGTAACATCAGATGTGGTAAAGTTGATTGTGCCTATGTTAATTTCATTCGGGCAGTATACATTTGGCATTGAGGACACATTATTATTATTATTTCAAATCAATTTTATTATCACATAAGTATACAAAAAATTCTCAGCTCTATATAATACATTCATATAAAAAAAATACAAAAACATTAAAACTAGCTTTAAAATAAAAATAATAATATAAAATTTTAAACATACATAAACATATTACATAGAACTAAAAACTACCTATATACTATTGGGTGTCCCTCTCTCCCATGATGTGCACAAAAATGCACTTATCATGAGAGAGTTTTTAAGAGCTATAGAGAGAGAAACCTTCTAACAATCCTGCAAGATGATAGCAGGACAGCCTTCTGCATGGCGTATCGAAGCCCACCATGCAATCCAAGCTTCTCAAGATTTACTTTGAGACTCTTAGGAATGACACCATTTGTGGACATCACTATAGGAATGATGACAGTGGAAGGTGTTCTCCACATCTCCATAATTTCATGAGCAAGATCAAGATATTTAGTAATCTTGTCCTGCTCAGCCTTATGGAGATTTTCATCATGTGGTATAGTGATATCCACAATATACGTCTTTTTTTCCCTACGATCAACCAATACAATATCCGGTCGATTAGCTGGAATTGTACGATCGGTTTGTATTGGTCGATCCCAATACAACTTAACAATGCTATTTTCAAGCACCGACAATGGTTGATATTTGTAATATTCAGTTTCTTCATCGAGTAAACCGTATTTCAAAGCCAATCTTTGGTGAACTATTTTGGCAACCTGGTCATGTCTCTGCAAATATTCAGTGCCACACAAAAGAGAACACCCCGACATAATATGTCGTAATGTCTCTCCCATCTGACCACAAGCCCTACATTTATCAATTATATTTGGTTGTTTCATAATGAATTTTGCATAGTTATTTGTTACAATGACTTGATCCTGTATTGCACAAACAAAACCTTCGGTTTCACCAAATAGATCACCAAACCTTAACCAATTGATTGAGTCTTCAAAACATACATTTGTAGATGTCAGAACTTGGTGAAAACGGCCATGAAGAGATTTACTTTTCCATACGTCTACTCGATTTTCAACTGACATTGTCGGTAGTGAAGCACCAGGATTCGAGAGACATAAAGGTGTGTACCTCAAATCACAATCTATCAAGTCCTCATAGCCTACTTTACTCCTATGAGTTACAAAAAATCTCTTTAAAGACTCTACCTCATTATTATGTAAATTCTTTAAATTAAGTAATCCTCTGCCACCATTTTTGCGAGGAAGGTAAAGTCTCATCATGGAGGATCTAGGGTGATGAATTCGATATATTGTCATTGTAGTACGCACCTTTCTGTCTAGTGTGTCTAATTCCGTTTGGTTCCATTTTAAAATACCAAATGAATACAGAATTACTGGAATTGCCCATGAATTAATTGCCCTAATTTTATTATGTCCAGAAAGAAGTGATTTAAAAATTAATTTGCATCTAGAGATGAAACGCGCTTTTACATTATTTTTTAAAAATACATGATCAAAACCCAGTGATTCATTTATTCCCAAATATTTATAGGTTTCATTTATTGTAAGGATTGGTAAATTTACTGTGTTATTAATCACTTCATTTGTATTTGTTTGTTCGATAACCCCTTTTTTAACATTAACTATTGCACATTTATCCAAACCAAATTCCATTTTTATTGTATCACTAAAATCTTTTGTTACTGAAATTAATTTATTGAGATTACTTAAATTTGATGAAAATAATTTTAAATCATCCATATAAAAAAGATGAGAAAATTTACAACCACCCCTTTTGAGCTGATAACCACATTGAGAATTTTCAATCAATGCACTTAAGGGATTCAATGCAATACAGAACCAAAGCGGACTTAGACTATCACCTTGGAATATTCCTCTATTTATGTCAATCGAATCACTAACATAACCTTCCGATGGCGTTGAAATAGATATTTTTGTTTTCCAATTAGACATGCAATATTTTAAGAAATTAATAATTTTAACATCAATTTTGTAAATTTCCAAAATTTTTATTAACCAAGAATGAGGTACCGAATCAAACGCTTTTTTATAATCTATCCACGCCATCGAAAGGTTACGTTTTTTGTGCTTCACTTGCTCGCAAATAACACTATCAATCAGAAGCAATTCTTTGGTTCCACGAGATCCCTGTCTACAGCCATTTTGCCTGACTATTATTATTATTCAAATAGTGCTCTGATCATTATTTTATGGTCGAGAATTTTTCAGCTAATAACACATTTTTGACATAATATCATTAACATTTGGTATTAACTGACATTATACGAGTCTACAAAATGTCTTGGGCAGTCATCGATAGATGTCGAGCTCTTTTACATTAAATTTGGACATTTAGAGTCATAAATTGAATTGGTAAGTATTGTAGTAAATTAAGAAGAATGGAAAATACTACGCTAAATGTATCTTACTGTAGAATAATTATTCTTGTCTGGCGATCTGTTCTCTCTGCCTACCCCGCAATAGGCGTAAATTTTGACTGGTTACAGCCATATTTCTTCATTATTGAGCTAACTTTTATTGCGTTGTGTATTGTTAAATTTAGTGTTTACGTAATTATGTGTTTTATAAATCATTCGGTGGCGGGTGGATTGCCTTTAATAAAAAAAATAATAATGATGTGTTATGTGTGGTGGAAGCTTAAGAGCATGGGTGAAAACATCAAGTTGAAAGCAATGCAGCATTGCGCCAAACTTCGTTAGTGGTTAAATTACATAAAACAGTTACTTAAAACAGTTGATTTTTATATTTTTAATTTATGTATGTATCAGGCGCGAAGCTAACTAAGAACACGATTCCCATCGAGTTACCTTTTGGATAAAATGATAGGTATAATAGTGTCTTATTTGACGTAATCCAATGAGAAATGTTAGCCCCGGATTCCCTTCAGCAGAAATCTACCCTTCGCCACTGGTATGTATGTGCTCTAGTATCAACATAATAAACCATTCCATTATCCGTAATGGTTTTTTGATGGCAATTATTTAAAATCCCGTTACTATTTTTTGATAACCCTGTTTGTATGTATAGAATAGTTTAATTAAAACAAGCTGATTAAAACAAACTTTATGGCTGGCCACAAACGTCCCGAAGTTCAGTTCCGGAATCGACCGTTTTGCAAAAAGGTTCCGACCAAAACCTCTTTCTGAGTTTAAAATCGGGGTGACGCTGAATTCAGAGAGAGGTTTTGATCGGAACTTTTTTGCAAAACGGTCGATTCCGGAACTGAACATCGGGACGTGTGTGGCCAGCCTAATAGTGTTGAGATAACAGTTAACAACAAACATGGTTTGCTGTTGGGTAACATAACCCTTCAGTAAAATACTCGTATATCGTAATAATCATTTCTATTAGGTTCAAAATGTTTCACTTCATACAACTAAAAGTTTCCTTATAAATAACTAGCTGAGTTACCCGTGCTTCGCAACGGCACGGTGTCTCCCGATGGTTTCAGTTGAACAAAATTTGACTTCAGATTTGAACTCCTTTTCCAACGCCCTTTGATATGATACCTCACACGACCCTACACAACCTTTGAATCCTCTCATTATCATGGCACCTCCTAGTAAAAGCTTTTTTTTTTTTTCAAAAATGGCGACGTTTAAACCTAAAGCAGATCGGTACGAAAGTTTTTGTGATTTTTCACAGTAATCCCTCGTTAAATGCGGGAGTTCTGCGAACACTTTATATATATAGATCAGTCAGTAGTAATATGAATACGACTGGTTCATAATCTTTGTTGTAAATCTAGGTAGATACCGACTGCAAAATATAGTTTACACATTGTGCGCCTGGACGACATGGGCGCCAACTTCGCACGGTGTGCGGGGTGGTAACTTAGATTATTATATTATTAGATAGAGAAACGAGTAACTAACTAGTGCCATAGGTGAAATTTTATTTATGAACGAGTTTCTGTCTTTGTGAAAAAAGATCAGAGATGTTTTTCATATTTTTTTTTAGTAATCTACACAAGATATAAAAAATTGTATAGATTTCTCTAGTTAAAGGTTAGGTAATTACAAATGAAAAAAGGATAAGGCTTCGTAAACACATATATGCCCACTTATTTTCCCACATGCGTACATGCTACAGTACATGCGTTGTTGGTTCTTTGGGTTTCCTTACAGCTTACTGCGTGTAAAATGGTTGAATGATTGTTGAATCATTCTGAAGATGGCAATAGTTTCGCTGCCGAAAACTCGGCCATTCAACCATTCTGCATGCACTAAGAAAAGCCGAAGAACCACCAACGAAGGTTTAAATTATGTAAGTATTGTAAGTTGCTGCATAGCAGTATTGCGAATGATAATAATATTACGAGTATAAAGTTAATTTTAATTCACTTAGGGCTCGCAATATAGTCGTGGTTTTCATTAGTGGTTTGCATCAGCTCACAGATCTAATTTCATTATGTGCTCACTACACTCGTTCACTTTGAAGAACTACAACATCTAGTAGCAGGGCCGTCTTTAACCTACTGGGGGCCCTGGGCACTTTACTCTGATGGGGCCCTTATGCAGAGCCGAATTACAAAAACTAAACTGTTGACCTCGGGCAAGAAAAAAATGTCGACTGGAGGGGAGGGAGGGGGGGTAGGATTTATAAAAAAAAAAATTAAGGGAGAGGGCTGTAAGTCGTCACATGCAAATATGACATCATGGTAAGTATATAAAATGTGTGAAATAATGAACCTGCTTGTCTTTCTATAGCAGGCCGGACAAACTCTTTGGATGAAGGGGCATTTGAAGTTATAAATGAGCGATGGGCCGCAAGTATAACAAAATTTCCAACAGGGTTGGAATAATGCGACGCAGGCGATTTTTTTCAGAAAAATGGACGATGTGATATGAAACACACAGTGAAATTATTTTAAACAATCGGTGAAATGATAAGACAAACGCAACATTAGCGCCGCAGTCGAATTTTTTTTACCGAGCTGATAAGTAATATCATCAATTCGCGATCTAGGCAGGAACTAGGGGCCCCCGTGGATCGTAATGAGAAATACAAGCATTTTTTGTTGGGGCCCCTGTTCATTAGAATACCAAAAAATCTTACAAGTAATATCAACAATTCGTGATCTAGCAGGAACCAGGGGGCCCCGATATCGTAATGAGGAAGACAGGCATTGTTTTTTGGGGGCCCTGTTCATTAGAATACCAAAAAATCAGATAAGAATTATAATTTATAGTCGGTAATAATCGTTCGATTTTCGTAAAATAATGCAATATACCTACTAGTTTGGGGCCCCCTTGAATCGCGGGGCCCTGGGCAAGTGCCCACCGTGGCTAATGGGAGAGACGGCCCTGTCTAGTAGAGATCTCGAGACCGAAGCTACTATACACTTTGCCTTTAAGTGATGATAACTTCACTACAAACGTATCACCTATTTATTTATTTATCGTATGGTCAACAAGTATATCATATCCCTCAAAGGTAAAAGTTTAACGGTTGGGCAATGATTAATTTCCTAAGCAAGCTTGGTCGCCAGAAATTAAATTGAACGTCCTTTATATCGCTCATTCCGTATTATTTTGTACAGTTCGATTTTTGCTATGTCCGCGATTTTAACACTTCATTGTTCGCTACAGGGCAGAGAGCGAACCGTCGCGTCGGGTCTGAGTTTTCCTCCCATCTGGTCCTCCATGCATCTGTGATGTTGAAATTATCATTTTGGAGGCTTTTGTCAGTTTTCAGTGGGGGTCTCCTCGACTTAAGTCTATTGTTGGGCATGAGGTGATTAACGCGTATCACGTATAATGATTCATCCACATGCTCGTGTAGGGTCGTGAAGGCTCGGTGTTCATGAGTAGAAAGGTGTCAACGGTCGGTTACGTACACGTCAAGACAAACTTTTCAACCACACGCCTTTTTACTCATTCACGGCGAGGTCGTCGAGGGTCGACGAGCGTCTGGCGCCAGCATTATAATATGATACTTGACCACAATATTCACTACACACATAAGGTGCGGTCTGT
Source organism: Ceraclea dissimilis (assembly GCA_963576895.1). Taxonomy (NCBI): domain Eukaryota; kingdom Metazoa; phylum Arthropoda; class Insecta; order Trichoptera; family Leptoceridae; genus Ceraclea; species Ceraclea dissimilis. The sequence goes on from OY756360.1 coordinate 10,396,216, forward strand.
CGGTCACACCTTTGACCTTACACATGAATTTACAAATCCATGGTTGTTTTCTATAACAATATTATAATATCACGATAACAAACACATTGAAAGTAATTTTTTTTAATATTGGTAATTGGATACAAATTGTTAATTGTTTTTTTTATCTCAAGTTAGAAATGCTCCCGGACATGCGCACAATAACTTGCCAATGTTTCATGGCAATCGTTTGAAAAGTTTAAGAATGTACAGTGGACAGACAGTCATTCATATAAGGTATCATTCGGTATGAGAACATAATTTATTTTTTTACGCACATGGAACAGACACAGTCACAAAAACAAATACCTATCGACAGGTTAGTACAAAAATATTCAATACATAAGGCCAATAACATCCCACACACGCAAAACAAATAGATTACATTACATAAAATAATCTTGTAGGCTTTCGCAGCGTGATGAATCCATATCTTCGTTTTTGGTTCTTCGGGTTTCCTTACTGCGTGTAGATTGGTTGAATGACCGAGCTTCCGGCAGCGATACTACAACCACTGTACACGCAGTAGGTAAGGAAACCCGAAGAACCAACAACGAAGATATTGATTACATTACATAGTTAATATATCTTATAGTATCTATAAAATATTTATGGTAGGGAAGGAGGAAGCAAGGGAAGAGGGAGAATGGAAGGGAAAATGAAAGAAGTAACGAAAGAAGAGTTAATTTTTAGAAAGTAATTTTTACGTTTCAGCTCTCGAACATTTCCACGCACGTATTCCATTTCTCCTGAGAAGTATGGAGACGAATAAAGTTAGTGACAAATTGAAAGGAAACTACGTCGAATGTGACAGATTTATACTATCTTCTTTCGTATGCACACGACCATTGTACAAGTTATCTTAGAGTCATAGCTCCGCGTCAATGTTTTGTAAGTAATCTATTGCCCTTGGCGTCACTTCATGGATTTTCTCAAGAACCCCTGCAAACTTCTTGTCAGGACACCTCTCTACTATATATAGGGTCAACAGTCTCGATCTGGCCACATTCACAAAGGAGATGGTCTCTCTTGCCCCATTTATGGAGCAAGCATCCGCATCTACTGTGGCCAGTTCGAATCCTGTTTAAGGTCGACCATTGTTTGCGGGGTAGGTTGAACCCAGGCTGCTTCACTGTAGGGTCCTGAGCAAGTTGTCTACGATCGGGGTTCAGGTTATACTATTATTTATAATTTTAATAAAATCTGCTACCAATTTGTATCAGACATTTTAACTGTAACCCCCTTTGACTTACAAACCAAGCGTCCTTTTGTTTCTATGAGTGAATAAGCCCACTAATATTGTTTAGTTTATTTTGCGTGGGTCTTTTTGTTTGCTACATGAATTTGAACGGAGTAATAATATTAAATTTGTAATTACTCCTGTAAATTCTTTAGAAATAAACATTTATACATGACATTCAATACAAACAGGGTAAACAGAACGTTCAACTTTAGCCTATGGAATTAATATGTATGAAGACTAACAATTAAAAGATGTTAATCAATAGGTAATGATCGCTTTTACTACTGATTACTAAGATTAACATATAATTGTATGAATGAAAGTATAATGTCTCATCCGACAGGAATAGCTTGCTCAAGTCACATTAATATTTAATAGTGTTCTGGTGGTTATTGGTATATGAAGCGAATAGGTATATATATTTACTGAACGAATAAGTATGTACCTCCTCGTACTATTCAGCGTACCGTCCTCAGAGGTTACAAGCAAATTTTGACAGCATATTTTAGTATCCTTAAGTATTTAAAACTCTAACTATATTCATCTTACCGTTGTAGAATATTATTATTACAGAAGAGAAACTTTTCAAGTCTAGGGATGAAATGAACCTGACAAGGGTGTATTTTAACAACAACATCAGGTTTATTGATCCCCTTTTCTCAAAGGATATCTACGGATATTATTTTGATACTGATACAGTGATACTCAGAAATTCAGTAGGTTAAATACTGTATCAACTACCGCTACACATTACGATAAAAAGCACATTAATGTACCTACGTTCCCTGTACTTTCTTGTTTTCTATAGAAATGCGGAGTTTAAAAAAAATCACATTTTAATTAAAATTATCACAAATTAAATATCAGATAAACAAATCTTAGTTTTAATCATATATTTTTATTGCATCATGAAATTATTAACTTACACAATTCTGGTGGAAATCACTACAGTCGATTTTTTTTCGGATGATACTACTTTTCAACGCAGCAGTAAATTAATAACAGTGTGTTTGTGTGTTTGTTTAGTTAAGAATAATTATTATTGTCGATTAAAAGCAGTGTAAAGCTGAAAAAATACTCATTTTAGGCATGTCGCGCAGTGCTTTTCCCCATTTGAAGTGATTTTTTATCTATTTTATACTACAAACACCTAATTACTACACGATTCGTATTTAGTATTTCGTCCCAGTAAATTATATTAAAAGATATTAAAGTTCTACTTTCAGAAATACTTATTTCATAAATTATTAGTATTTTATTTTTATTACCACTTAATACTCATATACTCGTAGGTACTTAATACTGCCTAACTTATATTAAATCATCTCAATACATGCATATCTAATATAATATAAAAACATCCTGATGCGTGCAAATTTTCAGAAACACGCAAACTAGCTAAAGTAAGGAAATAATTGTCCTATTATATTTTATTTGAGTACAATGCATCAGTAGTAGATAGATGACAATATTATCATTAAATAAATGTTTATACCCATAGGTACAATTGGGCAACAAACTGGTCTGTGGAAGGACCAAGAAAGAAAGGACGGCCAAAGAAGTTCCTAGAGGAGACCATCAGAGGGGACATGGAACACCTGGAGCTCACTCCATAAGACTTCCTCGATCGGGGAAGATGGACCGACCCCAAATAAACCCCACGATAACCCCACGCCGACCCCAAATAAATGGGATATGGTGCAGAGAAGAAAGACCCATAGGTACAATTCTTAATTACATATTTTTTGCAAAAAAGAAAGTCGCATCTACTTTGGTACTAGCACTGAAAAAGTACGCGCATGCCCTAGTAGCAGCACCGAAGAATCACTATGTTCCATTTTATAGAATACCCACCAGTTACAAAATATGCGAGGCCCAATTGTGGAGGAAGGAATACGTTGGTAATATTTGGTAATAATATATAGTAGGTACATACTCGTATATGGAAAGTTCGTTCTTACATAAGTAAGTAATACTAAACTTAATCTATACCTGGGGAAAATGATAGGTAAGGTCTCACTATTTCAATTTATTTTAGATGAGTTGGGTATTGTTGTGTTTTCATTAGGAAGGTATCTGCTTAGACCTATCAAGGAATATAATATAACAAAGATAAATAACTTTCTGATCCCAAAAGGTTTCAACGTATTTCGAAGATAACAAAAAACTAAACAACTTAACAAGTATACTTACAAATAAGTTTTTTTCTATTCACAATATTTTTTTATTTAAGTAGATACATTGTACCTAATCCTCGCATATATTGAAAAGTTGTTCATTGCTTTTGTTTATTTAGTAAGAGAAATGCCTATATGTAGGTAGAACTCTATATTTAGCGAAAACTTGTGATTTTTTTCTACAACGAACGGAAAAAAGTGTAATGAAGGGGAGGAAAACCATGAGGATATCTATACGAGTAAGTATAAACATAAACCCACCACCAGAAGAGAGTCAGAAAACCTGTAAAGAAATATAATCTTGGGAAGTGTTCCACGCAAAAAAAAGTAGATCTCCTGCAAGGTGGTGCGACCATATGAAAGAAATGACTGGGAAACACTTGTGCTCGGCGGTGCGGATTGCGGAGAACAGAGAGGACTGGAGCCCGACTGGAGGCGTCTTGTTTTGTCCGTGAGTAGCTCCATAAATCACGACCCTCAGCAATGAGGAAACGATGAAGGAAGAAAAAAACAACTTATTCTGCATTATATGATTTGTATAAGTACTTATAATGACATGCCTGTCCCCTGAGATCTCTCATTTTAACTGTCTTTAACATTACAGATGTCAGTAAGATTGGGGAGAAGGTTTTCCTTGGTGTGAGATGAAATCTCTTGAGTGGATTCAATATATCAGATGTTATGATAAAGTGGTTATAAAATAAAATGACATCAATTCTATAGGAGCACAAATCAAAATTCACGCTTACGATAATAAAAATGTTTTGTGCATAATTATTATGCTGACGGGTTAACAAATTACAAAACTCTAATTCGTGTTAACGACCAATGAGTAGGTATTTTGTGAGTATGTAAATTAGAACTAAAAAAATAAATGTTTCAGACGTTAAGAGTGTGCTTACCGACATTTCAAAAATTTCTAAGAACGAGAGACCTTCTATCTCGAAAACCGTTTCCAAATATGCTTTGGAACAAAATAGGGTAGATGCATTGAACCCTTATCTAGGGAATAACCGTAAAAGATTTTTTATTTCTTGTATAGATTTCTCAAAAAAAAAATTAAAAACACCTCTGATCTTTTTTCCGAAAGACGGAAACTCGTTTCCCGAAAGTCGCGGAGTAAAATTTTATTTTTGTTCTGATAATATGCATTAAAATCTAGGGAATAACCGTAAAAGATTTTTGATAGACGCAAAATTAACCCCAAAAAATGGAAAAAACGCTATTTTTAACATTTTATCATGCGATTGTCACGCAAATTTGAACCTTAATGCCGTGGGAAAAGACTGTGACGTCATTCCTGGTGCCATGCCCTTAATTGTAGGAGTGTATTTTATAAAATAATTACAGGTAATTATTTAATTTAAATAATTTTTTATAGGAACATTTGTTTGAAGTTTAGTTTTAAAACATTACCTGTTATTTCATTCAAATACGTATCGCTTGTACCTGGGTGCTTTGCCTAAACAGAAAGAGAGAGAGAAGTTGGTACTCAGGGTCATATTATTTTTGAGTAAGCAAATAGTTTAATTAAGTACATCGATTAGATTTCAGTCGTAGAACTATTATTGAAGTTTTGCAATTAGGTATTAGATCTGTGATTAGTGTCTTTAAATTATAAAACAAGCAAAGGTAGATAAATAATTATAGTTAACAATAGGCATACTATTTTTTTATTTTTTGTGAGAACATCGGATTTTCTACATTTCGTTAGTTGAATAACAGGTACGTAAGGTACATATTTATCTCAACAGATACCTAGCGAAGAGTGGACTGCCCATCAAGCTTAATGACTGATCGTCGGCTGGTATTATGTGAGGTCTGGTTTCAATTCCAAGTGTAGTGATCACATTAAGACAGCCAACTATCAATCATAAGCCTGATGGAGAGTCCATTCTTTTCTGTGAATCTCTTGAGAAAACCAATAATTATAAAAATTTAGAGCGATGAAGACAGAAGCGAATGAGGAAAGCTTCCAAAAAACATAGAAGCAGTTTGAACAATCGAAGGAAAATAGAAGGTAAAATGATGTTTGTAATAAATGTTATGTCGAAGGTAAGTTATAAAATGAGAGAAATGTTTTATTTGTACAATACTGGCCACTACAGTTGTCTGTGTTAGTAAGGTTGTATGTTTGTAAATTATTTGTAACAGAACCCTCCTTAAGCATGTTGGCTGATCTCATTTAATAGGAAGGAATAATGTTCTTACTTCTCTCCTCCCACTCCTGATTCCCTCCCCTTCCAGTACACCTTAATACCCTCCGCAGGTAGGTACATGCTGACAGATTACCAGCAAACTTGTCAGGCTTGAGGTAAACGAGCATTAATCATTATTTTTAAGCAAAGTTTCAAGCCTTATACAATATTATCCCTTTGCTGCGTAAGTAGTTTATCTTAATAAAGTATAGTGTAGGGAGTATGAACACCCCCTACCTAGGTATAACTATCATTTTATAAATTAGTCCACAATAAACCTTGGTTCCAACAACACGCATTTTACTTATAACAACCTTCTGATACCTATAGTATTGCCTTACACTAAAGTGGAGACATTCCGGCGTGATCTACAAGTGGAAAAAAAATGTCTACCTGCTCGTCAATACTACAACTCAATACTAGTGTGACCGTGTTCAAAGTGTTCATATATCTATCAACATAATACAAAAATGTGTCTTGAAACTAATACTAACGACAATCACGAACAACGCCAACGACCAAGTGTAAAACTGATTCGGGAACGCCGTGCCAACATTAACGACAAATTAATCTTGGAGGACTCCACGGTATCTGAAGAGTGACCAACATCCTCTCAACTTCCCGGACCACAACAAGCAGACGAACCAACATCCAAAATGACATCAGCCTGCTTCATCAGCACACTCATCAACGTGCTTCACCAACTCAACATTCTCAATTCGTCACATCGACTGATGAACAACAGCATCTACAGCATTTTCATCACCTCTTTGAAGATGGTCAACACCATGACAATGGTCAACGCCATGAAGAACATCATTATCATCGAAAGAAGATCATCATCAGTACACTGGAATGATTTGGAACTTGTACGGAAGGCTACGCAGCCACGCTACACTCCAGTCACGACCACGGCAACTAGCCGGTCGGCAACTAGCCGGTCTATCCAGCCACTGATGCATCATCATCATCACACTCGACAGCATTTGCGAAAGGCATGCTCGTCACCATGCGCAGATCGCATGGCAACAACGTCTGCAAATCAGACAACAACAAAACAACAACGTCTGCAAATCAGACAACAACAAAACAACAACGTCTGCAAATCAGACAACAACAAAACAACAAGTCTGCAAATCAGACAACAACAAAACTACAACGTCTGCAAATCAGACAACAACAAAACAACAACGTCTGCAAATCAGACAACAACAAAACAACAACGTCTGCAAATCAGACAACAACAAAATTATGTGCAAATCACATACAACAACGTGTGCAGATCACAGAACACCTATTAGTCCAAGAGCCCGCTGCTTAATTTATGACGTATCTGTTTTTTGATCGAAATGTGGTACAAATGATAGCTTACCAATAGGGTTTTACATCGCACTAGGGTTGCCTATCAAAATCTTGCCGCAACCCCTCCTGCCCCCCCCGAAAAGGTCCCTCTTCGCGGTTTTTCGCATTTTATAGGAATATGGTAAGAGATAGGAGAAAGTAGTCAATGACAAAAATAATCCTTGCTAAATTCTCTATAAAAAAAATTATGTCATTTTTTTCGTAGAACTAGCAGTTTACCCGCAATAGCCGGTCCAAAACCGAAATTCATTTAAAAAACTAAAAAAATGAATTTAAACTAAATTGGTTGAAAATCGATAAGAGCTACAGGAAAATAGTCACAGAACGAATTAATTACCATAGTCTTAGCTACAAAACGAGCTATAACTTATTTTCATACATCAATTAATTTAGGAGTTATTGCAATAAAACTCAGTGACGAAAATTCTTAAAATTTAGTTTTTCATAAAATAACCAGTGATATAGCGCCGCAGGCCAAATATTTTTTTCCATAAAATGTTAGTGATAATGGGTGGAAGAAAGTTAAAGAAAAAAAAACAAAAAAAAAAATATTTTTTTTCAAAAACTATCCCGTTTTTAGACCGGCCATTACGGGTAAACTACTAGTCCTATGAAAAAATTGACTTATCATTTTTTGTAGAGAATTTAGCAAGGATTATTTTTGTCATTGACTACTTTCTTCTATCTCTTACCATATTCCTACAAAATGCGAAAAACCGCGAAGAGGGACCTTTTCGGGGGGGGCGGGGGGGGCAGGGGGGGTTGCGGCAAGATTTTGATAGGCAATCCTAGTGCGATGTCAAACCCTATTGGTAAGCTATCATTTGTACCACATTTCGATCAAAAAACAGATACGTCATAAATTAAGCAGCGGGCTCTCGGACTATATCGATCATCTCAAACCAGCTCACATCGCTAAAGCTGTATTTTCGCTTCAAGAAAACAATGTTCAACGTTTAAGAAAGAAGAAAGGCTCGAGAAGAAGACGAAGACTTACTGATGCTAACTAAGCAAGAAAATCTTCACTTTCATCATGCCTCAAATTATACTACGAAGCAACAACTACGACATCCAATGAGGACCATTTTATTTTATTTCATACATGCAAAGTTTTAAGTGCATCAACTCACATTCAATTTTTTGTATACCTACGCATTATGTTAACTATTATACACTGATATATTATACACCATTTTTTATGTGCAATCCTTAAAATTTGTGTATCGATTATAAAATTTCATTTTAACTATGATTTTAAATGTATTATGTTACACTCAACGATTTTTTGCTATTTTGTTATATAAATCAATTTGTTTTTGGAAGGTCACAAAGACCACACATATGTTTATATTGGACCTACATGTTTTGTTTTGATTATCTTTCTCAAATGTGATGCAACTTTATTACCTACTTTTGGGTTCAAATATTTTTATGTCATATGTCTTTACAAAATAATGTTATAATTTGACCATTCTAGCCTCAATGTAAATCTTTTCAAGCTATTTTTTGCCATGTGTTACAAATACCTACCTACATTATATTTTTAGGACCCTTAACATGTGATTTCTTATACTGAATACTTTTTTCTCAATGGTTTATCTTTGAATTATTTATTACCTACTATGTTCTTAGGATCTCAAATACTATGTTATGTACCTATACGATATCAACAAGATGTTTTATTATACGAATATGAATATTGAACTAAACAATGTATTATGATAAGTTAGTTAGCTTATTCTTTACGGACTAATATTTCATACAATTTATTTTATAATCATGCTTTTTCTTAACTTTATGTAACGTTATCACTAAGCAGGGAGGATTGTAGGGAGTATGAACACCCCCTACCTAGGTATAACTATCATTTTATAAATTAGTCCACAATAAACCTTGGTCCCAACAACACGCATTTTACTTATAACAACCTTCTGATACCTATAGTATTGCCTTACGCGTACCTGTCGACTATAGTTTCACGTTTTCTACGATAGTTCCAAAAAAAATCAAGCGTACCAAATTCTTCCAAACTACATTTCTATTATATTATCTTTAAATAGCAAATAAAATTTGATTGCTCATCATTATCATTCATACAAACCTACAAATAAAATATACAAATACATACCTACTACGTTTATATTTTCTCACGTCCTTTTTATATATTTCACCATCTCTTCATGTTCAGATTCTATAGAAAATACGTATTTTATATTCGAATATCGTCAAATTTTCCAAATAGCCTTCAATTCGGCTACATTCACTATTTTCAAAATAACCGATATGTAGTTACTTATTTGGACACATAATGTGATTGCCAAAAAAGGTTCCATACCTACATAAAAAAGGATAACACTCTCACTGTCGATTGAAAACAGTCGAAAACATTTATTCTGGAGTATGGCACATATGTATTGTGCGAGGTACCTATACTCGTACAACACAGAACCTACAATTCCATTATTTCCTTTTTTTATCGCACCGAATTCAAATATTCCCTGTACTTTGCAATCATTTACACAATGAGGAAATTTACATATTATGCTTATAATAACAATGTAAAGTAAACATTTAGGAACTTATTTGTTGCTATACATATTCTGTTTCCTTGTGGCTGGCTGAATCTTAAAGGAAAATAAATAGCCCAGTAAAACAAGATTTATAACGTAAATAATTCTCGGAAAGCTGGAAACTGTTTTAATCTCTTCTTTAACATGCAAAGAAGGTTTCTTGAAGTTTGCACCAAATTTGCGCTTGTGCTAAGTACAGGGTGACCCAAAAACCGAAACATTTTTGTACTTTTTTCAGTTTTTCACTAATAACTTCTAAACAGTGCTCTCTAGGAAAATATTGTTTTCTTATAAATTAAAGTAAATGATATTCTGCGTCGTTTGAGCATAAATACTCTTTTGTACATCAAAAAATAATTATGATACAGACACTGCCTATTACATATGAATTTTCTCAACAAATTTAAATATTCATATTTTTCTCTTTTGATGTCGAATAACTCCTCAATTAAGGTATTTACGGCAATATTTCACTAAACATATTTAATGGTGGGTTAATTTTCGATAACTTGAGATTAAAACGTTACACCTATAGCGCATAGTTTAAGATGCACAGGTGTTTAAAGAGAGACGAGTGAAATAAAAAAAAATATTAAATGATAGATTTAGATATGTAAAAACAAAGATAATTTAAATTTTACTCATTCATTTTGTTAACCTATAGTTTTTCAAGTAAAATCCAAATTTTCAATACTGTTACGCCACTGCATAACATTTTATATCGAAAAGTGTAATTTTTTTACCTTCATTGGTTTTAATTTAAGACGCAAAATTAACCCCAAAAAATGAAAAAAACGCTATTTTGACCATTTTATCATGAGATTGTTCACGCGATTTTGAACCTTAATGCCGTGGGAAATTACTGTGACGTCATTCTTGGTGCCAAGCCCTTAACTCAAAAATGTAAAAAAAAACCGCTAAAACATCCAGCGACAACGAACCTTTATTTTGGTCTGGTATAAGTACCTTCACAGTACACGCCACCCTACTACACCTAGTCGTATACGGCACAGTTACTATGAAAAATGCTGAGCTCTCCTTATACAAATCTCGTTAGAAATAACGAGTTGGTAAAAAAATTTCAATAATCCTGGGAATAAAACGTAATTTAGTGTTGACTCGTCAAAATATTTAGACCGGAATGATTGTGTTGCGACCAATGAATACAGAGCGATGGAAAAATAAATATTACCTTTGAATTTTACACGATGCCTACGTACATGACGATAGAATGTAAGGTATAATAAAAATGGCATATTAGCTGGATTTTCAACAATGTGGTGAAGGAACAATAATCTGATCTCCTACACACCTAACAAAGGGTGATTATTGTCATAACGACTGCACAAAATATCCTCTGCTATTTTCGGGACATCCTGCATAAATTAGGGTCAATTCTGAAACTAGTTAAGTGCTTAGTAAAATAAGACGATCTTCCTAAACAATTATTTACACCTACCTATATTTAAATATACATAATTACTAATATTCTTAGAAGTTATATAGAATTATTAGGCCTATTGTTTGTGTAAAATGTTGTTATGTTATCACGTGAGGGTAAATTATTTTGTAATGACGGTACATTTTCATTACTAGAAGCAGTCCTAGACGATACATTCATTAAACAACTAAAACTTCTACGTATGATTTATGGTCCGAAGTTTTGTACAACAACAGTGTTTATAATTTTCTTTGTTTTATCTTTCGCCCCCAAATGGAATATTAGTCGTATTAATCGCGATGATGTTATTAATTTTAGTCACTAGTCTGTGAAACTTTCGACGCTATTGGGAATATCAAAATATTGTATGTTGTACAATAATTCTGATATCTAAGTAAGTAATACTAATAATTTACCCGGGAGGACCATAAACCAAAAATATTTCACAACACAAGTTACGAGACGACTATTCATTGTTATAATATTATATCGTATAGTGGTCAGTTTTCATTATTTTGTTTACTGGTTCTTGTGTCCGGCGAACCTGCGCCTGGGTTTAAAACTTAATGCAACCACTATGTCAGAATCTTACAGTGGAAGCCCTAGACGAAATGTAGAAGCGTCCCAAGATCTCCCAAAATGTAGTCCGATGATATAGAAAAAGCTTTTCCTAGGAGATGCCGTGATGGTGAGAGGATCCAAGGGTTGTGTGGGGTCGAATGTGATACCTATCGTGTGAAAGGGCGTTGGAAAAGAAATTAAGAAATTCATATCTTAAGTCACATTTTGTCCAGCTCAAGACTATAAAGTATGCCGGGCTGGTTTGTTAATTTTGCTGTTGCGAAGTACAGGTAACTCAGCTGTGTTATAATGGAATATGTGATACAGTAGTTGAAATCATGAACATTAAACATCTAATCATAGAATATACCTATCAGGCGCGAAGCTACCTAGGAACACGATTCCCATCGAGTTACCTTTTGGGAAAAATGATAGGTATAATAGTGTCTAATCTGACATAATCTCATAAGAAATGTTAGCCCCGGCTTCCCTTCTGCAGAAATCTCCCCTTGGCCACTGATAACGATGATGATAAATGCATAACGAGCAGTTGTTTATGCATATTTCATATCAATTTCATGATGTAATAATAAACGATAATAATCAGATTATGGTATGAACTTACTAGTGGCAGTAATTATTAGTAATTGTGCATTATTGGAGTACAACACACTCGTACCTTTACTTGTTCTATGTTCAATGTTCATGCAATCCTCTGTGATACTTAATGAGAGGTGTTGATGTGATTCCATCAATGGTTTTAACTAGGTTACACTGCCGTCAAATAATTTGATCAAAGCGTAGTTCGCACAATTATTGAACAAAATTATTGGAATTTATAGGATATGAAGAAATTGAATATTTGTACAGGGGGGACCTGAATACACTATTAGGTTAGGTAGAGATATACTTACTCGATGAAGCAGTAAACTAATCTATCCATCCAGGACTTACTTGTTCCACGTAGGTTAAGTAAATTGATGTATTTTTTATATTGTATCAGAAATCCGGTCTGCCATTGTATATTAAATTCTGAGAATAAATGTGTGGGGAGGTGGAAACATTATTAACAATTTACTGTCCGTTTTAAAATGAATTGTACTAGTTTTTGGATGTATACCGTTATGTGTTGGCCACCTTTAGTTCATTATTTTTTTTACAAATGTTGGACCTAATCTAATTCGACAAACATACACATGTGTTCATACAACTGACAAATGAAACTGTCAACATCTAAATTGAAAATGTTGACAACAGGACAGACTACACGCAATTCGTGTATTAGATAGGTACCTTCCTGAAATTAAACATAAGCTTAAAGTAGGTTTAAAGTAACCAAAAAGACCAAAACATGTGTATGTATACTAGGTACTTTACACACACTCGTATAAAAGGTGGGTACTTTAAATAGTTCGATTTGCAATCTTTACGTGTATACTGTAACGGTAGATACGTGCCATATAGTATGTATGAGAATTGGATTTTCATTTTCTGTCACGTCGTGATTATTTCCACGAAAGAAATATTTCAAACCTATTTTCATTCATAATTTCATTAGTAATGGACCTGCACTTCTAAATTTAAAATTTTCATTCATAAAAGAGAGACTTTCACGAAAATTTTTAGTCACCCACGCAGGCGTCGCTGCTTTAAATTTACATATATATTCATAGAACTTGCAAAATTTTCCAATGGGCCAGCGTTACATACCTACATGACTTGGATAATACCAGTATTATCTAATGGAATGTATATGCATAATCTTATTAGGTAATTACAGATAGGTATCATAATAGTATGCATTAGTTCGTTCAGCGCACTTGAGGCGATAATTAGCGAAGAAACTGCGTTTTTTTTCATATCTACTCATTATTAAAAAATATCGAAGTTATTATTGTTATTTATGTTTATTAATTGAATTCAGGTAGGATCATTTATAGCAGCCGTGTAGAAAAGTCAGAGTTTTAGAAAATCGTATTCGTATTATACAAATAAAAAGTATTCAGCAATACTGCAATCTATTTAGCCAGAGATTTGGCACATTCCTTGGGCCAAGGCTATATAACACCCTTAAGCAAAAAGTTGACAGTGGTAGCAAGGGAAGGAAGCTCGCCATGACTAAGGTAATGAAATTAATCATGGAGGAGGGAATTTACAAGTCGGAGAGCATGTTGATGGAGATTCTAGTATAGAGACGAAGAAGACATGGTGCCAGAACATAATGTAGGTACAAGCAGCTATGCAGAGGATCATCGAGGGGGCCTCGGCACAGGCGCAAGCCCAGTGAGACTCATCGATGCAACAACATGTACCTTATATTGTAAATCACATAATACATTGTCATGTTAATATAAAAAAAACACAATAAAGTCATTATTATTATTATTATTTTCTTTCCTATAAAAACTAAACTAAAATGAATCGTTCCACTGATTCTCTGTTTGATTATATGTAGATGAGATTTGAAAACACGCTAATCTAATAACCCGGATCCAATAGTACCGGGAATCAAATGATTTAAAAATAAAAGATGTAAGTCAATTTATTCAATGGATTATCGTCAGAAACATTCAGTTGAAGCGGAGTAATTTATAAAAATAATCTTTTACCGTTTCGTTGGAAACTCGTACGAAAGCTGCGACAAAAAAACCAAGAAAAAACTCACATTTTATATTTTACATTCATGAGATTTATAACCAGATTTAATACCCAACGTGTAAAACCTTAAGTCACATACAGCATTTTGTTGACTTAGTAATGTGTAATGTTTTTTTTCCTTGAATAAAAAATAATGTGACGTTTCGGTTCGGCTTTGTGTGCCATAATAAATAATATTTGCGTTTTGATACATAGGCAACACTAACGTGAACTTAGAGCGATTTTTTTCCTTTTTTAAATAAAATAATCTTAATTTTTTAGACGTACAGCATTGGCATTTTGTAACTCATACTTCACAGTTACCTTGAAAAGTTTGTGTCGTGAAGTGAAGTAAGTCGGCATCGGGAAATGAACCTATGCTCGCCAGATTAACAGTCGAGCGCACTACCAACTAGTCTACCGACCACCTCATTATTTTTATTCTCATATAAAACATTGACCTCTGGTATCGACTACTAAAACTCCAGTAAAATATAATAAAAAAAAAACGTATTCATATTCTAGATCAAGGGTGGCCAACCTTTTTCAGCAGCCGGGCCAGATTCTAAAAATGAGCCGGCTTACCGGGCCGCACAACCAATTTTTTGAAGAAGTAAGACATAAGTTCGTCTCGGGGGGAGGGGGGGGGGGGGGGTCGGCGACAGAAATTAAAATATTGTTATCACCTAAAAAAGTGAAGTGGCGCCGCAGGCGATTTTTTTTCTTGCAAAACTGAGTGAAGAAGGCTCGCAACAAAATGTGTGAAAAATATCTTCTTATTATAAAGACAACCCAAAGTAGCGCCGCAGGCGAAATTTTTAAGGGAAAATGGGTGATGTGACGAATCTGATTGTCTTTCTATAACAGGCAATGCATACGGTTGTATTGTAAGACGGCATCGCGGGCCGCATTTAGACCCTCGGCGGGCCGCATGCGGCCCGCGGGCCGCGGGTTGGCCACCCTAGTTCTAGATGAAAGAATCAAATGGCTAGGTTTTGTTTGTTTTCCGGGCTGTATGGCCGTGGTCGAAGGGGTTTCATTTTTGCACCCCTTCGAAACCCCTTCGTCCACGGCCATACAGCCCGGAAAACAAACAAAACTGTGACTCCGGCCGTGGAAGCCTTCGAAAATGGCTAGGTGCCCCGATACTTTTTTGAAGGTTCATATTTAAGGACCAGTTTAATTCAATTCAATTCAATTTCAAATTCTTTTTATTTCCTTCAATATTTTACATATATATATACAAATTAAATACTTAAAACTATACACATTTCGAGATACCTCCCCAATAGAGACAAGTCTCGTGTGTGGGGAGTAGTGTCCGACCGAAACTGGTTTTTATGACCGAAACCGAAACCGAAACCGAATTTCGGCAACGGTCTCAGTTTCGGCCGAAACCGAAACCGAAACCGAAACTTTCTTACAAGAACATGTTTTGAGGGAAAAATAAAGAAAACGTTATTATAATCAGTCAGACTTTACTTTTTTACTTTTAAATCACATAACTATGCAGTCTTCGATATTTTCACTTATTGATAATCAACATAATAATATAGTTTTCGGCGCTTACAAAAAAGACAGAAAACAAACTCTCGGAAATTTGTACTGAAATTTTTTTTCTTTTGATGTTTTGAATGAAAAATTTGCTATAATCAAAAATGTGCAAAAGGGATCCACTAGGTATTATCAAATTCTACCATGATGTATATATTTTTTTAATACATGTTTTATAGTTTTTGCTAAAACTTAGTTGAAAAAATCATCACAAGTCAACTTCGGAAATTTTTTCTGAAGGATTGATACATTTTTTTAAAAATCTGTAAAAGGGATCCACTAGACATAGGTACAAACTAAATATTCTGCTAACATCTTACTAGCCTATTGTGTACCGGTGAGCAGATATTTATCTTGTAAAAACCCCCTATTTCGTGAAAACCCCTCTTCAACTTGATTCTACTATAATCTATGTATTAGTTTGTTGTTATATTGAATTATTTTTTATGTTTGCTACCTATTCTTATGAATGTATATGGTATAGCCTATATCACGTAATAAAACTTACCAAATTCAAAATAAATCACACGACACAAACAAAACGTCACAAACACAAACAAAACAAAACGACCTGCAAACGCTTGCCAGTCGCGACATGAATACACTTCATCGCGTCACAACGCGCCGAACATGACCGATCACAGCGCGAAAACTCCCGAATGCAGTTTCGGTTTCGGTCGTAGTTTCGGCAGGTTTGCCACCGAAACCGAAACTAAACCGAAACCCGTTTTTTTGCCGAAACTCGACCGAAACCGAAACCGAAACCGAACATTCGGTCGGACACTAGTGGGGAGGGATCCAGCACTTATAATTATATTCATATAGCAAATATCATTGTAGCAAAATATCACATACAACAAGCATCCCACATAGTAAATTCATACATAGCAACAAAGTTACATCCCGCGAAACAAATGAGCAAAATCTCAGGAGACTACTGGGCCAAGTGCCTCCATCATCTCAGAGGAGGCACCCTTAATATTGATGTTGACTTCACCGATCACAACCGTGAACCTGTTTCGCGTCCCATGCAATGTTCCTTTCAGTTGATATGTAAAGTCTATAATATTCGATTCGTGCGTTCTATAAATACAAAAAAGTTGATATACAGTATTCCTCTCCATCTTTATCTGTACCCGTAGACAGTTTGTCAAGGTGATATCATTTATTTCCTCTACATTTACATCCTGTATTTCGTTTCGCAAATAGATACAGAGTCCACTAGCTTTATTGATCCTATGAGTAGTACAGTACGATCTATAACCGGGCAAGTTGTAAACAATGTCATTGGATTGTGTTTCGCTTAGCACTATGCATGTAGGCATTTTTTTAAGATTACTTAAATGCAAAATAAATTCATCCAAATTCCTTCTAATACTACGTATATTCATATGTAAGATTGTAAGCTCGCTGTTAGATAAGACTTCATTATAACCTTCGATTTCATAGCACACCAACTCGTCCACAACAAATGAATTATCTATACTTGAGTTTAGAAAGTTGTCAGCCATTATATTTGGTGTTGTTGTGCTTTAGACAGTTAATCCCATACATAAGAAACACATTAAACCGTATACACATAGTATGATGCGTGGCCACATGGCCCACCGCCCCAAGCAGTCCGAAAAAGAATATATTACATATATTCAATATCCTATACATAAAAAGACACATCAACCTAAGCACACATAGTATGATACGCGGCCATACGGCCCACCGCCTCAAGCAGTCATAAAAAGTACATAATACATACATCCAATATCCCATATATAAGAAACACACCAATCTGTACACACATAGTATGACGCGTGGCCATCTGGCCCACCACCCCAAGCAGATTGAGTAAGTACACAATACATACATCCAACATCCTATACATAAGAAATACATTATTAATCTGTACATACACAGTATGATGCGTGGCCATATGGCCCGCCATCCCAAGTAGATTGAGAAAGTACACAATATATATATCCAATAACCTATACATAAGAAATACATTAACCTGTACATACACAGTATGATGCGTGGCCATTTGGCCCACCATCCCAAGCAGATTGAGAAAGTACACAATATATACATCCAACATCCTATACATAAGAAATATATCATCAATCTGTACATACACAGTATGATGCGTGGCCATATGGCCCGCCATCCCAAGTAGATTGAGAAAGTACACAATATATACATCCAATAAACTATACATAAGAAATATATCATCAATCTGTACATACACAGTATGATGCTTGGCCATTTGGCCCGCCATCCCAAGTAGATTGAGTAAGCACACAATATATACATCCAATATCCTATACATAAGAAACATATCAATCTGCACACATATAGTATCACATACACAAGGAGCACATTAATCTTATCCAATATCATATACATAAGGAGCCCATCGAAATGTATACACACAACATGATTCGCGGCCATGTGGGCCTCTGCTTTAAGAAGAAAATCCAAAGGGCGCACGACATACATATCACACTGCACGACCTTATGGTCTGCTGCTTTAAGAAGACCAAAAGGGCAAACGCCAATACACATATCTAGAATTACACATACATGGGGCATACCATAGCGTACATACGTTACTAAAATCATGGCCCAACGGCCTGTCACTGTGTGGTAACTGAAAAGATACCTACATTTACCAAACATTTTACTTATAAGGATCACATTAATATTCACGCATATAATATGGTGCACATATTTTTCCATGCGAGAAATTGATCTATGTGACAAAATGATGCACCCAATATGAGACTGACCTCTGTCCCATTTCCACATTATGGTGGAGTACATTAGAGAGGCAGTGCACTGTATCATAATGGTATACATATTACCTGTGTTTATCATCTGCAATTTACATAAGGCAATCTGCACAAGTGTAAGTGTTACACTGTTATTATGAAGTACAATATGAAATGCACAGGGCGTTTCGTTCACTATCACTTCAACACAAACACACATTATAATCACTTGTATTAGTCAGTAATCTATTTTCTCTCTTGCGTATTCAGCCATCCGTGCGTAGTGCCCACAGGACTTCTTATCCATGGCGTTGTGTCCAGCATCATAGTCCCTTCGATGTCTCTCGTTATCCCTCTGGCAGTTTATGCACCTGGGCGCGTCCTTCCTTCTGTCACATTCCTTGTATAGGTGCTCCCCTCCACAGTGCGAGCACTTTGGCAGCTTTGCTTTCTGGAGGCATTTCATTGAGGTATGACCCAGGCCCAGGCAGTGATAACACTGCCTTAGCGGGTCCGCATCCACGATATTCAACCTCTGGTACCCCAGGTTTATTTTGCCTAGTGTTATCATTTTTCTCCGAACGTCCGCTGTTGTCTCCACTAGTATGTTTGTCCAAGAATTATTTTTGCGGGAGTGGATCTCTCTTTTCACTTCAATCTTTCCACTCTGCAATGCCTCTCTGAGTCCCTCATTTTGGGCACTGATGTCCTCCAGGAAATGATCCATTTGGTACTCTGTAGATACCCCTTGGACAATCATGTATGGGTTCTTCTTTTTGATTACCTGTGCTCTATATCGTTTGAGATATCTTTCGTTGATGATGCTTGCCATCAGCTCAGCATCCTTGGGGGTGGGACACAAGATAATCAGTTTTTCATTCCCAACTTTTCGGACCCCACTGACGGCAACCCCAATTGTTGAGAGTCTCAAATTTTGCTTTAGACACTTTTCTATCTGTTCCGGAGATTCATCCTCATTCTCAGATGATACTGCCACTGCGTGTCTTCTCTCCTGTCTTGGACGTCCATTTGAGCCCCCCTTCGCCTCACGGATTGGTTGTTGTTTTACGGCCCCACTATATTCTTCAACAGCACTCATTGGTTCCTCAATTAGCACTTTCTTCATGTACTGGACATCTTCCATGATTCTGTTGATGACAGTTTCACTATCCCTTCTTGCCATCTCGGTGAGCAACCTTAGTTTAGAGGTAATCTCCTCCTTTTCAGCGCGCTTGAGACTCCCCGAGCCGTTTATTATTATAAGAATCTCCTCCTCCAATGCCTCGGGTGAATTTTGTTTTATGATTGGTAATTCTTCCACTGCCTTCAGGGCTGGCGAGGAGTCCCTGGACAAAGTTGCACTTCTGGCTGGGAGTTTTCTCTGTGTCGGTTTCATATTACTATAGTGAATATATTCTTGAAGATTATGTTTTTAAAACTATTTGTAGAAAAATGTCTACAGTATAGGTGACATGCAACAACACTAATAATTTTACTTTTAAAGAATTTAGTGTATTTAAAATTGGAACTCCTTATAGAAAAACAGAAGCACTTTCTAATAATTATTCTTTCTAATATATTTGGTTGAATTTTAACACTCACAAAAGGCACTTTTATGTTTCTTTAGCCGGAGCAAAAACAAAAACACACCGATCAAAGTGACAGTTGTTTGACAGATGATTCCAAAACGCAATTTGGGTAAAAAGGTTTGTTTTATGGTTATAAAAAGGACAGAAAACAAATTTTTACGACTAGATATTCATTATTATATTTTCAAATTCACATATTATTTTACAAAAATATACAGTTATTAAATCGTTGTTTTCCTACGAGCTTTATGCGATACACTTCACCCTTGCCAACGGAAAATATCTACTATTGTTGTTTTTGACCCAATTTATTGTTCTAGATACCTACGGAGAGATTTTTTTTTATTTTAATTTTTATTTAATTTAAAACACCAAACATAATATCCACAGTTTCTAATTTGGAAACTGTAGCAACAAAGCATATTAGAAACAGCCTTTGAAACTTTATTTTAATTTAATAATCTCTAATACGAAATTTTCAGAATTCATTGAGGAGAGAGAAAATAAAATAAAGTATCTGTGAGATTTTTTATACAGAGCGTAAATTGACAATTATTTAGTTGATAGATAATGACATGATAAAAGCGCCACATTTGTGTGGAGCTGGAATGATCAATTGAACAATGGTGGACGCCAATCCAATATTTTCCATCAATCTGGTGACAGAGACAATGATTAGGTACCCATGCTTCTATAGTACAGATGTGTTCAAACGAAGTGTTCCGATATAACTGAAAGTGAGAAGAATAGAAGTCAATTCTGTCATTTTATATAAGCTTTCAGCGAACACGCGTAGTAAAAATATTTTTAATAATTTGGATTATGCGCTAGTGTTAGTTGTGAAGAATCAATGAAAAGTTGACATCCCCACTGTATTATCTTGTTTTGTCTTTGTTGTTACATATATTTACTGGCCAATAAAGTTTTATTTATTTATTTATTTATCTATTTATTTATGGGAAAAAATATTCCATAACTCAAGTGTTTGTCACCGAGACAAGGTGACGTCACCATAAGAGTGGGCTTACCATGGAGTTGTTATTTGAATGGCAGGGCTAAGATATATCGACGCTTCGCTACAGTTATACCCATACACTAAAAGGCCATGGATTTCATGTCCCCGAAAAGTCTGCAGATACTTTAGGGGGTGGCTAGTTAAAAATCACAAAAACTTTGTAGTTGTTGGAATATTGTACGGGAAACGAATACAAAAAATGATAGCTCAGCTTATTTTGTATAGTATTTCTGATTTTTGGATATGTTATTGTTTGGTCGATCCTGTGATTAAGAATCCAAGTTTTCACCTTCCAACCCTTGTCCGCTCATAAGGGCGAGCCAAAAAGTGTCGAAATTTCTGTCATTTTTCAGTTTATTGACCATAACTTTTTCACAAGGAATTTTGGAGGGAAACATTGTAAATGCATAAGTGAATATTGTAGATCGTTCAATTTCCAATAAGTTTGATGCCAAACATTTTTATCTCGGACCAACTAACATAGAGTTGTGATCTTCTGAAAAAATATAAGACGTACATTTTCGAAATCTTCAGTATAGTACCTACGTATGATAAAATAGTAATCAGAAAAATGCAATTTAAGAATTATTTTTTTGAACGATATTTAGATTGGTCTCGTGGTTAAAATCCAAGTTTTCGACCTCCCCGCCCTTGTGTGTTCACTAGGGCCAGCCGAACACTGCCGATATTCCAGTCATTTTTCAGTTTATTGATCATTATTTTTTTAATTATCAAAGATTGTATGTAATAATTGTACAGTATTAAATTTCCTGTTAATTAGGTTGAAATAATTTCCTTTGAAAAGCTATTATTTAAAAAAATTATATGCCTGGGCTACGGTAATATATTTAACAATACGTGTTTTAAAATTACACTGTTTATTGTTTTTGAAGGGACTGCGGTACAATTTCATAACAATATCCATTCTAATAGAGTTGAACTCATAATGCTTCTAGTACATTATGAAGGAATTAATGAATTTACATTTTCCGCAGTAAACAAGTAAAATGTTTCCCGTGTAAATAATTCCACCAAGCGTGTAAATGTTTTCTACTTCCGCAGCAACCGTGAATAAACAGTACACCTAGTACGAATAGTATTCGTATACCTTAAACTTAGGTATACCCATGTATTATATACATTCAAAATACTCCACATTATTAATACCTTATGTATTTATGCAACATAATAAAGAAAAGTATAAAGTACGTGTAAAAAACCTGCATTTCCTCTTCACTACTCCATTATCCTGAGTTAAATGTTGGTTGATAATAAGACAATAGGCACCTTTTGCGGGGTATGTCAATAAAATAAAATACAAAAAACCTAGGTTATTTTTAATTTTAAACTCAGGCATTTTTAACATATATCTACTGTATTAATTCATAATTATATTTTACTAGCATGTTTTATATTTAAATGTATTTTATTGTAAAATGTTTTGTTTTAAGTACTTTGTTTTTTAGAAGGTAAAAAATGAATTTACAAGTCAAAAGGCCGTTCATAGTCTTGATAAAGAATATAACATAACGTTTAGTTGATTCATCTAGTATTGTGAAGTAAAGTTTATTATTTGAATGAATGGCGCCGCAGGCTAATGTTTTTTTTGAAAATTGACGAAGTGATGAAACTGTTGAAAATAACGATTTTTATATATGTAATTGTTTTACAAATCAGGGAGAGGGGGGGGGGGGGCACCGGCGCCAAATGAATTTTAACACAGAAAATACACCTAATATGCTAGATATGACCGACTTTTTTGGTGAGGAATAGCGGAGAAAGGAGCCATCTAGCACAAATAAATTTTGTAGGTGACTCCTATCTCCGCTATTCCTCACCTAAGAATTTGGTGAAATCCAGCATTAATCGAATATCAAAATACCATACATGGAAATTATATCAAACTCTCATTACAGAGAGCATCCGAAAGACAATGTATAATCTGATCAAAGGTTGGTTTTAAAAATGGCTTGGGATAATACTTACTACTTAGCGTACGGTAAATCAAATATTGGGAGACATTATTTTGGGCGCAGGGTTATCATAATAATCCCATTAAATACATTCGGGTAAAGAGGGTTACAATATTATGATGTGTTGAAACGTAAGTTTATCGTTTTAGAAAGAATACAAATTTAAAAAGGGTCGCCTGACAATAATCTTTTTTACAAAGCTTTTGAAATATACAAGGATAATGTATGTACTGTACATACTCTTATTCTTACCTCGGAGTCGTGAAGTTTTCCTTATGTTCTTTGAAGATGTATTCTAGTGTAAGTAGAGCTACTCAGTCTCATATTTGAATACATAACTCATAGTTGAATACATAAAATAATCATTGGGATTAGAGTGCTTTGTGCTTACAGATCACCGCAAACATATATTCAGTAATAATGCGTAATGTCAGCTTTTACTTAGACCATTGATGGACAATAACTAAATACAAT
The DNA here is from genome assembly GCA_963576895.1 of Ceraclea dissimilis. Taxonomy (NCBI): domain Eukaryota; kingdom Metazoa; phylum Arthropoda; class Insecta; order Trichoptera; family Leptoceridae; genus Ceraclea; species Ceraclea dissimilis. The sequence continues at coordinate 10,419,790 of OY756360.1, forward strand.
AACTTAATTTACTAACTCGAGTCTTTTTCTATGAATGTTGCGCGATCCGACGCATTTTTTCCCATCTGACAGCTCCAGTTAGGCACAATGTATGGAATTTGACATTTGGAATTAGGCAAGCTCCAAACAAATATTTTTTCGCTCGGCTTCCGATTTATTGCGCAGAGAGTAATCAAGTTACTAGTATAGGGCGATACAGGGCGATACTTTTGAGGATGTGGAGGAGAGGCTATCGGGAATGCTGGAGAGAATGACGGACTATTATGGGGACAACCACCTAAAGCCCAACCCAGCAAAAACCCAAGTGTGCTCCTTCCACCTAAAGAACAACAGAGCAAAAAGGAAACTAAGAATATCATGGCAGGGTGTTGAACTGGAGAATTGCGAGAACCCTAAGTACTTGGGAGTCAAGCTGGATCGCACGCTGTCATTTAGAAACCATTGTGTGGATACACAGAGGAAGGTGGCTGCCAGGAATAACATAGTGCGGAACCTGATTGGATCTAAATGGGGAGCAAGCCCTAATGTTCTCCGAGCGTCAGTGCTCGCCCTATCATACTCTGCAGGAGAGTACGCTTGCCCCGTCTAGTGGAATTCTGCACACGCACAGAAGGTGGATGCCTCCTTACACGAGGCAAACAGACTGGTCACGGGATGCCTCAAACCAACACCAACTGATAGGTTGTATGCTCTCAGTGGAATATAGCCCCGCCGAACATCAGGCGAGAGGTGGCAGCACAGGTGGAGAGGAGCAAACAAGCCACGGATCAAAGACATATGCTGTATGGACACCTACCACCACCTGGCCGCCTTAAGTCCAGGAGAAGCTTCCTAAATGCGACCGCCCCCCTAGTAGACACACCAGAGAACGCAAGAGCCCACCTGTGGAGGGACACGACAAGGGGTGCACCGGGGACCATATTTGGCGTGCCAGTGGAAGTCCTGCCCCCAGGGCATGACCTACCATGGCCAATGTGGAAAACCCTCAATAGGATCAGGGCGGGGGTCGGTCGCACAAGGAAAAATCTCCAGAGATGGGGGATGGCAGAGGACGCGGCGTGCGACTGCGGACAAATACAGGACACCGACCATCTCCTAGCATGCCCAATGGCTCCTGGACGGTGTGCTTGGGAGAAGTTCGCAGATCGCACCCACCTTGACGATGACGTGAGGGAGATTGTGGCTTTCTGGGAGCGGATGGGACTTTAGTCTCTATATGTTGACCGACACGAAAAGAAGAAGAAGAAGAACTAGTATAGTATAAATATCGATGACATTAACAGACCCACTCGTGTAATGCGTCATGGGCCTCGCCAAAAAAAATTTAAAAAAATGAATATATAGCATAAAAAAAGCGTGAATAGCGCCGTAGGCGAATTTTTTTTGTGAGGCATAGTGAAGAAGGTTGTGACGCGTACATTGGTTTACTTGAAAATGTACATAATACTTTGCACAATAATATGCATGAAAAATTTATTTAATAAAAAAAAGTAATAAAATATGGCGCCGAAGGCAATTTTTTTAATGAAATACTTAATTTTATTTTGATGAATTTAAATTAAAATTTATGATATAACTAGAAAACTTGTGGTAATAATGTGATTTTTTCTGAGGTTTTATCATTTAGTAGGAAAAAATATATACCTATTCCAATCTCTAAGGTCCCTTGCCAACGCCCATGTAATTATGATATACATATATCACCTTGTTTATTATAATATACCATATCGTCCGCAGACCTATCCGGAAACCTAGACCCGTCAGTTGTTCAAACAAACTTTGAATAAGAATTTAGGACAAGGGTGTCTTCTGTATACTTGGATAAAACTGAAATATATTTTTGTACCTATATAAGGTCACTCCGGCGAACTGTTTTAATAATGCTGGAATTAATTAATTTAAGGGCATGGCACCAGGAATGACGTCACAGTGAACCTTAATGCCGTAAGGTTCAAAATCGCGTGACAATCGCATGATAAAATGGTAAAAATAGCGTTTTTACCATTTTTTGGGGTTAATTTTGCGTCTTTAAAAAAATTTTTACGGTTATTCCCTAGATTTTAATACATATTATCAATACAAAAAAAACCGCGACTTTCGGGAAACGAGTTTCCGTCTTTCGGAAAAAAGATCAGAGGTGTTTAAAAAAAAAATTGAGGAATCTGTACAAGATATAAAAAATCTTTTACGGTTATTCCCTAGATAAAGGTTCAATGCATCTACCCTATTTTGTTCCAAAGGATATTTAGTAACGGTGTCGAGATAGAAGGTCTCCCGTTTTTAGAAATTTTTGAAATGTCGGTATGCACACTCTTAATGCGGGCCGAATTAATAAATTACGATTTCTTTTTAACATCTCTTTTATACTTTAGCTTGTATATTTTTGTTATAATTACAAAGTTAATTATTAATTATATTACGGTGATAGGTAGAAGCAACTTAAAGATTTATCAGTAAAATCCACATCCTCTCGTATAGTTTAATGAGGAAAAATTCTACAAAGAAAATACCTACTAAGAAAAATTGCATATACCTATGGCAAACATTAAACTTTTCATTCTTACTCATTAAGAGTATGCATAGCATATTGACATTTCAGAAATTTCTAAAAACGGGAGACCTTATATCTCGACTACCGTTACTAAAATATGCTTTGGAACAAAATAGGGTAGGTGCAATTGAACATATATCTATAGAATAACCGTGTAAGATTTTTTAAATCTTGTATAGATCACTCAATTTTTTTTTTTGAAAAACACCTCTGATCTTTGAGAGGAAGATACCTAAATCATTTGGGTATTACTGGCTTTTCATGTCTGCATCTCGCAGATGGCATATGTTGAGAATTTTCTCAACGCAAGGCGGCAGATATCAACATTCACATAATAACTTATGCGAACTCCCTTGGGGAGGGGAGCAGGATGTATATAATACTCAACAACCTATTTCATATGCACCCAATTTCAGATACTACCGCCATCCGTCGAGGAGCCTTGCGTTGAGAAAATTCTCAACATATGCCATCTGCGAGATGCAGACATGAAAAGCCAGTAATACCTAAATGATTTAGGTATCTTCCTCTCATAATTCCACTGGTCACAGTAACCAAAAAGGTGGAAGCTGTAATGCTCCCGGCGCCTATAGAAGTGGGTAGATCTCACTATAATATAGGTTGCTAAAGGTTACACCGCTCCTCGACGGATGGCGGTAGTATCTGAAATTGGGTGCATATGAAATAGGTTGTTGAGTATTATATACTCAACGGCCAAAAATTTCATTTTGGTAGCAGGATGTGGTGGAATGGGTGAACGTTTCCCTGGGCATAAAGTGATCACTTAAGCCAGCCAAAGCCGACTCGTAAGCGTCGGAACATCCATCCTGCTCCCCTCCCCAAGGGAGTTCGCATAAGTTATTATGTGAATGTTGATATCTGCCGCCTTGCGTTGAGAAAATTCTCACCTCTGATCTTTTTTCCGAAAGACAAAAAATTGTTTCCCGAAAATCTCAGATATTTTTTTTATTGATAATATGCATTAAAATCTAGGGAATAACAATAAAAAAATTTAAAGAAGCAAATGTAACCCCAAAAAAACGCCATTTTTACAATTTTATCATGCGATTTTGAACCAAAATACATGGGAAATCACCGTGACGTCATAGTTGGGTCGGGAGTTTTTATAGTTACTTCCAAAGTATTATCGTGAACTGTGAAAACTGGGTAGTTATTTACGAATGTGTAGATATACGAGTACGTATGTAGATGTAAACACAATACTTTCAAATCATTAGATACGAGTGTTGTGTGTGCCTTAATGGCTTGGTACCAAGAATGACGTCACGGTCATTTCCCACATTTCAAAATCGCGTGAACAATCGCATGATAAAATGGTAAAAATAGCGTTATTTCCATGGGGTTAATTTTGCGTCTATCAAAAAACTTTTACGGTTATTCCCTAGATTTTAATGCATATTATCAGTAAAAGAAAAAATATTCCGCGACTTTCCGGAAACGATTTTCCGTCTTTCGAAAAAAGATCACAGTTGTTTAGAATATTTTTTTTTGAGAAATCTAAACAAGACATAAAAAATCTTACACGGTTATTCCCTAGATAAATGTTCAATGCATCTATCCTATTTTGTTCCAAAGGATATTTAGTAACGGTTGTCGAGATATAAGGTCTCCCGTTTTTAGAAATTTTTGAAATGTCGGTATGCGTACTCTTAATAATTTAGTTGTATATGGAATCTTTCTAATAAATAGCATGCGCCATAAGTCATGATGATATGAGTAATATGGAAATATCTGTATGTAGAGACATAGCATCGCATGTATTAGAATATATGAATCTAATAGTACGTATTTCATAACATAATATTATTACGATATTTTATCAGATATGGTACAGGTTAGTAGAATCATAAACAGAGAGCGATATTATGCTCATTCATTATACCATATTGTATGAAAGTTATAGTGTAAGTAGATATGCTGATTATATATTGTTCCATATCGAGACCGTGCGTGACGTATTATTACTATTTATTGTATGAAATTTGCATGTATTCGGTGCATAATAACGGGAAGTATTGGCCATAAGCCAAGTGTAGTGCTATGGAGTGCTATGGAGGGTCTAGGCTTCTTCGGAAGCGGGGCGGAGTTGGGCGGAATTCAAAAGTGAGACAGAATGTTCAGACAGAGTTGAGTCAAGTCCTATCTCCGTTAATATTGTTTAAAAGGAAATAGCGTGCAGTGTATCATAGTCACGTAATATTAAAACTCATTAAATTGTCAGATGTTTAATGTGGTACGTGTTTTGGGTTCACGTCGTGAAATGAAAGATTTCGGAAACAAGCTTTTAAGAATGTTTGTTACAAGAAATTACAAGAATTTATTAATAGAGTTCTCTGTCTGAAAGTTGGAAACTTAATTATGACCAACTCGATGGTGTTGATGATAAATAACTGAAAGGCAGTGAGGAGAAATTCAAGATAACCAACCAATAATGTAACTTCCATGGAATTTTCTCTATTCTCACTACAATGTTAATAATGACTAGCGCTTAGAGGATTGCTAAACGGGGAGAAATCTCGTATTGGCAGCTTACGTTTCTTTAGAAAAATTAAACTCCATCTTATGAAAAACACAAAAAATAATAAATAAAATACATGTTTATACTAAAACTCTTTCAAAATACCTACATATTATATTGAAAAAGTCACTAATTATCGATCAAAAATCGAGTGTTAAATGAAATCTACGTCGCCTACGTATTTCTCGGGTCGGACACGGTCACTTGGGCGATGGTGTCGCGTCGCCGAGATGTCCGGCGCCCAGTTGACCGTCGCCCAAGTGACCGTCGCCCAGATGTCGCGTACCGGTATTTCTCGGGTGTACCGTGCATGTTTGTTGTTGATGACTAGCTTTCGGCACGTTATAATACATTAGTCTTGAAGACGACTCGAGGAAGGAACCCGAAAGCTCGACATCAACAAAAAATACCTACACGGTACACCCAAGATATACGAAGAAGAAAATAGTAAAGATCGTCAAAGCCTCCGCAACTATCTTTGAAAAAGTGTGTTCGATTTATCTATCGAAAATTGTCACGACTGTCTATACACAGCTAGCGTAAATGCTTTCAAAGCTAAATTTCAAAGTTCTATAGATGAAATATTATTACATAGAAGGATCCTATACAAAACACCAACGGAATTCGTCAATTACGAAATAGTCACAGAATATTTCGTGTGATCTGTAGGGTAAAATGTAACCTTTTCAATACCTTGAATTTAATAGTTATTGAATTTAATTTACCTTAAATTTAATTTTATATCTTGTACAAATTTCTCAAAAAAAATGTGAAAAATACCTCTGATTTTTTATCCGAAAGACGGCAACTCGTTTCCAGAGAGTCGCAGAGTTTTTTTTTTGCATTGATAATATCTAGGAAAAGACGGTAAAAGTTTTTTTGAATGAAGCGAAACTAGCCCCAAAAAGTAAAAAAAAACGCTACTTTATCATGCGATTGCTCATGCGATTTAGAACCTTAACGCTGCGGTAAATGGGCGTGACGTCATAGTCCGTGGGTTCCTAGCCTTTATCGTAGGATACCTGATAGCGATTCCTTTGCAGTATTAAGCCGTAAGGAAATAAGTTCAATGGGTTGTTGTAAATAATGATGAATAATTAGAATGTTTCTTCTTTTTCTATCTCTCTATCTATGCTCTTGAGCAGGTTCCTAAAATTTTGATTTACATTTAGTAACAACACGCGTGAATTTCTATTTTATTTATAGATGTTCTGTCTACCTAGTAGTAGTAGTTAATTAAACCACAAAGGTATCCCTAAAATCGGATAACCAGTAAATCTTGTGGTTGCATCATAACACACAAATTAGTTTTGCGCAAACGTTTTTACAACATTCAGTATGGGTGGCGAACTTTATTACTGAAAAGGATGAAAAATGTCACCTGACAGGACACTATAAAACTGACAAAAATGAGTGGAAACCTCACAGGTCGTGCCAACTACTTGTTTGTTAGGTATGAGGTGGTATAATCTGCTGGACCGAGAATATAGACATGGTCCACAAACAAACTATAGAGATTTCAAGCGCAAACTTAAAGAAATACTAATTTAATTCCAAACGTCTGCAATTTGGATCTGTGTATGTGGGTGTATGTGTGTGTGTTGGTGTGTGTTTGTGTGTATGTGTGTGTGTGTGTGTTTATATTTCCTCCTTCCGTTGTTCTTTTATACATTTCTTTAATGCTTTCTCTTCATTGGTAATGATACATGCATAGATGCATAGATAAACTAATTGTTATAAGTTCTTATGTTTCGTTCCTCTCCAAAGCACGAGCTCTGCTCAATTTTGGAGAGTAGTTTTTGTGTTATATTGAGTTCTAGTATAATTTGTATTTCTTTACAATTTGTAATTCTATACCCAATAAAAAAATGAATTTTAATTTGAATATATGTACTCGTAATTGCCCTTATTATTTATTTTTGTATCATGTACTCAGTACTTACACTTACATTTTTTGCTGTGTCATTTTCTATAAAATAAAAGAGAAAAATGATAAATCACTGAACTCTTCGACTTTTTCGTTTTCCGACGTATAATATTTACATTGCGGCCCTGTAGTTCTAAAGCCATTTACGTATTGATGACTACCGCTCGGCAATAAATCTCAAGGGCTTACAACAGTAGGCAGGAGTTCTAAGTGTTGGGTTGTAGTTTCACAAATTGAAGGTTTCTAGTAAGAAAACACATGGTGCGATATTGTGATAATATGATTATGAGGGGATATAATCAAATTGTTACTAAGATGTTATCTTAATCGCTTGAAAGATAATCGATTAACTGTTATTAAATAAAGTTGAAAACGGTGATCTGTGAAAGGTATTGAGAGAGAGATTTGAATTGAATGAGAGATGATAGCATGAATCCGATTTATTAATAAATTTGTTTTTTTTTTCTGTTACCATTTGTAAAAAATAATGTGTCACTGTTTTGTTGTTGATGTTTTGGTTTAGTTTTTGATGATTAGAATTGATGAAAACCCCGGAACTCCCCTCCTATTTACGAGGTCTCCTCACATTGGAGGGTAGTATGGAAAATTGTAAATATTGTAATAAGTTTTATATGTATACTAGAAATGTAATGATATTAGTTATTAATAAATTTATTTGAATTTGAATTTGTTTTTCTTTATTACGTACGTATGAAATATCAGAAATTATAACCATACTCCAAATTTCTTGTAATCATAATAAATTTAAGGAAGACATTAGGAACTCCACACACATCCGGAAGTTTAGTTAACTGTTTGCAAAAATCTCCGACCAAAACCTATTTCTGGGTAACACTGAATTCAGAGAGACGTTTTGGTAGAAGCTTTTTTTTGCAACCTTCGATTCAGTCAACTGAACTTCCGGACGTGTGTGGGCAGCATTTATCATGAATTATATTATTCTCACATAATATTAGAAAGGAGACGAATGATTTGTGCTGAATAGGATAATGCGCATATAAGGTATAATATCCTGTTTTTTTTTTAAGGATCTACTGGGCTTGCATTCACAAACCCAAATACTTTCCCCTCTACTTTTCACTACATTTATTAAATAAATACATATTATTCGTGTTAACAATATCGGTTGGCTTTGTATGAAATTATATAATATACTTAGTTTATTTCTACTTAAAGTCTTTATCACTATATTTTAGTAATTCATTTCCCATCTACACAATGTCATCTTATATTATATTTCCCAGAAGTACGAGAATATAACTTAGTTTATTCTCATTCTTCTTTATCAGACGTATATCTTTTCTATTTCTGTATTCTATGGGCTTTCTCGATCCACCCATTACCAGCAACGAGGACAATGGTATCGGTCCATCTTTTGTGAGGCCGGCTATTCCTGTTTTCATTTCCCACGATCTCCGTTTGAGGACTTTGGATGCCTGTCCTGTTCTTTGCTATTTTAGTTTGGCTGTGCGATCTACATACATTACCGACAACTTTTGTATGGCGTCTAATTCTTCATTTTAACTTTCAGTAAGTTCACTAGACGCAAACAAATTACAATATGTTTTTATTTATTTTATGTATGTACCAGGTACCTATTTTATTATTTGAATAAAGCAGATCTCAAAGTAAATCTAAATAGTAGTAAATCTCACAAGTAAACATTACAGATAGAGAAAGATAAAAAGTTTTAGCACAAATGGCGTTAACTCTTTGACTCGTTAAGTAAGACCTACTTTTTTTTAATTATTTCATAGTTAGATACCTAACTAGGTTCAAAACACACTTATTCTAGTTATAAAATTGGACCTGATAAAATACAATAAGAATAATCGATGGCGTTTTTGAGAATTCATATAAAACTTTAAAAAAACACAAGAAATTGTAAAGAAAAAGTGATAAGCTACAATGGTAAAGTTGACTTATTATATTTTATTGTATTTTAAAATCTGGTTTAAGTATGGACTAAATTATTTTACGATTTCTTAATTTGCCTTAGATTACAAAGTTTCTCGAAAGTTACATTGAGTTGATAATAAAGAATAATTAATAAAATACGGTAATAATTCAGAAAGCTTTTGGTTGGAATGAAAATTATTAATTATTTGTGAAGGAAAGGCACTAATCACTTTTACTTTTTCACTCTGTAAAGCTTTTTACTTTGGTCCATTATTGCCTTTTCAAGACAAATGTTGGTTACAAAGGACACCAACAAAAAATTATAAGGAATTAATAACTTGTACCTCTTATAAGTTAGAGTTTAATAATTAATTAATTTATTATATTGATCGTTACATTATATACGGCCTTTGAAAATATACACAATATCAATATGTTCTGATTAAAACATAAATAATAGCCTACGTTGAACTAAATAAATGCAAATATAAAATGATAAGAAATACAACAGTAGAAAAGCTATACATAATATAAAACTGAGTAAGTACCCAAAAGCAATAAAGCAGAATTAAGAGTACGCATACCGACATTTCGAAAATTTCTAAAAAGGGGAGACCTTATATCTCGACAACCGTTACTAAATATGCTATGGAACAAAATAGGGTAGATGCATTGAACCTATATCTAGGGAATAACCGTAAAAGATTTTTTATATCTTGTATAGATCACTCAATTTTTTTTTTGAAAAACACCTCTGATCTTTTTTCCGAAAGACGGAAACTCGTTTCCCGAAAGTCGCTGAGTAATTTTTTTCTTGTACTGATAATATGCATTAAAATCTAGGGAATAAACGTAAAAGTTTTTTGATAGACGCATAATTAACCCCAAAAAATGGAAATACGATTGTACACGCGATTTTGAACCTTAATGTCGTGGGAAATGACTGTGACGTCATTCTTGGTGCCAAGCCCTTAACGATAACAAAAATTATGCATTTAGGTAAGGACATTCTTTCATAATCTGTAAAAGTGGAACGATAGTAGATAAATTAATAATCGCAAGGTCTGAATTAACGGGTATTCCAAAGTGTTTTCCTAAATATCGCATTTAATTTTACGAAAACTCTTACACTCATGAGGTTTTGTATTTTGAAATGTATTTTCTTGATGGTTTTACATCTAAATTAGTTAATCAGTGATGTAATCTCGGATATTTAATCTGCAAGATGAGTTTTTGATTACAAATGGAGTTAATTTCCTTGGAGGAACTAAATGTAATTTGATATTAAAATGGGAAAGTTGAAGCTCGCTTATAATAATTTGAAACTTTGAGAGCTTAGCATAATACATACCTACTCAACACAAGCTTAGATACACTGTGATCTTAGCCAACAGGCCGAGAAGCGATAACACAAGCTTATAAACACTGATAAATATTTTTAAATTACTGCAGCATAAATATTCTAGCTGTCATGTTAGACCGACACCATAGAGGTATATACATCAAACTAGGGATCCGGACAAACGGCCGACAAGACATACGGCCGACAGGACGAATGGCCGACACGGACAAATAGCCGACATGACCAATGGCCGACTGGTACAAATGGCCGAAAGACGAAAGGCCGAAATCCAAACGGCCGACATGGACATATGGCCGACAAGTACAATTGGCCGACATCCAATAGGCCGACACGGACAACTGGCCGACAAGGATGAATGGCCGACAGGACGAATGGCCGACACAAAAAAAATATTGAAATAATGATCACATCACAAGTTTGAAAAACAAAGTTGCCAGTTTATTCTAACAATCCAAAATTTGGCTAGTTTTTTAAACAACAGTTCCGAAATATAATTTGAAAGTAGCGAAAAAATGTTACCATATCAGTTTGAAAAACAAAGTTGCCAGTTTATTCTAACAATCCAAAATTTGGCTAGTTTTTTAAACAAGAGTTCCGAAATATAATTTGAAAGTAGTGAAAAAATGTTACCATATCTTATTATCACGTCAAGCAACACTAAACCAAGTTTGCTCCGTGAGACCGAGGCCGTCGCCATATTGTTCATGAAGGCCGGGCCCAACTGACATTTGACGATGGTTACGCCATCAAAATTGTATGGGAAAAAATATTCCGTAATTCAAGTGTTTTTCACCGAGACAATGTGTTTGTCACCGATACAAGGTGACGTCACCACTCATGGCGGTGATGGAATTCGAGGATGTAGGCTTGTACTCTACTATCGCAGGCTTCGGTGAGACTTCTGAAAAAAAAAGACAACGGTGTAACACTGTTTTTGCCAATAGCACCCAAGGTTAAATAGAATCTGCTCCTGAATTTACGTAACCACTATATACTTAATAAGTATGAGACATACTTGAAAGAATTACCTACTACTAGCGCCGCGAGTAGCCGCTATACGAATTAGATCAAAAACACCAAGCAGACATGGGACATTACTTTTTCAACTTTCCAGCGAACATGCAGGTTCACAATTTTTAGTCGTTAAAAACGGTTTTTCATTTGTTTCGGCTGCAGGTGCCTTTTAGCGCTTAATTAAACCTTACTAGTATAAATAAAAAACATCATAACCGGTCAACATTATTTTTTTACAGTAATGTCCCATGTCTGCTGGGCGATGCTTGTTAACTTGATTGAAAACGTCATTGTCGGCCATTCGTACTGTCGGCCATTCGTCCTTGTCGGCCAGTTGTCCGTGTCGGCCTATTGGATGTCGGCCTATTGTACTTGTCGGCCATATGTCCATGTCGGCCGTTTGGATTTCGGCCTTTCGTCTTTCGGCCATTTGTACCAGTCGGCCAGTTGGTAGTGTCGGCCATTTGTTTCTGTCGGCCGTTTGTCCATGTCGGCCGTTTGGCATTCGGCCATTTGTAGTAGATTCATCAAACTACTAGGTTTTTACTAGAGTAAGCATTCAAAAGACTTGTATATTTTATTTTGATAGTAATAACATATTGTGTGGCAGATTCAACATTGTGAAGGTGCGGTCTAATGAGAAAAATCATTTTGATTTTCAACGTTATGAGTATGCATACCGACATTTCAAAAATTTCTAAAAACGGGAGACCTTCTATATCGACAACCGTTACTAAAATAAATATGTTTTGGAACAAAATAGGGTAGACGCATTGAACCTTTATCTAGGGAATAACCGTAAAAGATTTTTATATCTTGTATAGATTTCTCAAAAAAAAAAAATTAAAAACACCTCTGACCTTTTTTCCGAAAGACGGAAACTCGTTTCCCGAAAGTCGCGGAGTAATTTTTTTTTATTGTACTGATAATATGCATTAAAATCTAGGGAATAACCGTAAAAGTTTTTTGATAGACGCAAAATTAACCCCAAAAAATGGAAATTTGCTATTTTTACCATTTTATCATGCGATTGTCACGCAATTTTGAACCTTAATGCCGTGGGAAAAGACTGTGACGTCATTCCTGGTGCCATGCCCTTATCAATGGACGTCGTCGTCGAGCAACACATAATTTAAAATTTAATACAAAACGAAAAACGCGTACATAGGGCCGCGGGCGTAATTTTTTAAACACAAATGTGTGAAGTGATGAACCTGGTGTCTTTCGATAGTAGATGATCCATACGGTTATAATGTAAGAAGCAAACTAGCGTGTAAGTAGCGCCGCTTTTTTACTATATTACGATTTTGTAATGAAACAATTGCATTTTAATGAATTTTCATACAAATTAAAAAAATGATATAATATGATTTTTTGTGAGGTTTTTTCATTTAGTATGAAAAAGTATATACCTATTCCAATCTCTAGGGGGGACTGCCCCCCCCCCCCCCCCCCCCCCCGTAACGACGAGCATTACGTTATCCATATTTTTTGTTCGGTTTATTTTATCATCGCATAGGTACGTTTAACATCTACGTATTTTAAAATACTGACATATGGATAGTAAATAAGCTCACGATAATTTGTTGGTCCGTAACTCTGCCGATACGACAATTATGTTGGAATTTTTTCCCCATATATATAAACCGAAAAAGTATTCAGATTTGCAGGTACTGGGCACACTGATTTCAATCTCACAAAAATCCAAGTTTTGCTTATTTGTAAATTTATACCGATATATTTATTTAGGCGACTAAGCAACTAGATACATGTATACTTGAATAATTAAATACCTTTCTATATTTTGCAAAGGATAATTGTTTACAAAATACATAATATATATGTCAACAAGGAGGACCCATAAAACATGGAGAATAATCTCGTGTTCGAGGTTTTATACAGTTCAAACATTTAGTTAGTGTACCTAATATGTACTAGACCTATACACATAAAATTGAGTAATGGAGTCAACATCTAACTTACGGTTCCCGGAGAAAAACCCATAAGAATATTGCTCAACATGAACAAATCCCAAAAAAGACAAAAGCCCTTCAGAAATATCCTCAACGGACAAAAGCCCAAACTTTCTAGTTGGATTCCAATAGATGAATTATTTCGAAAATGTTCACTATTTTACTGTCTATCCCATTTTAGATCCACATACTTGTTTGTTTATTTTCTTATCTATGCTAGTTTCTAACACAGCGAAAGAAATTGCATACTTAAAGATACAATTAATTATATTTTCAAAATCCAATTAGATTTGAGCTTTTGTCCTTTGGGCAAATTTCTTAAGGGTTTTCGTCTTTTTTGGGATTTATTCATGTTGAGCAATGTTCTAATGGGCTTTTGTCCGGTCACGCCAACTTACATAATATACTCGTAGGTCGTAGGCAGGCAGGTATTATAGGGACAAGGAATATGTTAAACCCTTTATGACTCGTTGAGGTTAATACCATATAAATTTCTAACTCTATGTAGATTGTATATAGACTATGGACCGTGGTACACAACCTTTATAACGAAAGCGTCAAATTATCGATAGGCATTATTTATAATAAATAATTAGGGTTGGTTAATTAGGTAAACATTAAATAATTAAATAAATAAATCTTTATTAGCCACAGACCAAATATAAAAAACAAATATTATTAGGCACAGAAGTATGCCAAAGTGCGGACTTGTTTCAAAAGCAATGTCTTACAGTCAACCCGAGAAAACAAAAGAACACTTATACACACTTAAATCAACCATGAAGTAAATAAATAAATACATAAGCACGTACAGAAATACGTACATATATGAACACAAATACATATAAATAAATAACATATATATTATTATAATATGAGGATAATAAGAGAGGACTGGAGGGGGGGGGGGGGGGAAGTTGGGTTGGCTGGCAGAAATTGCAATTTGGCAATAAGCCCGCCCGTTGTATGTTTTCTGTACAATAAAGATTATTTTATTTTATTTTAAATATGGAAAGGGGACAAGCTTTATTTTTTTTTAAATTATACATCTGTCCCCTCATATGAAAGTGTTTTCCAAAGGGCAAATTATTTTACATAAGTACCAACATTTCATTTTCACCCACACAACTGTCATATCATTAAATATATATATATATATTCAGAGTAGGGTGACATTCATTGATGAACCTTTATGAGACAAGTTATATATCTACCTCTTAAGAGTACCGACATTTCAAAAATTTCAAAAAAACGGGAGACCTTATATGTCGACAACCGTTACTAAATATGCTTTGGAACAAAATAGGGTAGATGCATTGAACATTTATCTAGGGAATAACCGTAAAAGATTTTTTATATCTTGTATAGATTTTCTCAAAAAAAAAAGGTATGAAAAACACCTCCGATCTTTTTTACGAAAGACGGAAACTCGTTTCCCGAAAGCTGCGGAGTAATTTTTTTGTACTGATAATATGCATTAAAATCTAGGAAATAACCGTAAATGTTTTTTGATAGACGCAAAATTAAGCCCAAAAAATGGAAAAAAACCGGTATTTTTACCATTTTATCATGCGAGTGTTCACGCGATTTAGAACCTTAATGCGGTGGGAAATGACTGCGACGTCATTCCTGGTGCCAAGCCCTTAAATGTGTTTCTATTTGTTCTCGAGATACATATCTTTCCTCAAGGCGATCAGTTGTGTGTAATTTATCAGATACAACACATCAACATTGCGAATACAAGGTCTGACATAAAACGCATCAGTATTCCTACAACAGTGTAGAAGAATTAAGGATGAACATTGTCGGGCTTACAGCCGACCTCAGCTGGCTTAAGTAATTACTTTACAATCGAGAAACATTCACCGTTTCAGTTCACCCCAGCTGGGATTCGAACCCAGACCTTCGTCTCGCATAGTAGGGTTCATAAAATCCACTAGACCAAGAAGAGCGGGTTGACTGTAAGATATTGCTTTTGCAATAAGTCCGCCCTTTGGCACACTGTATTATCTTGTTTTGTTTTTGTTGTCACATATATTTACTGGCCAATAAAGTTTTATTTATTTATTTATTATTTATTTAAGAGCGACGGCTGTGTTGTCGAATTTCATGTACATTAAGTACCTATGTATTGTTGCATTTCTTACTGTTTAAGGAAGAGGATGGTACCTATTTTTTACATAAAAGTTCTATAAGTACGTCAAAAACGGAGGTTTTTGGACCACAGTCACCAGATGTTCTCAAAGAGGAATGAAAAGAGCGCCCGCGGCCCAAGGACAGTGTTTATTTCAGGTACTAATCAGGGGGGGCGGTGTTCCCCCTGAGATGACGATAGACCCCCCTGGGAAAATGACTGGGCGTGCATAAAATTATCGTGATATCGCGAATGATAATGAATATTACTTTGCTTTACGTCAGGAATGGCGTGGAGAGAGATAACATAGATTGCATAGAATCGTTCTGTATGGAAGAGCCTGGTTGCCTCCCTATGCTGCCACTTTGAGCATTAAGGGCGAATGATTAATAAATAAATAAATAAATAAAACTTTATTGGCCAGTAAATATATGTAACAATAAAAACAAAACAAGATAATACAGTGTGCCAAAAGGCGGACTTATTGCAAAAGCAATATCTTACAGTCAACCTCAATGATGATGATGATGACTTCTTATTTAGTCCGCCCCCCGAGTTTGTGAAATGCCCCCCCCGGAGAATTTTGTCTGAAAGAAACACTGCCCAAGGATAATGGCGAATACTTACTTACTTTACTTTACGGGTCCGGACTCTAGACCTTGCCACTCCAATGTGCAGCGACAGATATCGCTTTGTGATTTGCCGTTGACTATTTGTTTATATACATAGGTATGTAGGTGTAGTACAAATGATATAATTTATGCATTACTTACCTAAAAATCAACGCCTGTATTTTCATTATAAATGATGGGAGCAAGAAATAAGTTATTGTAGCCATTGAGATATTATAAAAAACTTCTTGATTGTAGCAATACCTATATCCATACGTTACTCAAGTAGGTATATATACCTATATTAGAAACATCTAAGACAATTCTTGTTCGGTTTGTTCTTGCCTACATAACTGATTTTCAATAATAAAATGATATATCAAAGGACTCAAACTTTCTGGTTTACAAAACTTTGTATTTCAACAAGTTTCTTGTGCTCGGAGTTTTCAATGAAATTGATAAATTTCTTTTGCTAATAATACAGTATTGCGAAATACTGGTGGACAACAGACAAATCTTACATAAAAATACTATTATTTTCTTTACAAATATGAAAATCCCGAGGACTTGGAGTTTTATTCTCAACCAGTGAATATTTGATGTGGGTACAAATGAAATTATAGGTACCAGGCGTATTATGACTGCTCTAGTAGGATTTTTTTGTTGAAGCATACCAATCCAGATGGTATACCTACCTATGTATATACCTAACCTGCTGGCTCCAGTAAGAATAATACGTGTGATGATTTTCAGATTTGATTATCTACGTACCCACTTAAGGGCTTGGCACCAAGAATGACGTCACAGTCTTTTCCCACGGCATTAAGGTTCAAAATCGCGTGACAATCGCATGATAAAATGGTAAAAATAGCGTTTTTTTCCCATTTTTTGGGGTTAATTTTACGTCTATCAAAAAACTTTTAAGGTTATTCCCTAGATTTTAATAAATATTATCAGTACAAAAAAAAATTACTCCGCGACTTTCGGGAAACGAGTTTCCGTCTTTCGGAAAAAATATTAGATGTGTTTTTTCAAAAAAAAATTTTGAGTGTTCTATACAAGATATGAAAAATCTTTTACGGTTATTCCCTAGATATAGGTTCAATGCATCTACCCTATTTTGTTCCATAACATATCTAGTAACGGTTGTCGAGATAGAAGGTCTCCCGTTTTTAGAAATTTTTAAAATGTCGGTATGCATACTCTTAAAAATCTAAATCTCTCCTAAAGAATCGTTACTTTCACTAAGTAAGTTCCAATGGAGACGCTGGATGAACAGTAGAAGTATCGGAAGACCTTTCAAAAGGTGGTCTGACGACATGACATAGTCCAGCAATTAACTTAATTCCATTAAAATAAATAAAAAAAAACTTAGAAATATATATAATTTTCCAATAAAATATTTTGTGGAAATTGTTTTTTTTTATGAAAAGTTTCACAAAAAAAATTGTCAAATATATACTGCGTTCATTATTTTACTTCTACCTCAATTACTTGGAACAAATTTTTTCTTTAAACTTTCGCTTCCTTGACAAGTCAACTGATGAGAATTTGGTACACAATTAAAAGTCTAAAAATTGTTTTGCTCTATATTTTAATCCTAAACTTTTTTTTACTTTTTTCCATTAGCTGTAAGTAGTGACTTAAACACTAAAAGGATTTCTTTGAAAGACTTTTTTTTTTACCTAATATGTACCTACTTGTTTTATAAAGGAGATTACGAACAAAGGATACGTTTTTCTTCAACAAAAAAATGTTATTTATACGAAATATTTATAGCACATCAGACGCGAAGATTCTATGAAACTAGAATGTCTGCAAAATACGTATCTTTAACGAACTAAATTGGCTGACGAACACTCAGCGTCGTCATCTCCATATTCTCTCTTTTATTTTCCACGTTCTGAATAATCCTGCTTCACCTGAATACCTCTAGTCCAACTTCACACCCTTGGCATCTCATGGCTTATTTCTTCGCTCAAGTGGTCGCCGTTTAATAACCTTTACATCACACACTACAGACGTGGCTAGATTATGGAATAATCTTCCACTTCCTATCAGACTAGCTCCAACTATTTTTTCTTTCAAAAGTAAACTGAGGCATCATTCATCTTCTTCTTCTTATCAGCCTCTTTCCCTCCACTGCTGGATATAGGCCTCTTCCTTTTTCTTCCACCATTCTCTGTTTTGGGCGCTTTGTCTCCACCCATACCCCACCGACTCGATGATATCATCGGCCCATCTCCTTTTTGGTCTCCCTACACTTTATTTACTTTCGTAGGGTCTCCAGCTCAGTATTCTGGGGGTCCATCTGCCGTCCTTCTGCCTCGCCACATGACCCGCCCACTGCCATTTCAGTGTCCCTACTCCCTACGCAACGTCTGAGACCCTTGACCGTCGTCTTATGTCTTCATTTCTTATCCGCTCTCTCAGGGATACACCTATCATTCGTCTCTCCATTGCTCGTTGAGTACATTTCAATTTGTGGACACTTCTGGCAGTGAGCGACATGGTTACAAGACCGTATGAGGCATCATTATACCGTTCCATAAATAATCCGTCTAACTGACAATCCATTGTTTTCCTTCTTTGCCCTTCATCCCATCCACCTTATATGTATGTATATTGTATGTGTATTGTTATTATTAAGTATTTATATTTGTTTAGTTGTTAAACTTTTTTCTTCATGAACTAATATGTATGTATTGTACTCGTATATCTCATATGTAATATCACAAGTAGTTGGTTGGCAGACATTGCCTACGGCAATAAACCTACAAATCCCACATAAATATTTCAGTTCGTACGTATGTTCGTATTTTTCTCACTTCCCGTTACACATCATCCCTCTCATGGGTTTCCATGGATACAAAAGTTTATCCATAGAATTACTACTGGTCCAGCGTACAACATACTTGAAACAGAGAATACTTCGTGTCCAATTTCCACAATTTCCTGTTAATTCATTCCGGGGTAATCTTTTATATGAAATAGTTTTGTGCGTTCATTAATTGAGTGGATTTAGTAAACATTTCCAAGATACACATAGGATATAAAAAAATTAATAATATGTAGTCTTGGATAAGATATTTCATTACACAAAACATCAAAATTCAAGGTTTTTCAAGAAAATTTCCACCATGTCGTGTCGCTTTTGAGATGTCAGTTTTTAAAATTATAAGTTATTTTTAAATTTATTGAAAGGTATTGTAAGGTTAAATTCATTGTGAAATGTGAAGTTGGTTTGTATTTAGATTTTGCCATTGAAATAAAACCATTCGTCAAATTAAAAAGTGAGACATACTGAAATACCTATAACATAATGCGTTCTGTAATAACAAAATTTCATATTTTTTATAACTACAGATATCAAATTCTAATGAGGGACATAAGCTTTTTTCTCTAAATATGAAGAATTATGTCTCATCTATAAATTTAACACTCAATCTATATTCAACGATGATACCAACTTGACATATTAAAAATTTGAAAATATTATTCATGGTAGGTACTAGGTAGGTACTAAAATTTCTATTGGATGAAGCAAAGTAGGTAGGTACATACCTAATTAGACACTGAATCCCACATAAATATTTTAATTCGTACCTACTCCTATGCTTCTAACATTTTTCACTATATCCGTTATGAAGAATTATGTCCCTACAACTGATGCAGGTATATTTATAAACGAAAATAGTCAACAATAATAGGTAATTGGAATATCAAATGTTTCCCAAAATCAGATAAATATAAGCAAGTTATTGAAAACAGAGTAATATTCTAATTTCAAACTTGACATACCTATTATACCTACCTAATTACACAGAAAACAGGTATTATTTATATGGTAGGTAGGTACCTAAATTTTTATTCAGTGATACAAGGTAGGTACTTTCCTAATTAAACGCTAATTATATAGCAATAAATAATTTATTATTCTATACAATACCTTTAAAAAACACAGGTGAATCTCTGAAATAATATCATATTTTGCATTATTCTGGATAATGAAGCACACTTTTTACTCAAGATTATTATCAAACAACACTAAGTAATCGTTTCATTAGGAATTACTTATAATTTAAACAACAATAATATTAAGACAATATAACGACATTCCAACAAAATTTGACGTTTGCAACGTAGAATTGGGTAGAAAAAAAACTAACAGGTACTAAATATTTGTTAACCGAAAGCGTTATTTGTAACAGGTATTTGATATAACAGTAAGGAGTATTTATTAAATATCTGTTTAAAAAAAAGCTAATGAACTTGGATTTAAACGAATTTACCTATATTTGTTTAGTAAAAAGGTATAACTATACGAGTATTAATACTTTTTTAAATTATTTATTAGGTTAGTAAATAACAGGCAAGGCTTGCAGCTACTGCGAAATAACAGTTTTGGGAGTAACAGTTTAAATTAGCTAACGCCCAACACTAATAAATGTCAACGAGAAGTTTTTTTTTAAAATCGCTTTGACAGTGATGAAAATTGTCTTTAGCCAGCAGCGATGAGTGTCATACACGTAGGTAATTTATTATTATTCAAGGTGTTATATTATGAAACTAAAATACCTACTATGAAAAATATTAATCTTTAAGAATTATACCTAATTTCAGTTTAAGACTACCAAATTACGTACGATTTTAGCGGTTCGATTATGGTGTAAACATAATATGAATATGGCAACACTGATTCCTTTTGTCAGATGCGTCTGTCAACTTCAAACAAATTACGATGTTTTGTTTAGTTTGGCGTTTACATGTAATGTGTTATTATAGGCAGGCAATAATTCTAACACAATTTGGTGTGGAGAATAATTAATGTGCTTACATGAAATGAGTTTATATAGTATTTGATAGTATTATAATAATACATGGAGTGTTGAGTAGCAAAATCTGTGTTCAGACATAACCTCAAAAAATTTTTATGGTAATTTTTTTTTTAAATACTTATGTTTAAATTCATTGTTATAATTAATACTACTTCTCTTTAGGAAATACAAGGAAGTTACAAGACTTCGTCACTCGGAGCCATTTTGTGGTGTGTTTTTAACTATCTGATACCATTAGTGTAGGCAGTACAATGGTCTTTTTGGGTGTGTGGAATATGACATCCAGAAGTCAACTGCAAGTTTTTAATCTCAGTGTGAGGATACACTTAAAGGTTCATTAAGGTTGAACATTCATGATGATTTAAAATTCCAGGTACGAATCATGAAATTGTAATCTGGCACTGTGAAAATCATGGAGTTCTGGATAATTTTAATGTTCGGATCACAGAATTTGTAGGGAAATTCAAGGTGCGTACAATGTTTCAATATGCATTTACCTACTACATATTTCTCTATGACTGTGTTTATCTTACTTAGTAATTGTTGAAGGTTTTCACTGTGATTACTCGATATCATAGCGTTTTAGAGATGCACCCTATGTAACTTAACTTGATTGACGTTTCGACACTCCTACTGGTCTCACCGAAAAACTAAGCAACAATGTTTATCTTAGTTAACTAGGTAATTTATTTAAAATAGATCTGATTAATTCCTGTTTTAGTAACTCGGAAAGCTGTGGAGGGGTATTCCTATGGTGCCAAACCGTTGGACGAGCCGATGTACTGAATTGAAATTTATTATTTGGAAATATAAAAAAAATTGATGGACGTCAATGGCGATAGACGAGACATTCATAGATTGTCAAAGATCCATGAAATTAAAGTTGTTTGGTCGGCTGATGCCAATAATTCTGTAATGATGTTTAATATTATAAGTAATCCTTAAATCACATACAAAATAAGCATGTTTGGTATACCTAAACGTCCTATTATTATATTCATTCAACAGATGGCTAATAAATAAATGGAATATAAATATATACCTAAACTACATCTTTGCATTACATTACTTTTTAAGAACATAAATACTACCTACATTAAAACCTTTAATAATTTGATATTTATTTTTTTAATAATTTCATGTAGACAAATTAGTAGTACCTACCTATTAAAACATTTTGATTATCTTTGTATGTATTAAGTGTTTATAGGAAAATAAACACATCAATAATTTACATTATTTTATGAATCTTAACTTTCCATACATAATGTTTTGTTAAGTAATATACACAACTGCTTTTTGGAAATACTTGGCTCTGAGTTGTACAACACACTTTTATCCATGAACGTCAAAAAGTACTACTACAGGATGAGAAAAGTGGGTTTGTATGTCATAATTTTATAGTAATTTACCCCCATGAAATCTTTTTCAAGAACATGCAGTACTCATTGCAATTGACATATATATTTCATTACACTTCACCGTTTCTTACGAGTATATTGAACTATTCCAAACACAAGAGTTTGCCGTTGCGAAGCACGGGAAATGTACCCCTAATGCTTATATTACCTATACTTCCATAAGGATGAACTCAAAGGTTGCATACAAGGGGAATGAAACATCAGATAAAGGTTCTCTATCCAAGCCCATGATGTTAGAAGTTAAAGTAGTTGGGCAGTCTGAATGCATGCAGGCTCATGATTGGTATGTGTGAAAGTCACCAAGGGAGGCAAGTATTATGATGAGAGCAGCTATAACTCATTACTTTATGATGTGATAGATGGATGAATGTGTTTCGGGTCCCATTGCTGAACTACTCCTTCATCCAAACCCAACATTTGACCGTAGCGAAGCACGGGTTCTTACGCTAGTTGGAAATATTTTTCCTCGATAAAGATTTTATTTATTTATTTACGATTCCACCTTTTAATTTAGGATGATAAAATAATTAGGTATAATCATAATAATGAATTTCTCGAAAATACAACAAAAAAAATGTCAGCTTGTCGACTTTTCTTTTAGATTTATCAACTGTTCGCCACTGTAGCACTTAAAAATTTCTTCACGGATTACTAGATTACTTAAGAGCTTATATTTTATCTTAAAATTATACAATAAATTTTTACAGGTATTTCGTGAGAAATGTTCCTTACCTTTAAAGCACTAATTATTATTACGTCCATACTGTGACGCGTTACTGGTTATGAAAGCAATAAGAATCCGCCATTTGGTCTTTTCCCTTTTAGTGATACATGAATTAATGAATGAAGATTTATTTCCCATATAAACATATACATATACACACTCATAATATAGTATAAACACAAAAAAATACAAAATAAACATACATAAGACAACAAGATACATGGGAAATTGTACTGCCCAACTAGGCCAGAGTCTGTTTTGGGGCAGTACACACATAGGTGAATATTATTATATCCAACAAATAAGATTACACTCTATTGCTATTGGTTATGTCCTGTTTTATGGCAATGGCAACATTTGTTCGCGCAAATATATATTTTTACCTCTTCCATCCACATATTAAAATTAAAACTAAGAGCAGTATCGTGGTCATGGTCATATAGTTACTATTTTGTTTATGAGAAGTAAAATTACTACCCTAAGCTAAAAGCTAAAAATGAAAAATTTGTAAACATACAGTTTAAAATCCACGTAATGACTTTTTGTCGTTGCATGAAAATAAAACCCATGTGCACAAATCTTTCATATCATCAGGCGTTTGACAATAAAGTATGTAGGTACTACGAGTATACTAAATAAGAGTCTTCATTTTCAAACGCCTGATGTAATACGGTGCCTTTAGGTTTCTCGATGGAAAGTTGTGGGGTAGTCTGTTTTTCTTTCATTCTATACATATTTTGGGGTGCTGAATCCGAATCCGAGGTTTGCCAACAAAATTTCGTGACGGAACATGGCGAAAAATTGGTAAAATGGCGAAAATATTCCTTTTCTGGCGATTTCTTTATAAGAACTCTAAAAACTGACAACTTTTGTAAGTTATTTTTCTACGCAAAATTAAAGTACGTAAAATTTACTACAAAATTGACATATAAAATTTTTCTCTAAAATAACTAAGAGCGGAGCTGTCAAGCTCCAAAAATTGGCCAAATTTTCTCGTTATTTTAAATTGTGAGAATGGAAAATGTATGGAGAATAGGTCACCTTGTTAGAATTATCACCAAATTTTGACAATTATTCTTCAGATTTATGATACACATTTTACCTCGTTGGAATCAGTAAACATGGATAAAGGTTTCAGCATAAATTTTATTTAAAAATATAGTGAAATGTTTACGCTAAAAAGGTTTAAACATTTTTAGCCTACACAAATTACTATATTTTTAAATAAAATTATTTAAACATGTCTAGCTCATTTATTTCACGGGGTTTTTAAATAAAAATTTCGGTAATAGCTTTCTTTGTGTTTTCTGATTCCAACGAGGTAAAATATGACTCATGAATTTAAAGAATAATTGTTGAAATTTGCTTATGAAGGCAACAAGGTGAACTTTTTCAATACATTTTCGATTCTCGTAATGTAAAACAATAAGAAAATTTGGCCATATTTTGGACCTTGACAGCTCCGTTGCTATTTATTTTAGAGAAAAAATTTATATGGCAATTTTGTAGTAAATTTTACGTACTTTAATTAATTTTGCGTAGAAAAATAACTTACGAAAGTTGTCAGTTTTCGAGTTCTTATAAAGAAATCGCCAGAAAAGGAATATTTTCGCCATTTTACCAATTTTTCGCCATGTTCCGTCACGAAATTTTGTTGGCAAACCTCGGATTCGGATTCAGCACCCCAAAATACGTATAGAATGAAAGAAAAACAGACTACCCCACAACTTTCCATCGAGGAACTGTTTTATGTTTAATTTCACCGGATTAATGATGAGGATGAGAATTCTCAAACACTAGTTCTAATAAAAGTCACGTGGAATTTCAACTACTTTCATTTTCAATATTGAAAATGGGCTTCCACCATGTGCCGTCTGTCGATAATCTCAATATTACCCCAAGTTCTTAACCTCTTTCTAACCATCTCAAGACTACTCTCTAAAAGGGAGAATAATCTCGTGCTCTATAAGTATTTCGTGTAAAAAATAGGATCTAAGCCCGCTCATTGCTGGAACGTCACGCGTCTTCTTAGATATTTATCTTACGAAAATAATTTGATTAGGTACTTCAATAATCAAAGGGATTCTTAATATTAAGGCCTTGGCACCAAGAATGGCGTCACGGTCATTTCTCACGGCATTAAGGTTCAAAATTGCGTGAACAATCGCATGATTAAATGGTAAAAATAGCGTTTTTTTTTCATTTTGTGGGTTAATTTTGCGTCTATCAAAAAACTTTTACGGTTATTTCCTAGATTTTGATGCATATTATCAGTACAAAAAATATTTTTACTCCGAAACTTTCGGGAAACGAGTTTCCGTCCTTCGGAAAAAGGATCAGAGGTGTTATTCAAAAAAAAAAAAAGTGAAATCTATAGAAGATATAATAAATCTTTTACGGTTATTCCCTAGATAAATGCTCAATGCGAAATGATGTATTTTATTTTATTTTATTTTTGCGTAGCGTGTAACGACATATAGTAGTTATGGAGTTAACTGTAAGAAATCGCATTTTTGCGATAAGTTCGCCCTTGTGAACAATGGTTTTTAAGTAATCTGTGTTATGTCCATTTTTTATATGTATACACTTTGTTCACTTAGGCTGGCCACAAACGTCCTGAAGTTCAGTTCCGGAATCGACCGTTTTGCAAAAAGGTTCCGACCAAAACCTCTTTCTGAATTTAAAATCGGGGTGACGCTGAATTCAGAGAGAGGTTTTGATCGGAACTTTTTTGCAAAACGGTTGATTCCGGAACTGAACTTCGGGACGTGTGTGGCCAGCCTTAAAGAATAAATAAATAATAAATAGTCTGCCTTATACCTATGTACAGAACTATTTTTATATGTACGAGTACATACACCAAATTAAAGTTATATATTTTTTAATATGTATGCTAGTGAGACGTGGACGTGGATGAAGAAGGATGAATCAGGGTTGAATGCAGTAGAAATGAGGTCGTTAAGAAGAATGTGCGGGAAAACGCTGAGAGATAAGCTATAAGGAATGAGGTTAGTAGGGAAATGAGTGACTGCAAGACTGGTGTTGTGACAATAATGAAAGTAAACAAACTAAGATGGTTTGGGCATGTTGAGAGAATGAATGATGACAGGATGACAAAAAAGATATATTTGAGTGAGCGAAGAGGGGTGAGGAAGCGCGGCCGCCCTAGACTGACCTGGTCCGATCATGTTGACCAGATCCTCAAGGATGGACGCGTTTTGAGTAAAAGGAATCGGAGAGCGTGTATGACTTATTGCATGAATATGACGGAAGCTAGGAGTGTGTGCAAGGATAGGGCTGTCTGGCGCTCTGTCCTCTCTGCCTACCCTGCAAAGGACGTGGCGTGAGGGTACCTATAGATAGACAGATATTTTTTAATAAGCAAGCTGTCTACATACAAAGGATTTTCGTTATTCTTTCTTGACGTTATACTTAAGGATAAAAATACAAAATAACGAAAGAAATTTTATGACTCTTCCAAAAGTTTAATTATTTCGGTAAAATTAGTCACCCTTTGTTGGTCGGTCCGTCGAAATTTAATAAAATATGTTTAAGTACTTTTTACCTCTACTATCCCATGCATTTTATACTCTACCCCCCCCCCCCCCCTCCCCCTCGCGGGAAAGCTGTGCGGTAGTATGGATTCATTTCATTCTTTGGTTGATAGACAGAAACTCGTTTCCCGAAAGCCTCGGATTTTTTTGTACGTAATTTGTTGTATAGTAATAATATACACTAAAATGAAAAGTTAAAATCTCGAATAACTCGAAAATGGTGCGACTTTGGACTATAAAGCTAAATTTGGCTCAAAAGATTTTAAATGACCTCTGCTAATTGCTATCACTACTGAAGATATCTGTATTCATCTATCAAATACCGTGTATAGTGGATTATATTTTTCTTTTCACTTTCACAATTGAGTAAATTTTTAAATGGAGGTAGACGATTTATTTCTACAGTAAATCAGTAGCTAATAAATTTATGTGTTGCAGAATTCCTCAAAGATTTTTTTTTTCTAAATAATAATTGAATGACGAACCCTTCGTGTAAACTCGGACAATGATGTTAATAAAAAGAATCATAAACAATTATTATCCAAGTCGAGTTTTGTTAAGATGTATTTATGAGGAATTTCTCCCAGTATGATATTTAGATTTACCCACGTAGCCTAAAATAATACTTGTGTCTCGCACCAGTGATAGTCTTGACGCTCCTTCGATCCTATTGGTTAACATCTGACCAATCACAATGCCTCAGATTTCAAGGGATAATTTTTTTTAGAAATTCACTGTTTGTCAACTGCATGTTTGCGTTTTCACATTAAACTAGGTAGAAGCATGTATTGCAAAGTGTGGAATACATCGCCACTACCGGGGTTCGAACCTAGCACCTCTCGCTTGAGAGACTGCCGCCTCAACCAGAGGGAGTATATAAATATTCCAACCTTTGGCTGGCGTGGATTAACATTAGCAAACAAAATACTTTTATGTCAACAGTATTGACGTGTTAAATAAGAACAACTGTTGACCATTATTGACACAGCTCTGGTCAAAAGGTCTTAAAGATAATAATATAAGTAACTAACATATAATAAATTCCCGAATTCAATTAGTTTTGTGTAAAAGTAAAATAAAATCTTTGCCATTGAATCCCTAATACGTTTTATATGTATGTAGGGAGGTATGGGATGTAGACATTTTGATTATACCGAAGGTAAACCAAATTGGAAACATCGACAAGAAGAGGGTTTTTTCTCAAAGGCGAACGTAATTCTTAATCAAGACTCGATGGGTAATTCTTAGTTCTTACAAAGGGTCAAGTATTGATTATTTAGTAGACATTTTATTTCTACCCAGCAGCGGAAGGTTTGAATTCCTTTTGAAAAAAATGAAAATAATATACATCAAGCTTATACAAAATGTTTTTCTTTATACAAAATAATACATATTTTTCTATTTCAATTGATTTATTTATCGTTTGGCAACGTTGAAGTATCGTCACATCTTCTGACATCCAGCGCCTGCAGCCACTGGATGAACTCAGGGGACAGGCTGGCAGCACCGTCAATGGTACCGGGGTAAGCACGTATGGGGCAACGATTGTATAAGATATAACTAACGTACTTTATGTATATGACATTCTATGCACACAATTCTAAATGAAGCGAGAGATCGCTGGCTTAGGCACATAATAAAATAAGTAAATAATATTAAAATTTAGTTTATTAAATCGCATATTACTGTTTCATTATACTTATCATTTATATCATATTATACAGTAGCGTAGCGTGGGAGGGCGGAGGGGGGGGGGGCGGTCCGCCCCGGCGGCACTTTTTAGGAAGCGACATTTTTTGGGGAAAATTTCAAAAATCCATTAAATCACATTTGTTTTATTAAAAGCTGGAAAAAATTTCGCCTGCGGCGCTATTTTACTCTTTTTGTACCGTATCAATATCTAAATTTTAGTGGTCTCACTTGATAAAACTTTGCCTGCGGCGCTATTTTATCTCTTTTTAGGTCAAATCAGTATCAAAATGTTAGTTATCCCACTCAAGCTACAAGTTCTTTACAATTCCTGCAAATTTTCGGGAGTTTTGGATATATATGGCTAAATAAGGGGGGCGGCGGATTTGGTTTCCGCCCCGGGCGGCAGAAACCCACGCTACGCCACTGATATTATAAATAGAAACTGTATTTCAATAGTTCTCCTGAAGCCTGCGATAGTAGAGTATAAGCCTACATCCTCGAACTCCATCACCGCCACGAGTGGTGACGTCACCTTGTATCGGTGACAAACACCTTGTCTCGGTGACAAACACTTGAACTACGGAATATTTTTTCCCATACAATTTAGATGGCGTAATCATCGTCAAATGTCAGTTGGGCCCGGCCTCCATGAACAATATGGCGACGGCCTCGGTTCTTCATCTGCTACATACTTTTCCATTATTATCTAAAAGAAAATCTGGACATATCAACTCCTTACCTTACACTTTACGGAGATTACGAGTATAATAAAAGTATTGATACAGCTACGTGGGCGTGTATAGAAAATGTTACTATACCCGACACTTATATTTATACAGGGTGTTTGATAGATGAGATCGGTGGTAATTTAAGAGAATTTCCATACAAGTTTGAAAACAGGAAATCGAAAGAAACGTATTGTTCACTATGCAACCTTTGCCTATGGTAAATATGTATGGAAATTTGCCCAAATTTGAAGTGATCCTTTGAAGTTATTGTATCATATTATCTATATGAAACTAATATTTTATTATTATGTTTTGTACATCATTTGAAAGAGCATGAATCAGAGAAGTTTTTCCAAATTTCTCAGCAATTTTAAGGCAATTTTCTTCTTAAGGAAAATCTCATCTAAAGTCGTGACTCGTTTTTTAAATAACTATTTATCGAAACTTTAATCGGATATTTTTTATCATTATTGTTTCTTTAGATTGAAACTTATGAGTTTAATAGACCATACACAATTCAAGAAACATAAAATAATTACAGAACTGAGTTGGTACCTATACTTACGAAACTATTGGGGTAAATCTTGAGTAATTCGGGGTTTTTATATAAAAAGTTCAAATCTCAAATAACTCGAGAACCATGCGACTTTGGACTAAGCTAAGTTTGGCTCAAAAGATCCCAAATGACCTCTGATTTTTCTCCTGAAGATATATACGTTCATCTATCAAACACCCTGTATTGTCTTAAAAGGTTTTAACAACCTTTAATTAAACAATTTTAATTGTTCCCACTGAAGATGAGGTTACAAAACCTTGATAAAACCTCGGTATTTTTATAAACTCGCCGTTGAAGAAATAAATCAGTGGTTGTTTAATGTTTATATATTTTTACAGACTTATAATTGTCTTACAAAAGGCTCAAAACAGATGATAAGGTGTAAAGCACATGTAAAGTTAGTTTTATTCTGTAATAATGCAAGATGATAAACTTCTCCTATTACCACGTATTCTGTAGAATGTTAGTTGTTCTACCACGAATAACGTTAGGATTCGTAAAACGTTGAATATACAGACGTTAATGCCACAAAATTACAAAACTTGAAAGTATCATGTTGTAAACAAAGATCATAAATCTTCCGGGATTCAGGCATGTGCCAACTTATCAGCAAAATACAGCGGCTGAACATTTGGCCAGATTTTAAATATAAAATAACTCTCTCTCATCTCAACGCTTGGTAGTGAATTCAGAGTTCAACAATTTTTTGTGGATAAAAGTACTACCTATGTTCATACATAATACATATCACTACTTACTGATTGCGCAACGCTAGGATATTAAGGGCTTGGTACCAAGAATGATGTCACGGTCATTTCCTACGGCATTAAGTTACAAAATCGCGTGACAGTGCGAATGTGGCCGTGTGGTTCTTGAACTGCCGCGTTTCCTTACATCTCTTCTTTCTCCCAGGTATATTTTCTTTGCTACCCTTTCATCGTTAATTCTCTCCACATGACCCAATCATCTCAATTCGTTCACATTCATTTTAGTCAAAAAATCAGTTTGAAATTCACTCAATTTTCTAATCACTTCTTATCATATCTTTGAACGTTTTTCCACACATTCTTCATCTCGACAGCATTTATACCTGATTCTTCATTTTTCAGCCGTGTCCATGCCTCACTCCATATATAGTCATACATATTAATAGTTAAAGTATCATTTTAATACGTACATTAAGTAAGCGCTTACGTATTCGTAATGGTTCACTTAGCAAAGGCAAATAAAATACACTCAAGAAAGAATGAGATACTCGTAACATTATTTTCATCGCTGGTACAAGTCTTGTCTATTTATCTTGGCAGCATATAACCGTTTGGAGCCATTAGAGGCTATAATAATAATTATAGCCTTTCTGTAAGATTTATATAAAATTACTAATTATTATTCCCGGTAAGTGCGGAGGGTTCACAATGAACTCCGGAACGAGGTTCTTATAATAATAATTATGACTTCCCATTGTTCACCTGGTTCACTCCATTGGAGGTATTTTACAAAATTACTGAAAAGTTTGTACGCCTTTTATTCCGCATGTAGTGAGTAGATCAATGTCGTCATTTTATTTTTATTAACGTGGAGTCATGACTTTGCCAACACACTTCTCAGTATTATCAGCCAGAAGAGTCTACATATTATCATTCATGACTGACATATAAACTCATCAGCATAATACTGGGAAAAATTCACCTATCCAGATATCACGGATATCACAAGATTAGGCTCAACGCGGGG
Source organism: Ceraclea dissimilis (assembly GCA_963576895.1). Taxonomy (NCBI): domain Eukaryota; kingdom Metazoa; phylum Arthropoda; class Insecta; order Trichoptera; family Leptoceridae; genus Ceraclea; species Ceraclea dissimilis. The sequence continues at coordinate 10,451,069 of OY756360.1, forward strand.
CCTAAAATACAAGCATTGTGCCTGAAATATCAGTATTTAGGAATCGTCTTACAATATTGCAAGTATTAATAATGACCGATTTTTGCATTTTTATGTATAAATTTTCCGGTAAATCATTTTTTTTTAAATTGTTTATTAGCGATTTTGGTATTATACCTGTAGCTGATAATACTAATGGGATTATATATACCGACCTAGAATGCCAAATATTTTTTATTTCACCTGCTAATTCTGTATATTTACGATTTTTTTCTGCGACGGTTGTTTAAACATTAAATGTATTTGGTACAGCGATGTCAATTAAATAAGTGATTTTAATAAGTGATTTATTTCTTATTATTATTTCCTGGAATAGTTATTATTTCTTAATAAATACCTACGGCCTACGGTGATAACTCTTACTTTCTATAAATAATAAAGAAGATCACGTGGGAACTTTACATTAGGTTCAACAAATTATTCTGCACGTGGCATAACCTGTGATGTACTGAGATGTATGGATAATTTTAAATTGGATAGGAGTCTCTCAAAGAGAACTACCTATATTGTAATTGTTTTTTACAAAAGAAAAAACTTAAGAGTTTTCGAATGATTTTTATCGAAAGTCTATATCGCCGCTGTTTATGTGACATCGGGGGTGGAACTTTCTAAAGCTTTCTCACCCGAAACATACAGATAAAATGCAAACTAAAAAAGCCTTATGTATATCGCTGTAAGGGTCATTTTCCATAAACATTTTATCTGCGTGTATTGGGCGAGAAAGCTTACCAAGTACCACCCCAGGTAGCTACAAATATATGGCAGATATCGACAGTGGTTATATTGAGATTAGATGAAGATTTTTGTTATAATGCGGCCGCTTCACGCTCGGCAACCCTCCACGAGTTTTGTGTGAATGAGTAAAAGGACGTACGGACGAGGTGATTGTCTCGAACTGTATACGTAACCGACGGTTAACGCCTTTTTACTCATTCGCGCGGGACTCGTGGAAGGTCGGACAGCATGTGGATGAGGCATAACAATATATGGTTAATTCCCGTCTATTTTAAACAGTGGTAAATGTGGTCTGGTGCTCCAAATGGAAAATACGAGAATCTCCTGATTGTGACTCTAAAGAGAGTCACAACAAACTATCCAACATATTTAGTCCACCCACTTACAGAATTAGTATTTTCAAACTCTTTTAGTAAAACATCCCACATCTCTCCGGGTAAACAGAACGTGAAACAAATTATATTATTTCACAGGCTTTTGGTTTCCCTCATAGTTCATCACGCATGTATACTATAGCGAGTCTACTGGTAACACCAAAAATGTAATTGTTACAAAGCCGAAATGACGTCATAGTGACCAAGGCGAGCGATACCTTTTTTTCTTGCAATTCATTCCGCTTTCGATCGCCGCTCTTGTAAGGTCGTCTCATCTCGGCTATTGTGATTCGCGAATTTGTAAATTATTGTAACATTTTATAAATGTGATTTTCTTTATCAATATAGTATCAACCGAATAATTTGTGTTTGATTTAATGTGGTAAGCCTTTACATATCTCTAGAAATCCCTCATTCTATTATTCCATGCTCTGGTACTTGGGAAAATCAAGGAAACTTGTTGAACAACCGTTCCAGGCTTTGGAGAGCTCAATCGCCTTCATCCGTTGGCAGCTAATAGGTTTGGGTACCAAAACCTTCTGATATCAAGTATTCCATTTTCTCTCTAAGCAAGTAAATCAGGTCAGCCCCAACACACAGCAGGCCTGATTGCTTCAATACTACGATTTACTAAGTCACAACGCGCTCCTCCTTTAGAATCTGTATAAATGGTTGCGCTAGTGGACGAACCGCAAATTATCATGTTTCTGACTACCTATTGCATTGTAATAAAACTAACATTCATCAGTTACCATACGGTGAAAGAATCACTGTTTTAACATGAATGGTTGGAAAGTTATACCGTCTTAATTATTGATATTATTATTAAATTGAGATTTTCACGCAGTATGGGAAGAAGGTACAAATTGTTGGAAAACAAAATTAGAAAAATATAGGTTTCTTTCTATATTATTTACATATGTGAGTACAATGGAATATTTTATACTAAGGCCTAAACACAAATCCGATAATGCGGCCAGCTCACAAATCCTAGTTGAAAAGCCTCTGTACTATTTTTACATCTCTTTCAGAACTACATTTATTGGTCTTACACAGTTTCAATAGAAATATTATAGGAAATTTCAGCTGTAATCTTACGAAAGATCCTTTTATTTTCATAATAAAATATCTCTCTGATATGATTCGTGCTGTGATCAAATAAATATCAAGACACGATGCATATACCTACTCATTACGGAAAGCAAATAATCGTCAACTTGGAATTTATTGACAACAAAAAACGAATCGGCGTCGCATCGTATCCAATAATTTGTTCCTTACGAGTATATACCCCAATATTTTTATCAATATATGTTTTGTTACAATACACCAACTTTGACTAAAAAAGATATTGTTATAATTATTAGGTAGGTATTAGATTTTACAGTTTTTTTGTTGATTAGGTACTAAGAATCGCTTAGCAGTAAATCATTGAGCTTCAGTGGTCCACTTCAGAACCACACAGGACGCGCAGTATTCATATTACGCAGATTGATATACAGTTAAAATTTTCACCAGATAGGTTATTCTCTAGATAAATGTTCAATGCATCTACCCTATTTTGTTCCAAAGCATATTTAGTAACGGTTGCCGAGATATGTGGTCTCCCGTTTTTGGAAATTTTTGAAATGTCGGTATGCATACTCTAAATCGGAAGATATTTTGTAGATAAATGTACAATTTCCAAAAAAATATAAATTGGTTCTTATATGTAAAATACTTATATTGATGAAGTTATCAAAGGACTTTTACAGCGGCGTTCGCCGCGGCTGAGTTTCTGCTAGTTTCGTGAATTATTCATTTTGTAGCAAAATTTTAATTTCCTATAATGCTAAATAATTGGGGTAAGAAATCGCAGTTCTCCGATAAGTTCGCCCTAATGAACAACGATTTATAATCTGTACTATGTCCATTTTTTATGTTTATATGTATTTATTGTTCTCTTAAAGATTAAATAAATAAATTAATTAATAAAGTCATATTGCATACCTCCTACAAAATGTCTGCCGATCTTTATAGATTTTTCATGATGTCGGGGCGCAAAAAGATAAACATGGTAGAAAGTTCGATTCTGCATAACTAAACCCGTGGGTGTGTTCACCGTTCATACTGACAAAATCTCTTTTCACCGAAACATGAAATACCTAAATAATTCTCTGAAGATTAAATAAACTAAAATAGAACAAAAACACCACTTACTGATTTCTTTATGAAATTTTAATTAAAAAAGGTAGGAGTAAAAGGAAGTTATACTAGAATTTGTGAAAACATTATTTTTATAATTTTTATATAAGTATAGAAGACTAATACTATTAAAAAAAAATGCAAAGCGGAGGCTGTATATCTTTAAAACATTGCCTAGTACCATAGTCTATAAATATGCATCTGCTATGCGAGATCAAACCTAGCAAACACCCCGCTTAACGGAGAGGGTCATGATTACAGCACTCGGTCTAGGAATAATATTCGCCCCGTGGCTCATAGACTGAGTAAAGTTTCAAAAAGTTTCATTTGCTTGAGTGTACGCTTATTTAATGTATTACCTGACAGTTTGATACACCTGGAGCTTGGAGCGTTTAGAAGAGAGGTGAAAAAGTATCTTGTGTCTAAAGAATTATATAATAATATACAATTGACGAAATGCTGTCCAGTACAATAATTCCAGTTTAGCATGGATCACAATCATAACGTTAATATTCTTATAAGCACCTATGTTATCATCTTCACGACGAAATGCAAACTGAACCCTTTAAACTCTGTTAGTCTGTTTGCATTGATTCTACTTCTCTGGTTCATTGTCACCGTTTTGTATACTATAAGACTATGTTAATTTGACGAGTCCAAGTGCCCGAAGTTAGGGCCTACGGACGATAATGAACAATAAACAATAAGGTTGGCATATACTCGTATATATATATATATATATATATAGAGTTTAATGAATTTGAACAATTTGTTTCTAAATAAAATACGAAATAAATTCCTACCTAAATATTTAGCCGATAGAGGTGGTCGGTAGTCTGGTTGGTAACGCGCTTGACTGTTAATCCGGCGGGCGCGGGTTCAATCCCCGATGCCGACTTACTCCACTTCACGACACAAGCTTACTGTAAAATGTAGATATATGTACTTGGGTTTATTTCAATAAACCCAGATTGATATATATTAAAAAAAAAACGAGTAGATACCCACGAATGAGTTATGCATTTGGCTCACCCCACTAATATAATACGAAAATTGAATGAAACAATCGAGCTGGTAGGAAGAATTTAATTTCAAGGATCAAATGAAAATAACTCCAGAGATATTTCCTATCATTTGAAATATTGACAATGCTTTCAATCTGACCAAGTAAAGTGCGAAGTAAAGTTACATATTAGAGCGTCTCCCAGTAATTGAAGATATTTATAGTTTCAAGTTCGGAGACTCGTACATTGGTAGTGATTAATGAATTATCTGGACCATTCTAAATTTCAAATTCATTTATAAAACTTTACTTCGCGACGTACCTACTGGTTAACCAACACTCTTTGTCCGATTCCCGATTATCTGAAGCGCTGGCGCACAGCGAACTTTAAATCTTATACATTAGATTCATTGATAAAAATAATCACGGTATTCTTTTATTATTTTCGTCATGCGCTGCGAACACACAGACATTAATCTCTTCTCCATTTCTGTCGGGTGTACCGTGTGTTGATTTTCGATGTTGTCGAGCTTTCGGCCTACTTGCCGAGGCAATCGTCAGGACAAATGTAGTAGCTTCTTGGCTGTGATGTGTATGTATTGTATTTACTTGTGCAGCGTGAGCAGTGTAGTGAAAGGTAGTATGTGTTGTAGTGTATGAGATGTTAACTGTTGCAGCGAGAGCAGGTCCTGAGTGTGTTGTAGAGTTGTGTCGGTTTAGATGGTAGATATTTTACGTATTATTGGCACTCCTGTGTTCGGTATTAATTATTGATGTCTGTCCGTATGTGGTGTGTTTTCTTGTTGCCAGTACACGGTACACCCGAGAAGAACGGAGAAGAGGTTAACAAGGATCGTGGAAATATACAAAGCTATCAGACAGACATTAGACAATTATTAGTATGACTGCTTTAGGCTTCTACCTGCATTAACTTTGCTTGGAATTTTCATGCCTACTTTCATATATGTTCGAATGTAGCAACCATTTTAGCCTTCGCCGTGTTTAAATAAGCGATCATAAAATTCTGCGGTAAAAAAATCCTCAGTTTTCAGACAAGTAGATATTAAGTACTGCAGCGGCGTGCAGTCTATAGAAGCATTTTAGGCGTTGCTTGCCCATTCACAAATTATAACACTCGTAAAAAATCAATTAAAAACCAAAATAAACATTAAACTCTTAAATTTGAATGTCCCGCGCGTCCTAGCAGTGGAGAGACTGTCTGCTGTTATAGTCCAAGTGCCCGCGGATGAATTAAAGAATTTCGGTTTTGGACCAGTCATTGCGGGTAAACTGCTAGTCCTACGAAAAAATCGACTTTGCATTTTGTGTAGAGAATTTAGCAAGGATTATTTTTGTCATTGACTACTTTTTCCTATCTCTTACCATATTCCTATAAAATGCGAATAACCGCGAAGAGGGACCTTTTCGAGGGGGGGGGGGGGGCAGGGGGGTTGCGGCAAGATTTTGATAGACAACCTTAGTGCGATGTAATACCCTATTGGTAAACTATCATTTATACCACATTTCGATCAAAAAACAGATACGTCATAATTTAAGCAGCGGGCTCTTGGACTATTATGTTGGTTTTATAGTTAGCCACTAGAGGCGCTACCTATTCCCCATAATAAATTGACCAATTACAGGACACTGTAAGCAGAAAATTCTAGTGCCTAATGCGTGTGAGTATTCTCCAGTATTTTCACTACTACACTTACAGAAATTTACAAACACACATAAATCGATGTATGCCCATTTTAACTCCTCTAAAAGCAAATTTCTACATGCCTCGCAGTAACTTCATGTTAATTAAAACGTCATGAAAACGTTTTCGTGTAATTGTGATGGGACGCAATGTTTTTAGCGCGCATTCAAATTTGTAATTATAACTTTTCAATTAAGGTGTATTTTAGTTTACTTGAATCGTATTTAAGTAATATTGTAGTATAGTTTTATATACTGTCTAAAAAGTACCTAGTGCTAAACAGTGTGGTGATTTTCTGAAATTTGGTAGATTTTTTTACTGAATGTGTTTTGTTATTCGCGTTAAAACTATTTATTTTAAGATACTTTTTTATAGTTTAGTTTAATAGTACGTAGTTGGAAGTGATTAATAGTAGTAATAGTGGAAAAGCCTGATTTTTATGACAAAGTTCGGATGGATTTCGAGTGATTCCATGTCAAAATCTTAACTGTCAAAAGGGTAACCTACTATTGACAGAATCGCAACTCAACATCGGAAAATCTGATGCCATTGTTTTTTTTTGTTTTGTTTTTGTGTGTATAAAAAAAACAACCTAATGAACCTAACCCAACAATATTGAAATTGGCGGCAACAGGTTTTCCGGCGATGAGTTGCGATTCTGTCAATAGTAGGTTACCCTTTTGACAGTTGAGATTTTGTCATTTGAGTTTCTGTGTGGTTACCATTTCGAGTTTAAAATGTAACTGGTAGGTAAGTGCCACTTTAGGTACACATTGGGTACATTAATATTCAATTGCAAAGATAGTACGCATAATTGTACGTACATGATTTAGGAACGTATAAAGTAAATATTATATTATACGCACGTTGAATCATCTTAGACATTGTTTTGTGAACATAAGGATGCACATACATGTACTGCCAAAAAAATTGGTCGTAGATTTTCAGATCGTGCAGTGCTTGCCCATGTCAGAATCTCACTGCACGCCACTGTTAAGTAGGTATTGTGGAAAAATATTATTGTGGTCGGGGTTAATAAAAAAATGTGGTAAATTCCTTACAGTTTTATTCATTATCGATTTCCTTTTTTTTCTGTCTTTTGTAGTCTCCAATTTCAATTATTGATCAATGTAAGCAAGTATTAGGTAACGTGAATGTTACCTATTGAGTTGTATTGGGTAAATGTGTAAAACGTGACAAGACTTATTCAGAGAGGTTTGTTTGTGAAGATTACTTTTTCTGTGTTTTATTAATGTACCATTTGGATATATTTATCTACGTATACCATCGGGGTAGGCACTGGGCAGGGCATACGGGACAGAGCGTCATACGCTTCTATCCGCACCAGTGGCGAAGACTGAATTTCGCAAACTTTTTCTATTGAATTATGAAAGTTTAGATGTCATTATGTCTGTTTTACTGTACTCGTACTTAGTCAAAAGGTAACTCAATGGGAATTGGATTTTTATAGGCATTTTGAACCTGAGCCAAATTTATAAGAATAGTCAGACGCAGAAAAAATGTTTTCAAAGAAATTTATTCGTACATTATAATGCTCACTGGCAAGGAAACATCAACGTAACCTGGGTACTTCCAAACTTTCATTCACACTACTATACTATGGAATTAGTGAATGTGGGCTTACACGAATTATTGCTCGAAAAATTGCTCGTGTGAGCGCACCTTTACTAGCATGTCGGTTTAGTGTGTATTGTGGATCACAAAACAAGAGGATTGTACCTCACATGTGTGCCTACATGATTGTGTTGTTATATTCAACCACACTACAAAAGCCATCTCTCAAAAATGATCAATCAAAATTTATCCAATTACGGGAAGTAATTACCCCCACCAAAGTCCACCAATTTAAAAACTCACAAAGAATCCCGTTGGTGTTATTATAGGTAGGTTTTCCTTAATGTGATTTTTTTCTAACCCTCTGTCTACCACACACGCGATATTCGAATTGACTAAAATTATAATCCTAGGTACTTAGTAATATGAATGCGTAAATATATTTCATAGTAGAAGCGAAGGGTCAAACACTTTTACAAAAAGAAACCTAGTGACGGAATGTGCTGAAATATTTACAGGTATTTGAAATTCATGAGAAGGTATCTTATTATTATTAGTAGGTACGAGCCTCAATTCAGTCCAGTCCTGTTATAATAAACGTGTAGAATAAATTAACAGAATTCACTCATTCTTGTGATCCTTGAGTGAAGAACTCAAATATATTATTTATTATATTCAAGTACTAGCTGCCCAACGTGCTTTGCTACGCATCTAAATTAATTGTATGACCTTTCATCCGATACCAAACACGGTGGAATTCTATTACTGGATCCTCTTGATCCCTGGCGTCTCCCGATGGCTTGAGCTGGACAAAATATGACTTAGGATATGATACCCCACACTACCCTTGGATTCCCTCACCAACGTCGTATCTCTAATTAAATAAACGTGGCAACTATACCCACCACCGTGTAGTCGATTACTCATAGGCTCCCAGCACAGGTCCGGAAGTTCAGCACACTGAATCGTCCGTTTGCAAAAAAGCTCCGACCAAAACCTCTCTCTGAATTCAGTGTTACCTAAATTATAAATTCAGAAAAACGTTTTTTTTAAAAATTAGGATAATCGGAATAATTCGAATATTTTTTCGGCGATGACCTTTTTTTTAGTAGCTGATCTTCCCCTAGGGCAAAAAATTTCGAATATCCGAAGAATGATTTGTAATCGAATGATTATTCGATTATTGCCCCAATCGATTATCATTCATTCGAATATCCAATTCATTCGATTATTCCCATCACTAACGTAGTCGATAAAACAGAAAATCATAATACCAACATGGCGTGTATTCTTAATGTTGCCATATTAATAATAGTCTTTTAATAAAATTATAAATATTATTTAATGGAAGCAGTTACATTTTTTTGATTTGTATCATAAATATTAGTTTTCGCGACACAGAAAACTTATCAACCAATCATTGAATCACTTTTGCAGTCCCTATAATAATAATTTGTAAGAAAAAAAAACCTATAGTGAGTTTTATTATTGTCTTTGACCGTTTTACATCTATGGTTTAGTAATCTGCGAATTTTCGTTTGACAATTGACGTTACTTTTTAGTTTTTGAGGATGTTAGATTTTATGATTTCTTCGCTGACGTATTTATTGGTTCAATTCGAGTGATTACAAATAATAATCATATTTGTACAATATATAAATAACAATAATTGTGTGTTTACTCTTTCCAGATCAGAAATTGTATTTTTCAATGATAGTATCCTGTCATCTAAGCCTCGCAATAATGTACATACATATATTTATTATAAGCGACACAACACTCGATTGTGTGTGAGATATGTGATATGAATTGAATCTGTATATTGTGGAAATGAAAATAATAAAAATGATTTGTTTTATTTATAATCCATTTCCTTTGCAGTTAATTTTCTGAAAAGGACGCATGTTATGTGATGTCATCATACAATTTCATTCTATTTAATCGGGAGGGCTCGTGTTTTATAATGATTACACGTAAGGTAAAGTAATTCTATTCAAGAGTAGGTATATATATTTGCATATACGCACAAAGAATTTCGTATACTTTTAATGTATCTGACTGCATGTATTCATAATGCAAAAATTCCCACTGCATTTGAGTTAAGTATCTATCGAATTAAACATGCCTACTTTTGCCAATATGCTTGTCATTGAAAATGTATTTCATCTGGTTAATACTGTAATTAATGTAGACACATGTGAGGTAAAGTAATTTTATAAAAAGTATATCATTATGTACACAATAAATGTCATATACGAAATTGGTGCTGAAATGTAAAATGACTATCATGGCGGATTTTGTTGAAAAACATGCAGTCAGAATATCACTCATATATCTTCGATCATAACAGTTGTTTAAACTCTGTTTCGCCCAAAATAAACTATAAAGTTCAACAAATCTGCAGCATATCTTAATTAATGGCTGTTAGTTTAAAAATTAGTTCAATTTTGCGTTGAAAAAAACGACATTTTTATTTCATTTTGACATTTACTTACTTTACTTTTCTGTGGCGCGGTGATTGGTGATTTCTATGACAGTGAACCAATAATTATATTCTTTGTCTGTGGTGTTAGCATCATTAAAAACAGAAGCAAATGTATACTACTTTACAATAGTTCCAAAAATCGCCACCGAATAAGATGTTTTGTAAGCACTCATAATAACTCCGCGAGAGAGAAAGGGACAAACATGAGTAATAGGGATGGCGATACATCAGACAGGTTCCCTACATCACAGAATTCCTTTTGAAAAGGATGCCATTTAAAGCCTTTTTCTGAAGTTGTCGATTAATATATTGGAAATATTTATAGCCTATGTCACCCGCGAATTTTTAAGCTTTCTAAAGAGGTATAACATTGTTTAATCAGAGTTAGGTTTGGATGCCTATTCGTTGCAAAGAAAAACAAATGACTATCCTCTTTATATTAGTGTAGATGTGACTATACACCAGCTCCCGTCTTCCATCGTTATTATTTATTTATCCTCTCAGAGATTTCAAGTGTCCTCAACTATTATATGAGCAACTGACTGAATTTAACATTCAGTTGAGTAAAGTATGACAGCACGAATTCAAATGAAAAGCATAAATTATCAAATTAAATTTCGGTACAGTAAGGTATTTAGATCAGACTGATGATATGGAAAGGTGATCTAGGCTCTGCACGAAAACGCTGGCGTAGTAAAATCTAGTGAAATCCTTGTGTTCGCTTGAGGTACCTAAATTTGCCAACAAAGCCATTGTTTATTGTTTATTGTTGCTTATCATCCGTAGGCCCATCCGGACTGGAATCGTCATTTGAACAGGTTATGTAAATAATAATTACAATTATCATTTTTACTGTTTGTGACGATCCTATATGGTGAAAAGAAAAATGTAAGGTGCCCTTGAGGCGATTTTTTTCGCTAAACGGCGCCTAAAGTTGTCCGATTATTATTATTATTATTAAACAATAGCACATTAGTATATAAATATATAGGATTGTAAATCAATAGACAGAAAATATGATCCAAGATCAATGCTGATCGGTGTGTAAAAGGTTTCGACCAGCATTTCGTCAATTATTCAATACAATATATTGAAGGTCCCTACTCACACCCGAATAACACAGGCGCCAGTTAGGCGCCTTTTTATTCGCACTTACAGCCCAAAGTTACTCAGACGGCCCCAGGGTTAGCCAGAAGGGCACCCCCCAGCAACACCGTCCGGAATGACACCTTCAATATCCCTGCTACAAGGATGATAACAAATAATGAGCTACATTACATAATAACTTAGACTAATTACAAAACTATTCGACCGAGCCAGGGGCAGCAAAAATAAAGGACCCTGAGGACTTGACTAAAAAGACTGGTTTCAATGCCGTGGCGCCAGGCGCCACAACCCGGCGATTGTGTGGATCAAAACAAACAAACCTCCCACATGGGACAAATAAAATAAACCCACCCAAACCTCCACCAAGGAGAAAGGACGATACGAAACACAGACGAGTTCACGACTATCGACGACGCACGACTTGACCAACTTAGGTACCTAGCTGAGGCGCCCCTCAAACCGGGGATGAGCCCGATCCTCGGAGCAGACCCCAGCGCGACACCCACACACCAACAAACTCCTCAAATTTAGCCACATTGCGACCATTCATCATCACCTCCCCGTACCAAATGGGTCGGGGAGTGTCCTCACTCATACCCATAATCATATCATTCCTCGCATCCGTCATCAAAGGGCACTCCCACAGGATATGCCCCGCACTCTGCACAACCGTGCCACAAGCACACCACGGATCCGCTGCTAGGCCCAACTCAAAGAGTTTGCCCTTCAGCTCACCGTGTCCCGTCACTAACTGCACCGCATGGTGGCTTAGTGCTAGGGATCCTCTTTTCATCCTCTCACTAACAACAGGGAAGAAACTGTAGACGCTCCTAGCAGTCCTCCCCGCATCCCACCTCTCTTGCCACACTTCCATCGTCCTATCACGTACGGCGCTGATTGCCCTATTCAATCCTCTCACCCCGGGTTCCGCTTGTACGGATATGCCGAGGTGAATTCAATACAAGTCAACACATGGAACAATAATTCGGGAGACACCGAGAGACACCGAGAGACACCGAGTGATCGAGAGGATCCAGATACCGCATACCGCCGTGTTTAGTGTTTTGAGAAAGAGCTTTACGAGCAGAACACAGATCTCTTGTCGAGTTTTGAATCGGTCAAGTCATAGGCGGAGACTCTATCAGAACGAAGGAATCCAAACTCTCAGAGAATTATGTTGAATATTCTAGAAGACCGTGGAAAGAAGGCGAGTTTTTAGAACCTTCTAGACAATAATTAGAGAGGTTAATCGAACATTGTAGAACCTTCTAGGAAGCTGTCAGAATAAGTGAACAGATGAACGCAGTTTGGGTCATACTGTCTATCAACTTCACCATCCAAATTTGCCTTTGAGAAGCACGGGTAACTTAGCTATGTACAATAAAATAAGGAGATATTTGGATATTTAATCTCCTTCGCATGTTACTTGAAGAGTATACATTATTGCGTATTTACATTTCAAAAATTTCTTAATACTCGAGACCTTAGATCTCGACAACCTTTACCAAATATGCTTTGGAAAAAAATAGGGATATAAGGAAACACTGAATCCCGGGAATAACCGTAAAAGGATTTTTTATATCTTGTATAGATTGCTCTAAAATATTGACAAAACACCTGAGCTTTTCTCCGAAAGACATAAAATCGTTTCCCAGAAGTCGCGGAGATTTTTTTTTCTATTGATAATATACATTAAAATCTAGGGAATAACCGAAAAAGTTTTTTGATTGAAACGAAATTAACCCCAAAAAAGCACCACCATTTTATCATGTGATTGTTCATGCGATTTTGAACCTTAATGCCGTGGGGAAATACAGTGACGTCATAGTTGGGTCAGGAGCGTCAATGCACATAAAATCAGCTACTTTATTTTTAGACACTCGCATTAATTCGAAACCGGTATGGAAACATGAAAAACCAATTAAACAATATGAAGTAATCAACCCCGTATCATATTAACAGAATAAAATGCGAAATTATTTAGTAACCTGAAACCTCAGTGGGGAATTATTAAAACTGACGCTGTCGAAAAATTATAAAGGGTTTATACGTGATGTTTCCTTCTGAGTGCAAAATCTCTTGAAGAGTTCTATATATCTAAACCCTCACGCCGGCAGAGAGGACAGAGCGCCAGACATCCCTATCTTTACATACACTATTAGCTTCCGTCACACTCATACAGTTTGTTATACACGCTCTCCGATCCCTTTTACTCAAAACGCGCCCATCCTTGAGGATCTGGGGTGGAACCTTCTAAAGCTTTCTCACCCGAAACACGCTGATAAAATGCAAACTAGAAACGCCCTTATGTATATCGCTGTAAGGGTCATTTTCCATAAACATTTTATCTGCGTGTTTTGGGTGAGAAAGCTTACAAAGTACCACCCCTGGTCGACATGATCGGACCAGGCCAGTCTCGGGCGGCCGCGCTTCCTCACACCTCTTCGTTCACTCAGATATATATTTTTTGTCATCCTTCATTCTCTCAATATGCCCAAACCATCTTAGTTTGTTCTCTTTCATTCTAGTTACAACTAGAATGTAACTTGTAACTAGAAGAGTTAAACAAGATGAAAAAATATGAAAACAAAAGTTTAATGAATGCATGACCGAAAATCAACCGTTTTGGAGTTGAAAATTTAGAGTACGGAAATTTCCCATTTAGAATGTAGTTTTCCCACAACAGTGTAGAAGAATTAAGGATGAACATTGTCGGGCTGACGACCGACCTCGGCTGGCTTAAGTGATCACTTTACACTCGAGAAACATTCGCCATTTCAGTTCACCCCGGCTCGGATTCGAACCCAGACCTTAGTCTCGCATAGTAGGGATCATATCCACTACACCACGAAGAGCGACGGCTGTGTTGTCGAATTTCATGTACATTAAGTACTTATGTATTGTTGCATTTCTTACTGTTGAAGGGAGAAGGTAGTATTTTGTATTAACATTTAGGTTTACCATTTAGGTGGTATTATCATTTAGTTTTTTGTCAATTTTGTGAGATATTTTCAAAAAACCTAAATGGCAAATTTTCATACTATAAAATTTTTAATTAATTTAAATTAATAATTTAAATTTTTAATAAATTTTTACCATAACTCCAAAACGGTTGTTTTTCGATCATGCGTTTATAAAACTTTTTTTTTCATATTATTTCATCCTCTATCAATCGTCAAGAAATTTTACACACGGAAGGAAACACACTCATGGAGTGAAAAAATTAAGAAAATGTTAATACCTAAGACCCAAATAACTTTCAAAATTCAAAACGGTTGCTATTTGGAACTTACATACATCCGGCGGCGTTCATAGCTTTCTATACCATACAAAATATATTAGGCCGATATGAGAATAATATATACCCAAGTTCATTATGTTCTGCGCCCTTCTCCTTATAAGGAGCGTTATAAAAATATTCATAAGGGTTACATTGCTTCATAATATAGTCCCTGTATTTTTTCTTAATATCACAGAGCTGAGATTAAAATTATGCAATATAATATGTATATGTAGGTGGACAGGGGCAACTGCTGTAATAGAGTACTTGCATTTTTTCTTATCGCTCGAAAAATATATTAAATAGATAGTTCTACTTACTAGAATTACAAATAAAATTATGAAATGTAATTTTAATTCACTGTTAATTTATAATAATTAATTGAAAACGTTAATTTTCTCAGGTGCTCTGAAACGAGCGGCCGTTGTTTAACGCGATTGTGACGTCACCTTCATAGACAGAAATTGGATTGTTTGTGGGTTATGTATGGAGGAAATTGGGGAAAGTGACACAATATGGCGACCGGTCAAAACTCTCTTTTTGCGCTAGAATCGAATATGAGACTTTATTTTATAAATATATCCACAAAGACAGAGAATTAAAATCTGAAATTTTCGGAAACCTTAATATATAGTTAATGTACCGAAAACCAAAATAAAAAAAATAAAAACATGCAAGGACCCTATTGTAGATATTTGACAGGTTTGTTCATAAACTTATATTTTTAATGGTGATGTATTTTTTGCTATGCTTAAAAAGGTTAGGAATAATACTAACAATTTATTTATTTATCGTTTGGCAACGTCGAAGTATTGTCACATCGTTAAAGTCTGACATCCACCGCCTCCAGCCACTGGAGGAACTCAGGGGACAGGCTGGCAGCACTGTCAATGGTCCCAGGGTAAGCACGTATGGGGCAATAATTTATACTAACAAAAATTTAATAATAATCAACAATTTAATTTTAAAACAGTACCTACAACACACTCATACACTCATGAAAAATATTTGAAATAGGTGTATAGATATAACATTATAAAAGTGTTTTGAACCCTATGTATATCTTGGAGAGCAAGATTTACTAAAAAGGAGAATGCTCATTTTGTATGGAAAAAAACCCAGGCCCGGCGCAAACGATGCCACCGATGCAGTATTTAATTTCTCATTTTTACCTATCATTTGAGTCACGTTGCGTTTGCGCCGGACATGTTTATTTTTTACATAGTTCATGAGCATTTACCTTTAGGCCTACATCCGGCAGTAGAGGGACCAAGGCTGATGAAGAAGAAGAAAAATCAAACGGTTTACCTTACACTCGTCATATTACATACTTTTGAATCACAATTGTAACTGTTAAATGCTCCTTTTCTTATATATTCGTGTGACTCCTGTAAAACTTCGAATAGGTATTTCACCCATTAAGCCATTTATTTCGATGATGCCCCTATGCAGTATTGAAGTACACATTTCTCTATCATTTGAGTTACATTTCGTTTGCGCCGGGCCTGGGTTTTTTTAGCATTCTCCTTTATGACATTTCACATAATACTTGGCACTTTTG
This sequence comes from Ceraclea dissimilis, assembly GCA_963576895.1. Taxonomy (NCBI): domain Eukaryota; kingdom Metazoa; phylum Arthropoda; class Insecta; order Trichoptera; family Leptoceridae; genus Ceraclea; species Ceraclea dissimilis. Next base: position 10,467,114 of record OY756360.1, read on the forward strand.
TAGGTGCCTATGAGCCATCCTAATTCTTAATTTGTCAATTATTCACAACGGGTCCTAAAAAGTGTGATAAATACCTCTGAAATTATCCTTTCTCAAAGAAAAAAATATTTCTCTATAAAATCTTGTAAAAGTAAATTTTCTTTGAATAAAGTAAAAAAAAATTTTTGACATTTTTGGATGTGATTTTGAACCGTAAAGCCGCGAGTACTGGAAAATGGTACTCTTCCCCTTAAATGTATGAAGTGATATCAAATTGAATTAATAATATTAATTATGAAGCAGAATAAGAATAAAGGATTTAAAAGCTCCTTCATGTTGTGGACAAGAGAGATCTTTATTTATTTAGAAAACGAGAACAACTAATGAAAAGTAGGTATTTCGATAATACATACATATTTGTTAAATCTCAAATAAGCATGCCCTTAAATATTGATCTGCTTTGCTATTAATAGACAGAATAATTCGAAAAATACTAGTGAGACATCACCTAAGATGATGTTGCTGAATTCATATTCCATAGTCCCAAATTTACCACCTTTTTGAGTTTGTAGTAGACGATGGCATCAGTACCTGGACCAGGTGTACGAGGACATGAACTGCGTCACATATGTCGAGCTGAAGAGAACTGCGGCATCAGAGAAGAGTCATGGAGATCAGGTTGTAGGAATTTGCTGCAAACCAATCCGCAAGAATGAAACTAGAGAAGAAGAAGTAGGTACCTACTTATTATTTCACTGCCTAAATAATAGCTGAATTATTAATAATTTCATCCGTCTTGTCCACCGTGCGGACGTTACCTGCAAGTGGAGTTTAGATTGTATTGTTGGTAGCCCTGATTGTCGAATCTTGTGGTAAGAGCTGTCAAAGGTTCCCAATATTCTCACATTGTATCTTTTACAAGTAACCTACAATGCCGAAAATATAACAGAGTAGCGCTAGAGAAATCATTTTAAAGAAAAGATAATTTTGCGAGTTGGAAAAAGAAAAAATACTCCATTATTCCCTTCAAGCCGCCACCACAAGTTAGAAAAACAATGTTGCCAGTTTATTCTAACAATCCAAAAATTTGCAAAATGTTTTAAACAACAGTTCTGAAATATAATTTGAAAGTAGCGAAAAAATTTAACCATATCGTATTATCACATCAAGCAACACTAACCCAAGTTTGCACCAGGGTACTTCTTACAGAGAATAGTCTGTACATCATAAGTCAAGTATAACACCTATTATTTAATTTAATGAGAAAGTTACAAAATAAGTGGTTACGGCCTTCAATAAGTGAACTGTCTGCTACCTCACGTCCTAACCTTTATTTTCGTATTAGTAGGTAGTGTAGTAGGTACGCATTCCCATACCGTATTTAGGCTAAGCTCAATCGTTAAGTAATACTATTTACGAAATTGTCTATTTCCTTTTCTTCCAGTACTATACGTGTTTGTGTTGAAATGCTTACAATTGTAAGTTGTTTGGTTGTTATATAAAATGAATTACTTTTTGAATAACGTTTGATGATGGAAACAGTCTGAAGAACTTCTACGTCTTAACCTACACATTATATAAATTGTACGTGTACGAATATCTAACTGCTTTTTGTAAGCTTTCAAAATCGCCCCATGGGGTCCTTCACATGGGCGTTTTATGTAATTTGGTTAGTATGGCACTAGGCTCTTCTAAAGGTACACTATTAAATAATGTAATGTATGTTCTAATTTTTTTCAAGCAGTTTTTTTTCTCATATCTCGCCTATTATATACTCACCGATAGATTTACATAACAATGGGCAAATCTATGTATACTAAACATACCCATAAATCTAAAAAGAAACGTATATAAATCGTGTGTCTCCTACCCGTGATCACCTACGGCCTAGAGACTATTACACTCACTCCCAATACAGTACACAAATTAAAGTGTGCACAATTCTCCATGGAAAAACAAATTTTAGGCGTGTGTCTGAAAGACAAAACAGCAAACGAAGAAATAAGGCGCAGAACAAAATTCGTAGACATCATGGACCGTGTGGCTAAACAAAAACGGCAGTGGGCGGGTCATGTTGCCAGAGAGGGGACAGAGCGATGGCCAACTAGAGTTCCTAGATGGAGACCGCGAGATAAAAAAAGGAGTATGCCGACCACAGAAAAGATGGGCCGACGATATTATAATCCCAGTTACGAGTAGAAGATGGATTGGATTGATCAGGATAGAGAGAAATGGAAACAAACGGAAGAGGCTTAAATCCAGCAGTGGAGAGATGGCTGAAGGAAGAAGACTATGCGAATTAGATATTATTTTTTTGTTCGATGCTCACGGAACTAGTCAAACTAATTTGGTTCCTCTGGTAATTTGACGTGTTACTGGTGTATGGACGGGACGTATGTACCTGATTTATCTTGATGGAATGGGGTATTCCATTATTTTTCACCATGAAGTAACAACAAATTAATTAAAAGCGACACAATTCATATTTTCATTATTAATCTATCTCTACATACATATAAAATGAAACTATATGAATTGTTATCTACCGCTTGAATTATACGAGTATTTATAATTTGGATTAAATAAATAAATATCTACACAAAATAAGTCTTTATTGGGTAAAGAAAAAATGCATAGTTAGAAAAACAAGACAATTATTAATTACTGTAGAGCTTCATTACTCATTTATGAATAAAAACAATATCGCCTTTCCTCGCTTTGGTCAACATTTTTAGAGGTTATTAGAATCCAAAAAAATATCACTTAAGAGTGTGCATACCGACATTTCAAAAATTTCTAAAAACGGGAGACCTTCTATCTCGACATTCGACAACCGTTACTAAATATGCTTTGGAACAAAATAGGATAGATGCATTGAACCTTTATCTAGGGAATAACCGTAAAAGATTTTTTATATCTTGTATAGATTTCTTAAAAAAAATAATTAAAAACACCTCTGATCTTTTTTCCGAAAGACGGAAACTCGTTTCCCGAAAGTCGCGGAGTACTTTTTTTTTGTACTGATAATATGCATCAAAATCTAGGGAATAACCGTAATAGTTTTTTGATAGACGCAAAATTAACCCCAAAAAATGGAAAAAACGCTATTTTTACCATTTTATCATGCGATTGTCACGCAATTTTGAACCTTAATGCCGTGGGAAAAGACTGTGACGTCATTCCTAGTGCCATGCCCTTAAATTTAGTTCCTCGTGTGATCAATAGGTACATAATGTAATATTATATTCGAAAGGTATTAGAAATTTTTACTAAAAGAAGTTTCTCTGTTGGTTACATATAAGTAACGATTTAAGGGCTTGGCACCAAGAATGACGTCACACGTTTTCAACAAAATTTCCCCTCACCCCCTCTAAAAAACATCGCGGCGGCACCTTTGCTTACTACTTTGTTCAATAGATTGTGTTGCCCTACAATTCTCTCAAAATTTGAATTTAGTCTAGGAGCAAACTTTTTCTACTTTTTCGTATTTACAATTTACATCGACAGAGTGAAAGAATTTGTATTTAAATACTTAGGTACTTATACGTATATTTCGAGGAACTTGCTCGCTCGTGAATTGGGTCAGTGGTTCGGCGCGGCGAATTGTTTTCAGTCTCAGGTTCGAATACTACATAAACCGTTCTTTTTTTTCTTTTTTTTTAGCAGATTTACTATTTATTGGTCAGTCATGTCCACCATTTTTTTATTACCTATTGTAATTATTTAATTCAGTAAATTAAATCGACATTCCATTGATATAATCTTCCTTCATTACCGTTTAGCAAATGCCCAAAAACCGGATTTACATTTTTAATTACGCGAGCTAGGCATGGACAAAGCACATTGTTTCTTGTTTTTTTATTGTTGCTTATCATCCGTAGGCCCAGGACACCTGGAATCGTCATTTGAACATATCTATATTATATAAACCATAGGAAATTAACATACATACTGGCTTGTATGGCTGGATCGCTGAGAAGAATGTGTGAAAAAACGTTGAGAGATAGGATAAGTAATAAAGTGATTAGAGAGTTGAAAACGAATGTTGTGACCGAAATGAAAGTGAACAAATTGTGACCATTGGGACTTATAGAATGAACGAAGAAAGGATAACAAAGAAAGTATACATGGGAGAAAGAAAGGGTGTAAGGAAACGCGGCCGTCCAAGAATTACAAGGCTTGAGCACGTAGACCAGATTCTCAAGGACGCACGTGTTCCGAGTACAAGGTATCATAGAGAGTGTATAGCGAATTGCATGAATGTGACAGAAGCACGAAGTCTGTGTAAGGATAAGAAAGTCTGGCGATCTGTTCTCTCTGCCTACCACGCAAGGGATGCGTCGTGATGGGACAGAATAGAAAATGTTTTTATTTTTCAACTGGTCCATATAATTCTACGTAGGTACAGATCTTTGATTATTGAAGTACCTCATCAAATTATTTTTCGTCAGTATACTATACAAACCATTTCAAATTTGTTAAAATCATTCGTCAAAAACTTTATAATTTCAGTTCAATTCAAAATGTGAATAGTATTCTGATTTACAAAAATATTGTAACCACCAGTGGCGAAGGGTCCTGAGAATTCCATTTCCATCAAGTCACCTTTAGGATTTTTTTTTCTAAAAACAAGCGCCACCATTATTTTAGTTTCAATTTTTTATGTTATTTTAATTTCACACCTAATTTTAATGTTTTTTTTTATTATTATATGCGAATTTATTGTATAGAGTTGATCATTATTTTTGAGTACTTTTGTGAAAATAAAAATTGATTTGGACATAATGAAAAGTTAATAATAATTTGACTATTTATTTATCGCCGTTTATTGCCTCAATATTTTAATGCACTTTATTTGACATAATTTTATAAAAAATATTAAGTATGGCTTCCATGCTACAGAAATTTACCCATTGCCCCTGCTTTTCTAACTATATGATTCAATCTTTGATTATTGAAGTACTTAATCAAATATTTTTTTGTCATACTGACGATTCAATGGAATGAAAATAATTTTAAATATATATTATGTAGGAGCGTACGCACTATGCATAATAAATATGTCATAGGTAGGTACATAACTTACCTACTTTGTAAGCGTTATAATAATTTAGGTTATAGGTATCTAATTATAATCATTATATTAGTATAATGTGACTGTTGTATAATGTGTAAGGGTAAAAGATCCAATAATAGGAAGTTAATAAGTTTTTGAGGACATAAATAAAATAAATTAAAAAAATATTTATTGAGTTAAATGGCGGGTTTATTGCCGTCCATAGGGCCAACCCAACAGCCATGATTCCACGGTAAATTTTACTATTTTTTAACTATCTGCTTTTCTCTACGTGATATTCTCGTAATAAAATGTAATTTTTCAGTTATTTGCTCATACTCGTAACTTGAAAACAACACACCTTCGCAAATTTGCGGAATAGATTTGTATCCTTTCTCTGATATTTACAACATCTTAGAACAAAACTACCTACATAATATGTATTAAATTGTCTACAAAATTTGTAAAATCATGTCTCTAGAGGTTTTTCGGGTAGACGAACCTGCTATTGTACCAACCACCAATTTTACAAAAATTAAGAAATTCGAGCAATGTTTTGTTTAATATTTGAGAAACTATTTCCGATATAGGTATTATTTATTATCTTGCTGTGAGGGCAGAGTAGGTCGTTATACATGCAATATTTTAGAAGATTTCTAAATATTGATATTTCAGGCACAATTATTACACTGTACTTCAGAACCTAGTCGGTTTAGTCCTTATATTTATTCATCAGCGGACCAACTCTTTATACTGCTGCATTCTTATCGAAGCGTCATGAAGTGAAAAAAATAATAGAAAATGTGACGATACAAGCTGGACTCGAACCATGTACCGTCTGTACAAGAAATAAAAACTTCCTCCCCAGTCTATTGCTGGCAATGTCGTGGGCTTCATTAAATGTGATTACATGCTAGCGTCTTAGCTAAATTATTCATTTATGAATAATGGTAAACCAAAAATAAGAAATGGAGTGGTGCGGAGAGACGTCCGTAACTCTCCAATGTTGAGAGGAGTCTGAAGTTAAATAAAAATTTCCGAAACGATATCGACTGTCTTTAAAACCATTTGCCTTACACGTAGAGTTCAAAATTGCTTGGCGCGATATATCGAACTATTTATAGCCCGTGAATGAAATCTTAGAAATAGGGTTTTTTCCATTTTTTGGGGTTAGTTTTGCTTCAATCAAAAAACCCTTACGGTTATTCCCTAGATTTTAATGCATTTTATCAATACAAAAAAAAAATCTCTGCGACTTTCGGGAAGCGAGATTCTATCCTTCGGAAAAAAGGGCAGAGGTGTTTTAAACATTTTTTTTTGAGAAATCTATAAAAGATATAGAAAATCCTTTACGGTTATTCCCTAGATAAAGGTTCAATGTATCTATCCTATTTTTTTCCGAAGCAAATCTAGTAAGGTTGTCGAGAAAACAGGTCTCCCGTTTTGTGTTTTTTTTTTTTTTTTTTCAACTCAATACTCTGGGCCTTAACAGGTCTAGAACGATACTGTAACCAATCTACAAGCTAAGTTGTTACTTGGCGGACATTACATAAAGTATACATAAAATATGAATATTTTGCACAGGATTCCAAGGATTCCTTTTATATCTACAAAATATACATAGTAATCAATACGAGTATATATTTATATTATGAAAAATACTTCAACTGAGTGTAAGATATGGAGAGGAAGCGATGGTTGAACAAGATGAGAGAATTTGTATCTTTATCGAAATACTTGAGGGGAGTTGCATCAACCTTGTGGTTTTTTTGGTACATCGCAAAATACTTCCAAAATACGTAATCAAAACCTAATGCTGTACACAAACTAGCACGAAAATGCCTGATGAACAGTAGACTTTATTGACATAAACAGCACTTTAAGCCTTTTTTTCTAAGATTTCGTTCGCGGTTGTTTTCAAAAATCAGGCTTCAATTCGTGACATGCCTATAATTAGTTAGCAGAGTCCTTCCTATAAGAAAAATGTAGGTTTAATTCAGTTTTTATTTACTATATTCCTGAACCGAACACAGTGGGTTATCTCGTTAAAACTTAACGATTGACTGGACGAACGGTGGTGTTGCGGGGACATTTTTGTAGAATAAGTAGAATATTTAGTTTTAAGTTAGAATAAGTATATAGCCAAAAATTGGAGGAGCACTTAGTATTGCGTATTTATATTTTTTTTGTAATTTAAAAAAATATGTAAGAGGAAAGCAAAAATAAAAGACTAGACCTTCTTACATAGTTTGAAATCCACGTGATAGAAAGAAAACTAACGACAGCTATCAAAAATTTCAAAACAGGATTAACAGGTCCAAGTGACATTTAACGATGGTGAAGTCACACATATAAAGAAATATATAGGAAAATAGCCCTTAGACCATGTGTTTTGCACCAGGACAAGGTGACGTCACCAGGGAATGTGGTTCCACGGTGACGCTATTTGAATGCCAGGGCTTACACTATACCATTACTAATGTATGCGCCTAGATTTTGGATTTGATGCAACCACTATTGCATGCATTTTTTGCCAATCAGTCGTTTTACTCTTTTGCCATAAAAGGTAGGTATTCGATTTTTTAATAAGTCATTTCCTAGCCATCAGATTTATGATTCCTGGGCTTAGGCCATTTGGCACAATTGGTTCATGCCGACGCATCTCTGTATACGGAGAGCTCAGCTTTTGTTGAGGTGAATGACGCGTTTTCGCAATGGATTACCCTCACAAAAGGGGTGAAACAAGTCACGTCTCCTTGGTTGTACTTTAATCTGTTATTTGACAACTGCATGCGTCTGCTGAAGAAGATGGAAGTTGGTGTGAATTTCAATGGAGTAAGAGTGTGTGCGTTGATGTATGCGGATGATCTGATGTTAATGGCTGACAATGAATGTCTTCTTCTTCTTCTTCATAAGCCCTGCAGCTTCCATCTCTGGATATAGGCCTCCCTCATTCGTCTCCATCTCTCTCTGAATTTTGCCTCGGATGTCCATTTGAGGCCAGCTGTTAACTTCAGGTCATCTGTCCAAAACGCATCTGTGGCCGGCCTCTAGGGCGTTTACCGAGCCACGGACGCCAGAACAGGAGCTTGTTGCTCCATTTGCCATCCGTTGCTCTCGCCACATGACCTGCATAGTCCCACTTCAGCCCTGCGATGCGTTGTACAACATCCGCAACTCTGGTCTTATTTCTTATCCACTCGTTTGTCTTCCTGTCTCTGAGAGTAATGCCAAGCATCACTCTCTCCATGGCTCTTTGTGTAACTGCTAGCTTATGTACAATTTTCTGTGTCAGTACCCACGTTTGAGATCCATAAGTCAGGACAGGAAGAACGCACTGTTCGAACACTTTTGTTCGTAAGTTCTGAGGAATTTTACGGTTTTTCAATATGTGACCCAGTTTTCCGAATCCCACCCATGCTAGTCTGACTCTTCTATCTATTTCAGCAGTCTGATGAATGTACAGGAATTTATATCCTCTGTGCGCGATAGCTGCGAAAGAAATGGGTTCAGGATGAATGTCAATAAGACGAAAAAAAGATCTTTGAAATGAATGAGATAAGAGCGAACTGCGTGTTTAAGGTTGGGAAAGAATGAATACATGTATCTGGGTAAATTTGTTTACAAGGGACGGACTGCGAAGGTGTGAAAGTGATATAGAAAAAAGAAAGTTAGCAGGTACTAGAGTGAATGGAGTTAATGGTTCTATTATCACAAATCGCAACGTGTCTACCAAGGCAAAGATACTGGTCCGAAACGCCGTCCCGGTGTCAACACTCACGTATGCGTATGCGAGTGAGGATAAAGAAGAAAGAATCAGTTATAAATACTGTCACATTAGAGTGTTAAGTGAATGTAAAACGGGTGTTGTGACTAAAATGAAAGTGAAAAAGTTGAGATGGTCGGGACATGCAGAGTGAATTAATGATGAATGAAAATGAATGAAATGGATAACAATGAAAGTATACATGGGAGAAAGAAGGAGTGTAAGGAAGTGCGGCTGTCCAAGAATCACACGCCTCGACCATGTGGACCAGATTCTCAAGGACGGACGTGTTCTGAGTAAAATGAATCGCAAACTGTGTATGACAAATTGTATGAATGTGACGGAATCACAAAGTGTCTGTAAAAACAGAAAAGTCTGGCTGCCCACCCCGCAAGAGACGTGGCGTGAGGAATAGAATATTTACTAAAATATTATGGTGATTATCTTTACTTATAAAACGTGTATTAAGAGTATGCATACCGACATTTCAAAAATTTCTAAAAACGGGAGACCATATATCTCGACAACCGTTACTAAATATGCTTTGGAACAAAATAGGGCAGATGCATTGAACATTCATCTAGGGAATAAAAGTAAAAGATTTTTTATATCTACTCTATAGATTTCTCAAAAAAAAATCTGAAAGAAACCTCAGATCATTTTTCTGAAAGACGGAAACTCGTTTCCTGAAAGTGGCGGAGTATTTTTTTTTGTACTGATAATATGCATTAAAATCTAGGGAATAACCGTTAAAGTCTTTTGATAGACGCAAAATTAACCCCAAAAATGGAAAAAATGCTATTTTTACCATTTTATCATGCGATTGTTCACGCGATCTTGAACCTTAATGCCGTGGGAAATGACTGTGATGTCATTCCTGGTGCCAAGCCTTTAAACAAACATTGTAAATGTTTACTTGAGGTTTACGTTTACGTGAATTTATAATTAGTTACTTACTTTGAACTTTGGCATCAGCCATACAACGAGTAGGTGGCACCGTATACAGATACACACAGCTATATTAACATAGGTAAGTCGTACGATGGAAGTTCTAAGTACCTAGAGGGAATGTGCCTTACAAAATGTGTGAAAATAAATAACTGCGTATTATTATTATTAATTTATTTGTAAAAATAAAACACTGTTTTTTACTTCCACTATTTATTTGGAGTACATATACCAAAGATCTTTCGAAGCTAATGCTTCATCATCAGTGGTTATCTATGAACTAAGCTGACAGACAGGTTTAACTTACATTGTCTAAGTGTTTTATTTTTACAAATAATTTACAATGACCTTCCATAAAGTTAATCTTCCATCAATAAATAAAATAACTGCGTATTATTTATTTATATTCAACATCATTCAATTCAACAGGGTGAGAGATGGTTTTCTGTACACGGAAATCGAATTTTTCAACGCACTACCAGATAAGATCAAACAACTGAAAAATATTGAACAATTTAAAAAGTATTTAAAGGAATATGTTATGGGAAGACGCACTGTGGCAGTTGTGTGAATAAAATAATTATTGTTTAAGGACTTAAAACTTGTTAATAAAATGGACTGTAAATAGTAATAATATGAATGAGTGTTAGTGTTAGTGATATTATTAATTAAAAGTACAAGTTTAAACTGTGAGACAAAATAAGTGCTATAGTAATTACAATAGAGGCTTGAATTCCTCTCATACCAGCATTTTTTGCTGTTTGAGGATAATACGATTACTTTGTGTTATATTTGTATTTGTATTTTTTATCTTAAACTAATATTTCTCATTATGAATAAATAAATAAATAAATAAATATATAATCAGGGCATCCTTTGAGGCAGGTAAGTGTAACATGAGGTAACATACTGTCATTGCAAAGTTACTTAATTTTTGAAGAAATTATTTTTGATACCTATCAATTGACAAGTTACTAACATTATGTAGCATTTTATAGCATTTATTATTGATGTATTTTTATACTTAGTACATTTGAAGTAAAGCGTTCAGTTTTCAATTCAGTATAGGAAAACATCGTTATTTTAAAAAACGTTCTTTTAAATCATGAAAGTTACTCAAACTCATCTCTTCACCCATTATCCAAATAAATTTCACCTGTGGCACGATTCTTCTTTATAATTTCTGCCCACAATCAACCTAAAACACGACCTTTTTCACTTACGAGTATATTCACGAAAAAATTTCGCCTGCAGTGCTTTTATATTTTTTTTGGTATACGTCTATGTTTAAATTTTTGTTGCTTTCACCCCCAGCTTCGAAGCAGGCTACGCCCGTGGTTCTGCTCATTTCTCTCTCAACCGTTGACAGGAGTTTTATCGGTTTCTTCCCCCCTCCAAAGTCAAACACTAGATCGCCCTCTCCCCCTCCGAAATGAAATCCTATATATGCCACTGACTCGTATGTTGTACTGATTCCTTAATTAACAAATAAAAAAATGGATAAAATGAAGAAGAATAAACAATGCCAACATCTATTTTGAAAGTTTTTCCAACGTAACAAAGAGCTTTATGTCTTATTTTTGAAGTGTTTTAACTATAAGCAAACTCATCCCTGATATACATTTTCAAAACAATTATTCCTTTTGGTTGATCAAAGTAGATTCCTTGTAATCTGGTCGATTGTGTAAGATATACTTACCTAAGCAAGTTAAATTATGATTTAGTTTAAATAATATTGTTTAATGAAAAAATGAATTATTCAGATTGTAAACTTCAATAGTTGTACATCTTCGAGCCATATTGTTATCGAAGAAAGGAAAATATTTACAGATGAAGAAATTTGGGAAATTTTAAATATAGGTACTTGAATAAAGTTGATAAATGGATATGTAAATTGTAATTGAAAAACAATTATAATTCTTTATAAAATTATGTATAAAAATAGCTACTTATAGGTCCAGCATTGGCATTTTGTAACCCATACACGCTCGCTATGCGATGTGTACACGACGCACAACCATTAGTTTGTACGGCGTATACACGTCGCGTAGCGAGCGAGTAGACTTACAAAATGCCATCCTAAGAATGTCTTCGCGCAGTGAATTCTACGAGTTTTACCCACTCTATAATAATATCTACCTCAAATTCTTTTCTATGCTGAAATTGCAAAGAAAAATGCAATGGTGAACAATAGCCGCCAATAGTATTTATAAAACAAAAATTTCCTTGATAGGTAAATAAATATATATATTTTTTTTATTAATTGGAACACAACATATTTTAAAACAAATTATACACAGTACAATGACTATACTAAATATGACTAAATTCTATAATAGTTTAATATACTAATCTAGACTAAACTATAATAATTATTACATAAAATAAATTTAGTATGAAACCGAAAGACCTGCTTTATACTGGGCTCAGAATTACCCTACCTCCAGGGTGAATTAATTTGTAGCTGGGAATAGGTTCTAAGATAAACATGATTACGACGAAGGTCAAATAGTCTTTCAAATATATGAAAGAACCCGTTTTAATTATAATTAAATTGTTTTGTATGTCTTCCATTAAAATCAACTTACAAAATTCTCGTCGGAAGCTGGAATGAAAGTAACGCAGGTCCGTGTCTACTTTTGCAAGGTGTTCAAATACATATACGGGATTCAAACTATTAAGCAATCGCGACACCTTCAGCCATCATCGAAAAGTATTCGGTAACGTTCGAAGCTTACTATATGTCACAATAGGTGTTCGGTAGCCTGGTTGGTAACGCGCTCGACTGTTGATCCGGTGGGCGCGTGTTCAATCCCCGATGACGACATACTCCACTTCACGACACAAACCTTTCAAGCTTACTGTGAAGTATACAAAGATGTATTTAGGTTTATTTCGATAAATCCAGATTCACTTATGTAAAGTAAAATAAATAGGGCTATTTTGGTCGCAGTGACGCAGGTGATATACAATTTGTCCCCAGACTTTAATTTAGTTTTTTTCATTAATTTAATTTAGTAATTCAGAATTTTCAAAACCTTGAAATGTACCTACTGATACCTATCATAGAATTAGGAAATATTTTAATTTGATAGAGAATCAAAATTTAATTCATACTAACGTAGTAAGGATAGGAAAGTCTGGTCCGTTCTCTCTGCCTACCCCGCAAGGGAGGTGGCATGATGGTATATAGTATAGAATAACCAACGGAATTAGTATGGTTTAGGCCCAATATTTTTCATGCTTAAAACTGAATAGTGCGTATCAGAGGGCACAGCGTGGCAAGGAGAAAGGTGAGCCTTGTGACCTCTCAGTGTTACCACGGGTAGGTACTAGCAGTAACATAATTACTGTGTAGTGTAGAGTTAGTTCATAGAATATCCTATTAAACAATATCAAACAAAGGATTCTATTGTTTCTATGATTTATTATTACCTACTGACGTGCTATTTTATTGTTCATATATACACGTGTAGATAATACGAAAATCTAAGTGTATACTGTATAATAGGTATGTATGTCTGTTAGAAAACAGGAATTATAACACGTAGGAGGTAAGAAATTAAGCAAACTCATCGTGGCTCATCTCTATTACGATCTTGTCGCACATCTGCTACAATAATGTCACAAGTGCAAAAAAACTTAATTTAAATAAATAGCGATCAGACAACTTCACAAAGAACCTTAATCGATTCCTGAAATTGGCCTTAAAAAGATATATTTAGAGACTTAAAATAATAACTATGACCGTTACATGAACAGAAATATAATAAAGTCGCCGAAGTCGGCCATTTAGGAAAATGGCGTCAAAACACCAGGTCCAGAGTATGATGAGGTCTAACTCTTTTTTCCTGGCTCTTCCTATATCCTCCTCCTCTCCATATCCTCCTTCATTCGATTCTTTTTGATGGACAAATTTAATTACTTAAGTGTTCATATTGGATTATGAAATACTTGCAGTTTTTTGTACTAAAATGGTACCTATTCAATTTATTTCCTTTTTTGTCAGACATAACATAAACAATGTTATTGTTCTACAAGGATTTGAAACATTCGCATTTACCTATGAGTTATTTATTTATTGAAAATGATAACAACGAAAAGAAAAAGAGCATGATGAGAATCAAAGATAGGTAAGTATATTTATGAACAACAAACTTCAAAAACATATGATCCATAATTAGACATAATTTATAATCTCGTTTTTTTTTTTGCACTTTTTACGTTTTTGTACCGGAGGTGCGCTGTGTGGTAATTGTCATCCGATATGATAGAAGATAACAAAGAATTTAGAGACCAAACAAAAATGATTGTTCAATATACCTAATGGATCACATTGCTAAATAATTAAAGTAGCTGATTCATTTTGAATGGGAATGTGTCTCTATCAGCCTGTCCAGATGTGGACCACAAGGAAGAGCTGGAAAGTGGACGAGCATTAGTTATATTACAATGAGTACGTGGTTGGCGCAGTCGGTTGAGGCGGCGGTCTCTCAAGAGGGAAGTGCCAGGTTCAAACCCCGGCGCTGGCGATGTATTCCACACAATGCGACACAGGCTTTTAGCCTAGTGCAATGTGTGCAGAAAAGTATTTGGGTTTGTTTGTTGCAAGCCCAGTTTATTTAAAAAAATAATCTTTTAAATAGAGCTCAAAACAGAAAGGAGAAATGCTGGTCCCTTTCTATTAAACCGAAGAATTTCTGCTCAGAAAATGTCCCAATATATGGTGTACCTGATTAGTACGCTGTCTCTCTTTTTCGAGGCAAAGTACTCGAATACGAGTGATGTTTCTGAATGTAGTAAGGTTTTATATTTATTACTTTAGGTATACTAAATATAATATTCATTGATATTGAAAGTTTCTTTAATCAAGTCACTAGGGATTCAGTATATAAAAGTTATACAAGAAATTTCTTTTCGAACCCATAAAATTTTGAGACGCACATAATATGAATACAAAATACGTTATTTATCTGAAATATTGCATCCATAAAAAATTACATAGTCTTGTCGTTAAAATGTAATGCTTATATTCAGGGACCTGAATGATTAAATTATATTACACAATTTGATAGTTGTATTCGTAAAAGACTACTGCTCAATCCCACCAACTTCCACCTAGGCAGGGGAGCCCTAAGTAATTTCCATACGATGCACGGAGATAATATTTATAAGGTATAATAACAACAACCGGCACAGTATAAATCCATATGAAATGCAACATGCGACTCTCCTACGTTAGGTGCCCAAATATCTCCGCCCAGAATCTCCCCAACTAGGAGAGTCCCATGTTGCATTTCATATGGATTTATACTCTGCCGGTTGTTGTTATTATACCTTATAAATAATATTATCTGTGTGCATTGTATGGAAATTACTTAGGGCTCCCCTGCCTAGGTGGAATTTGGTGGGATCGGGCATACATGTCGTATTATTATATTGAAAATACGTACATATAGACACTCAAAATAAGTGCCACGACTTTAACTACTTTGTGGGTTGAGATCTTACATTTATTGATTCTCCCTGGGACCTGGGAACAGAAGCTATTGCTGGAGGCATTGTACATAATGTACATCAACCACGAGAGCAGAGCATACGAGTGTATGGTTTGTTGTAATATTATGATCCTCCGCGGTAAGGTTTATATACGAGAGAAAGAGGAATAGAGAGAGTCTTCAGAGAGTAGTTCCTACGTAGAAATGTGTCCATGTTTACCCATGCTTAGGCAATAATTAATTACTCAAATTGCGGTCTCACACCTGTTATGTAAATGACAATATTACTAAGGAAATTATACGTAATGCTAAGAGTATTATTGACAAACACGTTGTAAGCTTGGGGAGTTAATATTGTGATTTGGTTTTCGTAACTAGACTAGATAATATTTGTTTGAAATTGTTTAATACACTATACTCCCCATTATTTTAAATATTTTATGATAATGTTACACAAATACAGTAATAAGTATATAAAATAATTAAATATAATAGTGGAAGAAAATGAAAGGTGAATAGGTATCTGATACATAAGGCCCTCAAATAAAACAAAAATACTCCCACTTTCCATTGCCGTCAAATAGACGTACGAGTCTAAGCTTACTCCCGAACTCCGTCACGGTCTTGGTGTCTCTATCTCGAAGTTTAATATTGCGATATAAACTTTTCTAGTTGACGGTAGTTTATTATGCAGGTACTTGGGCCTATTTCGATCCATTAAATAAAAGTTTCTGAGCCTATATACACAAACCCATATACTTTCCCGCACACTTCGTAGTAGGTAAGCTGAATGCTTGTGTCATATATACATCTTCAGTTCCAGAATTCGAACCCGGCACCTCCTGCTTGGGTGATCTGAGCTCCAACTAACTCGTCAACCATGTACCCGCGTTTATAAATATTGTGTACCTACATCAATTTATTATTTAGACATTAATTAAGCCTTAAAGATTTCAACGTTAGTAGAAAATATAATCGTGTATTCAGAAACCTACGTAGGTATACAGGGTGATTGGTTCCGCAGTTCACATATTTGGAGAGGTGATAGAGGAAACTCAAAAATTAGGATTCATGTCAAAAGCCCAAACTATTTACTATGAGTCGTTGGATTTGTCAAAATCGAGTCAGTAGTTTAAGAGTTATTGGCAAAAAACCTAAATGAGAAATTTTCATACTCCTCAATTTTCAAAAAGCCATATCTCCAAAATGGTTGATTTTTGGATATGCATCCAACTTTTTTTCATATTTTTTCATCCTCTATCACCTCTCCAAATATCTGAATAGCGGAACCAATCACCCTGTATACCTAGCTGTCATATTAATATTCCAAAGGGAGTCCTCGTAAAGTCTCCTTAGTAAAGTTTACACAAGAGACACAATGCCTTTAGAAAGATCAAGCGAAACAATAATAATTCAAACAATCTGAATGTATTTAGATAATTAGATATTTCTCTAGTAGCGACTCTAACAAAGTACAAACATTATTGTATACTTACTAGCACTTACCCGCGAAAATTCACAGAGGATTGGTTGTTGAATAAAAATATTTTTTAATAAATAACTATTACTAGGTACTACTCCACCCTTCAAAGCTCATTGATGCTACAGAAGGTCACGAAATATTATATGTAAGGCCGGGAATACGCCATAACCTTCACACGACTGCATTCATTATGAAAATTTACACTGACCAACGCTAACAAAATATCTAGTGCCCGATCCCACCAACTTCAACCTAGGAAGCAGATCACTAAGGAATTTCCATACAAAAATACAGATAATTTGAGTGATTATTATAATTATCATAACCTTGGAGATATAAATCCATACAAAATACAACATACAGCTCACCTTAGTTAGGTGCCCAAATATCTCCACCCAGAATCTCCCCCACTTAAGTAGCTGCATATTGTATTTTGTATGGATTTATATCTCCAAGGTTATGATAATTATAATAATCACTCAAATTATCTGTGTTTTTGTATGGAAATTCCTTAGGTGTCTGCTTTCTAGGTTGAAGTTGGTGGGATCGGGCATGGCTGTTATACGTGAAAAAATGTGACGTCCCACAAATTTAAGTTGTCATCGTTTCATTTACCAAATCTTCCAAAGTGCTGAATATGTATTAATTTTATCGATGACGACACTTTTAGTTGCCAAGTAGAGCGATGATGTGAACGGATGACAAGTGTCCGCTGGAGAGGTGATAGATAACGGTGCCCACATTGGAGAAGTGACAGATAACGGACAGTTATTGTAATGTGTACAACTATACACTGTACCTACATGCCGTATAATGTCAAGACGATGGTTCCATGTCAAAATCTCAACTATCAAAAGGGTAAACTACTACTGACAGATCGCAACTCAATACCGGGAAATCTGATGCCGTTGTTTTTTTTTGTTTTGTTTTTGTGTGAAAGTGATCACTTAAGCCAGCCGAGGTCGGTCGTAAGTCTGAAACATTAAATTCATACAAATGCAACAGATAATTTCTACAGTCTAAGGCTATATGATGATATGTTGGTATAATATAATATGCTCTAGTTCTACTAGCAGTATAATAAATACACATGGTGCAAGATTTCCCTCGTACCTGTTGTGTATATTTCAAAACAAGGAATTTGAACTACACTAATGAATATTAATTTTGCTTAGGGTAACGTAGATTGTGTCAAATTCTAAGACAAACAACTACGAAATTTAGCAGCGTGGCATTCAATTATGTTTATGGAACATTGGACTATTTGGCTACGAACGGCTCTGGATACAATTTGCGACCAACTTTTGACTCGGTTTGTGAATCATGTCCACCCACGCACAAGCAATATAAGAATGGCTTTGGTATGTAAAATGCTATGAAGCTGCTCGAAGATCACAAATAAGAACACAGGGCGAAAAAACTTGTTGAGTTATGATGTGAACAAGTAAATATAAGCAAGCCAAGTGAGGGGGGAAAATGTGTACCTATATACAATGTTTTAAATAATAATAAGAAATTTTCAATACCTCGAATAACGTGCAGATTTCCGCCGAAAAACATTAGGCTAAAGGCTAAATTAAAACTGTAACCAATAGCATTGGACTTTTTCATAATATTTTTACACTTGTAGTACACCTACGTCCAATGAATAAAGTGTTAAAATTATTGAACATAGGGCCATGGTGTCTCTGGATTGTTCACAATCACACACAAAAAATAAAACAAACAAGAAAATAAATATTATTATTATGTAGGTACCATGAACTGCAGATGTTATTACGAGTATGAACTAGGGTTCCTGAGGCGAGAAAAGAAAAGATTAAGAGAATAGCCGGGCTGAGCGAAAATTGAGAAATAGGTATTTGAAATAAATATCGCCGTCGCGCTGGCCCCAATCAGCCGAGCTATAGTGCGACAGGGACAACTGCAGCTCAGACCGATCAGACCTACAAATACCTAGCCAAATCAACGTTTCGTAGTCCCCCGTTTCCTCCTCCAAAAGTTAACGGATTCAATTATTTTTTGGTAATAAAATTTAAAGCAAGAGTAGATCTATGTCCCTATGTTTATATTTTATCTTAAAACTTTTTCAAATTTGCCTGGCAGTCGCCTGAACACGGCGGTAGAAACGGGGATTTTTCAAGGTTTTAGGAAGGTCATATTTTTTTTCTTAATTACTATTTGAAAAAAAACGAAACATAGGGACATGCCTACAGTAGTCCTAAATTTAATGAAATAAAAACTATTGCTCTAGAGGCATTGCCCAGGAAGGAAACAGGGGACTACAAGGGGACTACACTTGTATGGAGAAAGTACCGCCCGGCTACGGTCTTAAATGGATTTACGAGTATAGTGATTGGTATGATATATCTTTCATAGGTTATTCATTAATTAATTACAATGCATATTTTATTTCATTCCTATCTATCTATCTATCTATACCCTCACGCCACGTCCCTTTCAGGGTAGGTAGAGCGGACAGAGCGCCAGACAGCCCTATCCTTACACACACTCCTAGCTTCCGTCACATTCATGCAATTAGTAATACACGCTCTCCGATTCCTTTTACTCAAAACGCGTCCATCCTTGAGGATCTGGTCGACATGATCGGACCAGGTCAATCTCGGGCGGCCGCGCTTTCTCACCCCTCTTCGCTCATTCAGATATATCTTTTTTGTCATCCTGTCATCATTCATTCTCTCAACATGCCCAAACCATCTTTGTTTGTTTACTTTCATTCTTGTCACAACACCAGTCTTGCAGTCACTCATTCTATGTAAACTAAACCTACCAAGGAAGCTAAATATTTGTTACATGTTATAATTATTCAACAAAAGACTTACCATCATTGTCGATAGAGAAGTACCCCATTCCATCACCACCTTTGATACTGTATGATATTCTGGAATCCATTCCTGGTGGGTCGGCATCCACAGCAATAACAGTAACCACTTTGGTTCCTACAGGTTTATTCTCACGCACTGCACATTCTAACACAACATCTTCAAACACTGGAGGATATAGATTTTCATTAACATCTATAATGTCGATAACAATAGACACTTCAGAGCTTAAAGATGGTTTTCCACGATCATTCGCCACAATCACAATGTTATGTACTTGTTTTTCTTCAAAGTCAAGTAATCCAACTGTTCTAACAATACCCGTCATAATGTCAACTTTGAAAAGGCCATCCGACTCTCCTTTCGTGGAAATAGAATAGACAATTTCACCCCCTAATCCTGAGTCAAGATCGATAGCATTAGCCATTATTACAACAGATCCTTTGGGAATATCTTCTCTAATTTTAACAAACAAAGATGGCGCGCTAAACTTTGGAGCATTATCATTAACGTCTTCTATAAACACCTTAACGATAGCTTCGGAATAAAGGCCTCCATTGTCTTTAGCGCGAATTTTTATTTCGTATTCACTTTGACGTTCTCTGTCTAACAAATTGTTAACAATTAATACACCAGTCAGAGGATGAATGGAAAAGTCTGTCGTGTCCGTTACAAGAAGATACTTTATTTTGGCAAATTCCCCGGAATCTGCATCAGTTGCCTTTAGCGTGCAGATTATAGTACCATTTAAAGCGTTTTCAGCAATTTTATAACTCCCCAATATTTTAATAAATTTTGGGGCATTATCATTAATATCCATGACAGTTATCGGTAAAACTCGTGATAAACTTTTTTGGGGTTTACCCAAATCATAAACGGTGACATTCAAGAAATATTGATTTTCTCGCTCCCTATCTAAGTAACCAATGACTTTGAGGTCTCCTGTTTCCGGATCAATTCTAAATACGGAATCTTTATCGCCACCGGAAATTCCAAATATTAATTTTCCATTATAACCCAAGTCACGATCCTTCGCTTTTACACGTGTCAAAGTTGTTCCAAGAATAACTGATTCGTTTACTTTTATTTCAAGTGGAAACTCTACAAACTCGGGAGAGTGAATATTTTCTCCGTATCGACTAGGCATCATTGCAAATTCATCTTGATTGGTATCATGTATTTGAATGTTATTCTTTTCTGCAGCAGTTAATACTTCTGCTAGCCGCCCTGAAGCACCAGTATCTTTGCAGTGAAATTTCCCCATTTCATCTATGGAATAACGGCCGGAAGTTTTTCTTCCGGATACTAAATTTAAATGTATTTGCATTGTATCTGAAGAATGTAGGCCATCACTAGCGGTGATATTAATCTTTCTATCGTCTTGCATTATATTCTTTAAGTCACATGTCACAATGAGAACACCAGAATTTGGATCCAGACTAAAGCAGCTGTCATCATTTCCAGACGCAATTTGATATGTTATTACACTGTCGAAATCTAAATCTATTGCAGATACGGTAAATAATTCGGTTCCAACAGTCATAAATCTAGAAATTTGCGAGTAACAATCAACTCTTTCAAACTGAGGTCTATTATCATTAATATCGTTTATGATAATTGTCAATTGCATTTCAGTTTGCCTTCTGTATGGAAGTCCCCAGTCACTTGCTCTCAATTTCAGAATATACTGTCTTTTCATACTTTCGTAATCAAGCACTTGGTTTGTTTTTATAATTCCAGAAAAATGATCAATTTCAAAAGGAACAGGATATAAGTTAGCAATACTGTATGATATATAAGCATTTTCTCCAGAATCTTTATCTTTAGCCGTTACTTTAGTCACGTAGGTACCTGGAGATTCATTTTCATCAATCCATATTTTAATTTCAGTCTTTTCAAATAAAGGATCGTTGTCGTTAGTATCTAATATATTAATTTTCACCTTGGCGGAAGACTGTTTTCTAGTGCCAATATTACCCTGGTCTATTGCAGATACAGTTAACGTGTAGAACGATTTGAATTCTGCATCCAAAATAATTGCAGTATATAACATACCTGTTTCTGGATTGATATAAAATTCTCCACCTTCATTACCACCAACAATTTCTAATAGTACGCGAGCATTTTGTCCAATGTCAATGTCAGTTAATTTCAGTCGAATTACTGGAGTGTTTATTGGAGCCGTTTCAGGAACATTCACTTCATATATTTCTTTATGAAATATCGGGGCATTATCATTTGTGTCAACTAAACGAAGGGTTATGGATTTATAACTTTGTTTAGCTGGAGTTCCTCGGTCTATTGCCTTAAATGTCAAATTGTATCCTTGAGGTGATTTTTCACGGTCCACCAGTGGATGAACTATAATGTTATATTCTGCAGAATGAGTTGATGATTGTTTCACTCTAAAATGACCATCAGGATCTCCGTCAACGATTTCCAAGCTTTTAATTTTTCCATGAATTCCTTCATCTTTATCTATCACTCGTACTATAGCATAAATCTCTTCTCCTCCGTTTTCAACAATATCCGAAAAATGTTTGACATATATTTCTGGTGCGTGCAGGTTCACTCGTTTAATTTTTATAGTTAATTTCGCTCTCGCTGCATGAGAAGATCCTGCAGTTGGAAAGTATGCGCCCCTATCTTTTCCTAATACAACGAGTTCGTAATAAGTACGCTCTGTTTTAATGAGTGGGCTTGTTACTGTGACTACTCCGGAACTTGGATTAATAGCAAACTGGTTTGTATCTTCCAAAAAACTATAATAAATTTCGCCATTGAGTCCGATATCAGCATCTTCCGCTGTAACTTTTACAATGCTTTTATGCAATGAAATGTCCTCTGGGACAGTTACGGAATACTCATTTGGTAAGAATATTGGACTTAGGTCATTTTTGTCTAAAACTCTCACAATAACCGTTGTATCAGTCTCTAATAGTATTTTATTTTTACCATCCTTTCTTGTTACAGATGCACGTACTTCCAAACTATATTTCTCTTTCCTTTCCCTATTAAGGACATTAGTATTACCAGTCCGTATACGTAAAAGTAAAAAACAAAAATCACCAACTGTTCTCTCTTCAACTTTGAAAAACTTATTTTCATCACCATTGATTATTTTGTATTTGAGATCAATGTTAATATTATGAGGCAGTTGGAGGCCCAGGGAATCCTCCCCAGGGGGTTGTCTTGCGTATGTCTTTCCGACAGAGTTTTCCGGAATACTGGTATTGTATACTGGATGAGCGAATCTGATTTCCCCGGGTCCCTGTGATGAGATTGTTTGCAGATACAGTAATAGAAACCATGGTAGTATTGCACCGGGAAACATTCCCAGGCTTTCACAGCGTGTTTAACTCATAGGATCTGGAAAAAAGAAAAATGCCAGATATTAAAATATTCGTATAAGTAACACAGTAACGGAAAAATCTGAATACAATGAGTAATGAAATGGCTCATTGGTACATTTGCTACTTGTAAGTCATACATCTAAACAAGCAACAGCTATTATTTAAATACAACAATTATAGGGGGTATATGCACTGAACAAAAATCGTTATATTTTTGCTTCAACTTTTTCAAATTTTGCATGAAAATGTTAGCGCTAAATAAGAATAACGTTAGCGACAAAATGAAACCTGGGAAGAAATTTAAAAATCTAAAACAGCCAATTTGTTAAGATTACAATTACCAGTATTTTGGCTAAATTATACTTTTATATCTGGAAAACTGAACGGAAAATCTTCAGATCCCGTTTTAGGGGTAATTAAGGAATATTTTTTATTGAAGGAATTTCCAAATCCTGTAATTATAAAACAGCCAATCTGTAGTACATACTTTCAGCTATCACTGTCTTAAGTTTTAAGACGATTCCCTCAGTATTGGCTGAGTACAATCAGGGCGCCGAAGCCCAATGACAGCATATAGGACCTTAATAGTATAGTTATTTTTCTACCAATTAGATTAAAGTTGGGTATTTAAAAAAATATATCGGCAGTTATACTTTCAATAATACTTCAAATAGCTACGGTTCTACTTGTACGAATATCATAATGAAGCAGCTGGTTACAAGTATGTTTGGGATTTGGATGTAATATAACTTTATATTACCATGTATGAGATTCGATTCGTATTATGCAGATTATTATTTTAAAGCTATGTTTGCAAAGAAGCAGTAGGACTGTACTAAGAAAATACACCATTTAACACACGTGTTTCCACATTGTATGATATGGAATAATATCCCTCTGCTGAGAATATTGTCTGTAAAACAATCGTTAACATTTTCTGCAAAATTTGTATTTCCTCATATAAATGTAGATATAAAAGACACACGTTTTCCATACTAGGGTAGTCTATATATAGCAATGAAAAACATTTTCTTTTTATAACTATAGGGTGCACCACTAATTCTTGCACTTTTGAAATGGGCCTAAAAATAAAAATACAGCTGTTTGTACCAATTTTTTTTTGTTAGTAAGAACAACAATAAATGGGTAATTCTTTTTCTAAACACAATATCATGAAGATGTCCTCCATCTTACAGCTAGCCCTCCTCAAATCTGGCCCTTACATTTTTTTTAACTTTTGTTTCCAAAATTTCAAAACCAGATGTCCCCTCGAATATTTGATTTAAGTTGGAATATTATCGCTAGTTTATTTACGTAGACCCTATTTTTGATAAGTCCATATAAAAAATAGGTGGGGTTGGGTCCGGGCTGCGGGGAGGCTATGGAATATCTCCTCTCCGCGAGATTATTTTGTTGTGGAACTTTTATCACACTACTCTATAGAGTATAGAGAGATATTCCTTGGCTTCTCTCTTGGTTATTTCAAAAGCTTGGTCTACGTCAATAAGGCAGCAACTAAACTTCAACTAAAATCAAATATTCATGGAGAAATTGTCAATGCTTCACGCTTTCTGACGAAAAGTTTTTGAAAATCTCAGAGCCAGATTTAAGGAACGTCAGGGACAAGACGGCGGGTAGTTTGGTGAGATCGTGTTTAGAAAATGAATTTCCCATTTAATGTTAATCTTATTAACAAAAAAAAACTGTATTTTCTTTTTTTAGGGCTATTTCAAAAGTGCAAGGATTAATAGTCCACCCTAAAAGCTATTAACATTTAATATTGCAGAGAAAATATCTTTTTTTCCTCCTGTCACGTCTGTTCTGATTGAGCTGAATAGAAAACAGTTATTAGCCGAAATTCCGATCAAATCCGCCATTTAGAAATTACTATTTTTCAATAAAGTTTAAAAAAAAATGAAAACTGTTACTATTTACTTCCAAAAGTACGAGTATTACTTTTGCTCTTCATCCCCTTTTGTTATCATCGTCATATTGGATAATTAAATTACGATAACTTCATAAAATAAGGAATGGTACAAATTATTATCATAATGTATAGCTTCCTAACTTTATGGATAAGCTTATTTCCTTGAAAATTTTCAAATACAACCTTCTTTATAAACCTATTTAGGTTTTTAAAACAATGAACCTCAAGTCTTCATTGATTACTGGGTTGATTTAAAAATTATGAAGAAGTTAAGAAATAAGGAATAGGGAGTTGGAAAATGACAACCGAAGTAGATCATTTCGTATAATGAACCAAAGCACTCTTAAGGAGCGGAAGAAAGAATACGTATAACCATGGGCGTCGCCAGCCTCGGACCTAGGGGGGGTGGGGGTTATAAAATGATGTATTTTGATGGATTTTCATACTAATTGTAGAAAATTTATGACATGATGAGAAAAAGTGTGATAATAATGTGTTTTTTTGTGAGGTCTTATCATTTAGTGTGGAAAAATGAAAGTATACTTTATTCAATCTCTGGGGGGGGGGGGGGGGCAGCTGCTTCTTGCGGAAATTAGGTGTTATTATAAATAATTATTATACGTGCACAAAGGCATTATGCTGTACGAGTATTCACATTTGTATTTAATGGGGAATGAATTGAAGTAGGAGTTGCTAAATTTCTTTCAAAATCCCAAAAAACAGGCAATACCAAATCACAATTTATCTATACGGTATATGTGATAATACGTTATTGCTTGCTAATGTGCGATCAGAAGCCAAATTTCAAGAATGTGAAATGATTGGATTTATTATTATGTGGCGCCATATTCTATAACATGGTAACTGTGGTGTTTACATGGCTTTCTTAGCCAATACTGAGAACGTCTTCTTTATACTAAAGACAGGTAAACATAATAGTACCTATTGACTATAAATTATTACATCCAGAATGACAATATTTGAAAATTCCCTGAATCAAAAATCAGCTTGACCTTGAACCTAAGTACCCCTGAAATATGTGCGATACATTCTCAAGCTCAATTTTCAAGATGTGTGTACTAGTGTTCAGAACCAGGAATTCCCGGTTCTTTTGAGGTTACAAATAACCGGGATTTAAAATTTGTGTCCCAGTTCTTTCAGTACTTTCGGGACTCGACTTCAAAACGTAAAATTTGGTTTATATGGCGTGTGCAGACTGCGGGCTCTGCAGACGTGGTGTGATGCGGTTAGCAGGGAAAGGGGTCAGTTGTTTTGTTATCGAAAACTACAAAATTCGGACATCTCAAAAGTAAGTCTTATTTTTTTAGACTCAATCTTTTTGGTAATGTGTTTATTTATGATTATGATCATATCGGTTAGTTTTTATAGTAGGGTGGATGCACCAATCCCAAACTAGTTAAGGCAAAAATTCACATTGCAGTACCTAAAAATCATTTCAATTATTCGGTAGCACCACTTTCTACTCCCTTCATAGGCTGGAATCCTAGTACCGAATGAACCGGGATTTCCCGGTTCCGTTGAAGGCCGGTACCGAAATCCCGGCTCTGTAAAAACGCACCGGTTCCGGATACCCTAGTGTGTACTATAGAAATATGTTGTTTGTACGTAATTCATGAATGTCTGGCTCTCGTATAATGAAACATTGTATATTAAGCCATGTTTTATTACATGCTTCTTGGGCTTTGTTAGTAGGCTTATCCGTGTTATCGCTTCAGTAAATTATATTTTCTTCATATATTAAGCATCCTAGAGGAAAATGTATGACGGAAATAGGTTGTTTTAATGTAAAGTATGACCATACTTTCTATATTAAATTTTACATCGTGTAGTTTGTTCTACGATTTATTAGGTGTTTAAGCATACTAACTAAACAGCGAAATGTTTTACCCTGCTATATCAATCAAGTGAGAGTACCTCTATGGTACCTTTTTAACTTCAATGGATATGACACTCTCGCTAATCCTATATGAAACCTATTAGTAAAGCCAATATACTGAGAAAGTTGTATAATCTTTAAATTTTTATGTATTCGCGTGTAAATCGTCTGTGATGGTGCTACCTTTCAAACATTCCTGAGCTCATTTCTAAATCTGGTAGCGGAAATATCCCATTCCCTCTATGCAGTGTAAATTGATTTTTCAGATAGTGTACATATGTCTTGAGTTTTCTTATTTTGCTCCCCCCCCCCTCTCCTCCCCTCCCTGAAACAGATTTTGGTTACGCCAATGTGACAATGTATTTTTGTAGGTTACGACAACATACTGTAGGTTTCAATAGAATGGGGCCGCTTCACGCTCGGCGACCTTCCACGAGTTTTGTGAGAATGAGTAAAAGGACGTACGGACGAGGTGATTGTCTTGAACTGTATACGTAACCGACGGTTAACGCCTTTTTACTCATTCGCGCGGGACTCGTGGAAGGACGGACAGCATGTGGATGAGGCATTACGAAATCTCCTTCACAAGTAATCAGTCTACATTTATCTACCTACAATATTTGTCTACACAGCTTCACAGAATGTGTGTGAATTTCTTGTTTCATGAACTGGAAATAACAACGGTTTTCAAAGAATATCCAAGAAACGAGTTAGAAAAAATACGAATTTCATTTTGTCATCCCCTTTTGTAACGTAGGCACTCACTTTTTGGATTTTAGATTTCTTTAAGAGTGCCCTGTGAAAGTTAGGTGTTCGACAAATTCCGATAAGACTTTCGAATCTTGTTCAGGAATGAGGTTCCCCACCAATTATGAATGTCATATAAATGTTTACGCAATGTGTGGGAGTTTTATATATGTATAAATAGCATTTATGTAGTGCTCATAACCCCATTACTGAGTTATACCGTGATGGTATCGCAGAATAGGTGTTTCTACTAGAGCTTAAAAAGGTCTGATGTAGGCGAAAAACAGTTCACCTAGGAAAATTAGGGTTTCATCTAGTAACATAATTGTTTAATATTCAGCCCTGAAGGCAAAGTAATCGTCCATGAAAGGTTTGAAAGGTATTTGTGAAATTCCTCGTCTATCAAAATTCTGCCATTTGTAAAAAATGGATTGGTAAGTAGGTTGGTTTCATTGATTTGAATTCTTTTTATATGTTTTAAAAAGTGTTGTATCTACCTACCAGGCGCAAAGCTACCTTAAAACACGATTCCCATCGAGTTACCTGATGGGTATAATAATGCCTAATCTGACCTGATCCCATAAGAAATGTTAGCCCCGGCTTCCCTTCTGCAGAAATCCACACTTCGCCACTGCTACCCACCATCTATTTTTAAAGGACAACGGTCAAAAGCGGTTTAAGAGCCATCACTGACGAAACTAGAGAGAATTTAAAGTATATACGTATACTTGTCTTATAGTATCATTCTTGCAAAATACTATGAAATTCTATTCCGGGGGAGTCTCTCCATATTCATTTTTGTCCAGGTCCCAGAAACAAACAATATTTCATTCGCTATATATACACATATATACCTACATATGTTGCTGGGTGTAAATCGAAGCCAGTAGGACAGAACATGATAGTGTTTTACCAGAATGATAAAACTAGTATGTTTTGCGAGTCTCGCCAGCGGAGGCTCTTGACCAAGTTCCATGCCTACATTTTTCCCATTGTAGGGTATACGGATAGAAAACATTATAGTAAAATTATTTATAACTGTCTTACCCAGTCATAAAATTAGACCGAGACGGGACGACTACCTGCTTTATTCGCACTTGTGTCAGAGCCATAAAGAGTCTTCCCTTCTCGGTCAAATTTTTATTACTGCGTTTGACAGTTATAATTAATAGGTAGATATGGATAATAAGGGCTTGGAACCAAGAATGATGTCACAGTCATTTTCCACGGCATTAAGGTTCAAAATTGCGTGAACAATCGCATGATAAAATGTTAAAAATTGCGTTTTTTCCATTTTATGGGGTTGATTTTGCGTCTATCAAAAAACTTTTATGGTCATTCCCTAAATTTTAATGCAAACT
The DNA here is from genome assembly GCA_963576895.1 of Ceraclea dissimilis. NCBI lineage: Eukaryota > Metazoa > Arthropoda > Insecta > Trichoptera > Leptoceridae > Ceraclea > Ceraclea dissimilis. The sequence goes on from OY756360.1 coordinate 10,495,972, forward strand.
CGTATTATTAGTACAAAAAAAATACTCAGCGACTTTCGGGAAACGAGTTTCCGTCTTTCGGAAAAAAGATCAAAGGTGTTTTTCAAAAATTTTTTTGAGAAATCTAAACAAGATGTAAAAAATCTTTTACTGTTATTTCCTAGATAAATGTTCAAGGCATCTACCCTATTTTGTTCCAAAGCATATTTAGTAACAGTTTTCAGGATATACCTAAGGTCTCCCGTTTTTAGAATTTTTTGAAATGTCGGTATGCATACTCTTAACACAAATGTGTGTATTTAGCGATACTGGTTTGCCACCCTCACATGGATGTGTGATTGCATGATGTAATATGGTGTGGTATGAATATAACGACACGTAATAAATTAGCTCTGCGTGTTACATGAGTATCTACACGTCTATATGTTATATGCTTATAGTACTCCAATGCAAGTACGTGTCTATAACAGGTATGCGGTATACCTAAACAAAATATTTTAATATAATAACATATTTTCACATTAATGAAATACGCACCGAGTAATTAAGGAGTGACAGGTAAAACGGAGGTTGACATTGTGGCAGTTCAAACCTCAGAGTAATTATAATATACAGATGGCTCGGTTAAGCCCTGAAGGATTTCACTCGTGCTATAATCTCCCAATCTGCTACTAAAATACGCTATGAGAAAAAGACAAACATAAGTTTTACTAGTTGATTAAAATTGTCCTCAGTAAATTTGAGAGAGAGCGGTGGAATGGGAGGAGGAATGTCATTATTATGTTGCCGCCATATTGCCACAAGATTGCCAACCTAACGATTAGAATATTTGAAATTCCTATCAATTGCTGCAGCATTTGCGGCAACTTCAGTCTATACCTTTTTCATAGTCAAATGTCTCTGCCGCTTATCTATGTGTCACCAACAAAAAATGTGTGTGTGGGGGACATTTTGAACGCCTGTCAACCAGTCTATCCTATCTCGGTCTGAGGTTCTTACCAAAACAGTATTGTCTGAACAGATTTGCGTGTAGTACGCGGCATGTACGCATTAGTACACACACAATAAATAGATAAATAAAAACTTTACTGAAAAATATTTTTTTCTTCAAATGGAGGATTTATTGCCGTAGGCAATGTCTGCCAAACAACCACTATAATCGTACAGATGACAGAGCAGATTGTGTATAGACAAGCAGTATGAAAATAATTTGATTAGGTACTTCAATAATCAAAGGTATCTAGACGTATAAATTTTCCCAAGTACCAGAGTATGAAATAATAGAATGAGGGATTTCTAGAGATATGAATAGGCTTACCACATTAAATCAAACACGAATTATTCAGTTGATACTATATTGATAAAGAAAATCACATTAATACTATGTTACAATAATTTACAAATTCGCGAATCACAATAGCTGCGACGAGACGACCTTACAAGAGCGGCGATCGAAAGCGGAATGAAATTGAAAGAAAAAAAGGTATCGCTCGCCTTGGTCACTATGACGTCATTTCGGCTTTGAAACAATTACATTTTTGGTGTTACCAGTAGACTCGCTATACAATTAAGAGTGTGCATACCGACATATCAAAAATTTTAAAAACGGGAGACCTTCTATCTCGACAACCGTTACTAAATTTGCTTTGGAAAAAAATAGGGTAGATGCATTGAACCTTTATCTAGGGAATAACCGTAAAAGATTTTTTATTTCTTGTATAGATTTCTCAAAAAAAAAAAATTAAAAACACCTCTGACCTTTTTTCCCAAAGACGGAAGCTCGTTTTCCGAAAGTCGCGGAGTATTTTTTTCTTGTACTGATAATATGCATTAAAATCTAGGGAATAACCGTAAAAGTTTTTTGATAGACGCAAAATTAACCTCAAAAAATGGAAAAAACGCTATTTTTACTATTTTTTCATGCGATTGTCACGCGATTTTGAACCTTAATGCCGTGGGAAAAGACTGTGACGTCAATCCTGGTGCCATGCCCTTAATAGATAATGTTTTCAATTACGACTAACACCATACGACTTACGAGACAACACACATAGTAACACTGGGTGAAATAACACGACATATTTAATTACGATAGAATATCTAATATAATATGTCTAAATACTATTCCACGAAATTTATTAATCTATTATTATAATAATCTCTATTAAGTAATATTTATTTGTCGTAGGGTATGGGGCTGTACACAATAGAAATGTCAACAAAGGTTTAGGTAAGTATACTTATTTTAAAGCAAAATGAAAAACTAAAATTTTAAATTAAAATCCACAGAAAAAACATTACATTTCGCGACTAGTATTCGAGTATTTGCACCCTCATCATCAGACGATTGTGAATAAAGTAAAGAATAAACTTGTCTGTTTTGTAAATGTCCGTTTTGTAGCGAAAGGAGAATGCCAAAAAAAATCAGGCCCGGCGCAAACGAAATGTAACTCAAATGATAGGTAAAAAATGAGTTATTAAATACTGCATAGGTGGTATCATCAAAAATAATAAATTAATGTGTGAAATACCTATTCGAAATTTAACGGGGGTCACATGACTGTATTAGTAAAAGAAGCATTAAACAGTTAAAAATTGCGGTTTAAAAACGTATGATATGATAAATATAAGGTAGCCCGTCTTCTTCCTCATTAGCCTTGGTCGCTCCACTGCTGGATATAGGCCTAAAGGAAAATGCTCACGAAGTATAGAAAAAAACCAGGCCCGGTGCAAACGAAATGTAACTCAAATGATAGGTAAATGAGTAATTAAATACTACATAGGGGGCATCATCGAAATCAATGGCTTAATCTGTGAAATACCTATTCGAAATTCAGGAGACACAGCGGTTGTTTCGATTCAGGAATGTTAGGTTGCAACGGTCTTTTAAACATTATTATTTCTTAGTTCCTTATATACTCTTAACATATACTCATCGTATTATATGCTCATAAACCGCAATTGTAACAGACTGTATAATGCTCCTTTTATTTTTTTTTTAATACATTCATGTGACCCCTGTAAACTTCAAGTAGGTATTTCACACATTTCACCTATCATTTGAGTTACATTTCGTTTGCGCCGGGCCTGGGATTTTTTTACATACTAAACAACATTATGCTTTGTATATAAAATTTCGTTACAATTCAAAACAAAAAACGGAATACATAAAATTTCGCTACAAACTACGGAATGAAATGGGACAGACATTTTAATACAAATGAAAGCTTTTAAAACATTATTTTAAAATTGAGATTTTTTATAGATAAATTATGAAATTGTACTTTTCATGTGTAAGAAATACAACATATTTCCAAAATATATGACATTTACATGAAAAAAGGTTAATGTAATCATAAAAAAATAGTTCAAAGTCAGTGCATGTCAAAGGTACACAAAATTTGACAACGTCCGTTTTTATGTACACTTTTTCAGAGTAGGTGTAGGTACCTATTATAGTATAGGGAACATGATTGATAGTAATATTACATTGTAAACTTTGGGGGGTAATTGTGGGGTTATTTTAACCTTATATTGACTCAAAGCGGGGGGTGAAATATTTTGAATTGAATTCCTCCATTAAAATACAATTATTATAATCTGAAAACTAAACTAACTGTTACGTTATAAGGGGAAATTATACATCTTACAATGATAATAGTCGATTATTATCGTAGCAATTGTCTTAATAGATAAATACACGTAAGCACCGGTACGTAAGTAGGCAAGGGTACTTATAAAGCGGTTAATGGTACACTTTACAAAGGCATATTTACCTACGTTTCACCATTTACGCAAATGCTAAATGCTAATGCTTAATTCATTTACGAATGCCCAATCCCACCAACTTCCACCTAAACAGGGACTCCTAAATAATTTCCATACAAAAAATTCCTTTGGCACGCCACAGGCATAGGTAGATTACAAGTGATGATGTAGTATGGATGTAGTTAATTCTTTGATTATCGAAGTACCTAATCATTTTATTTTCGTTTCACTCATAATATGAATGGGTAGCTAAGCACTAGAAATTTGAAAAAAAGATGTGAGTTCTACTCGTATCGTGAAGCACTTTTCTAAGACAACAAACACGGTAGTACCTATGCGGTAACTACTTAACTTTTTAACCAAGGTCGGATTCGGGTTCTCCTGGTCCTAATTAGTGATGCTGAGTAGAAATTTTTCAATTCTGCGACATCACGGGGAGAAACGAATAGGTAGATTCCTTTGTGGTAATCTACCTAAAACAGAGATAACATTATTTATCTAATAAAGATCAAGAGGAGCAGTACTCAGAAGAGACTAATTTCATATAAAATTGCGACTCTCCTAAGGTAGGCGAGATTCTGGGTGAAGATATTTCGGCACCTATACGTAAGACAGTCGCATGTAGAATTTCATATGAATTTAGCCTCTTCTGGTTGCTGCTCCTCTTGCCCTTTATTAAATAAATAATATTATTATCTCTGTTTTCGTATGGAAATTATTTAGGGGTCGCCTGCCTAGATGGAAGTTGGTGGGATTGGGCATAAGTATTTTACTTTTTTTTACTTAGCTGAATAGTGACACTCTTTATATATTTTTTTGAGATAGATTGTACGGGATCTTGTTAAACATATAAAGTGTATTTAAGGCCCTATATAATGTCAGGGGGCTTCGGCGCCCTGAATTTTACTCAGCCAATACTGAGGGAATCGTCTTGAAACTGAAAACGGTAATAGATTAAAAGTATGGACTACAGATCGGCTGTTTTAGAATTACAGGATTTGGAAATTCATTGAATAAAAGAATATTTATAAAGTACCTCTAAAATTTACGGGATCCGAAGATTTTCCGTTCAGTTTTTCAGATATAAAAGTATAATTTAGCCAAAATACTGGTAATTATAATCTTAACAAATCGGCTGTTTTAGATTTTTAATTTTTTTCCCAGGTTTCTTTTAAAAAGGTATAATTCACATTGTCGCTTACGTTATTCTTCCTGAGCACTAACATTCTCATACAAAATTTGAAAAAGTTGAAGCAAAAATAGAACGATTTTTGCTGAGTTCATACATACAAGCCCTTAATACTTTTGCACTAATTCGGATTTCTGAGGCGTATAGCAAGGCACGCAGGGTACATCAAGTATGTATTGTATAATATAAAGATTCACTCTCAGCCTTCGATCTCCTTCATCTTGATTGATGAACTACTAATTCATGTTTTGCTACGTTCAAAATAATGATCAACAATCCAGACGTACGTATACTTAGTGAAATTACTTTCTAAATAATAACATCATTTTATAACTTACTAAACTAGTAACCCCCAGTACGATTCATACGAGTTGAATAAAAAACAGAATAATTAAAGAAAACAGAAAGCATTTTTACTTATTACCAATCAGTGTGTCGAAACGTTCAAGATCCCAATAGATTACGCGGCCTCATTCCCTGGCAAATGCTTACACTATGGATATCGACCGTGAAACGAAAAAGCCTGGCGTTCTTAAATAAAATTATTGTTCCTTTTAGATTTTTAGTACCTATACATTAGGTATACAATCGATCGAAATTGCCTAAAAAGGAGAATCTGGTGAGGCGACCATGCAAAACATCTACTAGGTATATCTTGTGTATCCGTATTCTCAAGTAGGGAATATGTACTCGTAACATGTGTGGAGATTACGTGGGTACACAAAATAAGCTTTATATCAATTCAAATCTTTTTCCACAGGGACGTAGAAAAATGGTGATATCTGGGAGGTTGTGAAATAGGGGAAAGGATGGAGCTACTGGAGCGAACATGTGGAATGAATGGGCCTACATGGGAAGCCATTGGAGAAAAGGATGTCTGGACAACCCCCCACAAAAAGATAGCTGGGAGTCCACATCACAAGAGGCGGCAAATTCTTTACAACCAGGCCCTAGTATAATAATAGGAAGAAATAAGAGATACCTACAAATGACTGATAGCTGCTCGTGATTTTGCTTAAGTCGATAAATCACGATTTAATTCAATCGGGAGAGTTTGTACATTAACCTAATGACTAACTAAAGGGAAAAATATCATGTCCGGTGATTACTAAAGTGTTTTCTAATTCATCATCCTTAATTATTATTATTTCGTATGGCTTCTGCCACTGTTGGGCGGCAACGTCAGAAGATAGGAGAATTATCTGTTACATACAGGAGACATGTACCCTACAGAGCACCATCCAGGTTTCCAAGCCATTCAAGGGCATTGGGTGTGGCATTGTGGATATCTGCATATGGTCCAGGAAATCTATATATATAAAGTAAAGTCTGATTTTTGTAAGTGTTCGCATAACTCCCGCATTTAACGATGGATTCCTGTGAAAATTTAGAATAACATTTGCGATAATATAGGCTGACGTCGCCAGTTTTTGAAAATGAAGCTTTTCCTAGGAGATGCCATGATTATGAGGGATCCAAGGGTTGTGTGGGGTCGAGTGTGGTATGCTATTAAAGGGGGTTGCAAAAGAAATTCGGATCTTAAGTCACATTTTGTCCATTTCAAGCCTATAAAGTATGCCGGGATGGTTTGTCAAAAATAAAATGTAAATATATATAAAATATCATATTATGTATTTAGCTGTTGTATTCTCTAAATAAATAAATAAAATAAAAAATAAAAATGTGCCGTTGCGAAGCACGGGCGCCAAACTAAGACGACATTAGTATGGCATCATTCTTCATACTGTCGGTTGTGTCAGGACAACGAATCGATTGATATGACACTAAGAGAAACTTTGACCAAATGATCGAGTTTACTCAATAACGATAATTGAAGGGCCACGCTTAGTGCCCAATATGTAGTTTTTTGCGCCGGTAAGATGATAGCAATACTTCTGACATCAGCAAGCGTGCAACGGGGAGGTAGTATGGGGCGCGCGCCTATTATACAATCTCTCATACTTTTTCACGGATTTACAATGTTTTCGGCGTAGCAAGGCGCGCAGGGTACAGCTAGTCATTTATGTTTTTGAAACTACTCGTAATTTACTTTCTTGATAAAATTAACGTTAATTTCAGTCAACACTCAATATACTCGTATTTATATGATTTTATGGCATGGGAAGTAAGGAAAAGTTTTCTTTCTATGAGAGTGATAGAAAGTTTGAATGGCTTTTCTACTTCACATAATTTACTCCAATGATAGAGCTGTCCAAAACAAGTTTTTTTCTAGAAAAGTTTTCTTATATTTCTTTCCCACGTTTCTAAGTATAAATACACTTATATTGGTAAATATTTCCACGTTAGTTATATATTATACGTTTAAGTTTTCCAATTGGAATATTATATTTTCTATAATTCCTAGTAGAAAAAACGTCGCGCTGTTATCAACGTATCTAATTCTGGTGGAAATCGAGTATGTTTGTAACGCAGGGCCGTGGCAGCTTTTGAAAGCTTTTCGAATATATATATATATATATATATATATGGAATTTAAAACACGTCGCGAGCGCACGCCTTAAGCTACACTACCAAAAGTGTTCGTTGACAAATTATTGTGTAGGTCCATAATTATTTGTCCAAAAGCTTTGGTATTCGTTCACATTACGAATTTAAAAAAATGTTTTGAGCAGCCGTCTATAGATTCTGAGCTATTTTATATTAAACTTGCAAATCTTGATTTATAAATTGAATTAGTAAAGTATTGTTGCATAATTTCAAATATTCTGTTTTTTTAGAGGTGTGTAGGATTACCAGTGCCACATGAAGATTCTCACAGCACATTTCGTTTACCAAGCCTTATATTATGATTACCACTCAACTGATAACCTCTGTCTGATTTATGATTTATTCCTATATGATCTGAAGACTAAGGTATAAAATATCTATAATCTTACATTAATTCTAAGCATCGCTCATTCAATTTTAATACGGAAGGAAATGTTTCCTAACAAATGGGAAATAATATATATCTAATAATAACAATGTAGAAAAGTTCTCAACACACGTTTTCATAAACCCACCTATAGAGAAATATTTTTCTTTTCAAATAACTACGAAGTTAATTATCCCAAAAACTGTTGGACAAAATATACAAAAACCTCGTTATCCAACGTCATTATGTGTGATAATAATATAGTTATTACCTTTTTCATTATCCACTTGAACTTTCTTTATAAAAGACTCCAAAAGCAGGGACCCTTTTGTTTCGAAATCATTGTAATGGTCTTGTAAACTCATTTAGGACTGAGCTCACATAATACTACAGCATTGTAAGGATACACGCAACATGGGATAATAACCGTAGGTAATAGCAGGAACATAGTACAAGAAGTCTCTTTTATATTGTTCTTATTTTTTACTTAAAACACCAACAACTGAAATTGGGTTTGTTTTTTAACACCTATATTTATTTTACAAATTATTATATTATACGTGAACGAAAACATCAATATTCCAAGATTACAAATTATACACACTATAACATTTTCTTACTGAGGTGAGCCAACGCCACTGGTCGACGAGCAAATCCCAGTGCAGTGATCTCTGCCAGCTACTCGTAGGCAACTCCATTTCGTTAATTTTTGAAAAAAAAAATCGAATAGGTAAGTTATTGACGAGAAATCCAGCCGTATCATAGCATTCGAAGCGAGCTTGACGTTGACGTGTAAAGCAACGAACGGTTAAGCACCTTGTATTGACTACTCTAATAATGCTCGCTGTGTAACACGTTACATTATAATACTCAACTGAACCAGGTTTAGTACAAGTAGGTCTGTCTGTCTACCTATTATCTGTACCATCCATCTTGATCACCGTTCTGACGTTACCTGCAAGTGGAGTTTAGATTGTATTGTTGGTAGCCCTGATTGTCGAATCTTGTCGTAAGAGCTGTCAAAGGTTCCCAATATTCTCACATTGTATCTTTTACAAGTAACCTACAATGCCCAAAATATTATACAACGGCGCTAGAGAAATCATTTTAAAGGCAGGATAGTTTTGGGGGTTGGAAAAAGAAAAAAAAATACTCCGATAATCCTTTTAAACCGCCATCACAAGTTAGAAAAAATGTTGCCTGTTTATTCTAATAATTCGAAAATTGGCAATTTTTTTTAAACAACAGTTCTAAAATATAATTTGTAAGTAGCGAAAAAATATAACCATATCTTATTATCACATCAAGCAACACTAAACCAAGTTTGCACCAGGGGACTTCTAACGCGAAATGCACTGTACTATCTGAAACACCTTCTTATGTGAGTACCTACTCGAATAGTCTTTGAGTTGGAATTCATTTAATATAATTATAATTTAGCAATAGCGTATTTGAAGGAAAAGCGAACTGGAGGAATAAGGATGGCATTCGAATAATGTAATATTGAAAAGTACATTAAGAGTATGCATACCGACATTTCAAAAATTTCTAAAAACGGGAGACCTTCTATCTCGACAACCGTTACTAAATATGCTTTGGAACAAAATAGGGTAGATGCATTGAACCTTTTTCTAGGGAATAAGCGTTAAAGATTTTTTATATCTTGTATAGGTTTCTCAAAAAAAATTTACCTCTGATCCTTTTTCCGAAAGACGGAAACTCGTTTCCCGAAAGTCGCGGAATATTTTTTTTGTACTGATAATATGCATTAAAATCTAGGGAATAACCGTAAAAGTTTTTTGATAGACGCAAAATTAACCACAAAAAATGGAAAAAAACGCTATTTTTTTACCATTTTATCATGCGATTGTCACACGATTTTGAACCTTAATGCCGTGGGAAAAGACTGTGACGTCATTCTTGGTGCCAAGCCCTTAATACATTTTCAAAACATTATATTACAATATCTAACAGTAACACACAAGATTTTCCTTTAAAAGATCTTTTCATAAAAGTATCCCAATTCAACAATAACGAGATATGAAATCTATGGGAAATGATAGGTCAAAATCAATAAGTTTAAAGTAATTAAAATCTATAAGTACATAATTGTATGACAAACTTTGATAAAAATGAAGCACCTTTAAAAAATGACTGAATTAAGAGAATATTCATAGGTATCTAAATAATTTAGAATGAAACATTATTAAGATACTAGGTATAATATTATAATACCTATACTGGAGGATAATATGAACTTTACTCGAAGTTGTTGTTTGTAATATTGTTGGTAACATTAACATAATTTGAGGTTCATGTATGTACACAGGTACTTAGATATCTAAACCAACAACACGAAATGTAGTCATTAGGCGTACCTGTGTGTTGTACCTATGTATAATAAAAAATTCATACATCAGTTTCAAAGAAAATAAAGTAATGCCTTGCATTCCTATTATAATTCTGTAGTGTGTTACTAGGATGATGATGTTAGAAGTCCTCCTAAGATGCTAGCACTATGCTGCCCTGCTAAGAAAAAAAACCACAAGTGCTGATAAGTAAGTTTTGAGATAAATGGAAAAAACTTTTTTTTTCTTCTCGCTTTATTTTAATTAGTATAGAATTGACGTATCGAGTTGACGATTTTTTTCATTGAGAGATTATACTTTTAAGTTTTATATTCAAACAAGATGTTACAGTTACCATTTGTTTTTATTAAGATTTTTGTAAAAAACCTTTTCTGCCTCCTAAATTGCACTTGAAAAATATGCGAGAACTTAGGAAAAAAAACATAAGTAACCAATATGAGGCTAAAAAAACACAATTACACACTTGTGTTGTTTTAGCTTATAGTGCAGTTGCTGAGTATAATAATATACAAACGTAATAAGAACTAAAAAAACCATAACTTCATCACTTATGTTTTTTTTCTTCTGAAGAATTATAATAAATTACATAAGTACTAGGAAGAAAAAACATAACTGCACACATATGTTTTTTCTGCCTAGGATATGCTAGTTATGCTTCGGAAAAAAGATCAGAGGTGTTTTTATTTTTTTTTGAGTAAACTATACAAGATATAAAAAATCTTTTACGGTTATTCCCTAGACAAATGTTCAATGCATCTATCCCATTTTGTTCCAAAGCATATTTAGTAACGGTTGTCGAGATATAAGGAATCCCGTTTTTAGAAATTTTTGAAATGTCGGTATGCATACTCTTAAAGAGTAGAATATTACTTATTCAGGTCAACGTTCGTTAGTAAAAACTCATACAAATATTCCACATACTCGAAGGTATAATATAAGGAATGATATTGTAGTAAAAATTCAATACAGATATCATTGCTTTCAACCTAGCAATATGATAATAGTATTCTACAGAATAAACGTACATAATAGCCTAGGAGCCCGCTGCTAAAATAATGACGTATCTGTTAGTTGATCGAAATGTGGTTTAAATGATAGCTTACCAATAGGGTAATACATCGTACTAGGGTTTCCTATCAAAATCTTGCCGCAACCCCTCCTGCCCCCCGAAAAGGTCCCCCTTCGCGGTTTTTCGCATTTTATAGGAATATGATAAGAGCAAAGAGATAGAAGAAAGTGGTTAATGACAAAAATAATCTTAGCGGACTCTAGCGGCTTTAAAAGGCAATCACGACTAAAATAAATTATTATGAACGATCTAAAGCAAACTAATCGATTATACAGATTATTATGTTTTGAAAATAAATATTTTTTCTCATTGATTGTATTATGTATGTTAATTCATAAAAGTTGCATCTTAGCTAGGATATTCTTCTTCTTCTCCTTAGCAATTATTAATCCCACATGGTGGTGGGGTCTGCTTTTCTTGTGTTTTGCCGCCACTTTGCTCTGTCTTGGGCATCCTCCGGCAGAACATCACTTTCTCTCTCTCATGTCCTGTCTCACCACTTCCCTCCACCTGCGTTTGGGTCTTCCTCTGGATCTCCTACCGGGAACATTGAGTGTTTGTGCCCTGTTGCCAACATATTCTGGCGGTCTTCTGCTGACATGCCCGTACCATCTTAGCTAGGATAATTAACTTTAATTGTTATATTAATTCGTAAGCGATTTAGTTTGTAAAATCTTACTGTAAGATTATAGTGATATATGAACATAAATGCAACCGTCAAAATATGTCATTAATTTATAACCAAAATATTATAAGTATTATTCATCCCTTTTCTGGTGTTTCATCAAAGGATTTGTTTGGCCTTCGGCACGTGTTTGGTTCACTCTCCGCTTTTAACTTTTTTCTAATACTTTAACGTAATAAATGTAAATGATATAGGCGCGATACGATAAATAAATAAGCTTTATTATTGTACATAGAAACCACATTATCCGTATCGCTTATCCGTATATTCATTAGAAATGTAATTTATCATTTATTTGGTTATCAAAGTATCGGTACACCATCTAACATATATATCCATAACATGGAAAATATAATTGTACGTAGCCAATATGATACAACGTTATCCCACAATCACTTGTAAACAAATTCTATGAACCTAGGTACTATTCTATAAAATCGAAACTAGAGATATACTTGTAACCCTATGTCGCTTATCTATCAGCTTTTTACCCATAGGTATTTTATTATGCTTATTTATAATACAAATTTTTCAATGATGAAACTCAAAATGAATTTCATTGAGATGAAAATCCTTTATTTTATTATTAGTGTTGTTCTCCTTTGTACTGAAAGGGATTGGAAGATATAATGTAAGTAGCCTGTATGTGTATAACCATAAATTGTATGAAAATGCCTTGTCCATTGTTGTGTGAAACCTTCCTAACCGCAGGATCCTTTATCAATTTCGTATATTTTTTTTCAGATATCCATCAAAAATATGCGAAGCACTATAAAGATAAAGTAGAGTACGAGCACTTTCATATTATTTATATAGTAAAAAATACATTAGGTACTCGTATGTATATTTTCCGTTTTATTCCCGGCACGATTTTGAGCCTTAACAATGGATATTCAAAAATAAAATTTAAGGATCACTGATGATACCTAGTAGAATGAGGTGGGTACAACAATAGTGTTCTATTTTAGTTTTACAGTAAATTAGTGGTTCTGGTCATAATCTGACTTACGATCTGAATTTATTCTCCAACGCCCTTTCGGACGATACCACACATCCTTGATCCTTGTATCCCTTGAAATGCCTTACAACTTTTTCATCTCTGGAGAAAGCTGATCCATTTTTGGACAGAATCGTATCGTCACCGAGTTTACGTACGCTTGCAAAGTTTTAGCTCACTAAGTTGAGAAGAAGTGGTAAAAAAACTGATTACAGAATTTGCCCACAGACAAAAAACATAAATAGTAAAAACGGAATGAAGTTAAATAAAATCTTGTAACAATAACAAGATCGAGATTTAGAATTTTAAGTGTTTCTCAGTAATTCAAAAAAATGCCAGTAAGTCGCCGTTTCGAGCTATGTGTATTTCGCGCTACAAGCTACTGCCGTGCGCGAGCTCTTTTCTATATGTAAGTAGGTAGAGCAATAACCATTTGATTTTTTCGAAATGAAAAAGTAAGGAGAATTTGGCTGAGCGAATTCCAAAAACACAATTATACTTATTTAGCATAATAATGGACACTGGACAGTGGACATCACTTTCTATAAAATATTCATTTGGACATTTGATTTTCTATTTTGAGCACCTCTGTCCGGCCGGCTGTCCTCAACTGCCTGTCGTGGGATCTGGGAATCTTATAGTTCGATATAAATGTATGTAGGCAATAGTTATCATATAATCAATGTGACTGAGATAATTTCTAATAAGCAACACGAGCAATTTCATTTATGTACATTTATACATCCTCTTTCCCTTCACCTCGGTTGGGTCGGGGATTAAATGTATTAATAATTGTATATCTCCATGCCGTTTTAATTGTTATATGTTCATTAATAAATAATTCAATATAAATAAAATTAAAGCAAGCTCTGATTAGAACTATATAGAAATATCAAAGTAAGTATAGCAAAGGTCGATATTTTTTCACTGTTCTCACAAAGTTCATTGTTTGATAAGTTATATATTATATAGACGTAATTAAAATGCTTTATATAAAGATTCACTGTAATCGATAATGTCCTATAATATTTATAAGCTAAAGGCACGATGCCGACGCGTTAAGATTTATTAGGAAACATAAATCTTGCGTAGCAAAAGATTGAGCTGATCTTATGGTTTTATCCATTTATCTCGCTCCATTAGAGATCTACTTTATATCGTCGGATGGAAAAATATATGCAATACAATATGTAATTTACTTTCGTATACCAGATACCTACAGCTCAATGTTCCCTCCGTATCTACATAATGTCGTAAATAAGTTCAACAATTCGCTCAATAAATTATACTTTATTTATTTATTTATCAACATAAACGGCGTAAGCCTTTAATAATGTTATTACAATAAAATAATATATCACACACGTAGGTACACGACATCAACAAAAAATATGCGAAAACAATAAGTCAAATCAACCTAGGCAATCTTCAGTCAACAACTAGGTACACAATACAGTGCAGGGGACCAATACATAATAATTATAATGCTATACAATACCAAAATACTAATGTATCTCCGTCCCACCCGCACACTAGGCTGACACAGGGTGGACACAGCGCGTGAGAGAGGGAGACAGAAACACAATAAGCCCTTGACAAATATGTAGGTACACGGGTATACCATATCATTTTTATTGATATGGGCATGTGCATTGAACATTTATCTAGGGAATAAGCGTAAAATATTTTTTTATATCTTGTATAGATTTCTCAGAAAAATATTTGAAAAACATCTCTGATCTTTTTACATTAAAAAAAAAAAAACACTATTTTTACCATTTTATCATGGGATTGCTCACGCGATTTTTAACCTTAATCTTGTGGGAAATAACTGTGACGTCATTCTTGGTACCAAGCCCTTGATATTCATTACATAAGATGTGAGTAAATGCATCAGTGATCTGTATAACTATATTATTTATTTCCTTATTCTTAATTCAAATCGATTGAATTTACGGTTATCATTATTATATGAAATTTAATCTTGCTGGGAACATATTAAATTAAGGGCATGGCACCAGGAATGACGTCACAGACATTTCCCACGGCATTAAGGTTCAAAATCGCGTGACAATCGCATGATAAAATGGTAAAAAATAGCGTTTTTTCCATTTTTTGGTGTTAATTTTGCGTCTATCAAAAAACTTTTATGGTTATTCCCTAGATTTTGATGCATATTATCTGTACAAAAAAAAATATTGCTCCGCGACTTTCGGGAAACGAGTTTCCGTTTTTCGGAAAAAAGTACAGAGGTGTTTTTAATTATTTTTTTTGAGAAATCTATACAAGATATAAAAAATCTTTTACGGTTATTCCCTAGATAAAGGTTCAATGCATCTACCTTATTTTGTTCCAAAGCATATTTAGTAACGGTTGTCGAGATATAAGGTCTCCCGTTTTTAGAATTTTTTGAAATGTCGGTATGTATACTCTTATGTAAATGTGTTGAAATAATATGCGTAAGTAGTAAGTAGCTAGGTTCACACTTACAATAATAACATGTAAGTACCTATATAAACAGATTTGGTACATATTTTAAAACTTTCCAAATTCCATTTATCAGTTGCTATTGACAGATAAAGCCAATTTCTATAAGGTACGTCTATCTGAACACACGGATATGAAGATGATGTATGTAATAAATTCTTTGATATATTTTCACTCCCATAAGCATTCGATTCAATTTATGTTCTTTTCAATAACTCATACGTTGGCGTCGTCACTTTTTTGCTTGATGAATTGGGATTTAGCGAGAAAACAGAAAAATAATATTTATTTATTTTCATAAACGGCGTAAGCCTTTAATAATGCTATTACAATAAATAACAGATCACATATGTATATGACATGAACAAAAAATATGCGTAAACAATAAGTCAAATCAACCTAGGCAATCTTCAGTCAACAACTATACAATACAGTGCAGGGGACCAATACATACATAATTAATATAATTATAATGCTATATAATACCAAAATACTAATGTATCTCTGTCCCACCCGCACACTAGGCCGACACAGGGTGGACACAGCGCGTGAGAGAGGGAGACAGAAACACAATAAGCGGTCCACTTAATAATACAAATTAAACATCATACTCTAGTAACTAGATACTACACTATGAAGTTGCCAGGTTGATATACAAATTTTGCATTTGAAGAATTTAAGAAGAATCAAAAAAATATCAGTAAATCTTAAAAATCAAAAAATTGAGAATATTTAATTACATATAATCGGCAGTTTAAAATTTGAATAATTACATATTAGGATAGGGATAAAATTTCAATTCTTTCATACAAGGACAGTGACAAAATTTCAACAATTACATGTAAGGATAGTGCTAAAATTTCAATAATCACATATAAGGAATAATCACATATTATTCTACTCGTATATATTCATATTGAGAAATAACGGAATATACTCGTAAGAGATGAATAACGGGTTGTTAAAAGTATATCGCGACTAGAATGAATGTGAACAAGTAGAGAGATGATTGTTGAAATGATATCGAAAAAAATATTCCAATTTCAATTTCAATTTCAAAATTCTTTTTATTTTTCTTCCATATTTTACATATACAAATTAAATGCTTAAAACTATACATGTTTCGAGATACCTCCCCAATAGAGACAAGTCTCGTGTGTAGGGAGGGATCCTGCACTTACCTATATATTCATACCAAATATTTTTTTTTTTTTTTTTTTTTAGGCATTTCACCCATAAAGAACGAGTGATCTCTGCCGTGAGCTATTTAACTATTTAAAAGCTGTCGGGAATCGAAGCATATATATAAAAAGGGCCGGCCCCTCAAACCAGTTTTTGATTCGAGTTAAGAAATTTCAGAATACAAAGGTAAATACCGATATCTCTAGTTGACAAAAGGAATTGTATACTCACCGGGAATGTTGTACACTTTCTTCTTATTTCACGCTCGAAATCAACACGATTCATCAGTGGACATTCGAAGAAGACATGGTTAATTGTTTCTTCCTCTGCACCACAAGCACAAGAGGGAGAGTCGATTACTTTAATTCTGTGGAGGTGGGAAGCCACACAGCAGTGGCCAATACGAAGTCTACAAAGTATAGAAACGTCCTGTTTGGACATTTTCTTGCCCCGGAACCACATTCCACCCGGAAGGTCACATTGGATGCTCTTGTAGTATGCACCCTTGGGAGAGGAGTGCCATTCATCAAACCATTTCATTTTAATTTTGTCCTCGAATTTTGTAAATGGTTGGTTAACGGGAGGAAGAAAATCCTGAGGGGAAAGTCCTGCACCGCACGCATCTTTGGCCAATTGATCAACATATTCGTTACCCGTAATACCCACGTGAGATGGGATCCAAACGATATCCACAGTACAATGCATAAGTGTTATCTCGTAGAGCAGGCTCTTTATTTTCCAAAACAAATCGTCGTGGGGATCATGTTTAGAGTTACATCGAAGTTTTTGAACTAGGCTGAGAGAATCTGTAAATATGACCGATTTCGGGATGCAAAGATCTTTTATATTGGAAAGCGCCTCTCTCAGAGCCACACATTCCGCCGTAAATATTGATGCTCCCTTTGAGAGTATAAATTTTCGATCTATGCGCCGTTCTGGAATGCAAAACGCGGCCCCACATGCACCATCGGGGGACCGAGATCCATCCGTATATATTCTCGTATAATCAGGCCATCTGCTAGACACCTCAGATGCAAAATATTGATTTACCATTGAATGACTCAACTGGGCCACCGTACGATCAATACCCATAGATTCTAGTATATTGCATCGGTGGATTATTGCTTTGAATGGGATTGCAAACATTGGGACAGAAACATGCGCAGATGAAACAATAGGCGGTGAGATGTCCTGATAGTAAGAACACAAATTGGGGGAGAGCCGAGACCACCAGCTGCCTCGCCGAGATTGGATTTTCGAGAGGCTGTCAAGTTTGGAGAAAAACAAGTGCGAACCGCCATTTTTCTTTTTAAGTATAAATTTACTAATCAAGAGTTCCCGACGGAGGTGGAGAGGCATTTCCGCGCATTCAACTTGTAACGAGTTTATGGGGGACGACCTCATGGCTCCCACAATCATTCGCAGACATTTGGACTGGACTTTCTGTAGTTTGAATATGAGATACTTTGGTAGCGGGTCCATAAGTTGACAGCCAAAGTCCAGATGACTACGTACAAGGGCAACGTAAAGTAGTTTCATAGTTTCCGGGTGGGAACCCCACCAAACTCTAGAAATGGCTCTTAAAATGTTTGTGCCTTTTTCGCATTTCGTGACTATACTATCTACGTGCAGCTTCCATGACATTTTTCTGTGCAGTATAACACCCAAAAATTTTATCGACTCATCTTGCGGGATTATGGACCCATCCAGCTTGACAACTACATCCGGGATTTCATGTTTTCGGGAAAAAATAACAATTTTACTTTTTGTTGGCGACAGACTCAGTCCACTTACACTTAGCCATGCATGCATGGCACTTACTCCATCCTGTAGCCTTCCAGCTGCAACGGGCACCTTTTTATCTCGGGAGTACACAACAAAGTCATCCGCATATTGGAGAATGTTACAAGTAGTGGGAATAACATGCTGTAGGTTCGAGGTATATATATTGAAAAGGAGTGGGCTAAGAACCGAGCCCTGCGGTAAGCCCCTATATAACGTTCTTCGGATTTGTCCCTCTGGACCCTCCAACATTATACATCGTTCCGACAGAATATTGAAGATAAGCTGTGAGACGTTTGGTGGCACACCTATGTCAAGAAGTCTGGTCCTCAGTAAAGGCAAAATAACGTTATCATACGCACTGCTAATGTCAAGAAATGCTGCAGCAACGCTGGCTTTGGTTGCGAATGCGATATTAATGTCAGTTGTGATGACGCTGAGGCTGTCCAGACAGGATCTGCCCTTTCTAAACCCAAACTGCCACTGTGGCAGAAGGTTTTTATTTTCAGTGTACCATTCGAGGCGGAATTTTATCATTCTTTCTAGAATCTTAAGAAAGCAGCAAGACAAGGCAATTGGACGATAAGAGGAGCTCTTTCCAGGTTCTTTTCCGGGTTTTGGAATAGGAACAATGACTTGCTTTTTCCAATCTTCTGGGACGATTCCCTTTGATAGAACAAGGTTAAAAAAGTTCAGCAGGTGGAGGAGGAGGGGTTCGGGGAATTTACGAATAAAAACATATGGGATGAGGTCCTCGCCTGGAGAAGAATCTCCGGTTGCCTCAATAGCAGACAGTAATTCCTCCAGAGAGAATGGTGCAGATAACTCAGGTATTGATGAAGAGTTTTTAGAAGTAATGATAGAAGGTAATTCAGTGGAATGAGGAACGTATGAGGGGGCCAGTTTGTCAACGAATTCGCTGATCCAACCACCTGAATTTTGAGAACTATTTTTATTGGAAAATGTTCCACGGAATCGTTTGATAGACTTCCAGACTTCTGAATTATGGGTATCAGGGGATAAACTAGAGCAAAAATTTCGCCAGCCTTGTCTTTTTTTCCTTTTGAGTGTGCGTTTTGCCGCAGCCTGTGCATTCTTTACGGAAATATAGTTTTGGAAATTCATCTCCCTCTTGTATTTGCTCAGAGCCTCCCGCCTTTCCTGAACTACAATCGTGCAATCGTTATCCCACCAGGGAGGGTTTGGAATATTTTTGTAATTAGGCCTGTTTTTAGGAATAGAGACATCGGCTGCCGCAGTAGTGATTCGACGTAATTCATCTGCCGCTTGTGGAATTGATGGATTTTCAATAAATTCCTTCAGAGAATCAAGATTTGAAGAAAGTGACGATTTGAACTCTTCCCATTTGGCTTTCTTTATATTGTAACCTCGACTTCTACGGGAGTGTGAGCGATTATTAATATTTTGTTTATTACCCAAAGATAAAAAAATTGGGAAGTGGTCACTGGAATATAAGTCATCGGAAACCTTCCAATCACAAAGGGGAGCCAAGTCGGTTGTACACATGGTAATATCCACAGCGCTAGGTTTCTGGTTAGGACGGCATATTCTAGTCGGTTGCCCATTATTGAGAATACATAGATTATGATTGTCAATAAGATCTAACACCTTTTTTCCGGAAGAATCCGTCTTAGAACAACCCCATGTCTTAGAATGCGCATTGAAGTCTCCCAGAAGGACAAATGATGTGGAAAGCATCGGAATTATTCCATTCCAATATGTCAAATCAACGGGAGTTCCCGAGGGGATATATGTCGAAACAAAGGTCACTCCATGGATTACTGCCGCCACTACTTGACACGATGGGTTTGGAGGTAAGGTTATTTGGGAAAATGGAATACCCCTTTGAATAAATAAGGCAGCTCCAGCACAGCCGTCCCATCTATCGTCCCGAAGACATGTATATCCTCGGATTTCAAAGTCTGACAGTGGAGGAAACCACGTTTCGGATATAGCGGCAATTTGAATGTCATGTGATTTAAGCAACTGAATTATTTCGAACTTTTTGGCGACAGCGCTTTGGCTGTTCCATTGAAGAATTGACATACCATTACTTCTGAGGTGATGTAGAGCCATGGCGAGAGAGAAAAGATTTGAGGTTATCAATAAGAAAAGCAGCGTTGGACGGTATCGAGTGTTGTGAAGATAACAATTCAATTAACATTGTAATCATTACTTCAAGGAAATTGGTATTATCGGAGGATAGAGTTTTAGCTAGATTTTCATTTTGAGGACGGGAATCATAGTGTTTGAAGACTGACGATTGATTTGAGAGAGCACATCCATCGGGAGCTGATGACCATTCAGTTCCGTTTGGATAAAGAAGAAGTGAATTATGTTCGGATTGGTTATAACCTGGGGTCGAAGCCGCTTTTGGGGTTCTGTACCTGAATTTGCCTCGAGAGGACGGCTCGTGACGAACGGAAGTTGAGGAAGGGTCTGCGAATACTGTTTTGGAAGCAATTTCTGCATATGAAGATTTGGTATCAGGGTGGCGCTTGGTAGCCTGGAAGAAGGAAATATTTTCCGAAGCCATTGTGTGTTTGATCGCCTTCTGGCGAGCTAACTCGGGACATGTTAAGCTAATCGCTTTATGGGCACCGTTGCAATTTAAACACTTAATTTCAGATGAAGTACAGTTTTCAGACGTATGATTATCACCACATTTAAAGCATTGTGGTTGAGATCGGCAGGCTGCTTTGGTATGGCCGAATTTACAACAATTATAGCATTGAATTGTTGGGTAAAAATACGTCTCAACAGGGAAAGAGCTGTAAAATAAATATACATTTTTCGGAAGTACCTGTCCCTCAAAAGTAACCACAACAGTCTGGGAGGGTTTCCATGTAGGTGTTGTACTAGATTTGTCCTTATAGTTAAGTCGTCGAACTTTGACAGGTTCCCCAGCGTTCGGGTTAGACTGACGCAGCGAAGACAATAATTCGTCGTCAGTAATACTTGTGGATACGCCTCTGATGAGGCCCATCCTACTGATGTTAAAAGTCGGGATAAACGCTTTGTACGCTGCGTTTGATTCTACAAAAATATTCTTTATAAAAGAGTTGGCACTGATAGCGCTTGTAAATTCTAAGGACAACTTATATCTGCCCTCCGATTTGAGCGACCCATTAACTACATTTTTATTATTTTTTGTGAAAAGGAACTTCCCAAAATCCATAGGATGGATTGGCTTGCTCGTTTCGGAATGTTGAACGTGTACAATAAACGGCCCAGAAGAGTTTGTTGAATAGAAATTTGTACGAAGAGGAGGGTTAATAGGGTTGTTATAGGAGGAAGGAGTAGGAGGGGTGTGGATAGAAGCGGGGGTAGAGAAATGGCTCTGAGAGGAAAAAGAAGATTCCACTTTGTTATCATCAGAAACGACTAAAGATGTTTGAATGTCCAATTGATCCACTTGCATTACCCCATCGTTCACCCGTCTTCTTTTAAGGTCCGGGGGGTCAGGGGGGATGGGGGGCAATGGGGGAGGGCGGAGATCCTTAAATCTTTCTTTAAAAAAAATTAAGGAAAAAATAAACGAAATACAAAAATAAAATAAAAAGGTAGGAAAACAAAAATTAAATTAAAAAAAACTCACCCTGTAGTTGAAATATTTAAAGAAACAAAAATGAAAACAATAAATGAGAATTTTTAAATTCTTACGGAGCTATTCGTATCAACACGTCCACACAGCGCACTGTCGAAAGACTAACTGATACCAAATATCATACATAGCAAAATATCACATCATACATAGTAAATTCATACATAGCGAAATATCACATATAACAAACATCATACATACTCGTAGCAAGCATCGTAAATAGCAACAAAGTTACATCCCGCGAAACAAATGAGCAAATTTCAGGAGACTACTGGGCCAAGTGCCTCTATCATGTGTCTCTTAATTTCTTTTTTGATATGATTGGATGAAGGAAGAGGACGTGTAAGAAAGCGCAGTAGTCGTCCAAGAATCAAAGGTAGGTTGATCCATGTAGACCTGGAGATTCTCAAAGACGGTAGTGGTATGAGTAAAATAAATCGTAGAGTGTGTATGACTAATTGTATGAATGTAACGGAAGCAAGAAGTGTGTGAGGATGGGAAAGTCTGGAGACCTATTCTATTTACCTACCCAGTAGGGGATGTAGCGTGAGGAGATAGAATACAATATAAAGTTTCTTGTAAATCTTGTTAACCCAATTATTGCAAAATATGTAACAACGGGAACTATGTTATGTTGTAGAGTGGAATTCGTATAAGAATGCGCCGATAATTCAAATAAACGTCATTATTTCATGAATTTTTATAAAAAGTATTATTTTATTTCCATCCTTAGTTTTAAAAATGACTGTTTATAAAAATACCTTTTAACAAAGTGCCCCACATTCTCAGCGCATCCTTATACGAATTTCACTTCTAGCTACGACGGAGAATTGATCGAATCTGTTTTGTACTATAAACAATGAACACCCTGTTTCTTATTGTTTTCTTACTAGGTAGCTGATATTTATTTATTTGATGTGTTGGGAATACAATCATTATTTTTAGTCATTTCAGGTACACTTTTGTACGCATATTATATTTTTTGCATTATTTCTCAAGTGGCAGATATTGCCCATGGCAATAAACCCGCCATTTGTTTATTGCGTGTCATTACTTAAAAAAAGTTTTTGTAATAGTTTTATTTATGAAAAAATATGGCTTATTAAATAAGAAGGTCTAGAAGTGTACGACTTAAAAAAATATCACAACCAGAATTTATTCATGTTGAGCTTAAGCTTGTGAAATATTTTGCAATTTGTTTTTTAGACATATACCTATCAGGCGCGAAGCTACCCAAGAACACGATTCCCATCGAGTTACCTTTTGGATAAAATGATGGGTGTAATAGTGTCTAATTTGACGTAATCTAATAAGGAATGATAGCCCCGGCTCCCTTCTGCAGAAATCTACACTTCGCCACTGATACCTATAAATATATATTTACCATAAATGGTGCGAATTTTCGCATTCGCGGGAACTTTCGTATCTTTTCCGCAACCACGTATAAATTGATTGGGATAATATGCACGCGTTCGGTGCTCTAATGCTGGCGCCAGACGCTCGCCGACCCTCGACGACCTCGCCGTGAATGAGTAAAAAGGCGTGTGGTTGAAAATGTTTGTCTTGACGTATACGTAACCAACCGTTGACGCCTTTCTACTCATGAACACCAAACCTTCACGACCCTACACGAGCATGTGGATGAAGCATTACTCTATATTTTTTCCTCGAAAAATTGCCTGTGTAAGAGCACAGACCTGTAGATTCTCCAAATCTACCGCGTAAAATGAGTAACTTCGCATTTAATGCTTTTGTATCCGTAAAGTTATATCTTCTTAATTATTTATTGATATTATAGAACTCTGTTGAACACACAATTGTCTTGCGTTTTCAATTACGTACTCCATGGTATTTACTGACCATTGAGGACATAAACAACTCGTCTCCTGAGGCTCTTCAATACCTGGGTTCCCACGATCTTAAATTCTGACTCTGCCTTCTAACTTAGCGCCATACTATATATATATGTGGTAGCAGGATGTGGTGGAATGGGTGAACGTTGCCCTGGGCATAAAGTGATCACTTAAGCCAGCCAAAGCCGACTCGTAAGCGTCGGAACATCCATCCTGCTCCCCTCCCCAAGGGAGTTCGCATAAGTTATTATGTGAATGTTGATATCTGCCGCCTTTCGTTGAGAAAATTCTCAACATATGCCATCTGCGAGATGCAGACATGAAAAGCCAGTAATACCTAAATGATTTAGGTATCTTCCTCTCATATATATATATATATATATATATACCTATTTACGTATTTTCACTGGTCTTCAATGGGTTTGGGGAATAAGTTTGAGAATCGAGAAAGACACAGAGGAATTTGAAACAATAACTCCAAACAATTCGATAATAATATCAAGGAAAATTTTCTCAGGCGTATTTCTTTACAAATGTGTACCCATAGAAATTTTACAATTTGAAATTATTCCAACAAAGGGAATATAGTCTTCTCCCTTGTAGAAGTCATGCGGGTTGAATATTCATAATACCTACTTATAAAAATCAGAAATAATAATACCTGCAACAAATAAAACATTTTAAAATATCGACGTATCTATCTAGTAGTTCTTTTTTATCTAAGCTCATACAATCGATTCCTAGTACAATAATACTCCGGGTGAATATGTATTTTACTCCCATACCTACATACCTAAGTGAAACACTTCTAAGAACGCCCAGGGTCACGGAGATAATGGAAGATTTCGTTTCTCCAATCATGCCTCACTTCAATTTGAGGGAAGCACTAAGAAAACAACGTATAATGGTATTGTGTCCATATTGATAGCACTTGAATGTTTTTACGAAAGGAGAGAATTGTAAAAAGTCCACACAATATCTCAATTTCACATTGTTTGATGTTTTCTTATAAGAGCCCTCCCCGCTATATGATTGTTGAAGTAGGTATATACAACTTAATACAATATTGAAAACTAAAAATAGATTTCTCTCTATGAAGATTTTTGATAGTGAAATAAGGAATGCGTTCTACGAACGTCAAGTCGACGGCGCGGCGATGCCAAGGGACATACAGAATATTTCATCTTCTCGGCAATCTTCAGACGTTATCTGCAAGTGACGTTGCAATATTGATTCTCAATTCTCGTCATAAGCATGTCATAAGGGCTGTCAAAGGGTGGTCAAAGGTCTGTAATGCCGAAAACATTGTGGAGCAATGCTAGAGAAAACATTTTGAAAGCAAAAGAGCTTTACGAATTAGAAAAAGAAAATAAGGTAAATAATCCCCTTAACCTATTTTACAGGTTTGAAAAATAATACCAGTTTAGTCTTACAATCCTAAAAAATGCAAAACACTTCTAACAAACCTAATTTAAAAGAAGCAAAAAGTTTAACCATATATTATTATCACATCAAGCAACACAAATACCAATTTTGTTCCCGTGCGTCTTCTAACGTAAAATATATAGTTCGACTTCGCTGCTGAACTGTGTCTATTGATGTGTGTGTAGTTATTCGGGCATGTATTAGATTCATTTTAAAAAGAAAACATCATACTCGTATTGACTTACTTATTTTTGTTTGGCTAGATTAGACTTTGCCATAAAAAAGACATACAACTTCCTTGATCATTTCGATCAGATCGTCAATTATGTGCGCTTGGTACCCATATGGTTTCTACAAAGAACATGAGAAGGTGTTCGAAAAATTAAAATATCAATGTATGTAAACCAAGTAGGTATAGAAGTACACGTAAAGACAGGAGCCGGAGATTAAACACCTAATTGTAGGTGTGTTAGTTTAAGTACTTAGTCATAAGCTTAGATATAGTACGAGTATGTTGGTTTGCTAGATTGAAATAACTTAATTGTAAGTCAGTTTAAGTACCTACTTGCAGAGTCGAAGGGTCCCATCGAGATAACTTTTTGATTTTGGATGATAAAATAATGGGTTCGTCCAATCTTACATAAAAGGTAATAAAAATATTGTCCGAGCTTTCTTTCTACAGAAATCCACTCTTCGGCGCTGGTACATTACCTAGCTAATAATAAAAACTCCACCAGAGATGGGCAAAAATTCAAAAATGTTTGCGCTTGTTTGGATAAAACAAGAAAACTATAGGTTTTTAAGTGGACTGAAAAAGGAAGGTAGATTTTACGGCTAATTGTACAAAATGGAAAGGATAAAAGGAAATCCTACCTTACTGATTAATTGTGATGAGCATAGGAGGTTCTTCAGATCACTTGCTGTGGTACTATTGAAGATTAGCTTTGTAGCACCTTTCACTGATACTATTGAAGATTAGAAGTTACAAATACATACATGTTAAAAAATAAATAATAAATTTAAATAAGAAGACTCAAACAACGGATTATAACTCCCACCTTATTCCTTACTATGTAAAAATCTTTCCTATAAGTAACTCCGGAATAATCTAGTTCTAATACGTACATAGGTATACCTAGTTCAATGTATGTGATACTAAGGAGTAGTGAAGGACAAAGAATAAACGATACCTTATCTGGGATTACGAATAAAAGGTTTTTTTCCTTTTATTGAGTAATTAAAATATTCTAGCAAATCTGAGATTAAATAAAACTAATGTTTTAAGGGCTTGGCACCGAGAATGACGTCACAGTCATTTCCCACGGCACTAAGGTTCAAAATTGCGTGAACAATCGCATGATAAAATGTTTTTTTTTTCCATGTTTTGGGGTTAATTTTGCGTCTTTACGGTTATTCCCTAAATTTTAATGCATATTATCAGTACGAAAAAAAAATTTACTCCGCGACTTTCGGGAAACGAGTTTCCGTCTTTCGGAAAAAATACTAGATGTGTTTTTCAAAATTTGTTTTGAGAAATCTATACAAAATATAAAAAATCTTTTATGGTTATTCCCTAGATAAATGTTCAATGCATCTACCCTATTTTGTTCCAAAGCATATTTAGTAACGGTTGTTGAGATATAAGGTCTCCCGTTTTTAGAAATTTTTGAAATGTCGGTACTCTTAAGAACTACAGCATACTATACGGAACCTCTCTGAATGTAAAGCCCGATGAGTTTTCTAAGTTATCGAAAGAAGTGTAAGTATAGCGTAATCTTAATATAATCGTATTCGTCATATTATAGTACCTACTGCTGTTACTATGAATATATTTTAATATTATTTAAGAGTGTGCATACCGACATTTCAAAAAATTCTAAAAACGGGAGACCTTCTATCTCGACAACCGTTACTAAATATGCTTTGGAACAAAATAGGGTAGATGCATTGAACCTTTATCTAGGGAATAACCGTAAAAGATTTTTTATTTCTTGTATAGATTTCTCAAAAAAATATATTTAAAAACACCTCTGATCATTTTTCCGAAAGACGGAAACTCGTTTCCCGAAAGTCGCGGAGTGAAAGTTATTTTTGTACTGATAATATACATAAAAATCTAGGGAATAACCGTAAAAGTTTTTTGATTGACGCAAAATTAAGCCGCAAAAATGGGAAAAACGCTATTTTTACCATTTTATCATGCGATTGTCACGCGATTTTGAACCTTAATGCCGTGGGAAATGACTATGACGTCATTCTTGGTGCCAAGCCCTTAAGTTACATATGGTTGTAAGTTTTCAGTTCAGTTTAATCCGATATCTCTTTCGCCACGTGATTAAAATGAAATTTTGATGAATTGAAATTCTAAATATACGTATTTACAAGTATATAAAAATAATTCAGTTTTTTGTAAGTGTTCGCACGGATTTTACGATGGATTGCTCTGAAAATTCACAGAAACTTTCGTACCGATCTGCTCTAGGTTTCAACGTTACCATTTTTGAAAAAAAAAAAAGCTTTTAATAGGAGTTTCCATGATGGTGAGAGGATCCAAGAGTTGTGTGGGGTCATGTGTAGTATCGTATAAAAGGGCGTTGGAAAAGAAGTTCAGAACAGCTTAAGTAATATTTTGTCCAGCTCAAACCGTGAGAGACACCGTGCCGTTGAGAAGCACGGTTAACTCAGCCAGGTGATTTATGAATTAGTAACCGTAATTGTTTTGTGCCTACACCTTCCCAGCCGTAAAATTATAGACAGCAGACTATATAGTACCATCTGTTAATATTATTAATAAAGTCATAACAGTATGTTGGGATCTGAATAGAGGAAATGAGAGAACGCTTCAGGTGACTACCACAAATACACAACTGCATATATCTATCCATTCTATAACTGATGAGATTCCATCCAATTAAATGGTAACCACGCAGTTTATTAGGATAACAGAAATTGTCCTCACATCGCCAATCCAGGTGTACTGAACATTTTATATGATTGAAGTTCAATAAATCAATGCTCAATCCCACCAACTTTTACCTAGGAAGGAGAGCCCTAAGAAATTCCCATACAAAAACAGGGATAATAGTCTATTTATTGAATAAAGAACATCAATGTGCCCTGCTACCACAGCCAAATTCCATATGAAATGCAACACGCAACTCACCTACGTTAGGTGCCTAAATATCTCCGCCCAGGCTAGGTGAGTTGCATGTTGCATTTCATATGGAATTAGGCTCTGGCGATGCTGGAAGCTGATGCTCTTTATTCAATAAATAGAATATTATCCCTGTTTTTGTATGGAAATTTCTTAGGGCTCTCCTTCCTAGGTAAAAGTTGGTGGAATTGGGCATAAGTATCCTAACTCACTTCCACTTCAATCAACAATCGACGAGTCTGATATTAGACGAGTATATAGATCGCTCGTCGGTTGAAAACGTTAGAAGATGAACTGGAATCCAGAGTATGGAGGAGTTGTTCGTGCTAGCACAGCACAAGCCTACGCCAGAGAGATAGCCTCGTGGGGACCTGACATTGCACTCCAAAAATAAGAAGAGATCGCTCCTAAGGAGATCTTTTTTTTTAAATATGAATAAATATAAAATAATAGATAATAATAATATGAATAAATATAAAATAATGTATAAACATGGGGTCATTCCAAATCATAAAACAGGTGTGGTTTAATTCAATGCAGATCTAGATATAAATTATTTAAAACTATTACGATAACGGATAATGTATTCAACAGTACTGAAATTATTATTTTAGTTGTAGAGATTTTGTTTAAACCATAATAATTAATCAAACTGCTCTTTGTTAAAATATCCTAAATTCCTTTCTCACAATATACTATGTTATTTATGCGATTACGTGGTTAAAGAATTCCGTAGAAGGTTTCTGGTTTTAGTATTATTGGCATTCTCCTAATTAGGAATTTCAATGCGAAACTGAATTCATGTCATGTTCAATGGCTATTATTTTGTGGTAAGGAATATTCAATAACATTTTATTTACATTTCTATCCATCTATCTATCTATCTATGTATCTAAATTTTTTTTTATTTATTAATTTATTTATTTATTTACGGCGCAAGCCTTTAACATTAACAATAGTTTTGTACAAGTACAATACAAGCAACAACAAAAACAAGTTACTTAATGTAGGTACATCTGAAACATTGACAAAACAAAAAAAACATAAAATATCAGATCAAAAGTACATGAGAAATTTTTTGTATAGACCAATTTGCAGGCACAGACAGCCGACAATAATAACTATTAATATTTACAGTATATAGATATATGTTTCAAAATTTTGACTTCAGCAATGATTTGTATGTATTGAGTGTAGGTACAGTTGAATATATCTATATTATTCAGATACGTATTCCCTAAACTATGTAGTCTGTGTATAATAGTATTGCAAATATAGTTTGTAGCGTTATTGTCACAATAAAAGGTGTCCTTTAAGCGAGTAATCCGCTGAGGTACTCGCAACTTAATCAATTCAAGAAGGTCAGGGCCGCCAAAGGCTGAGTTTATTATTTTGTACAAAAAAATTAAATCATTAACAATTCTTCCATTTGACAAAGTGTCCAGGTTTAGATAACTATGGAGATATTCGTAATTAAGTTCGCTTCTAGGGATTCCCAGCTTATAATTAATAAAACGTAAAAACTTGCGCTGGATCCGTTCAATGTTATCTATGTGTACATTATAATTGGGCGACCAAATTTGAGAGTCATATTCCAGCAAACTGTGAACCAAAGATGTGTACAAAAGAGTTATGACATTTACATTATTAAACCTATTCACCGTTCGTAACATAAAACCTAGAGTTTTCTTTGCTTTTGCGGTGATATCAGATATGTGAGCTATGAAAGACAATTTGTCGTCAAATATGACAGCCAAATCCCGCACTTCGCTAACAATTTCCAGTCTTACATTATTAATGTGATATTCAAAAGCTATTTTATTTTTCTTTCTTCCAAACTGTATGACCTGACACTTGGATATATTCAAAAAAAGTTTGTTCTTTTCACACCAGTCGCTAAGACGATTTATGTTACATTGGAGGGTTTGACAGTCATCCACACTAGTTATTGGTCTAAATATTTTTAAATCGTCTGCAAACAACAAAAATTTTACATCACTGAATTTATCGGTTATGTCGTTTATGAAAATTAGAAACAGTATTGGACCAAAATGGCTGCCTTGCGGTAAGCCACTGGTAGCTGCAAAATTTCGGGAAAGACAGTCTTGAATTTTAACCTTTAAAGTTCTAAACGATAAATAAGTCTTAAACCATTTCAACAGGACACCACCCACTCCCATCCTGGACATTTTGCTAAGGAGAATTGAGTGTGACACCTTGTCAAATGCCTTAGCGAAATCTGTGTATAAACTAACCACCTGGTGCCCCTCAGCCAATCCATCGGCGATGCAGCTCTCATATATAGTGCAAGGTTTGTTAGGGTTGATCTTCCCGACATAAAGCCGTGCTGCTGCGGTATGATTACTCGAGCGATTTCTGGGAGTATGACGTCTAACACCAAGGACTCGAACATTTTGGCCATTTGGTTGTTAAATAAATTGTTTCAATCTCCACATTATTACTCTGTTAATTTTATTAGAAATACGAGTATATGTAGGTTACGTTCGTCCGTAAGTAAAAAAAAAGTTCTTCAAATACTGTATAGTGTATATTCGTATGAAAACTTCATTATCAGCAATAGTTTTTGTCAATTTTAAAACTAAAATAAAACTGTTTTAAAGATATCATTAAGTACTCTTCTTCTTTGAAAGAAGTACTCTTATATGTTGTTGTTAGTGCGCATTTAAGAGTATGCATACCGACATTAAAAAAAAAATCTAAAAATGGGAGACATAATATCTCGACAATCGTTACTAAATATGCTTTGGAACAAAATAGGGTAGATACATTTTAGGGAATAACCGTAAAAGATTTTTTATATCTTGTATAGATTTCTCAAAAAAAAATTTGAATAACACCTTTGATCTTTTTTCCGAAAGACGGAAACTCATTTCCCGACAGTCTCGGATCAATTTTTTTTTTGTACTGATAATAGTGATAATATGCATTAAAATCTAGGGAATAACTAAAAGTTTTTTGATAGACGCAAAATTAACCCCAAAAAATGGAAAAAAACGCTATTTTTACCATTTTGTCATGCGATTGTACACGCGATTTTGAACCTTAATGCCGTGGGAAATGACTGTGACGTCATTCTTGGTGCCAAGCACTTAATTTGTTACAGAATTAACCCTAGCAGATATGTAATTAAGTTAACTTTCTTATGTTATTGATTGATCGGATACTTATTGCTTACGAGTATTTATGTTTACTGTTTATGATATTATA
The DNA here is from genome assembly GCA_963576895.1 of Ceraclea dissimilis. NCBI lineage: Eukaryota > Metazoa > Arthropoda > Insecta > Trichoptera > Leptoceridae > Ceraclea > Ceraclea dissimilis. The sequence goes on from OY756360.1 coordinate 10,527,639, forward strand.
TGAACTGAAATTCGTCCGTGAATGAAATAAATGTATATTTCGGAGAGTATAGGAAATTAATACTTTTTTCAGATATTTTTTTTTTTTTACAAAAAGGATCTCGGCTTGCATGCACAAACCCAAATACTTTCCTGCACACCATGCACTAGGCTAAAAGTCTGTATCGCAAAGTGTGGAATACATCGCCAGCGCCGGGGTTTGAACCTGGAACCTCCCGCTTTAGAGACTGCCGCCTCAACCAACTGCGCCAACAACCATATGCTAGTATTATTATCATTATGATGTACCTACTCTTACTAGTTTATATCTTAAACGAATACTGTGTGGAAGAAACTTCTGGAAATGCGAAGCCTTCTGAGAAATTTTGTTGATGAGGGGATCCAAGGGTTTTGTGGGGTCGTCTGTGGTATTGAATGAAAGGGCATTGGAATAGAAATTCAGATCGTAAGTCATATTTTGTCCAGCTCAATTCATCGGGTGACAACAAGTGGTCGAGAGGATCCGATTGTAGAATTACATAGAACCTTGCAGAACTTTCTAGAAAGTTGTCAAAACTGAATGAATAGAGGAATGCGGTTTGGGTCAAACTGTCAAATAAAAGGGCGCCTAACCGGCGCCTGTGTTATTCGGGTGTGAGGAGGAACCTTCAATGATATATATATATATATATATATATATATATATATATATATATATATATATATATATATATATATATATATATATATATATATAAATAAGTCAGTATATTTGTAAGTGTTCGCTTAACTCCCGCATTTAACGATGGACTGCTGTGAAAAATCATAAAAACTTTCGTACCGATCTGCTTTAGGTTTTATAACGTCACCATTTTTGAAAAAAAAAAGCTTTTACTAGGAATAATGATAATGTTTAATGATAATCATATGAAAGGACCTTGGAAGAGGAGTTCAGATCTTAAGTCAAATTTTGTTCAGCTGAAACCATCGGAAGACACCGTTCCGTTGCGAAGCACGTGTAACTCAGCTAGTATTTACTAAAACGTGGGCGTGGATACAAATAATATTATCTTTCCATTTACCAGTATTCAGTATAATGTGGGTTAATATGATTTTAGTTCAAGCCATCAAAATACTATCATCACGAACTATGACAATATTATTACTCGAATTAAGGGGGCACAGATGAGGATTTGTCGATCGAAACATTTTAGCAAATCGGGTGGGCGAACGTCCCCCTCGGGACATTGGATCAGTTATTACGCCTCACTATATAATATTTAAAAATATAAAAAAATACTAGCTGAGTTACCCGTGCTTCGCAACGGCAAATTTGACCGAGATACTTTATAGGCTTGAGCTGGATAAAATGTGACTTAATCTGAACTTCTTTTCCAATGCCCTTTCATTGGATGTCACATATGATGTCACGCAACCCTTGGATACCCCTATCATCGTGGCATCTCTTAGAAAAAGCTTTGTCTCCAAAAACCGGCGACGATAGGACACAGCCTATATTATCGCAATTGTTATTCTAAATTTTCACATCAATCCATCGTGAAATGCGGGAGTTATGCGAACACTTACAAAAATCAGACTTTACTTTATATACTCGTATATAGATTATGCTTGCAGGTAACCCTTTGCGAAAGAAAGGAATACAATGAAAAATTTAACTGCTTGATGCCTTACACTTCAGAAGTTAAAAACCATATTCACCGAGTGAGAGCTTTAATTACCTATCTAATGAATAACCGGAATAAATAAAAATTCGGAAGTTTTAGAAGTTTAAATTTTTTTTTTTTATTACAAAGTTTTTGTTATTTCGAAGTGCTAATAATTTACAATACTTTAGAAAATATGCATTATTCACCTTCAATTACCAGATATGGATGTTTCACGAGAATGTACGGTCAAGAGTACGGGCAGCTGAGATGAGATACCTCAGAGAAGTGGCAGGAGTGGTCCTGAGAGATCGAATAAGGAACGATTATGTCCGAGAGGCTCTCGGGGTAGAACCCACACTCCTCTTCATAGAGAGGTCCCAGTTGAGATGGCTAGGACACGTCATCCGGATCCCAGAGGAACGGCTTCCAATAAAATCCCTGGAAGCCGGGGGTGCAGGCCGAAAACCGGTGGACCACCCCACACTCTAAGAAATGATTCACCAGAATTCTTGTTGTTATAGTGATATTCCTGCTATATTCGGGACCGTAAGAATTTCTCGTTGATTCTGCAGGAAAGCTTACCGCTGATTTAACAGGAAAGTATTCCTCTTAACCCGCAGGATTATACCGATATTTCTCTATTGCTACACTGTCGTAACGACATTTTTTCCTGTTAATCTTTAGGCTTATACTGATATTTCTCAATTACTACGCTGTCATAACAACATTCTTTCCTGTTAAATTTGCAGGTTAGGACTGATATTTCTCAATTGCGGCACTGTCATAACAACATTCTTTCCTTTTAAATCTGCAGCTTTATAGTGATATTTCTCAATTACAATACTATCATCTCTACGTTTTTTCCCAGAAATTCGGCATTGTTGGCCTAATATTTCCTTAGTATTATTAATGTTAATTATACATTAGGTATTTACAATAAAATTTATTATTCCATATAAAAACTTGTAGGTATTGCAAATGGGATTATCAGAGCACACGTTACAAGTATTTCTATGGAAATAAATATATTTTACAGCAAAAAAGAATTATTAACACACAAATACATAAGAGAAATATAATAGTAATGAGATTATTTGAGGATAAGATGATATATTCTAACTATAATTATTTTTGCACCCAGGTGCTTTATGGATATAGGTACATATATTTACTTGCCTACTTGAATTAATCAGACAAGAAAATGTAACCGTTAGATAATATTATCATCTAGTCCCAAATGGTAGGTATAATAATGAATATGGTCAAGGTAAATAACAGAAAGAAACATGGTTTACAATGTATATTTAATAATGGAAAGAAATATAGTTTATAATTTATTATCACTTTATAAATAAGCAATTAGGTACAATATTCATGCTGGAATAGGTACATCATTTTTCACAGTAGATATATGATAAAACCTCACAAAAAATCACATTATTTAATTACAACATGCCGTTTTCCCATTATATCAAAAAACATTCCCCACTTCGTCAAAAGATTCGCAGTAGTCGCGTCCATTTTTATAGTCAACTTTATTTTAATTAGCACAGTAAGTAGGTATATGAATACACACGATAGTTATTACAAATTAATTATTAAGAATTGTCCAAACAATGCTTTAAATAAATTCACCACAGCGAGAGTATTGTAAAAAGTGTGTTAGACAAGATAGATCGCGTCATAATGCACTCTCTGCGTATACGCGTCTGTAGACGCATGCGCATATGTCGTTGAGTTTTAACAGGAATAATCCCGTGTTTTCCACGAGAATAATGTTATTATGCGTTTCGCGTCATAATATTTTGTAATGAATCCTGATAACTTAGCATTAAGTCTGCATTTTCGTTTAAACTCATTATGTTAAGTTAACAGCAAATTAGCTTTGGATTAGCATTAGCTATTAATGTTATTTTTGTATGATATTCTTGCATTTATAAACGTTCGGACCTTTATATTATCTTTTTGAGGAATACTACTGTTAAATTGAAGTGACGAGTTATTATAAATTAAACAGAAATCGTGTAATGTCGTACATTACGGGAAAATACTGTTAGGAATACAATATATCGTGTTAATATGTACGTAGAGATTTTATAATTTGTTAGTATGAATTCTGCTTTTTGGAAATAATAGTTATTAATGTAATTTTAACAGGAAACCCTAATAAATAGACATCGACATGACATAAAACTGTTGTTTTTAAAGTAATTCCCCATCATTATGACTTTACATAATTTCAAATCTACAGGCTTACGCATATATTAGCAAAACTGTAGTTAAATGCTGCGGGGAAGACCACTATTTCGACGTTATTCTAGGATTTTCTACCAAACAACTGATACATTAACAAGAATCAAAAATATGATTTCTTTCAGTGCAGATATAGCTGGCAAAAGCAGGTGGTAAAGGTGTGTGAGGAGAGACTGTGGTTAGAGTAGCTAGAGGTCCTGGAAACTTCAAGTCACTAGGGCCTCTATTTACAGATGCTTTGAGCCCCCGACGCAACCAACGCAACCTTGTATGTAAATACTTGAGAAAATAAAAATATGAAAAAAAGAACCTTAGAATTTTTCGTCCCAAAAGATAAATCTGAGAAGAGAAATCTTCTCAAGCATTAGACATTTGAGAATAATTATTATTAAGCACAACGAAACAGATCATCCCAAGGATTCTCCTATCCAAATTAAATTCCACTTCTTGCTGTCTCTCTTTAAGATTGATCACATGAAAAAACATGTGCTGTCTGCCTAATTAGATGAGAAAATAATTTTCTATCTTTGACCTTTAACGCTCCCCAGAGTGACGTTTTTTTTTCGTGAAGAGCGTTGGATATTTTTTGTTTATTTTGCCAAATATAAGATACCATGAAATATATCGAGTTAATACAAATTTATAATACCTTATAAGTTATGATCATCAGCTATCTATTCCAGATAACCCAATTGTAACGTAACATCTACCACTCTTGAATACTGCAAATCCCGAGGTTGTGTCAACTTATATCTCCCACGTAATAATTCCCATCCGTATAAATATTACAGCGATATATTTTGGATTCAATGGATGTCTGGTCAAGTTGAAGGCAGGAGAGGTCGCGGACGAATACTCATAATAAGATTATCCGACCAGGCGAAAAAGGCTACAGGGAGAGTGTTTAATGAATAAATAGGTAAAATGTATACATTTTTTTGCAAATACTTAATCTTGGTATCTGAAGGTAATGAAAAGAGTGGTCGATGGAAAAACAACATTGCATTTTGCAAACATTCACGAAATTTGCGAAGTAAATAAACTGTGTAATATATTTGTTCACTCTACGTCTCGTCTCTGCATATCTCCTAGTCCCAGGTAGAATAGAATCCGATCTGCCGATGTATAGGTACTTATAATATGTAAATAATAAGCAGTACTGGAACTTTCTAATGGTTTCTCACCCGAAACACGCAGATAAAATGCACACGAAAAACGACCTTATGTATATCGTCATAAGGGTCATTTTCCTAAAACATTTTATCTACGTGTTTAGGGCGAGAAAGCTTACAAAGTACCCCCCCAGGTATGTTATTTTGAAACGTACATTTTTTATGCGCATTGTTATTTGAAATTCTCCTTTGTCATTCTTTGGAATCCATCAGCAGGTATTGTAAATTGCATCAAGGTAATAAAATTTCTCCGAAAGACCATCCAACAATATTGGAAAAATAGAGAGAATCACGTAAATGTAGTATTATATTGTCACACGTCTCAACGCTTTATTTGAATAAATAAGAATATGTTAGGTACATATTATCCTCTACCATAAAATATCGTCAGATTTACGAATAGCTAAACATGTGATTTGTCTTCAAATACAGCATCCTTGTAATGTGGATTCAACTATCTAAGGCGTCCAATACCCAATTTCATATAAGGGAAATGTATAAAGAATCAAAAATACTACCTACCGATACATGAACAGTATTCAGAGTAAATATGGGAGTTATCCACATATTTTTGCCTTGAATTGAGTTTAGCAGCAATATCGGCAGTTTCCACCTTTTTACAAAAGAACAAAAGAAATTAAACAAGTACTTAATTTTCAACAACGCAACAACGGTTCCCTTAGATGAGAATATTTGCGAATGAGTGAAAAGCATTCCAACGACCCCTCCCCTCATCAATTCATGATCAACCAGACTCATGGTTCTGCTGTAAGTTGCTCCTTTGACATCGACAACCTCTATAGCATCGCCCACAGATTCAGCTGATGGTAGGATTTAGATGTAAATTTATTATTTTGTTTATACTCTTTTTTATTTTGTATTTTGTTTGACAATATTCCAATTTTCATGTTTTTCACAAGATTGAACAGTTTGTGTACGATGATTCTCCCTCGAACACGAGATCTCAGCTCAATCGCGAGAGTAACAACGTATCTAATAATATTTATTTGTTTACTAGCTTACCCGTGCTTCGCAACGGCACATTTAACAAACCAACCCAACCCGACTGAGCTGGACAAAATTTGACTTAAGATCTGAATTTGTTTTCCAACTCTCTTTCATACGATACCACACTTGACCCCATACAACCATTGGCTCTCCTCATCGTCGTGCCATCTCCTAGGAAACAAAAACTCCAAAAACCGGCGACGTTAGGACACAGATAATATTATCCAAAGTGTTATTCTAAATTTTCGCCGCACTGCATCGTAAAATACGGGAGTTATGCGAACACTTACAAAAATCAGACTTTATTTTATATACATACTAGCTGAGTTACCCGAGCAACTTTGACAAAACAACCCAGCATACTTATAGGCTTGAGCTAGACAAAATGTTTTCGATGATTTGTAAATGTGAAATGTGTGAAATGATTTTCTTTTTCAACTCCCTTCAATCTGATACCACACACGACTCCACACAACCCTTGGATACACATCATCATGGCATCTCTTACACTTTTTCTCCAAAAAAAAAAACGGCGATATTAAGGCATAGCTTATATTAATCAGGTACCAATTACAATCTATGGTCTGTGACGTCGGACATCACCCGTCTACTAATAATAACCTATGGTTAGAAAATAAAGTTCAATATGAACTCCAAGATGGCCGCCTTGTTTTGGTGTTCTTCATATTTAGATTTTACAACATAATATCTCTTGAAAAAAGCTTTACTTTTCAAAAACCGAGACGTCAAAACCTTGAGCAGATCGGTAGGAATTTTTTTGTGAATTTTCACGGCAATCCATTGTGAAATAGGCAAGTTTTATGAACACTTACAAAAAACGGACTTTGTTTTATTACATAGATAGATTATTATCAATCAAAAAATAGAATATTATCTCTGTTTTTGTATGGAAATTTCTTAGGGGACTCCTTCTTAGGTAAAAGTTGGTGAAAACGGGGGTTAATGTTTTATTTACTGACTGACTTGCGTTTGTTCTGCTTAATTATACCTTATTTTTTTATAGTTTTATCTGTCGAGTGTATTGGATTGGATTCTCACACTTTATGTGTATTGGGTGTGTAACGTTTTTTCATGTTTTGACCTTTTAATTAAAATTACATATTTATATTATTACTTTTTTATCAATATTATGATCAATTTTATAGTTATTTTATTTGTATTTTGTTTTTTTATCTGTTTGATATGTGAATTTTTACATTTAATTTTTTTCTGGGTTCTGTAGTATTGTGTTATAATTCTTAATATATTTTTTTTATTGACCTGTTTGTAAAAATGTTTTAAAAGTCTTTTGGCCGTTTGTAATGTAATAAATAAAAAAGTTTGAATTTGTATATTATAAACTATTTAAATCGGTAATGGATGATCTTTCTTCTAACTTTTTTTACAACATAGAGACAAGAACCGAGTGCAGTGCATGTCTTTCGGATTTTTTCGTAAAACGTAGAACATTTATTTATTTATTTATTTAACATTGGAATACAAACATACATCACATATATATCAACACAAAACACAACACAAAACAAAGAAGTCTAATTTCATGTGATGCCCTACTTACAATTATTCACATTATTGTCAGAAAAGTTATGTCTGATTAAATTTCACATTTAACAAAATAATACATTTTTCTATTTTCTATTCTATACCCACACGCCACCGCCCTTGCGGGGTAGGCAGAGAGAACGGATCGCCAGACTTTCCTATCCTGACACACACTTCGGGCTTCCGTCACATTCATGCAATTCCTCATACATATTCTCCGGTTACTTTTACTCAAAACACGTCCGTCCTTGAGTATCTGGTCAACATGGTCCAGCCATGTGGTTCTTGGATGGCCGCGTTTCCTTACACCTCTTCTTTTACCCAGGTAAATTTTCTTCGTTATTCTTTCATCGTTCATTCTCTCCACATGACCCAACCATCTCAACTTGTTCACTTTCATTTTAGACACAACATCCTTTTTACATTCACTCTAAATAATACATAATACAAAATAAATACATCTCACCAATTTGTGATAGAAATAGATGTGTAGGTATCATGACATATGTAATAATAATATATTGGAGAGCGGATGATGAAGTTATATACAATAATAGCAGAGTCATCCAACTAGAATGTGGATAACAATATTATTATGATGATATGATAGAGGGCTTTGGCACCGACTGGTACAGAAAACCGCGTCCAAAATAATAAAACTAGGCCACTCATGTAATTTATTCAAAGGTGAACCGAATCTATAAAAATATATCATTATTGTGCAATAAATTGGGAAACAAATAATTCATTATTTATCAATAGCTGAGTTACCCGTGCTTCGCAACGACACATTTAACAAACCAACCCGGCATACTTTATAGGCTTGAGCTGGACAAAATGTGACTAAAGATCTGAATTTCTTTTCCAACACCCTTTCATACGATACCACACACGACCCCACACAACCTTTGGATCCCTCATTGTCATGGCACCTTCTAGGAAAAGCTTTTTCTCCGAAAACCAGCTTATTCTAAATTTTCGCAGCAATCCATCGTCAAATGCGGGAGTTATGCGAACACTTACAAAAATCAGACTTTACATATATAGACTAGCTGAGTTAACCGTGCTTCGCAACGGCCTGGTGCCTCCCGATGGTTTGATCAAGTCGTGATTTAATATCTGAATTGCTTTTTCAACACCCTTTCATATGATATGACAAATAAGGTGACACGTAGTGTAACATTTAAAACATGGATGTGTATGAACTGAAAACTTACTCTACTCTTCATAAGATTGCGTTATTGGAGTTTCAGTACCAAAATGTACGGTTCGCTCAGTGACATAATACATATATTAAGGCATGTTATCTCTATGGGTTCGCTACATAACTAAGTTCATGGATTAATAATTGCAATCTGTGGTCTGCGACATAATCGGTTTGTTTTTTTTTAAGGTTGGTACTTATTACCGTGTATGGTCTCTGATATTGGACATCGCCGTCTACTAATTATAATCTATGGTTTAACATGACATTTATTTCAACGTGGCCGTCTCGTTTTAGCTGAATCCGTATTTAGATTTTAAAGTTTAATATCTCTTAAAATAAGTTATTTTTTTCCGAAAATGGCGCTGTTAAAACCTAAAGCGGATCGGTAGAAGTGTTTATCGTAAGTGTCCATCGTAAAATGCGCGAGTTTTGCGAACATTTACAAATTATGGGACTCTTCTTTATTACGAGTATATAGATTAACACTTAATGTGGCGACCACACGCTCGCCTACGCTCGTGTGAATGAGTAAAAAGACGTGCGACGGGGTGATTGCCCTGGATTGTGTACGTAATCGACGGTTAACGTCTTTTTACTCATTCACACAAAAAACGTCGAGGGTCGGCGAGCATGTGGAGGAACCATAAGTTAATCAAATTATGTAAACATTACAAGATTCATAATAGATACATAATAGATTCTATAACATTTGTGCTGCAATTTCTGTCAGCTAACCCCAACATTCCATTGTAGGTATGTAACGCTGGCCTATTGGAAAATTTTGCAAGTTCTATGAATATGTATGGAAATTTAAAGCAGCGACGCCTTCATGGGTAGCTAAAAATTATCGTCGAAGTCTCACTTTGTATGAATGAAAAATATGAATTCAGAATTGTAGGTCCCTACTAATGAAATTATGAATGAAAAAAGTTTTGAAATATTTCTTTCGTGGAAATAATCAAGTACCATTTTATACAACGTGACAGAAAATGTAAATCGAATTCTCATACATACTATATGGTACGTACCTATACAATACATGTAAAGTTTGCAAATCGAACTAAATATTTAAAGTACCCACCTTCCATATGTGTGTAAAATACCTATGTATGTAGGTAGACATGTAAGAGGAGTTTTGTGGCTTTCAAGGGTGGGTACCAACTAAAAAAGTCGACAATATGAATCTGGTTTTACGACTTTCATGACGATATTGGAGAGACGGGGTAAGGACGGAGCCTTTTGATCTTCCTGTGTTTACTCGTGGAACTTTGAAGGGTGCAGTAGTAATAGTGGTTACACAAAAACATATTTAACAAAGCCTCCGTGAATTTTTCACGGGTAGGTACCCACTAGTATAACATGTAAAAGTCAAATAGAAAAATACAATACATACAGGTCAGTGGCGTATATAGAGGGGGCCGAGGGGGCTCGGGCCCCCACAAAATGTTGAAAAATTCTTTAAAAAATGTTATTTTAAAACATGAAAGTTGCTCAAGTTCATCGCTTTTCCCCTTATTTAAAAAAAAATAGGCTGCGGCGCTATAATAAATTTTATACTGTACATCTATCTTCAAATTTTTGTTGCATCCACCCCCCCTCCCCCAAATTCAAATATTAGACCCCCCCCCCGAAATGAAATCCTGTATACGCCACTGATACAGGTCTGTGTTTTACGGTCACATACTCGATATACTGTGATGATCGTGTAGTATTCCAATGTACCTGAAATTTCGTACTAGTTAAGCTAAGAATATTATTATTATATATAGAAATTATTTTTTTAGGATAAAACCTTTCCAGGTTACCGTGAAATTATTCTTTAATTAAACTTAAGAACTTACTTAATTTATTCATTACAATTAACGGAGTTCGGTTTGGTATTTGTTATTTATTGTATTTATATTATAATAACAAGTTTTTATATTAGTTTCACTTTTTGAATAAGATGAATTTACTCTTTTTTATAATAAAACTTTAGAAAAAAAAATAGTTTCTCCAATTCTGTATTTGTAAATTTCGAACTAAAATAAGGGTAGCATTGTAGATTTTCAGGGTCCTTGTTAATTTCTTCTCCATTCCACTCGGTTAATTTCTTCTCCATTCCACTCGGGCCCCCACAAAATGTTGAAAAATTCTTTAAAAAATGTTATTTTAAAACATGAAAGTTGCTCAAGTTCATCGCTTTTCCCCTTATTTAAAAAAAAATAGGCTGCGGCGCTATAATAAATTTTATACTGTACATCTATCTTCAAATTTTTGTTGCATCCACCCCCCCTCCCCCAAATTCAAATATTAGACCCCCCCCCCGAAATGAAATCCTGTATACGCCACTGATACAGGTCTGTGTTTTACGGTCACATACTCGATATACTGTGATGATCGTGTAGTATTCCAATGTACCTGAAATTTCGTACTAGTTAAGCTAAGAATATTATTATTATATATAGAAATTATTTTTTTAGGATAAAACCTTTCCAGGTTACCGTGAAATTATTCTTTAATTAAACTTAAGAACTTACTTAATTTATTCATTACAATTAACGGAGTTCGGTTTGGTACTTGTTATTTATTGTATTTATATTATAATAACAAGTTTTTATATTAGTTTCACTTTTTGAATAAGATGAATTTACTCTTTTTTATAATAAAACTTTAGAAAAAAAAATAGTTTCTCCAATTCTGTATTTGTAAATTTCGAACTAAAATAAGGGTAGCATTGTAGATTTTCAGGGTCCTTGTTAATTTCTTCTCCATTCCACTCGGGTGTACCGTGTGTAGGTTGTCTATGATGCCGAGCTTTCGGCATATTTGCTGAGGCCATCTTCAGGACTAATGTAGTAATACGGTACATAGTGCAATAATATGGTGTTTTCGCGGAGAAAAAACTATAGACATTTATTTCTCCATCATACTTTACGTATTTGGGGGCGCTGAATCCGAATTTCAACTTTGCCACCTCGTAAATGTGATGCGTTCTGAGATATCTCAGAAAGAAAGAGAAAAAATGCATTTTTTACGATTCCTTTGACGATTCCTTGAGTATTGGCTGAGTAAGAGTCAGGGCGCCGAAGCCCCCTGACATCATATAGGGCCTTAAATAGAGACAGTGCGTATTATCCTACGTGTATGAATCTCAAAATAACTCTAATTTTTCGAGTTTTATTAATGAAAAACAAATATGTTGATAACACACACGACCTCCTTTTTCTAATTAAGCTGATTAATTTTCATAAAAGTTTCCAAACAGTTAATAGGAATGTTGATGAGGATATTGTTAGTTTGTACCTTAGATATACCTTTCATTTTATTATTATTAATCCATGGAAAAAAACAATTAGATTATTAAAAAGATACGTTGGTTCTACATTGCTGTGATTCTAATTTTAGATAAAGCGAACATCAAAAGACCTATCAACAAACAAAATTAAATGAAAATTAACGTAAAATACCTATAACACTCAGTTCATTTTAGATCCTCCAGTACGTAAAGAGAGTGATGTCTGGCGATCATGACGTCATCGATTATTGCGCCATGTTTTTTTTATATGGACTTCTACGGGACAGAACGACATGCTTTACTTGTCTACTCTTCCCGGCCATCGCGGGGATTGTGGATTTATTTTGATAGCGTGAACTATCACTTATTAATTATTTGTTAAATTAGAAATAGCCATTTCTCTTATTATCGGCAGATAATTTTTAAATTAAATCGATTCTCATAAGTTGTTTCTTTGTCATAACAATAGCAAAAAACAATAATAGCCTGTTTACGAGACAATTTTTACAGTCAATTTGCGTTAATTTTTAGGTAATTTAGTACCGAAAGAAAATAATATTTTTATTAAGTAAAATGAGATTAATTGAAAATCCAAGCAGAGCGTTCCCTAGATAAGAAGTGCATCTATGTTTTTAAAAAATAAAAAGATAAATGATTTTGTATTCTGCTTCACAATCTTTGCCGGGGTTTGCTGAAAAATACTGAGTGACACTACATAAATTGTATTATTATATACGCTTAATAAAAAAAACGAGTTAAAAATAAATCAGTTTGTATAACAACAAACCAATAAATATATGTAACTAGAAAATAATAATAAATATATATATATACTGTAAAACATGGAATATTTGGCATAAAAAAAATTAAAAATCTTTTTTTCTAACCTGTGGGAAATAATCGTTTTTTTAAAAGAAAATCTAATTCTCTGAAAAATCCGAGCAGGATAAGCTTGGATAAGAAGTTTATCTATGATTATAAAAAAATAAATAAAAAATATACAAAAATGTCATCCGCGTCACAAAATCCGCCTGGGGAAAGCTAAATAGATAGAAAATTCCGCGAATGATTACTTATTGCCAACGCAATTAATTCGTTTCCTCAAAAAGTATAGAAGTTTAAATTAAAAGATTACAGATAAAATACATATACTACTATGCTTAAGTTCATGTATTAGGTATTAATCTAACATTTCATTGATATTTGATATATCATATTTTCATGCTTATTATCGATGAAAAAATATTAATAGTGTGCATACCGACATTTCAAAAATTTCTAAAAACGGGAGAACTTATATCTCGACAACCGTTACTAAATATGTTTTGGAACAAAATAGGGTAGATGCATTGAACATTTATCTAGGGAATAACCTTAAAATATTTTTTTATATCTTGTATTTCTCAAAAAAATATATGTGGAAAACACCTCTGATCTTTTTCCCGAAAGACCGAAACTCGTTTCCCGAATGTCGCAGAGTAAATTTTTTTGTACTGATAATATGCAATAAGATCTAGAGAATAACCGTGAAAGTTTTTTGATAGACGAAAAATTAACCACTAAAATGGAAAAAACGCTAATTTTTACCATTTTATTATGCGATTGCTCACGCGATTTTGAACCTTAATGCTGTGGGAAATTACCGTGAAGTTATTCTTGGTAGCAAGCCCTTAAACATCATGAATATAGGAAGTATACCTAACTATAATGATATATTGCGTGATCAAATTATTCCATTTGATATAAAGTCATACATAACATTACGTAAATTAAAGTGGTTTGAAGAAATACACACAACACTTGGTGACAGACGTCCACACTACATTTTCATATAAATATTTGATCACATATTTGGGTCAAAAGGTTATAGCTTATAATACTCACAAATCGAGTGTTTCGTGCGCACTATTGCGTGAAACCGTCGCCATAATGAATTCATGCTATATAATTTTGACAGATCGATCGCGTAAAATCGATAAATATAACGGAAGCTAGGAGTGTGTGTAAGGATAGGGCTGTCTGGCGCTCTGTCCTCTCTGCCTACCCTGCAAGGGATGTGGCGTGAGGGTATAGATAGATAGATAGTAATCTAAGGAAATGACCTTATTTATAAATAATGTAGTAGAATGTAAAAAATAATGGTCTATGAAATAGAAAATATTATGATATTCATATTATGAATATCAAATTAAGGATTATGAAATTGGAAAAACGTAATACCGCGAGTAAGTAATATATATGTTAATTTTCTTATGTAGGTAGGGACTATACATTATTCGAAGTGTGTCTTTTTGGGATGATCGTCATCATCATCATCAGTGGCTACAGTCCGTTATGGACCATGGCCTCTAGAAGACGACAATTCGAGATTTAAAAAAATCCCAATGTTGTAAAATGTATATTGAATTAATAGTCCTAACGTTCCTTTTTAAAAGAAAACTGTTTGTATAGAAATAACAGAAAATTTTACCAAAAGTGATTTAGCGATTAGTATTGGGGTTCGTCATTTTCAGAATATCTTCTGGTTCACTGTACTTCCTTTGTACGCTCGAGTGAGCCTATTGTGGAGCACTTGGAGAATGGAATGATAATGCTGGCGCTACATGCTTGCCAAGTTTCCACGACTGTTCACAACCTCCGAGCGTGTGGATGGGCGTTTGCCTTGTCTCGTGAAGGAACGTGAACACTTCGACTGAGTGTTCACGGTACTTCAAAGATCAAAGGAAGCTTGCGGCAAAAAACTTGCGAAGCGTCCACACGTTCGTGCGAACTTAGTAGCGTTTGTGCATTAGCAGGGGAAAGACGGACGTCTCGTATTATTGTTGTAATAGAAATAGCTGTATTTTACCTCGCTGTTATCAGTAAATATGAAGAAAGTTTTCAGGGTAAATTTTATTTAAAAATATAGGTAGTGAAATGTTTAAACAAAAAAGGTGAAACCATTTTCAGCCTAAACAATTCACTACATTTTAAATAAAGTTATTTAAACATTTCTAGCTTAAATACTTCACGGTGTTTTTACATGTTTTTTTCTTGTAAAAACATTCGTTATGTTTACTGATTCCAGCAAGGTAGAGTGTGACTCATAAATCCCACATAAATATTTTAGTTCGTTTGTTTATATCACCACTTCCCATTTAATATCATTTCTCTCATGGGTTTCCATGGATACAAGTTTTTTCCATGGAATTACTACTAATCCAGCGTACAACATATTTGAAACAGAGAGTACTTTGTGTCCAATTTCCACAATTTCCAGTTAATTCATTCCGGGGTAATCTTTTATATGAAATGGTTTTGTGCATTCATTTATTGAGTGCATTTAGTAAACATTCTCAAAATACACATAGGATATAAAAAGTTTAATAATTTGTAGTCTTGAATGAGATATTTCTTTAGACAAAACATCAAAATTCAAGGTTTTTCAAGAAAATATCCACCATTAGTTGTGTTAGTCCAAATGTCACTTTTTAAAATGATAAGTTGTTTTAAAACTAACGAGAGGTGGTATTATCATTATTTGCAATGTAAAAGGTAAAATAGGCTTTTATTTACGTTTTGTAAATGAAATTTTGCCATTTGCCAAATTAAAATTTACGACAAGAGCAAAATATTCATATTGTCTTTTTGTCATACCAATATTTCATATATTTTCTCTGTTGCACAGATGTCATATTCTCTAGATGGGTGCAGTATTTTTTCTTTATCTGACAGATTACATTGCTTCCGAATATTTGTTAGTCAATGTTCTACAATTATTCATATCTTATGCAAAGTTGCTATACCACAAAAAATTGCCATACCACAAAAAATAAATATATTTTAAGTAGGTACCT
The DNA here is from genome assembly GCA_963576895.1 of Ceraclea dissimilis. NCBI lineage: Eukaryota > Metazoa > Arthropoda > Insecta > Trichoptera > Leptoceridae > Ceraclea > Ceraclea dissimilis. The sequence goes on from OY756360.1 coordinate 10,543,600, forward strand.
GCTTCCAAGTGAAATAATCCCACATAAATATTTTAGTTCGTAGTGTTCGTACCTACCTATGTTTCTAATATTTTTCAGCATATCCTTTATAGACTCCTAAACCGTTCATCCGATTGAGATGAAACTTTGGGAAATTGTTGTGCTTGCCCCAAGGAGTGTTCTTATGGGGGTAGGGGGTATGAGGAGGGGGGCACAAAGGGGGGGCAAGAAAAAAAACTTTTTTTTTCAAATATATATAACTTTTAGTGTCAAAAAGGTGAATGGTAACCCTCCCGATATCCGGAGGAATAAGGAGGGGGGGTTGGGGGGCTGGGGGGGTCGGAATGAAAAAAGTGATATTAGTGTCGAATCCATAGTTTTCCGCCTCAATAAGATGAATAGTAACCCTCCCGACATCCGCAAAAATAAGGGGAGGGAGTTAGGGGGGCTAGGGGGGGTCGGAATGAAAAAAGTGACATTGGTGTCGAATCCATAGTTTTCCAACTCAATAAGATGAATAGTCACCCTCCCGACATCCGCAGGAATAAGGGGAGGGAGTTAGGGGGGCTAGGGGGGGTCGGAATGAAAAAAGTGATATTGGTGTCGAATCCATAGTTTTCCACCTCAATAAGATGAATAGTCACCCTCCCGACATCCGCAGGAATAAGGGGATGGAGTTACGGGGGGCTAGGGGGGGTCGGAATGAAAAAAGTGACATTGGTGTCGGATCCATAGTTTTCCAACTCAATAAGATGAATAGTCACCCTCCCGACATCCACAGGAATAAGGGGAGGGAGTTAGGGGGGGCTAGGGGGGGGTCGGAATGAAAAATGAAATTAGTGTCGAATCCATAGTTTTCCGCCTCAATAAGATGAATAGTCACCCTCCCGACATCCGCAGGAATAAGGGGAGGGGGTTAGGGGGCTGGGGGGGGGGGGTCAAATTGAAAAAAATATATGCAGACCCCCCAAAACTGTTGTGAGTTTTAGTGGCTCTGCAGTACTTTAACTAAACATGATGGTACCACTGATTTTGGGTTCCACTGCCGACCTACTTCACCATCCATACACAAATTTTGCCGTTGCGAAGCACGGGTAATACAGCTAGTTTAAAGAATAATTGTTTAAATTTGGTTGTGAATGAAACAAGGTGAACTTTCTCAATGCATTTTCGATTCTCGTAATGTACGAGTAAAACAACACAAAAATATGTTTTTTGGACTTTGACAGCTCCGTTCCCATTTATTTTAGAGAAAAATTTAATATGCCTTTGTAGGAAATTTTATGTACTTTCATTCTGCTAAAAAGATAACCTACAAAAAGTTGATAGTTGTCAAGTTCATATGCAGAATTCGCCAGAATATGGAAATTTTCGCCATTTTTACCATTATTAATGCCATGTTCCGTCAAGAAATTTTGTTGGCAATTCAGCACCCCAAAAAACGTATAGCATGAAAGAAATCCAGACTACCCCACAACTCTCCATCGAGAAACTGCATTTAGTATAATTTGACTGGATTAAAAGTATACAATTAGCCTCATAGTAAAAGAACAAGGAAACTAAAAGAAGTATATATGTAAGTATAAGTACCTACATAATGCATTTTCACAATGCATATCACACACGCAGAGAGAAAATAACAGAACAAAAGTAAAAATATATAGGTATGTAAAGGTAAGAAGGTATTTTATGATTATTATCGAATTTTAATTAATAATAAAAATATTAAATACACACATGAAACTACATAAAAATCATATTACATGAATGAAGTTATAATAATATAATAATTAAATATTAAACTGGTACGGTTTCTATGAATTTTTAACATCCACCATCTCTTTCGCCGTATTTTTCGCTTTCTTTTCATTTTATTTTTATTTTTACAATAAAGATACGCTATGCTGAAAGTTATAGCCGACACAATCCAGACGTCCGTCATGCTCGCTTATCCATAATATACAAGCGCGGTCGGGAGCGTGTGGATGGTTTTCCAAATTTACCGAGCATCCGTGAATGATTGGTGCTCGTGAACAGACGCTGAGACTCGTCGAACATGTGGCGCCAGCATAACAATATTATCATCACTTAATATTAAACTAATAAATGTGTCTTATACAGACAATTTATGACGCAGTTAAATAAATACGTATATACGATGCTTTTGTCAGAGATAAAATTTGTAAAGATAGAAATTTAGTGAATTGGAATGAAGCAGAATATTAGCATATAGGCAAGAAGGTACTTGTATTGTCATGAAGTTATTACATTTCATTATTTTTCAAGCATTCACAAAGTACAAAAACATGTATTCAGCAAAACGTGTGTTACAAAATGCGCCCGCAAATATATCATAGCACTCTGATAATTATTGTATTAAATGTTTATTAACACGTTGACATAACGAATGTTATTTGATATAGGCGTGATGTTGGCCATACGATAAATGAAACACGTTTATTCCAAAATTCTTACTCGCACATATTAAATAGTCCGATCAATACAGATATTTTATGGAGACCCAACGTTAAATCAGGTGGTCGTGAATTTCTGGTATGTAGGTAGTTTAGGACAATGAGGTAGTTAAAAATCCAAATTTAGACCATTTTCGTCCCGAATTTATTTTGTTATTATTAGTTTTTTCTGGAATCCTATACCTTACAAGCTGGCGACGCCTATGGTTGTTTCTTATTGTCACTTTTCCAGAGCTCCAACCCTCCCCCCCACCTTCCCGAAATGAATTCGTGGCTACGGTCCTGGATTGGTTTGCAATAATTGTTTCATCGGCTAAAGTATGGAAATTCTGACACGTGTGAAACAATGCACTTTCATGAAAAATATGCTATTTTGTATTCATACTGAATGATATTTTATTCCATTACATAATACTGCTCATGTATGTCCAAGTCATGTATGTATGTAACGCTGACCGATTGGAAAATTTTGCAAGTTCTATGAATATGTATGTAAATTTAAAGCAGCGACGCCTTCATAGGTGGCTTAAAATTTTCGTCGAAGTCTCACTTTTTATGAATAAAAATTTGAAATTTGGAAGTGTAGGTCTTTGTGAAATAAATAAATAATGTGCTAATTGACTATTCATGTCCTACTTGTATGGCGTGTATTTGCGAAACAGGAGCGAAGCAATGTTTGCGGGATATAGTGACGGCACAAACCCTCTCTCTGTCTCAATACCCTCACGGCACGTCCCTTGCAGGGTAGGCAGAGAGGACAGAGCGCCAGACAGCCCTATCCTTACACACACCCCTAGCTTCCATTACATTCATACAATTTGTCACACGCGCTCTCCGATTCCTTTTACTCAAAACGCGTCCATCCTTGAGGATCTGGTCGACATTGATCGGACCAGGTCAGTCTCGGGCGGCCGCGTTTCCTTACCCCTCTTCGCTCACTCAAATATATCTTTTTTGTCATCCTGTCATCTTTCATTCTCTCAACATGCCCAAACCATCTTAGTTTGTTTACTTTCATTCTTGTCAAACACCAGTCTTGCAGTCACTAATTTCCCTAATAACCTCATTCCTTATCTTATCTCTCAGCGTTTTCCCACACATTCTTCTTAACGACCTCATTTCTACTACATTCAACCCTGATTCGTCCTTCTTCATCCACGTTCACGTCTCACTACAATACATTAGGGTCGGCACCAAGACAGCATTGTGCACTAGTACTTTTATTTGCTTTCATAGTCACCCTAACACACAAACCCTAGCCACCGAAATGTAAATACACTGTTTTAAGAAAGATGTCGGGCGTACAAATTGCAAGATCGTATGATAAGATTATGCACCTACTGTAGACATAAGATTTATTTATTTATTTAAGGCATTAGTAAGTTATTGGTCGTACTTGCGGCGGGTATTACTTAGTACTATTATTGTATTATTGTAATATTCACACCTCCTGGTTCAGAATCCAGGAGTCACCACTGCGTACAAGATTAAAAACACTAACGTGACCTTCGCAATACCACAGACTAAGAATACTTATAGGATAAAAAATACTGAAAAAAAAGTATATTTAGCAAGTGGGAGGAGAAGAATTCAAATTAAACAAAATAGGTACCCACTTGCATTATTTAAAACATACCAGTGCGGGAGTATAGGTAGGTACTATCTAAAAAAGGTTTCTAGAAATTGTAGTATTAAAAAAGTTTAGTTCGTAAAAATAAAAATCTTTAAAAGTATTCACTATTAAATTATACAGGCTCCGCTTTCTTAAAAAAAAACCGCCACTAGTTGAGAGTAGGCATGGGCGTTGCCAGCTCCGGAGCTAGGGGAGGGCTAAAATTGTTTTTCTGGGCGACTAAATGAAGAAGTTGAAGATACAGTTTGGTTTAAATACAGAAACCTTATTAATATGAAATGAAATAATGAAAAAATAATGAAGTGATTTTTTTCTATAAAAAATACATTCTGCTGAATATTTATGATTTGATGGGAAATTGTGTGTTAATAATGTGTTTTTATAAGTTTTTGTCATTTAATATGAAAAAGTAATGGCAGCTGGCCCCTTACGCCCATGAGAGTAGGTAAATTTATGTCCACAAGTTTACAATTCCAAATCCTTAGTTGTGAGTTTCTTTAATGATTCTCTTGCTGCTGTTTTCGATATTCGTATACATAAAACATTGTGCGAAAATCCTTCAAACCCTTTGAAAGTTTAGTATGGAAGACTTTAAATAAAGAAAAGGGTATTGACTTTGTAATAAAATTTACATCTCAAACTCTAACAACAGTATTGAATGAATTTTGAATTATTTTTCCCATTTCCTACCCATAAAGTTAGGAACTCTCTATATCATGACATGATAACAATAGTAGGTAGGTATATCAATCGTAATAATATAGAATTCGCAATTCCATGCCTTTACCTTTGATTATCGAAGTACCTAATCAAATTATTTTCACAGTGCCTAACAACCCTAACATATCTGTATTTGAGAGCCAACTTGTCTTAACTCCATTTTTTGCTGCAAAAACGGGTTTAATACATATTCTTGATCTACAGCGCATGATGATCCATCAGGGTCAATGACACTTATATCTCTATCTATTATGGTTTGACTGGAAACCCAAATCCATAACACCTTAACTCCTTCCTAGTTTAGAGCCAAAACATCTTAAAAGCCATTAAGACTTTTTGACTCTAAAGTTTTTAATACTCTATGCTACTTAAGATGTTTTGTCTTTGAAGTCCAAGGAACTAAGTAAGCCATGTAAGGACATTTGTCGTTAAAAATGCAGTCTAAATTTCAGCATATAAATGCAAAAATCTATTTTTGATGAGTTTTGTATTGGTAATGTATTGTGGGACCAGAAAAATCCGTATGTGTCTTCCTACCTAACACTTGAATCCGTTAAGCGATCAAAAAATTGTGTTTTTGGATTTATGACAAGTTGGCTCTCAGGTACAGATATATTATGTTAGGCATTGTGAAAATAATTTGATTGCAGTGGTGCAGTAACATATATTATGTAGGTTCTGAAGAAGGTAATCATTTCAACTCATTGTAACTATGTATGTACATACGTTTGCATTGTTTTAATGTTTGATTACTCGAACTATGATTGTAATAAAAAATAACCGACTTTTTAATTGCCCCTTTATTTACTGAATAGGTACACAAACTCTAGAAGATTTATGCCCAATCCCACCAACTTTCACCTAGGCAGGAGACCCCTAAATAATATCCATACAAAACAGAGAAAATTTATTATTTATTGATTCAAGAAGAATTTATTGAAAATAAACAGCATACATTCATACGAAATTCTACATGCGACTCTCCTAAGTATAGGTGCCCAAATATCTCCGCCCAAAATCTCCCCAACTAGGAGAGTTTTATGTAGAATTTTATATGAATTTATGCTGTTCATATTCAATAAATTCTTCTTGATTCAATAAATAATAAATTATCTCTCTTTTTGTGTGGAAATTATTTAGGGCTCTCCTGCCTAAGTTGGTGGGATTGGGCATTAGGCCGTCGAGTCGATATTTTTCATAGTATACAAAAAATTTATTTGAAAGCATTTAAGAGTGTGCATACCGACATTTCATAAATTTAAAAAAACGAGAGACCTTATATCTCGACAACCGTTACTAAATATGCTTTGGAACAACATAGGGTAGATGCATTGAACATTTATCTAAGGAATAACCGTAAAAGATTTCTTATATTAAGTATAGATTTCTCAAAAAAATAATAATTAAAAAACACCTCTGATCTTTTTTCCGAAAGGCGGAAACCGTTTCCCGAAAGTCGCCGAGTAATTTTTTTTTGTACTGATAATATGCATTAAAATCTAGGGAATAACCGTAAAAGTTTTTTGATAGAAGCAAAATTAACCCCAAAAAATGAAAAAAAAAACGCTATTTTTACCATTTTATCATGCGATTGTTCACGCGAGTTTGAACCTTATTGCCGTGGGAAATAACTGTGACGTCATTCTTGGTGCCAAGGCCTTAATCCACATAATAATATTGGCAAGAGGGAATAAAGGAGCACTTCCATTGTATTAGGAGATTTGTTTTTAACAAAGCGTTTACAATGGAGAGAGACAGACAAGCGATATTATTAGTACTAAGTGATTAAAAAGGACTTACTAATAACTAAATGGATGTTTCCACCGTAACAATATTATTGCATCGGTAGAAGCATCGTATAAACCAATTAATTAATGCATCCATTGTAAGCGATTAATTTGCAGGGTCCTGTGTTATTATTGTTGTGCATACAACAAGAGCGGCGAGGTAAGAAAAATAATATTTTCCCAACTCATAACGCTAATGGAATGCTGTTGTGTTAAGTACTCAGGTAAGGTATGGAACTACACTACGTACTCTATGTATGAAGCAATCTATCACGCGATTAATTTACCTACGAGATAACAGCTAGAGTAGGGCTGCTATAATTGTCGGACTGCCGACCGGAACACCTCCTTCCCCCCAAAAAAAACCTCTAGAAAACTATCAATATTCTTAATTTAGTTCAAATTGGAATGAAAATTTGTATTTTTATGTATGTATAAGTATTCTATATATTATTATTATTTTTAATTTATTTATATTTTTCTTATTTTTCAAACACTTGTATGTAATGTGTATATTAAATGAATGTCACAAGTGGTTGGTTGGCAGACATTGCCTACGGCAATAAACCCGCCATTTGGAAGATATGTATTCTTTTCAATAAAGATTTTATTTATTTATTTATTCATAAAATTGTTTCCATTCAAAATATGCTCATAAAAAGGAGCCGCAGGCGAAATTTTTGCCATGAGACATGAGCGTGTACATGTCTATATAAAAAATGAGTGGTGTGAGTAAATCTTGTTTAGTGCAATCTAAAAAAAAATAGGTAGGTACTTACTGATGATACGAACGCAGAATATGTAAAAGAAGAAAAATAAGTGTAATTGGCGCCGCAGGGAATTTTTTTAATGAAAGTATTGTATCGGAATTATTATAAATATATTATAAAGTATGGAATCGTTTTATTGAGCAGTTAATATGAGAAATCCCTGACCGGGACAAATAACTGTCAGACTGGGACAACGGGATGCGGCCCTCAAAACCGGGACATTTCCTGGTGTACCGAGACGTATGGCAGCCCTTAGCTAGAGGTAGGTGTCTGGAATATTCTGGTAAAAGATGTATTGTTTGCTCCGGAGAATAACAAATTTTACCGAGATCCAATGTACTCGTATCCGATCAACAACATTACTATATAGATAATTCAAAATAAGGTTTGTAGCCTAATTAAGAATGAAGGGGAAGATAGAAGGCCGTAGAGGGGTCGGAAGGAAGCAGCTATCCTGGCTTCGAAACATTCGGCAGTGGACCGGGATCAGAACTTACTGTGGAGGAGCTGTTTCGCACTGCCAGGACAGATAGGCGTTCTCAAAAGTGGTCGTCCCCCCGACGCGTCGGGGGTACCCGACAGGACACATAGAGAAGAAGAAGAAGCCTAATTATGTAATCCTCGAAAAATGTAAATAGTTTTAATATCTTCATTAGCATGTTAAAATATTTTTTTTATATTTTCATCATTTTTCGGTTTGTGTTTTATACACAATGTTCGAAAAAATTGGCCTTTTTTTATAGTTTCCCACTAACAACTCGTAAACGATACATTTCTAGGGAAATTTAGTTCTTTTAAAATTACCTACGGGTAGCACAAACGTAAAATTGACGCAAACTTCAAAAACATCTCTTTACTTACCAATAAAAATATGATATGCGTTTCGAGCTTTTCGAGAAATAATTAGGCTACCACCTCTTTTTTTATCTAAATTTACTGACGTAATATATCTTATAGGTGGTAATCGTACATTTCGATGTATTTCCTATTATTATTCGTTTTATATCAGTCATAGAACTTTAAAACCACTTCTGTGTTAACTGATAATGTGAATGTTGTTATTAAAAAGTAGTTTGGTTATATCAAAGTGTATTATATTGCTCACATCACCGTCATCAGTAGGTAATCATCCTGACATTGTATTGGTATCTACACTGATGTGCATGCATGCAATGTTGCATGCATTCTGAAACGAAGGAATACTTTTGTACTAGCAACTATAAAACATTAAGATCCTGTACAAAGAAGACAGCATAGAAAGCATATTAAACATGATAGTTAATTGCTCGGTATCTGCTAGCCTTCTATACTATTTTGTATCTAACATGATAATTAATTTAACCTACTTCTAACTATGCTTGTACTGGGTTGTTAACAATGAAACTTCATAAAATATCTCATAGTTGAATTGTGGTGCAACGGAACTCTATAAAGTAACTATTTATTTATTTATATATTTCCTTACTAAACCAGCTATCCTGACTGTACGAGTATTTAGCGTAGAAATTTATTTCCACGATTACAGTACAATAGTTCCAGAACTATCTTTCTACTTGTAGTTTAATTATATTTCGATAGTTATTCATCTTGAAAATTTTTCAGAGAGAATCCTTCATTCTAATATCATATAATATTATATATCTAGACCCAACTTTCGATTGACATGTTTACGAGCATATTGTTCATATCTCACGACTCACCGGATATTTGAAAATAGTTATACCTATTTCTAACATGAAATGTAATATTCCTACTTCCTGGATACCTGTTCTCAATTATCTTTGTGGAGACTTAAGAGCATTTTCTTTGAAATATATTACGTTCACCTGAACGACATCATCATTCTTCGTATGATAAACTTTCCTCAACAGTTGAAGAGATACGGTAAACATTATTTTTCTTTGGAAGGTAACATTATTCCTACGTCTTGCGGTATTTGTTTAATTTCTTTCTTGGATGCTTTCTGTAATGAGAATTTTCTATTTGTTTTGAAGGAGTCGTTTTAATCTTCTGTTTTTATTTTGTAAATATTGTCCTATTCACTCATCCTGAACCTAGAAGGAGTCGCCACTAAAATCGTCTTGTGCTTCTAACTCTGATATCCCTTAAACCCATGTTAATTATAATTTATGGTATAGATTACAAACATTGTACGTAGTACGTACTCTCTCTGTAAACAAACTTTTTCACGACAAGATGTAACGATATTTTTATTATGATGGACTTTACGGAGTTATCTCTTGTGTTCGTAACGACAGTAGGCAATATCAGTGGAATAAAAATGTTTATTTTTCCATCAGCTTCTACGAGGAATGTTTTATTCCTTAATTTATGCTAACATTTGAAGCCAAGAATGGAAGATATTGCAAAGGAGCTATCAAAGGGATTTATAACCAATAGGGCCACAGATGTTTTCAATGTTGTAAATGCCTACGCCACTACTACACTCAAAGTGTACACGTACAGGGTGTCACATAATCTCATAATTTACATTGTACGATACAATATTCAGTTTCGCCGATTAACGGATCTAAAACCGAATACTGTATCGGGAAAAATTGGAAGATGGAATAATTAGGAAAGAAACAGTGGAACTTACCCCAATCCTCCAATGTTATGATGTCGCTGGTTTTTGATGAATTTAATGTTGAACGAAGTTTTCGATGCGTTTTTATTAATGGATAATGAAGATTAGATATTATAGTTAGATTAGATAGATAGTAACACACACACACAGTAAGAAAAAGTTGTAATAGATTTAAACCGAAAGTGAACCGCCGTAATTTGAATGATGTTTTAGTATGTACCGCCGTAGTGTAGGTAAGTTTGTACCGGAATGAGAACACAATGACAAGTGGAAACAGGAAAAATAGATAAAGGAATTAGGTACTCATCCGGTGTTGCCATTGTCGACGTATGATTTTCGATGAAGCTGCAACACTTCGATTTGATATCGAAGATACATATTTAGTATTATTGTTTAATACTTTTACGTATATTAACATAATATACTAATGTAAATTATGTTAAATCTTTTATATAGCATTGCAAATCTTATATTTTTTTATACGAATAGGGAGTATTTTAAGTGCAAACTGACGTTTCTAACAAAAGGATAATTTATTTTCCACCTAGCTCTTATTGTGAGAACACATCCCCTTTCGTGGAAAAATTTCGTGATGGATTTATGGACGAAGAAAATATAAGATAAGTGAGGAGAACTGAAAATGATTTGAAGGTTTCATATAAGTTACTAGCTGAGTTACCCGCGTGCTTCTCAACGTCAAATTTGAAAAAAAAACAACCCGGCATACTTTATAGGCTTGAGATGAACAAAATGTGACTCATGATCTGAACTTATGATACCATATATGATCCCACGCAACGCTTGGATCCCCTCATCATCATGGCATCTCTTAGGAAAAACTTTTTCTCCAAAAATCGGCGACGCTGCTAAAACAAATAGTATATAATCGGAAATGTTATTCTAAATTTTCGCAGCAATTCATCGTATAATGCGGGAGTTAAGCGAACACTTACTAAAATCAGACTTTACTTTATATATATAGAGACAGATAGATATAGGTCGCTAATATCGTCGGGGAGGTAAAGGGTACGGAAGGAAAGGTCAAGCCAAGAGAAGGACGAATAAATTCAATTATTTCAATATTACTGTACCTATTCTCATCAAGTTAGTCTCGAAAGCAGTTCACGGTCTACTTTTTTGTACTTTGAAACCTTAAAAAAATAATTGGTGTACATTTTGTACAATGTACCCATAACAAGGTCTAAATGAATGGGGGATAATTCGTTTGAGAAAAACTTTGTAATTTCATTTTGCATAATTTTTGAAGAATAGAAATAAAATAATGTGATTGGCTATGAGTTATTTCTTACCTCAGGATTACTAATTTTGCTTTAAATGCTGAATTTAAAGTACCTACAAGCACTAGCCAGGGGGGGGGTCTAGAGAGCTGAAGCCCCCCCAAAAACCATGAGTGACAGTACTTTATATACAACTAGTTTCCGAAGAATCACATTACTACCACATCGTTCTCTCATCATGTCATAAATTTTCTAAAACTACTATATTGTTTGGTAAAAAAATGGTTAAAGGGCGCTAATTAAGCCTGCTATGTATTTCATATCACTTCATCCATTTTTCTTAAAAAAATTCGCATGCGGCGCATTGTCAAACATAGGCCTCCCCCATTGATTTCCACAGCTCCCTATCCTGGGCAGACCGCATCCAACCGCCTCCCGCAACTCGCCTTACATCGTCCGACCACCGTGCTTGAGGCCTACCAACACTTCTTCTGCCTGTTCTAGGTCGCCACTCCAGGACTTTCTTTGTCCATCTAGAGTCTGTGGTTCTGGCCACATGACAAGCTCAACTCCATTTCTGACTGGAAACTCTGTGAACGGCATTGACGAGCTTGGTCCTCTCTCTGATCCAAACATTAGTTTTCCTGTCTCTCAGTGATACACCTAACATATTAATTATAAATAATAAAGATGTCCGAAATTGGTGGAACCCAGAGGGAAAACAAAAAAAAAGTTAATGTAGAAAAAGTTTTGTACTCGAAATGTGTAATTATGTTTTATGGAAATAGTATGAGAGCACCCTGGACGGCAATTTTAAATTATTCCAAATATTTGGAATCATCTGCCTCATCATCGTAAATTTTTAAGTGTCAATTTTACTGAAAATGTATTTTTATTTTAAGTTTTACGATCATGATGATACACTGTGCCCGTGTGAACTAATTACGAATTGGAATTGAGTGTTTTTTTTTTATAATTCGGCAGTCCTCCCGAACTGGGTATTGCATTAAGTGTTATGACATGGTTATGACTACTATTAATACAGTCGTGACATAAAAACGTAAAGAGCTGGATGCCGATGAGGTTTGCAATAATAATTATTGTTACAACAATGATACAAAGGGAGTATGTATATTGTAACTACGTCATAAAGTTTGTATAGTATCATTAACTGACATAATTCTGCTGGAAATCGGGTAACATCGCAATCCAAACCCTGTGGCAACTTTTGCAAGTTGTTCGAATATACACGGAATCGAAAACACCTCGTGATCGCAGCGCTCTCACCTGGAGTCGAGATTCTAGTGGGTAAGGACCAAATTCTTTGCAAAATTCTCTAATCGTGAGTGACCCCTATGAAAAAATAATACAACTAATAACTTTTTCATTATTTTTTTGCGCCCAATTCTCAACTTATATATTATGTTAGTTAAAATAACATATATTTTTACTATATTAATTCACACATACTTTGGAGAAAATCACGTCTTAAATGTAAGAGTCAGTACTCGCTCCATACAAAAAGCCTCTGAGGGAACAAATGACGATACAATTATATATTTCCTTTACCGGCATTCTAAAAAATGTTTAAAGGGATACTTAAATAGTTATTATTTAATAAGTAAATTATAGGACATACATATGAAATATATTATCAAATAAACTTATACGACGTATATGAAATTATACGACCTATATTCATTCAAAAGAACCTAAACGAAACGTATATTAAGTTGACAAGTTTAACCACCAGAGGAAATGTCAAAATGTCGTATGTAGTTTACTAACACGTTAAATTGTTTTTATGTTACGTTGTGTTGATTTGGAATGCTTCCAAAAATTACAGTCTGGCGAATAAACTACTACATCATAACGCCTCCGAGAACAAACTAGATAGGTTATATTACTTACGATAGAGAGACAATATACATACATTTCTACTGAGTCTCATTTACTTGCTTAGTTAGATCACGTTCTCGTTCAAATAGAACAATGATATTAATCCTTCAGTTGATAAAGTTGAATACAATATAATTCAAATTGTCACTAGAACCGTCACGGAACTGTATAGAATTACAAACATGTTAAATTTGGAAGAATTAATACATTCAGAAAAAGTAAAAATGTATAAGATACTCGTAAGATAAGAATAAGATTTAAAATAAACTGATGAAAACTAATACAAATATTGAATTTAATAGAGATACGCACTCAAGAAACCAGGATCCAGAAATCATATAGTGCCAGAACTAACAGAGGGAGAAAGGGAAGAGGAAAAAAAGGTATAAATAAGGACTTTAGCCTTACCATGCGTTGTAAGGATCATCTTCAACAGGAAAACATCAAAAATCGTACTGTCGTTAGAGACATCTTTCACAAGCGATAGTATCCTTACGTAAGGACACCTTCACTCAGGCAAGAAAAAGAACCAGAATTCTGCTCCAGGAATCAGTTTTAAACGGCGAAATCTTATAATTACCACATATTTTGAGAAAGAAAAGTGGGCAGAATGCTGGTATGAAAGTTATACAGTTACAGAGAAAAATGACAATAAAAAACGACAATAATAATTGATACAACCACAAATAATACGTATGCAGTAGTGGTTGCCTTCAAACCAAAATCAGGCGCAAGATCGCCAGCGGTCTATCACAAAAACTAGTGTCAAATAAATCACTACTTAGGTTCGACGAATGGAAGGCAGTCTCTCGGTATAGATTTATTCTTCCACTTTTTTTAACATTAGAATACCTTTGTGCATATTTTCAACATAGGTAGATAGGTATAATGCGGAAAAAACTTATATTTTAGTATAGCGATGTCGACATCTTCAACGTCACTCCGTACCAGTTTAAAAGAACAATACTTGGTATTCTTCAGGGTGATATGTGAATTTGAAATGATTTTTCCTTTATCCTACACTTCCTCTCCCTATCCCATACTATCCTCTCCCTCCTTTCTAGTGATTAGTGCATTGTTTTCTTTTTAATGTATTTGTGTAAGTACTTTTATAATTTAATTTGACATATTAATTTTAGGTTAGACTATTGTTTATTTTGTTCTCTTCTTTTGACTTCTATGCTTAATTTTATATTTAATCGTAGATTAGCTTTTGATATCCTATTTATTGACGATATAATATCGACTAAACTTGTACAACCTAATTAGGTCGCTGTTTGAGCTATATAAATACTCCATGTCCATTCTACTTCTATGTGTATTCAGTGTCTGTGTTGTACTTATGAAATAAATAAATAAATCCCACGTCGTCGCCAAAAGCACGAATTTGGAAATCTTATTGATAAAAGAAATCTTTCAAATCTTTTACCCTCGAAATTCTGATAATTGTGTTCTTTTATAAAATCTGTTAGATACCTAGCTCCAACTTCTTGAAAATAATATTTAATAAAAACTCGATGGATCAGATTTTTCAAAATTGATCCTCTTTAAACTGAGAGAAGAACACATATTTTTCCGGCCACGTTCTCAGATAATATTTAAAATATTCCGGGGGGGGGGGGTACCCGGTACCTACTAGTGCGGCATTCATTCTTCAGATTTGCTGAAATGTACGATTGACCAGTTGACCATCCTATTTAATATAATGTAAAATAGGAAAGAATAGAAGAAAGGAATGTAAGTTTCAGAAACGCAATATCACTCGTGATCGCATTAGATTTTGACTGCGAGATTAAAAAATCGGGTATGAAAATAGTAGGTGTAAGTTAATATTTTTTTTTGGGAAATTTTCTCCTCATACATTTTATATAGAGATTCATCAAAATTTATTGTCGTGAGTTACCGCCCTTCTTGCTTTGGAACAATTTTTAGGTATGATTCCGTAGAGATAGCCCAATGAATTTTACTAAAATTTTAAATTGTGACTAATTTTGAGATTCAACATTTTTATGGCATGATGGTATCAGGTAGGTCTATAATTGTTTTTGTATCTGTTATTTATACTATTTATCTATTCTAAAAAAAAATCAAGTATGTATCTTAATAATTGGCGTCTCTGTGACTAATAACATCTTGCAAGTCGGGGTTTGGTGAAAAAATACTAAAAAAATCATAACTCGAAAACTACAAAAAATCGCTGAACATCCATGGGGGTTAAATCGATAGGTATTGAGATCCTATATCATCCTGCTTCGGTTGATCCACCGGTTGTGTTACACCGTGTATAAAGTGCTGTCACTCATGGTTTTGGGGGGGGGGGGGGCTTCGGCCCCCTAGCCCCCCTGGATCCGCTATGATTTACAATTAGATTAGAGGCACATGTATAGGTAGTTGATAGACAATATTACAGAATTAATGCATCTTAATTAATAATTAATTACGTAATTACGAACCAGTATTGTGATATAGCATGGTCTCTAAACAACTATCCAATCTAAATGCGAGTGTAATATTATACAAGTTATACTGTTTTGGGAACACCTTCTGGAAGCAGGTGAGGTAAGGGTCAGGATATTTCGACCGTTTTCAATTCCCCCGTGAAACAGTGAAAATTAAATTTGCGAATTGCCAAGTTAAAGTAATTCCTAAGAGGAATTTACATGGATATACTTTATTAATATCCTAACACAGTGTACACAAAGGGTACCGCCCCAAAATACCCAAATTACCATGTCTAAAAACATTTCAGAGTGTATGGACTTCTTGTATTTACAAGACAGGCATCCGCATTGTTTAATATTAATGTTATCTCAGTAACAATCACCCAACCGTACAGATTCTATAGATTCTATAGACTGGATTTTGGAGAGGGATAGATTCTCTGTTGAAGATTTTCACGGTGTGCGATTGACATTGTTTCTTGATTTTCGGGTAAACCGTGTGAAGATAAACTTGATCGACGTTTCGACAGTCCTACTGGTGTCTTCCATCCACAGAGGAAGACACCAGTAGGGTTTACCCGAAAATCAAGAAACAATGGATATATTCTCTATTCGTTACTGCCGATAAAAATAATAAATAAGGAGAAAAGGGGAACATGACACCATTTTCGAAGTAAATATCCGCAAAAAGTGATATCAATTATATCTGTCCTCAATTCAATCAATTATTTTTAATGCATCTACGGAATACAATATAAGTTACACTAATTTAGTATCAACTGCATATATTCTTTTGTACATCTACACCTATGTACTATGCATTGATGTGAAGATAACATAATTTTACCACATTGATAACACTCCGTACATTTCTGAAGTCCCTTGGGGGATGTTCATCATGACTGGTTCTGTTTGAATTTAGGTTAACATAATATTACAAATACACACAACAATCAAATAGTTGCAAATGAACATTGGATCTTTGTAGTGGATACAGAAACCTAAGTATGATTAAGTTCTGATTTGTACAAACTATGTAATGCCTTAGAGAGAGTCATAGAAATTTAACTGTCGGTCGTTTCGATATAACAACTATTGTCGTCTAGTCTTCGAATCATTGGTCATATTTTATTTCATCATTGAGCTTGTACTTTTATTAAAATATGTGAGAAATAAATTCGATCCAACCTTTTTTTTTTAAAGAAAAATGAATCTGGGCTTATCGAAATAAACCCAAATACATCTTTGTACACTTCACAGAAAGCTTAAAAGCTTGTGTTGTGAAGTGGAGTAGGTCGGTGATTGAACCCGCGCCCACTGGATTAACAGTCGAGCGCATTACCAACCAGGCTACCGACCACCTCAACACTTTTACATATTGTGTTGGCCGAGCCTCGAAAGTTTTGTGCGAATGAGTAAAAAGACGTGCGGACGGGGTGTTTGTCTTGGATTGTGTACGTAAACGACAGTAAATGCCTTTTCACTCATGAGCACAAAAATTGTGGATGCTCTGCCAGCATGCGGATGAGGCATTACACGAATATAATTATTTCCCATTCAAAGACTTTTCTAAATATACGAATACAGTACTGAATTTTTGAGATCGAACCAAAATGACTCTTTCAGTAGATGCTGCATTTATAAAGAAATAATTGAAATGGTTGACAATTTTACTGGGATTTTAGGGATTTTAGGAGCTAAATATTTTTCTAAGCTTCACTCAAATAAAAAAAATTAAAATAAAAGACGATTCTGAATACCATACTGTAACTCCTGATACTGGTCTGCAATGTTTCAGGGTTTTCTCCTAAATATGAAAACACCATGAGTTGCCAATAATTCGATCGACTTTTGATTTATATATTTATGTTTCACGCGACAAAGTTGCTTTTACATTTCACATAATAAACACATTAAGTACTTATACTATACATAAGAAAGATAACAAGAGAAAAAACCAAAACGAAATAAGTCACTCACTTTTGGTCCCTTTATTATTATGTCTATGATGTGAGTGTATATCTGGCATTGTAACTGCACACTAGGCTAGTAGTTAAGTCGAGTAGGTAGTGATTTAGTAAAAAATGCCAGACATACACCAAGATGAGTCTACATATATGAGTGTATATTAGAGTGGTTCGAAAAAAACTTTTTTTTCTATTTCAGATCGCTATAGTGCAAAAAAGTTGCGATTGGTATAGACGTAAATAAAACACTAATTATTATTTTTTTATTAATTTGTCTTCCGGTCGCGCAACGCACTCGAAGTTCGCAAAAAATTGTGATAAACCTAAATTTTTCATCATTTTTTTAAGCACGCCAGATAGTTTTAAATGCGTTCCTATACCATGAATTAACTACTACAAGTATGTTAAGTCAATATAAATGCATTTATGATACTTTTTTTTCGTGTCTTTTGGTCGCGCAACATAGTACAAAATGAGTAAAAAAAGTAGTTTTTTCAAAATTTCAAAGTTTGACTGTTAAGTAAATTTTAATCGTACGACACTACGGCTGCTATTGCTTCAAGTGTATTGCAAGATATTGGGTTGATTGATGAATCAGATACTTCTCATGTTGTAGACAAGAGTAAAGTCCGAAGAGAAAAAACTTGTGTCAGAGCTAGGTTGCAAAGTGATATAAGTTTAGAAATTTGTGGTCTTTACTTTGAGGGACGAAAAGACAACAATTGAAAAAACTGGCAAAAAACACTTTCGCAGAACCTATAAGGAGGAGCATTATTCTTTAATTCAGGAGCCAGGCTCCACTTACATAGGACACACTTGCCCTTCTTCAAGTTCAGCATCCGACATAGCCAAAATCATCACGTCGTATTTATCCGAAAATGGCTTTTTACTTGACAAATTGGAAGTTGTTGGATGTGACGGTACTGTTATCAATACGGGCTTAAAAAATGGTGTAATTCGACAAATAGAGAGACATGTGGGGAGACCTCTACAATGGAGTATTTGTCTTCTCCATTACAACGAGCTGCCATTCCGCCACCTTTTCCAACACTTAGATGGAAATACAACAGGCCCAATAGGATATTCTGGACCGATTAGAAAGGCCCTACCTGAAACTACCAGTTGTTGAGTTTAATCCTTTTGATTGTCAGATTCCAAAAGTTGACAAGCGTATTCTTAGCAAGGACCAATTGTACATGCTTGAGATATCAGAAGTCATCAAGTCAGGACATTGTTCAGAAGACTTTGTAGTACGTGATCCTGGCCCAATGTCACATTCAAGATGGCTTACAACTGCAAACCGAGTTTTGCGCCTCTACATCAGTGTGTCAAGCCCTTCTGAAAATCTGAGAGAGATTGTCACATTCATTTTAAAATGTTATATGCCTATGTGGTTTGCCATTAAAATAAACCACAAATTCACAGATGGGCCTAGACATATTTTTAAAACAATTGAATGTACAAGGTACTTACCAGAAGAGCTTTTTCAAATTGTTGATCCCGTTTTACAACGGAATGCTTACTTTGCCCATCCCGAAAATTTACTTTTGGCTATGGTTACTGATGAAAGGAACCATATCCGAGAGCTGGGTTTTAGGCGTATCATGAAGGCCAAGCAAGCAATACCTGCAAGGGCAAGTGTGTCCTATGTAAGTGGAGCCTGGCTCCTGAATTAAAGAATAATGCTCCTCCTTATAGGTTCTGCGAAAGTGTTTTTTGCCAGTTTTTTCAATTGTTGTCTTTTCGTCCATCAAAGTAAAGACCACAAATTTCTAAACTTATATCACTTTGCAACCTAGCTCTGACACAAGTTTTTTCTCTTCGGACTTTACTCTTGTCTACAACATGAGAAGTATCTGATTCATCAATCAACCCAATATCTTGCAATACACTTGAAGCAATAGCAGCCGTAGTGTCGTACGATTAAAATTTACTTAACAGTCAAACTTTGAAATTTTGAAAAAACTACTTTTTTTACTCATTTTGTACTATGTTGCGCGACCAAAAGACACGAAAAAAAAGTATCATAAATGCATTTATATTGACTTAACATACTTGTAGTAGTTAATTCATGGTATAGGAACGCATTTAAAACTATCTGGCGTGCTTAAAAAAATGATGAAAAATTTAGGTTTTTCACAATTTTTTGCGAACTTTGAGTGCGTTGCGCGACCGGAAGACAAATTAATAAAAAAATAATAATTAGTGTTTTATTTACGTCTATACCAATCGCAACTTTTTTGCACTATAGCGATCTGAAATAGAAAAAAAAGTTTTTTTCGAACCACTCTAGTGTATATATATCTGGCATTGTTACTAATTCACTACCTACTTGTCTAAGCTACTACCCTGGTATGAATAAGGCATTAGTGATTTGTCCTTTCAGTTATTATTCTTATTAAATCGGATTGAAATTATTGAACTGTTTACCCGAAGTGATAATATTGTCACAATGTTCAATTTATTTGATTTCAATATTGGTAAATAAAATAAATATTATTTTATGGATGAAAAGAAAATTGTCAAATGTCCCAAACCCAAACCTTATATAATTTCTCTTCGTAGTTTCCGCAGGATAAATAGGGAAACCTTGCTATCTGATGCGGAAGCTGCAAACTGGGATTGCATATATGACGCTGGCTCTGTCGATGAGAAGGTTGATTTGCTGAATGGTATACTTCAGAATCTTTGTTATGCTCCATTTCGGCAAGTACGCATTAAGCGTCCTCCTGCTCCATGGCTCACTGATGAGTTAAAACACCTGATGAGGAGAAGAGACAGAGCCAAACTCAGGTATGTAAAATCCCCTTCACCACCCAACTGGGAGTCTTATCGCACTCTCCGAAATCGCTGCAACCAGCTGTGTAGAAATTCTAAACGCGTCCACTTCAAAGAATTACTCATAAATCGCTCTTCTGCTGACATTTGGAGGGGCCTGAATGCCATGGGAATGGGTCGCCAAGTTGTCCCTGATGCATCTAAATTTATTGATTCAAACAGTCTAAATAGGTTCTTTGCTGCCCCACCCTGTGATATTGATGTAACCACTAAAAATGCTACACTATCCAGTATTCAGTCCTTACCCCCTGTGAACACACCAGTCTTCAATTTCGCACATGCCTCGACTGAAACCGTGAGAAGGTATGTTAATTCTATAAAATCTAAGTCCGTTGGAGTGGACGACATCACTATCACTTTCATTACACTTATTCTAGACCATATACTCCCCGTACTTACTCATATTGTGAATTGCTCTATGGACTCAGGCTCTTTTCCCTCTTCTTGGAAGAAAGCGTATGTTATCCCACTGCCGAAGAAGCCGGTACCTGAAGCCGAAAAAGACTTTCGTCCCATATCTATTCTTCCCATTTTCTCCAAGGTCATTGAAAAAATTATTCACTTTCAGTTAACCAGCTACCTTGCCAAACATAATCTATTAACTCAGTATCAGTCTGGTTTTCGAACTGGCCACAGTACTACCACTGCCCTAGTAAAAGTCACTGACGACATTAGGGGTGCGATGGAGGAAAAAAAACTCACACTTCTCTTACTTCTTGACTTCAGTAGCGCCTTTAACTCTGTCGACTTTGACATATTACTCGCAAGACTCCAACACTTCAATCTTTCAGACGTCTCACTCTCCTGGTTTAGGTCCTATCTAAGTGGCAGACAACAATGTATCAAAACTCAAAATAACAAATTGTCTAATTGGCTGTCACTTAGTACAGGAGTCCCACAAGGTGGAATCACTTCTCTTCTCAATCTTCATCAACTCTGTAGTTGAACATCTCACCGTTAGATGCCACCTCTATGCTGATGATCTCCAAATTTACTCTCACTTCGAGCCGAATCATACCATATCTGCAATCGATCTTATGAATGGCGAATTAAGTCGCATCTCTCAATGGGCACAGCAAAATGGATTGTTACTCAATCCTTCCAAGTCCCAAGCCATTCTTATAGGTAGCTCTCGTCTTCTCTGCAAATTAAATATCAACTCTTTACCCCCTCTTCTTCTTGATAATTCTGTCATTAAATTATCTGAGAAGGTAAAAAATCTCGGTATTATGTTCGATCAATGTCTCTCTTGGCGACCTCAAATGTCCGAAATAAATCGTAAACTATTCTACTCTCTACATTCACTAAAGAGACACCAGAACTTTCTCCCGAAACCGACAAAGATTCTCCTTTCTCAAACCCTTCTCCTACCTCTACTGGATTATGCGGACGTTGCATATATGGATATTACATCCGAACAAACCATGAAACTGGAACGTCTGCAAAATGTATGTATTAGATTCATCTTCGGTTTGAGAAAATATGACCATATCACAGACTTTAGAAATGAACTAAAGTGGCTAACGATGACTCAGCGTCGTCATCTCCATATTCTCTCTCTTCTTTTCAATGTTCTGAATAATCCTGCTTCACCTGATTACCTTAAGTCCAACTTCACACCCCTGGCATCTCATGGCTTATCTCTACGTTCAAGTGGACGCCGTTTGTTAACCATACCCTCACATCACACATCTTTCTTCACTTCTTCTTTCACTACACACGCGGCTAGACTATGGAATAACCTTCCACTTCCTATCAGACTAGCTCCAACTATTCTCTCTTTTAAAAGTAAACTGAGGCATCATTACCTTTCCTTAAATAATCCATCTAACTGACAATCCCGTGGTTCCTTCCTTGTCCTTCATCCCATCCACATTTATATATGTATTTTTATGTATGTATAAGTATTCTATATATTATTATTATTTTCATATTTATTTATATTTATTTATATTTTTCTTATTTTTCATACACCTGTATGTAATGTGTACATCAAATTAATGTCACAAGTGGTTGGTTGGCAGATATTGCCTACGGCAATAAACCCGCCATTTGGAAGATAAGTTTTCTTTTCAATAAAGATTTTTTTATTTATTTTATTTTAAAAGAGGATTATTTTTTGGCTACTAGTGTTACGCTGTAACATAAAAGCGGTCTCCCACGGTGTGCGAATCCGGATTCGTACGTGATTTTGGATTTGTACGTACCGCCATACAAATCGCTACGAAAGCGTCTGTAGATTTACGGACTCACCCCTTCCCACGGCGTGTGAATCTACGTTCGAATCCGGATTCGCGCACCGTGGGATACCGCTTTAACGACCATCACAACCTTTTCCCGTGAAACAACATCCGCCACTCTTAGGGCCAATCTTATAAACATACGTTAGTTAAACTACAGACCAAATAAACCAAATTTTGATCCATTCGCTCTTTTTTCCGTCTTTTAACAATCCGTCAGTCAAATTTTCGTACAATTATACTGCCAAACCTTACCGATGGTCGGATCACCATTTAACCATTGGTTTTAGATATTGTTGTCCCATTCTCTTATTATCACTAAGAGCGAGACAACTATATACCGTGGACCATAAAGTGAACCCAAGTTGTCCCTTTCTATCGTGTAAAAGGTTTTATTGTTTCCAATGAACGTTGCATCTCTTGTGTAGTTTTGTATTTACATATTATTTATTTAAGTCTAAGTATCGGTTGATTATTGTATTGTGTTGTACCGTTTCAATATTTTTATTTTGTGATTCAACTATTTCGCTATTGTTATCGACCATACACTATATCTATGTATTTATATGATTTTTTGTTTAGTACTACATTCGCTTATGCTACCCATTATGAGAAATTTTTATTGTTTTTAATTATATTTTGTATTTTTCAAAGGCCGTATGGCCGTTTGTGTCATAATAAATAAATAAATAAATAAAATAAATATTCATTGGGGGTACTGCATTTTTAAAATTTCTGATGTTTTGACATCAGGCACAAGTGTCGCCAAAAATCTTTAGAAATTACATAGGTTGACCGGCAGTAAAATTCCCACATTATTTAAGGAAATGTTTTATAATACCAACATCGGTATAATTCACTTACGAACGATCATCCGTTAGTTAACCAGCGGTATACTTACGGATATTTGCTCTCTCCTTTATAAAATCGGTCCTTAATATTATGAGGGCACTTATAAACTACATACGTAGGAATATATAATATCTGAGATTGATATTAAAATTTGCATAATGAAACTCATGCAGAAAAGTCAAATGCACCCAGGCAGTGGCGTATATAGCTTTTCATTTCGAGGAGGCCGATCCAGACGCATTAAAAAGAGTAATAGCGGCGCAGATGAAATTTTTCGTGAGGCGAGTGAAAAAGGTCTTTTTTTAATGGGTGAATTGATGGCAGATACATAAATAATATAAATGTTTTCGTTTTTTAAGGGCTTGGCACCAAGAATGACGTCAAAGTAATTTCTCACAGCATTAAGGTTCAAAATCGCATGATAAAATGGAAAAAGTAGCGTTTTTTTTTTTTCATATTTGGGGGTTAATTTTGCGTCTATCAAAAAACTTTTACGGTTATTCCCTAGATAAATGTTCAATTCATCTACCCTATTTTCTTCCAAAGCATATTCAGTAACGGTTGTCGAGATATAAGGTCTCCCGTTTTTAGAAATTGTTGGAATGTCGGTATGCATACTCTTAAATAATTATTATACATTTCGGGGGGAGAGGGCTTGACCCCCCTCCCCCCTTATATACGCCATTGCACCCAGGTAAAGAATGACTGATTTGCAAATCGCAACATCATCTTGTATGAAATTATTTTAAACTGGCGAACGTAGTCATGAGAAGGAACGACTACCTCCTTTATTAGCATTTAGGCCAGAGCCATGAGTGCGAATAAAGAAGGTAGTCGTTCCTTCTAACGACTATACGTTCGCCAGTTTAAAATAATTTCAAACTAGTATCTATTATTAAAAAATTGAAATTACCATACCCTCATACCAGCAACTTGGGCTATTTGCTGACTGGGGATATTTTATTCTCAAATTGTGTTCTTTGTATTATTTCTGTGCTGTGTTGTGTAAATTTTTAAATTGTAACAATAACAATAAATAAAATAAAATATTATAATTTCTGCGGATGGTATGTCTGTATAATAGGAGTGTGTACATTGTGGATAATTTATCTGTACAATAATAAAAAATGTTTACATAAAATGTTGACATGTTACGTCGATAACCCCCGTTTTCATCAACTTTTACCTAAGAAGGAGACCCCTAAGAAATTTCCATACAAAAACAGAGATAATATTCTATTTTTTGACACGCAGGCCTACCAACCACACCCTAATTCCATACAAAATGCAACACGCAACTCACCTAGCCTGGGCAGAGATATTTGGGCACCTAACGTAGGTGAGTTGCGTGTTGCATTTTGTATGAAATTAGGGTGTGGTTGGTAGGCCTGCGTGTCAAAAAAAAAGAATATTATCTCTGTTTTTGTATGGAAATTTCTTAGGGGTCTCCTTCTTAGGTAAAAGTTGGTGAAAACGGGGGTAAGTCTTTTACGTCCATATAGTACTGTCCTTGCTGTAAAATCATTGAGATGTTTAAAGAATACTTGAATATTTTTTATCCACTTTGTAGCGATGAAGAGTCTATTAGAATAAAACAAGAGAGACTGAAGTGTGGAAACAAGATAGAGAGAAGAAGGGAAATGGGAATCGGAATGGAAATGTTGAGCGGACGACAGAACCTCCCTTCCTCACCACCACGTAAATGCAAACAGATCGTTTCAGTAAATTTCATTTGATGAAGTTTGATAACGAGATTAATTTTAATATCAAAGTTTGTTTAATTTTAGGTAAATTCCACCAGAATAACGAATTAACGTTTCTTAATATATTTTTTTACGACGAAGCAGGGCTTATCAAGACAAAGGCAGAAATAATTTATCCAAGGAGAATGCTGAAAAAAAACATGCCCGGTGCAAACGAAATTGATCTCAAATGATAGGCAAAAATTAGTAATTAAATACTGCATAGGGGGCATTTATTTATTTATTTTATTTACCATTTGAGTTACATTTCGTTTGCGCTGGGCCCAGGTTTTTTCCATACTAAATGAGCATTCGTCTTTACTTTACCTTTATTATTTTATTTTTTTCATCAAAATATAATGAATGATTTGAAATTAAAACTGTTTTCTTTCACTCTGAAACGTTTTTTATTTATCCGATACCAGACACATAGTGGACAGGAAAGGCGGAATGATCGATCACCCGTAAGACCATCAGAGACGTCTATCACTAGGCTAGATTCTATGGACGTAAATACATAACTTAGATATTACAAAAATTATTTTGTAAATTTTATATTAATATTTTATAAATTTATTAATTACCAACGTACATGGGAAACATTTGGCTCTTTCCATTTCCTGTACACCTCTTTTTTTTTTGAGGAGAAACATTGCAAGTAAAATACTTGGTACTTATACTTAATTACTTTCAACACGCTTTCAACACGACAAGCAATTCACCCTGCGCTTTTAACATGTTTTACACTTTAACAAAACTAATGTTAAAATAATGATATAGGCGTAATGTTGTCCATACGGTAAAAACAAATAGGTACATATATTACTTTGATAAAATATTGTATTCTGAGTGCTGACCTAGGGGAATTTTTGTCTGTGAGCAACATGCACATTGAACATGCCTCACCAAGCTCTACTAAGTAGGTAGTATTAGTAGAAACAGTATGACGAGAATAATTTGATAAGGTACTTCAATAATCAAAGGTAGAAACACATTCGTTGCAAATATACTCGTAATTATAACATACATAAAGTGCATAATATATACATTCCCTATCACTAAAATCATATGGAAAAATGTCAGCCACAACATTTAGTGAATATACGTTTGGTTTCCAAAAAAAAAAATTACAGTGAACTTTTAGTACGCATGTCCCAAACATCCCATACTAATCTACTCGTATATTATTGAAACCAACCAATTTTCCAATTTTCAAAACACAATCTACCTATGACATGTTATATTAGAAAGGATACGAGAAGAGTTTAACCGCACTGTGTAGTGTGTATGTACACTGTACGTCCTCTTTCTGTTTGTGTTCCTTGGTAGAAGGACGAAGTATTGTATTCTACTCGTATTTTCACTTCGGCAATGAAGTGCTCAAACTTCAAAGTAGCCTAACCCCCGTTTTCACCGACTATAGCTATTCCTGCTCCTAACTGGGTGGCTATCCTACCTACCAAAAAATCCTACCTAATTTACGTTTCACCAACAAATTTCCACTTAATTGGGACAAATCCAGCTAGGAAGATTTTTATTTGTAGGGTTGCTACATGTAAAACAAATTGATCAAAAGTAGTTATTTTTTTAAAACAATGCTTACTTTATAGAGTAAATAATACAACTTAAACACAGGGATTGTATTTGAAAAATATTTAAATATTAAATATCATTACAAAAATAATTTACAGTCGTTAAATAACCGCGTATTTTTATTTTTCATATTTCACACAAATATTATTACCTAATGGCAACACTAGACTTTGAGATTGACGCATGCGCGTTTAGGGTACGTGGTAAAATGAAAATGGCGCCTAACAGTAAACATTGTTTGTATGCAAAGTGTCATGTTATGATATTGTGTTCCGTTGTGTTCTAGGACTGTTTTGGAGTTATAAAATAACCCCAGGTCGGAAAAAAACACTACCTGATTGATAAAATTCAATGTGGCGGCCGATTACGTAGTTGGGTGAAGTTTAATATGACAGATCTTACCGTTAGGTGCCCAATTTTTGTTGCCTAAGATAAGTGGGATTCCTAGCCGTTAGGTAGGTATTTTCGCGTGGTGAAACGCAAATGTGGGCTAGGTGACTTTTATCTCTGCTATTCCTCACCTAATCAGTTGGTGAAAACGGGGGTAAATCTTTTAATTCCCATAATTCTTACCCAGTGCTGCGACCTTTTGTTCCTAGATTCTGAGTTAACCAGTTCCTCTTGTATAACTAAATTCCTTTGTATGAGGTTGTATCGTAGTTTTATAATTAAATTTCGCTAATGACCAAAATCTGCATCTATCTAATAATGGTTTGCATGTCATGTACTCGTAGACATTCAATTTACGTCAATGGAAACTGCGCGTAACAATATGGGATGGAATATTGTGTAACTTGATTAGATGTATGTATGTACGAGTACATCCCATTGAAATTAAATTCGTAACAGTTAAATTGCAAATAAAGTCATCCTAATGATTGAAATAAAACTCTATGAAATTCGTAAATTACAGCTATTGTATACAGTATTGCTAATTACAGAAAAAAATATAGGACGAATTATGCCACTTACAGTAGTTTCACTGCATGAAATGTGCCAATCGATAGCACAAAACATGCCAATTACAGTAAATCGATAGCATAAAACATGCCAGTGATAGTAAGTTATCAGCAAGATATCATCATACTAATAATTGTCTATGACTAATGTCTGTCTGTGTGTTCGCAGCGCACAACGAAAATGATGACATTGATGACTACCGTGATTATTTATACAAACTAATGAATCGAATATAGGATTATTAAAACGGTCTCTACACTAGCGCTTTACATCGGATGAAAAGTATTGGTCGGCTGGTAGGTGATATAGCTACTTGATACAGAATGCATAGAATTCATTCGAATCATATCTACACACTATATGGTAAGTCGTGAAAATTCTGATTAGATACGCATTAAATAATTAAAAAATATTTGATTGATTTTAAGATTTATTGTTTTTTCTGAATATTAGACTGACTTAAAACTGAATGTATTGTTGAATCTCTTTTTATATTAGTTTCTTTTTTCATGTTTGTCCCTTTCACTCTCGCGGAGTTAATACAAGAAGTTACAAAATATATTATTATTTAAATCATAAGTTTCAATCTGAAAAACAATCACGTTAAAAAAATATCGGATTAAAGTTTCGAGAAAGAGATATTTCAAAAACAAGTTACGACTTTGGAGAGGATTTTATATAAGAAAAAAAAATGTTCAAAGATTCAGAAATCTGGAAAAAACTTCTCTGGTTTATGCTCTTTCAAATGATATACAAAACATTATAAAAAACATTAGTTTCATAAATCTATGAAACAATAACTTAAATAGACCACCTCTAATTTAAGCGAATTTCCATACAAATTTACTATAGGTACAGTTGCATAGTGAAAAACACATTTCCTTTCAATTTACTGTTTCCGAATTTGTATGGAAGTTTGCTTAGATTAGAGGTGATCAATTTAAGTTATTGTATCATTGATTTACGAAACTAATGTTTTTTTATAATGTTTTGTATATCATTTGAAAGAGCATAAACCAGAGAAGTTTTTTCCAGATTTCTGAATCTTTGAACATTTTTTTTCTTATCTAAAATCCTCTCCAAAGTCGTAACTTGTTTTTGAAATATCTTTTTCTCGAAACTTTAATCCGATATTTTTTTTAACATGATTGTTTTTTAGATTGAAACTTATGATTTAAATAGACTAAACACATATTCAGGTAACAAAAAAGAATGATAGAACTAAGTAGGTACCTATACTTACGATGCTATCGGGCTAAAACTTGAGAAATTCGGGGTATTTCAAAAAAAGTTAAAATCTCGAATATCTCGAGAACCGTGCGACTTTTGACTTAGCTAAGTTTGGTTTAAAAGATGCTAAATGACCTCTACTATCACTCCTGAAGATATCTGTATCCATCTATCAAACACCCTGTATATTGGTTTTGTTTTAGGTTATACCAACGCTTCCTTCGCAGATAATAATTTTTGGTAAATTACACATAGTCTTAGAACTGCCATAATCTTATAAAAAACGTAAAAAAACATTCATTATATCTGTTCAGAATAAATCATTGTCAGGCCTCATACTTTGTGAAATTTTGCTATAAAACTATTGGATTAACTCGGATGACGCACACTTACCAATATTCTGAAATTTAGAGAGAATTGTTCATTTTTAAAAATACTGATTGTATGAAAAATGCCCATTCATGTCAAAAACAGTGCGAGAAAAAACATACTATTCAGGCATTTTCACATGCCCTGGGATGGAGAAAAATACAGCAATGTTTAGTATAAGAATTAAATTAAGTTTAAACATAATAAAATGATCTCCCGTTGTGAGAAAATCACTGTGTATAATGTAATACATTTGCCTGAAAGGAGAATGGGCAAAAGTGGTCCAAGTCCAAGGGCCTCCACAAACGAGACTTGCAGTACATGTATGTCTTACCATTTTGGCCGAATACTATCAAATTCTGTCCCGGGATATTCTTACTATGATCGTTTTTGTCCCAGGTATAAAGAAGAATGCTCAAAAAAACCCCAGGCCCGGCGCAAACGAAACGTAACTCAAATGATGGATAAAAATAAGTAATTAAATACTGCATAAGAGGAATCATCGAAATCAGTGGCTAAATGTGTAAAATACCTATTCGAAATTCAGGAGACACAGTGATTGTGTGAATTCAGGAATGATTATGTTGTAACGATATTTTAAAAATTATTATTTCTTGGTTCCATCCGGTAGTGGAGGGACCAAGGCTGATGGTAAAGAAGACGGGCTGCCTTATACTCATCATGTTATATGCTTTTAAACCACAATTGTAACTGTTTAATGCTCCTTCTATTAATACATTCATGTGCCCCCTGTAAACTTCGAATAGGTATTTCACACATTAGGCCATTGATTTCGATGATGCAGTGTTTAATTACTCATTTTTACCTATCGTTTGAGATACATTTTGTTTGCGCCGGGCCTGGGTTTTTTTTCATACTAAATGAGCATTCTCCTTTGATATTACGAAAAACTTGGTGTGTACTTTAGTAAATGTTAGGAACTTCGTCCAAGTGCCTTCACAGACTGCCAGAATTTCCAGAATGGTAAGACGAGTATGTTCTTTCGTATCCTGTATGTCTTGTTTGTGGAGGCTCTTGGACCAGGTTCCAAATACTTCGAAAATCTGTGAATCATGTTAATTTTTAAATCATATCTTTATATACCCGAGACAAAAAAATTCATAGAGAGAATGTCCCGGGGTAGAATTTGATGGTATTTCCCCAGAATGGTAACACAAGTACGTGCTTTCATTTTCCGCTAGCAACATCTGTGGAGGCCCATGGACCAAGTTCCTATTACTTCGAAAATATATAAACCAATTTTTTGGTAAACTCATTAATACCTGGGACAAAAACGACCGTAGCGAGAATACCCCGGTACAGAATTTGATAGTATTTTGCCAGAATGGTAAGACAAGTATGTTCTTTCGTTTCCTGTATGTCTTGTTTGTGGAGGCTCTTGGACCAGGTTCCATACATGTTTGCCCATTGTCCTTTGCTAATAATAGTAATGCGATTCGACGCCATTTTGAAAACATACTAGAAATGTCTGGAACTTATAGTGGTGTTCCAAGTGTAAAAAAAAAGTTGAAAAATTAAAACTAAACAGCGTTTAAAATGCTTATAAGCTTTATTTTGTAACGCTTTAGGTTATTCTTCTTCTTCAATAGCTTATTTTAAAATTGATCGATTTTGCTAGTATTAATTAAGCATTTATGTTAGCAAAAAGATCTTAAGTCACATTTTGTCCAGCTCTAGCCAACGGGAGACACCAAGAGTTGTCATGAAGATGCACAGTGGATCCAGGGGTTGTGTGTGGTCATGTTTGGTATCATATGAAAGAGTGTTGAAAAATAAATTCAGACATTTGGCCAGGTCTACCCAACGGGAGACACCGAGAGATTTCATGATGATGAGGGGATTTAAGGGTTGTGTGGAGTCATGTTTGGCATCCTATGAAAGGGCGTTGAAAAATAAATTCAGATCTTGAGCCACATTTTGTCCAGCTGTAGCCAACGGGAGACACTAAGAGATCAGATTTTGATTTTTTTCGAAGTTTTTTTTTTTTTGAACGGATCCACAGATTTTAGAGGCTTAGCAAGGCACGTTGGGTCAGCTAGTTTATTATAAAGTAATATAATTGACTGATTTTTGTTTGATTAATTAAATAGATTTTGTATTGTATTGCATTCATAAAATATGTTACTTTGATTTATAACCATGTTAAGTTTTTTTTATTATTGTTTGTATTGGGTTGATCATATTTGCTTGTATTAATTCGTATTTTCAGTTTAGCTACATTTCTAATTTGTTTTATGTAAAGGGCTACGGCCGTTTAAACTGTTAATAAATAAATAAATAATAAATTTTAAAAATATTGGACCGCAGCTGAAATTAATTCATGAAAATTCTGCTCAAAGAATCTCCAGTTCGTTTCTGGTTTGGACAACGAAGAGAACTGGCATGGGTACCTATTAATGTAAAGATTGGTTGCTGTCAGGTTTCAGATGTATGATGGACAGTGACACGCATTTGGTTAGAATAGATGTAAAATATTCTTAATCCACATATACATAAACAACTAGTTGAGTTACTAGAGCTTCGCAACGGTAAACATGGACGGTGAAGTACTCGTACATCGACAGTACGACCCGAAACGCGTTCATCCATCTGTTTACCAAAATAATAAGTTTTAGTGGCTTTATAACGGCGGTATAACCACAAACCCGACATTTTTCTATTTTTAGATTTCTGATTTTATGCTTTTTAGGCCTTCGCTACATAATTTGAACACTTGAATTCCCCTGATCCAATGCTCTCTCCCACCATGACTTGACCAATTCAAAATTTGAAAAAAGATCTGTGTTCTACTCGATCTTGATCACACAAACCTTGGATCCTCTCATAATTAAGACACCTCATAGCAAAAACTTCGTTTTTCAAAATGGCGATGTTAAAACCTAAAGCAGATCGGCAGAAAGTTTTCGTTAATTTTCACAGAAATCCATCGTAAAATGCGGGAGTTAAAATGATAATAAACTTTATTTTCTAATACTTGCATTGATATATATTTACAAATTTGCCATCTAAACTAACGACTTACAAAAAAAAACGACTTATTTTTTTATATATATAAAGATACATTAATAACATTTCGCCCATACACTTCCTCTTAGGAAAATAGAGAAACTACAAAACTTTCATGTCAGCGATACGAAATATATTAGACTACATAAATATATAATATCAATTGAGTGTAGTTGTCAATTAACCTGGAAACAAACCAAATAAATAAATAAAAAAAAAAACATATTTACCTATTCAATCTTACAGGAAAAGTCGCCAACTTTTTCCACGCTAGATAATTCCAAAATAATGGACACTGAATTTTATTTCGTTGAATTCTTTTACTATTTGATGGAAATGTTAATATTTTTGGGCTAAAGAGAAATTCAAATTTACGGCACATTAAATAAATTAAGTTGAAATTAAAAAATAATAAACACTTTAATATTTCAATATTTTAGAAGGTTCATAATATTTTATCACTGAGCACCTGATGAAGAGAAAATGTCAACAAAAATAATCGTACATTTTTCACCAAAAAAAAAAAGTAATTTTAAAACTTTTTCTGCTTTCGCAGTAAACGAGATAGAAGTGATATTATTACTGAAGCTGTATGAAGCGATATATTTCTGCGTAAAACGCGACACGTCCTCCGTCCGTTAGCAGCGCCTTCGACTGTAGTACCTATGTACAAGTACATACATACTATAGAGGCTGCCCTGCAAAGAATCGGCGCGCAACGAAAGCCTTTTCGGTAACGCCAAGCGGAATGACATTTGCCTACCTACATACATATAGTACTACACCGAGCATTTTTTTATATTTCACTGCAAAGCCGCGACGTATTTTCTGCTTAAATATTTTGTAGCTATTCACTTTGTAATATAAAAGTTCACGAAATCTACCTTTTTTGACACGCTGTTTTTTGTATTTTAGATATGCTTTAATCAGAGGTTCCCAATCTTTTTCGGTTTGTGACTCCCTTAATACATCGGTTTTTTCTGCGGGTAGGTACAAAATATATATTTTTTTAAATTTTGATTTTCTTGAGAAATTGGATAATCGGGTCAAAACCAAAAAAATGGAGAGATATGCATTTGGCGAAAGTCGTTAAATTCTTGGAATTTTGTCAGCATACACGATTGTTGGCGCAAAAATTTGGAGAATTGAATATTCTTTAAAATATTTTGCGGCGCCCCAATGCGATTTTTATTTATTATTTTTATAATTATTATTTCCATTAGAATAATAATAGGTGTATAATGCCGAGCAGGCGTAGAATCAGCAATCTCTTCCAGCTATCCCAAATTGTAATTATTATTACTGTAAGGCTTCCACAACCACCTGAGAAATGTTATTTTTAATTGCTTAAATTAACTAAAAACACGTTCCATATTATGGAAAGAGGCCGATGTATATTTTTTAATAATATACTATGTATGTAATTCTTCTTTAAGTTGCTATCAATTTTTCCCGTTGTATTAAGCATCTTATATTTTATATGAAATCATGAAGAAGGTATGTGCCTAAAAATCTCCTAAAACAATATGATAAAATATATGAGGATTATTATGTTGGGCTCTTGTCACAATTTCATTTTATTACACTTCAAAATGAGTTTATAGAGTTGAGCTAGAATAAGAATGTAGAATACGATTGATATGAGTATTTTGAATGGGACTTAAACTGCGTGCACGTCACGAGACGTGTATAGTATACCCAAATTCAAAAACTCTGTTTTTTACTATGACTCATTTTTGTGGAATTTAAAAAGGAATAGCTGCGAAAAAATGTATATACCCAGAGATCAGAGCAATCTAATTTTTTAATTTTTAATTAGCGTTTTCTCTGATATTGCTGATGAAGCGTTAATAAAAAGGGCAGGAAATTAAGAAAAACATAATTACCTGACGAAAAGTGGGTCCTCAACTTATGGATGGATTTGTATAAGTATCTAAGCCTCTCCACCAGTATATAAGCAATGTTTCATTTATTTGAGTACCTACCTACGTGACCAACTTTCTATTTACATTTTAATCAACTTTATTTAGCAGAACGTAATATTTTTTGATAAAACTATTTTTTTTTGTTCTTTATGCATGACCTGGTACCTACCTACGAGTATCTATTTTTTCCCTGAACATGATAATTAAATAAATTATATTAAATAGGTACTTATTCTTTATTATGTTAAATATTCTAGAAAAAAAATCAATAGGTATGTGTCTCAAAAATTGGTGTCTTTGTGACCAATAATTTCTTGTAAGTCAGAGTTTGACGAAGAAATACGAAAAAAATCAAAACTCGAAACATATATGAGGGTTAAATTGATAGGTCCTCTATCACCCTACTGCGGTTGTTCCACCGGTTGTGTTACACCGTATCTATCGAGTATATCTAGTATTTATCTTGGTTGACTGTAAGATATTGCGTTAGCAATAAGTCCGCCTTTTGGCGCACAAGATATTTTTTTTTGTAATCATTGTAACCATTTTGGTCAATAAAGATTTATTTATTTATTTATTTATTATTTACCCACATACCTATGTATTTTAAAGTCTGTTTACGAGTACTATAAGGTTTAATTTATGTTTATGTTCCATACTGAAGATTGCTGGAAGAAATTGTAACAAGGCAATAAGTACGCCAATTATATACGCAGAGGCAAGATTTACCTACACACTTCTCAGTATTATCAGCCAGAAGAGTCTACATATGATCATTCATGACTGACATATAAACTCATCATCAGCCTAATACTGGAAAAAATTCACATATCCAGATATCACGGACATTACAGAATTATAGGCTCAATGCGGGGCCTAAAATACAAGTATTGTGTCTGAAATATCAGATCCTATTTAGAAATCGTCTTACAATATTGCATGTATTACCTACTAATAATTAACGATTTTTAAATTTTTATGTATAAATTTTATTTTTTTAATTATTTATTAGGGATTTTGGTAATATAACTACCTATAGCAGGCTGATAATACTAATGGGATTATAATATACCGACCTAGAATGCCAAATATTTTTTATTTCACCTGCTAATTCTGTATATTTACGTTTTTTTTCTGTGACGGTTGTTTGAATGTAAACGTATATTTGGTACAGTGATGTCAATTAAGAGTGTGCATACCGACATTTGAAAAAATTCTAAAAACGGGAGACCTTCTATCTCGACAACCGTTACTAAATTTGCTTTGGAACAAAATAGGGTAGATGCATTGAACCTTTATCTAGGGAATAACCGTAAAAGATTTTTTATATCTTGTATAGATTTCTCAAATCAAATTTTTAAAAACACCTCTGACCTTTTTTCCGAAAGACGGAAACTCGTTTCCCGAAAGTCGCGGAGTATTTTTTTTTCTTGTACTGATAATATGCATTAAAATCTAGGGAATAACCGTAAAAGTTTTTTGATAGACGCAAAATTAACCCCAAAAAATGAAAAAAAACGCCATTTTTACCATTTTATCATGCGATTGTCACGCGATTTTGAACCTTAATGCCGTGGGAAAAGACTGTGACGTCATTCCTGGTGCCATGCTCTTAAATAAGTGATTTTAGTTTGTTTGTTGTGCAAAACTACATCGGGTCTATTATGATGACGTATTGTTTTATCTCTGTCTTGTGATGTGTTTTTCTATCATAATAGAGCCTATGAATTTCGATCTTCTAAAACCGATTCCGAATTAATACTTTAAATGGAACTGATATTAGAAAAGACAGAGCTTTGTGATCTTCCTGTGTTCTCTCGAGGAACTTGAAGGATGGAGTAGTAACTAGTTATTATTATATTTTTATATTGAATGTTTGATGATCGTATAATAAAACTGTTTGAACAAAATTGTAAAACTAAATGAAATTGGAAGGTAGGTAGGTACATATTTGTACACTTCACAGTTGTAAGCTGTAAAACTTTGTGTCTTGAAGTGGTGTAAGTCGACGTGTTATATAGGGATCGAACCAGTCCACCCTATTGACAGTCAAGCGCGCTGCCCAATCCAGCATATATTTATGTTCATTTTATAGTGTTAATTATTTAACATGAAGTATATGTTTTAAACAACTTCTTCTTCTTTTTCTTCGTCAGCCTATTCCCGTCCACTCCTGGACGAAGGCCTCCTCCATTTGGTTCCACGCCGCTCTGTCCTGGGCTCTTTGGATCCAGTTGGTACCCACGTACTTTACCAGGTCGTCTCTCCATCGTAGTTGTGGTCTTCCTACACCCCTAGTAGTCATTCTGGGTTTCCAGGTTAAGACCCTCTTCGACCACTTATCGTCTGGGTCTCTAGCAATGTGACCTGCCCACCGCCATTTGAGAGATGCGATACGCTGGGCAATATATGTTACCCCTGTTCTTTGCCGTATCGTTTCGTTTCTTACTCTATCTCTCAGTGTGATACCCAGCATGGCTCTTTCCACAACTTTAAACAACTACAATATGAAAATTAATAAAAGTGGGTAAATTCTTCATATGCATCATCGCGTAAAAATAAAAGAAACTGTATAAGTATATGTACGAGTATGTGCCTACCAGCTAGATGAGATACTAGCGTTATTACCAGAGTCCGCTCACGTCCTCGATGAGTCAAAGACGTGATGAAAATCCTTCTGCACGTTTTGCTTTACAGCCTCCAGCAATTACTTCTAGACTCCATACAAACAATACGCACGATACCTAATCCTGCATTTCAGGTGGGACACATGACCCTTTGTTATTTTTTTACACTAAAGTTATTAGTTAAAAAGTTAAAGAACTTAAAATAATATAATTTACAGTTATTAGACTAACACCGATTCGACTAATACTAATTTATTCTTCTTCTTCTTCTTTCTCAGCCATCTCTTGACTGATAGATGTAGCCTCTTCCAACTTATTTCAAACTTCTTTCTGGATCCACCCACTACCGGCGACGGGGATAATATCATCGGTCCAACTTTTCTAAGGCCGGCCTATTCCTCTTTTGATGTCTCACGGTCTTCATCTCAAGACTATGGATGCTCATCTATCCACTCCCTGTCTAGCAACATGACCTGCCCCTTGCAATTTTAATTTGACAATGCGATCCATCACATAGGCTACTTTTTTTCGGCGTCTGATTTTCCTTTCTTAATTTATTGTTCATGATTTCCTAATGCTAGTTATTCAATTAAAACTTATACCACTACTAATAAGATACCAAATCATTCTCAAAATAGTTGCGATTTAGTAATTGATCGGCATATTTTAATTATTGACTCTTAGCAGCTTTACGAAAATATCAACCCTTAATATAATAATTTAAAACCTTCCGTACTCTAACACTATCATGATATTTTTATAATGTGAGTAATCAAGCGACGCAAGTCCGATATAAACGAATATACGAGTACATTGTAATGTTGACAATGATCCATTTATATTTTTTTGTGTTTAAGGGCTTGGCACCAAGAATGACGGCACAGTCTTTTCCCACGGCATTAAAGTTCAAAATCGCGTGATAATCGCATGATAAAATGGTAAAAATAGCGTTTTTTCAATTTTTTGGGGTTAATTTTGCGTCTATCAAAAAACTTTTACGGTTATTCCCTAGATTTTAATGCATATTATCAGTACAAAAAAAATTACTCCGCGACTTTCGGGAAATGAGTTTGCGTCTTCAGAAAAAAGATCAGAGGTGTTTTTTTTATTTATTTTTTGAGAAATCAATACAAGATATAAAAAATCTTTTAAGGTTATTCCCTTGATAAATGTTCAATGCATCTACCCTATTTTGTTCCAAACCATATTTAGTAACGGTTGTCGAGATATAAAGTCTCCCGTTCTTAGAATTTTTTGAAATGTCGGTATGCGTACTCTTAATATATAACCACAGTCCGAAAAACCACGCTAGGGGATAACAAAATGTTTTTTTTAAATTAAAATGCATCCTTAGATGAGCGAAACAATTGGATATTAACGTTAAAATATCTAATTACAATCACATTTTGGCACTGTGAAAATCGTAAACGTCAAATATCAACAAAAGAATACTTATTGAATTTTATGAAAACGAAGAAATGACTTCACACACATTTTCATAGTGTTGTATTGAAACAAATGCTTTACAGCTGATCTAGTCAGTATGACTAAAAAATATTTGATTAAGTACTTCAATAATCAAAGAGGGTAACAATGCAACCTTAACATACTTTATTTATTACGTAATTTTAGTTGAACTCTTTTTTGCACACAATCAAATTCAGATTATGAATTTCCGAAAGTGTGAGGCCACCCTAAGAGTATAATCAAACTGCAATCTGAATTGCAAAGCAGTAATGCCAAATGACATAAAGTCCTACGTTATTCCATTTTATACTTAGTGCACGTTTATGGTCAGATGTTTCCGTCGATAGTTCTTCAGGCGAAACACATGTTTTTTCATTAATCTGTTCTTGCTGTGTTTGTTTTTTCTATTGAGTTCAATACATGGAAGCCTTTATTCTAGAGTTTTTCATTCCCATGCCAATGTGATCAAAGCATTTGGAATAATATAGGAGGAGGATTATATTACGTCCATTGTACAACAATAACAAATATTATCTGAATGATAAGTCTGTATTACCAAGAAAATAGGTGAAGAAGCAAATGATTTCAATTATTAAGGGAAGGGACCTAATAGTTGACACTTTAAGAAATAATACAAAAATACATTTTATTATAGAACGTTATGAATGATATCTGAATGTTAGAACCGATCCTTCCTTTATTAGATGAAGAAATAAGGAATAAAATTTATTATTAGGCATTAGATGTTTTTAAATGGAACATTTTTAAACCTCCAAAAAGGCACCTAAAGTTGACACCTGAAAAAACAGGAGTCCCTAATAGTTGACAAGCCACATTACAACGAAACTAATCATGTTTTATAAAATAAATGAACAGAAAAACATTATTTAAGATGTATTGCTTTAAAAATCACCATATATTATAGTACGCCAAACATATTGCTACTTATATAATATTTACTTAATTGTTTACGTATCCTTAAGCAACAAACATAAGCACGTAGGTATTACGACATGGGACACCAAAAAATGTCGGCAGTTTAAAATAAGTTGTTATCAGAAGCTGGTTTCTTCACACCTCACAATATATAGTTTCACAATTATAATAAAGTCAATTCAGATCTTTCTTTTTTTCAGTACTTTTATTATTTTAGTAGGAAAAGTCTAAAGTGTCAACTATTAGTGTCCAGTCAACTTTTAGTGCCTTTAACTTAACTAATCAGCTTATGAATACTGAACCTTGAAGTATTGAAAACGAATCCGGAATTATTAGAATGTATGATCATCGTTTTAATAAAATTATGCGAAATTGTCTCTTCTGCAAATAGATACATCTTTATTTCGTACCTATATAAATGTTTGATGATCACTTAAACCCACCGATTTGTATGGTTTATATCTATTTTATATCATTTTATCATGGCAACGATTCAAGACTACTCTTTTATAAGCTTCAATTCATCAAGCTTTTAGACTTTTGTCAAAGCCTTGGATATAATAATATTACGCAATAATGAACCTATTGAAGTTCCACTTGACTTGATTTTATTGAATACTTGAATATCCAAGGTGATTCCATCACCCATACCAGACAGTTTTCTCCGAAAATATAGGGTTACCAATAAATTATAGGGTTAATTTTAATCTAAAATCTGCATGAAAAATCAATTGGTGCTATTTCCGGTTTTCTAAACCAAGTAGAAGGAGCAGTCGGAGGTTAGTTTTGGATTTTCAAAGGGAGAGTGGGATCTTGAAAGTAATGAAATTAATTTTTGTATGGGTATTGTTAAAATAAAAAATAATGTAGATAGGTGTCACCGTTTTAATAATAATTCATAAAAACCGTATGTTGGCGGTCACGTTTCTTGGATCACGAAAACGAAAATAAATCTTTATTTTCGTATTTATTACATGCGTCTCGCGCCAGTGTTAGTCTTGACGCTCCTTCGATCCTATTGGTTAATCACAACGCCTCAATTTCATGTTAAGTTTAGACGTATGCAACCTAGAAGACTTACTTTCAAGCCCTGATTGGTTCTGGTGTCCTTTAGGTGCCCGCTTAAAGTAGACAGATCTGTTTAAAGTGATTTCTCTAAAAAAAAACATCCTCGTTGTAATAGCAACAGTGAAAACGCAAACATGCAGTTCACAAACAGTGGATTTCCAAATTTTTTATCGTTTGAAATCTGAGGCGTTGTGATTGGTCAGATGTTAACCAATAGGATCGAAGGAGCGTCAAGACTATAGTTGGTGCGAGACACAAGTTATTTATTAGCCAAAAGATGTTCACTATTTATGTGTTTGAAATTAGTGTGCTAAAGAGCAGACTTATTGGCCAAAGCAATGTATTCCAGTAACTTGTAATTAGTTTTACAATCGTGTAGGAATACTATAATTATTTTTCTTCCTTTTAAGAGTATGCATACCGACATTTCAAAAATTTCTAAAAACGGGAGACCTTCTATCTCGACAACCGTTACTAAATATGCTTTGGAACAAAATAGGGTAGATGCATTGAACATTTATCTAGGGAATAACCGTAAAATGTGTTTTATACCTTGTATAGAATAACCGTAAAAGTTTTTTTGATAGACGCAAAATTAACCCTAAAAAATGAAAAAAAAAACGCTATTCTTACCATTTTATCATGCAATTGTTCACACGATTTTGAACCTTAATGCCGTGGGAAATGACTGTGACGTCATTCTTGGTACCAAGGCCTTAAAAGGCGTTTATTTCTTCCTATTTTCATTCCAACTAGGCAGGTATATTGATATCTCAGACCTTCCAACACCCTCCATCCCCATTTGACAACCGGCAATATCACCACACATTTTTATACAGGATTTTGGTTTTGAAAATATTTTTTCTAGTTTCGAAAACCCTACATGTCTGGTACCGGGACTTAGAATAACTCTGTATAATGAGTATGGCTTCAGGAGGTCAACCAAAATAAAACATTCTATGTTGCGTGACCCTATATTCTGATAATTCCACAATAATAATCATTAATCATAGTAAGGTTTATTACAATACCTAAATTATGTAACACATATCTTTTACTGAGTGAAACATATCACGCACTTGAATCTATAATCACCCTTCAACATCTCTCTTGGGAACAGAGCGAGGCTACAGGGCTAAAATGATCCCGACGTTCAAAGCTCCCGACCCAACTATGACGTCAAGATCATTTCCCACGGCATTAAGGTTCGAAATTTCGTGAACAATCGCATGATAAGATGGTAAAAATAGCGTTTTTTCCATCTTTTGGGGTTGATTTTGCTTCAATCAAAAAACGGCTATACCCTATATTTTAATGCATATTATCAGTATTTTTCTAAAAAATTTCTCCGCGACGTTCGGGAAACAAGTTTCAGTCTTTCGGAAAAAAAGATCAGAGGTGGAATTGGTGACTGTAACTTAAGTGTAAAGTGATCACATTAAGCCAGCCGACATAATAAGCCTGATGGAAAGTCGATTCTTTGCTGCATATTTGTTGAGATATAACTATGTACTTGTCATATTCAACTACGACATGTAGAAAATTCCGATGGTCTCATAAAAAAATGTAAAATTGTGATTCCAAAATAAAAATAACCCTAAGATGATATTATGAGCATGAAAGAAGTATGAACAGAAGTGGCGTTGCTCATCCTCCGCCTAACCCACAAGGGATACGATGTGGTGGGAGAGGTATATTATACACAAAGCTACTTATGTCCAACTCGTCTTTACAATAAAGCCTGAAAAAATACCGTTTTTTATTACCACTTTAGGAATGGTGGAGTTTGTGTGTATACGAGTATTTTATGCATTGACAATATTATGAGAACATGATAAAATACGTTGTCCGAGTCACACGCGTCTCGCGCCAGTGTTAGTCTTGACGCTCCTTCGATCCTATTGGTTAATCACAACGCCTCAGATTTCATGTGAAGTTTAGACGTACGCAACCTAGAAGACTTACTTTCAAGCCCTGATTGATTCTGGTGTCCTTTAGGTGCCCGCTTAAAGTAGACAGATCTGTTTAAAGTGCTTTCTCTAAAAAAAAAAACATCCTCGTTGTAATAGCAACAGTGAAAACGCAAACATCATGCAGTTCACAAACAGTGGATTTCCAAAAATTTTGATCCCTTCAAATCTTAGGCGTTGTGATTGGTCAGATGTTAACCAATAGAATCGAAGGAGCGATGATCGACTATCACTGGTGTGAGACACAAGTGTCCGAGTCAGCTTCGTCGTGATAAGCTCCGT
Organism: Ceraclea dissimilis; assembly: GCA_963576895.1. Classification (NCBI taxonomy): domain Eukaryota; kingdom Metazoa; phylum Arthropoda; class Insecta; order Trichoptera; family Leptoceridae; genus Ceraclea; species Ceraclea dissimilis. The sequence goes on from OY756360.1 coordinate 10,586,221, forward strand.
AAGTCGGAGAAAGCGCTCGAGTATAAAAATAATTTTGGGCTAAATTCAACTGTGTTAATTTCTAAAATTTAAGTATTTCTTTTTTCTTCCCTATTTCAGTATACATACCTAGGACAGGCGAAGAGCAGATTTCTGTAGAAAGGAAGCCGGTGAGGTGTTAACATTGTATCAGATTAGACAATAGACATCATTATTCCTACTTATTCATCCAAAAAGTAACTCGATTGGAATTGTGTTCAGGCCTGACACTTACCGTCTTTCTGGGTTCCGAAATATCCACATCGTATTATCCAAGAAGTGCCTACCTAGGGAGGAACGCTAGTATACGAATATGTGTGTTTTGTAGGTAGGTTTTACATACATTTAATGCGAACAAGCAGGTGTTAGTAAAACTCCCATGACAATTAATAATATGAGTTAAAGTTTACTTGAATGTTTTCTCACACGTCCTATAGTGAATCCTTTATAATAAAAGGCAGATATAATATCATTCGATACATGACAAATAATATATCAAAAATAATTAAATTCACCTAGGCGGGTGCATCGCCTCATCACCATCTCTTCCAGCTAAACTTTAATGGATCAACAGTTCTTGTCCCAGAATCACAAGACTTACATAAAGGTATTTACATATTTAAAAACAAAAGAATATTATTAATTATTACAAAATATGGATGGCACTTGGAAGTAGGAGGAGGGGAGAGGAAGGACAATAGGATTAATTAGGGGGCAGCTGCTACATTTGAAAACAAAGATGTTTCTTAGATGATTTTTTAAATACGCTAAATGACTGACCCCCGTTTTCACCAACTTTTACCTAAGAAGGAGACCCCTAAGAAATTTCCATACAAAAACAGAGATAATATTCTATTTTTTGACACGCAGGCGTACCAACCACACCCTAATTCCATACAAAATGCAACACGCAACTCACCTAGCCTGGGCAGAGATATTTGGGCACCTAACGTAAGTGAGTTGCGTGTTGCATTTTGTATGGAATTAGGGTGTGGTTGGTAGGCCTGCGTGTCAAAAAATAGAATATTATCTCTGTTTTTGTATGGATATTTCTTAGGGGTCTCCTTCTTAGGTAAAAGTTGGTGAAAACGGGGGTGAGATTCTTAAGTTAGAAGGAAAATTTAAATGTGTATAGTTAAAGAGAAGTTCCACCTAAATATCGCATTTAAGTATATAGGTACCTAACAGGCATTAATGCCCGATCCCACCAACTACCACCTAGGAAGCAGACCCCTAAGGAATTTTCATACAAAACCACAGATAATTTGAGTGATTATTGTAACTGTCATAACCTTTAAGATATAAATCCATACAAAATACAGCATGCAGCTCTACTTAGTTAGGTGCCCAAATATCTCCGCCCAGAATCTCCCTCACTTAAGTAGCTGCATGCTGTATTTTGTATGGATTTATATCTTAAAGGTTATGACAGTTACAATAATCACTCAAATTATCTGTGGTTTTGTATGAAAATTCCTTAGGGGTCTGCTTCCTAGGTGAAAGTTGGTGGGAATGGGCATGAGATTCTTAAGTGAGAAGGAAAATTTAAATGTGTATAGTTAAAGAGAAGTTCCACCTAAATATCGCATTTAAGTATATAGGTACCTAACAGGCATTAAGTTACCTAAGAACATGATTCCCATCGAGTTACCTTTTGGATAAAATGATAGGTTTAATAATGTGTAATCTGACGTAATCCAATAAGAAATGTTAGTCCCGGCTTCCCTTCTGCAAAATTCACTCTTCGCCAGTGGTTTCTAATATAAGGGGAACATTTTTACTGTAACATAAAAAACAAGTTTTCAAAAAAATAAAGGGTAAGTACAAACTTTGTAGGGTGCGGTATATTTACAATGATGTTTTGAATATCGCAATTTATATTTTTTGTAAGAAGCATCAGATTTTCTACGTTTCGTAAATCACTAGGTAGTTGGTATTTCGATTATTTTCGTAACATTATCACAGGAACCAACTAACTAGTTTGAAAGTAAACTTTTTTGTTTTGCCATATTTTTTTGTGATGGTGGCTCCAGATACACGTCGCTTTACATGATGTTTTGTTATGTAGATGTTGTATCCTTATACAGTCGTTGTATTCATCAGTTTCATAAGGGTTAAGAATAGAAAAACTCATCTAGAATTATATGTAAAAAAATAATATGTCTGCAACGTCCATAATAAGTTATTAGCAAATGCACGTACATGTACTAATGTATTTTCAAACAAGTGTTTCAATTTACCAAATGCGGCCCAGCCCAGACCTACTCTTCTTTGTAGTTCTGCTGTTTGGTTTTCTTTTCCAAGTTTTATCTTATGGCCAAGGTACACATATTCGTCAACTGTTTCTATTTTCCAATTGTCTACTTGTTGTCGACTTGTTTGAAAATAAAGAAATCCTATGCCTAAAAAGAAAAATGTTTGATACATGTATCCTCCCGATGTTGACATATGGCCTAGAAACAATGACACTAACAGCCAAAAGCATACACAAATTAAAGTGTACACAGCGGGCCATGGAAAGGCAGATGCTCGGCGTGAGCCTTCGAGATAAAATTAGAAGCGAGGAAATAAGACGCCAAACTAATGTTACTGATATTATGGACCGCATTGCAAAATTAAAATGGCAGTGGGCTGGGCACATGACTCGACAAGAGGATACTAGGTGTGCACCCAGAATCCTACAGTGGAGGCCCTGGAACAAAAGGAGAAGTGTCGGAAGACCTCCCAAAAGGTGGTCTAATGGCCTAGTCCAGCAAGCCGGAAGAATCTGGATGCTGAGGGGGAGAAACAGAGATGAGTGGAAGGTAATGGAAGAGGCCTACGTCCAGCAGTGGAGGGAGGAGGGCTGAGGAAGAAGAAGAAGGAGAAGTACTAATGTATGAGTATTCACTTTCCTATTTACCTAGAATTAGTTACAAATTCAATTACAGTCGATTTTTTTACTCACGTGATTTCTATATATATACTTACATATATATTATTGAATGTATCGCTTTCAAATTTAATGTTAATAATAAATAAGGTGAAGAATGGAAAGGAAAAAAGTAAATAAATGAACAGATCGACATACACAGATCCCCTCTGTTAGAAATTTTCAAAAGTAAGAATAAAGAATGAATGGTTAATTCAATTTTTCAGTGATGAGGACATGGTTTGTTTTTGTTTTGGAGCATAAATGAAAACATACTACTTACTAATCTGTGGTGTAAATTGAAGAAGTGTTAGAGATTCAGTGATGATTTGGGGTGAAAAAAGAGTGTTGTGACGGTAACGTTGTGTGTGGTGATAGTTTTTGAGAATGGCCTAACAAGCTGAAACATGTAAAAGAATAACACAAATATGTACTTGCATATTTGTGTACTTAGAGCTCAGACAGGTAATATAGTGTTAACATTAAATAAACAATGTAGTTCTACAAAATAAATATCCAATCAATTAATTTATTTATCACTTTCTGTTTATTCACTACTTAGTACATTAATCAACGTTGTGTAAACAACAATAGGTATATTCCGTGATAACACAGAGAACAAAACTTTCTATTGGTGTTAACATATTAAGTTGTCTCCATTTTTTACAAATTCAAAAATGAGTACTTACCAAAATTCTCACCATATAAAAAAATATACGTACGTCATTTCGAAGGAAAATTTTGTGCTCTGCTAGATGTTGTGTTTTGGCCGTTTTTTCCATTTTTTGGGGTCAATTTTGGGTCTATCAAAAATCTTTTACGGTTATTCCCCAGACAAAGGTTCAATTCATCTACCGTATTTTGTTCCAATGCATATTTAGTAACGGTTGTCGAGATAGAAGGTCTCCCGTTTTTAGAAATTTTTGAAATGTCGGTGTAAGGATATTTTTTTTTTACTTATTTCTGAATTTGGAAAAAACTGATACAACTTATGTTAACACCAATGCATGGCAAAAATCATTGGGAATGAATTCCGCAAGGTTGCATTGCGACCGGTAATTCGGCTTTACAAGGAAGAACTCTCCGACTGCATATTTTGAGCAATGATAGAACACAATACTACCAAGGACACAGCCTACTAAAAATCAAAAACATGTTGCGGTTGAATAAATCACATTAATTACAGAACCATCGCAACATGCGAAACCAATTCTGAAATTCAGGCGCAAGCCCGCCGCGCCGGGTACAAAAGCTAGCAATAAAATATTAAAGTACATGGTTGACGCAGTTGGTTGAGGCGGCAGTCCCTCGAAGTGCCAGGTTCAAACCCCGGCGCTGGCGATGTATTCCACACTTTGCGATACAGGCTTTTAGCCTAGTGCAAGGTGTGCAGGAAAGTATTTGGGTTTGTGTATGCAAGCCCAAATCCTTTTTAAAAAATGATAATTATGAACATTCGTAATGTTTGTAATTATCACCTCATCAGTATTCTCCTTTCTAAATAGAATATACATATAACATTCTTCTGTCTATAATTTTGTGTTGACGAATAAATTTTAAAGAAACTTATGCCATATACTTTTATGTTAGAAATTACTGTTTCTATATTTAACTCTTACTTAAAATAATGTTATCAGTATGAGTATTTGAATACTTCTACTTGATGAATAAAACGAGTAGGCAGTATTACTCAGACGAGGTGAGAAATATATTTAACTTTTGTTCAAGGTTAATAATAAACATATAGAGTTGTTTGTCAACTATAAGCATAGCATGAATTTACACAACTTTCGTATGAAAAATTAATACAAGTATTTTGCACCCACTTTTTTTTTTTTTAATTTAATTTATTTATTTATGAAGCACCGTGACCGCACGTGTTTCTTCTCGATATTGTCGTTAATACTATTTCGTGTATTCCACCTTCTGTGTCGGTCCCTCAGTGATTTTCCAGTCAAAATCGTGTTTGTGTGTCTTCGAGTGCTTTTACTCAAAACCCACTCAGTGCCGGAATTAATAAGCTTTTTCCCCTAGTATTACTGGTTTTTGCCTTCGTACGCCATCTTGTCCTCTGTTTTTCAGACGCCATTTTATCATACTATTCCATACGCGTGGTCCCCAGACGTCCACTGAACGCAAAATCAGTAGCCCTCTACCATCCGTCGTGACCGCACGTGTTTCTTCTCGATATTGTCGTTAATACTATTTCGTGTATTCCACCTTCTGTGTCGGTCCCTCAGTGATTTTCCAGTCAAAATCGTGTTTGTGTGTCTTCGAGTGCTTTTACTCAAAACCCACTCAGTGCCGGAATTAATAAGCTTTTTCCCCTAGTATTACTGGTTTTTGCCTTCGTACGCCATCTTGTCCTCTGTTTTTCAGACGCCATTTTATCATACTATTCCATACGCGTGGTCCCCAGACGTCCACTGAACGCAAAATCAGTAGCCCTCTACCATCCGTCGTGACCGCACGTGTTTCTTCTCGATATTGTCGTTAATACTATTTCGTGTATTCCACCTTCTGTGTCGGTCCCTCAGTGATTTTCCAGTCAAAATCGTGTTTGTGTGTCTTCGAGTGCTTTTACTCAAAACCCACTCAGTGCCGGAATTAATAAGCTTTTTCCCCTAGTATTACTGGTTTTTGCCTTCGTACGCCATCTTGTCCTCTGTTTTTCAGACGCCATTTTATCATACTATTCCATACGCGTGGTCCCCAGACGTCCACTGAACGCAAAATCAGTAGCCCTCTACCATCCGTCGTGACCGCACGTGTTTCTTCTCGATATTGTCGTTAATACTATTTCGTGTATTCCACCTTCTGTGTCGGTCCCTCAGTGATTTTCCAGTCAAAATCGTGTTTGTGTGTCTTCGAGTGCTTTTACTCAAAACCCACTCAGTGCCGGAATTAATAAGCTTTTTCCCCTAGTATTACTGGTTTTTGCCTTCGTACGCCATCTTGTCCTCTGTTTTTCAGACGCCATTTTATCATACTATTCCATACGCGTGGTCCCCAGACGTCCACTGAACGCAAAATCAGTAGCCCTCTACCATCCGTCGTGACCGCACGTGTTTCTTCTCGATATTGTCGTTAATACTATTTCGTGTATTCCACCTTCTGTGTCGGTCCCTCAGTGATTTTCCAGTCAAAATCGTGTTTGTGTGTCTTCGAGTGCTTTTACTCAAAACCCACTCAGTGCCGGCCCGCAGGGCCACTTCCGACAAAAACGCTGACCTTGAGGACTTTCAACGGCTGGTAGTGGGATACTTCTGGTGGTGGTAGTTCTATTTATTCTATTTATATTTCTATTCTTATTATATTATTTTGTATATATATATATTTCTACTAACATGGTGGAGGGAAACCAAGACACGGGACCTATAGGTCCTAAGATGTAAGAAATTAGGTGGTGGTCTTGACGCATGGAGTCGATGAGGCTCGCCACCCATCACGCCGCGTCAAGTACCAGGGAGGGCGCAAAGAGGAGGGCAGAATGCCGGATTGGTGTGTGGAATATAAGAGGAGATATGGAAGGTAAGATGAATGAATTGCGTGATGTTTTGCATGAGAGGAACTTAGATATATTGTGTTTATGTGAGACGAAAAGAAAGGATAGAGATTGTGATGTGGTGAATGGAATGGCAGAGATGTGGTCTGGAGTGCCTGAAAATGAACATGGACGTCAGGGAGTGGGTGCTATATTATCAAAAAGAATGACTGAATGTATGGTGAAGCGTAATGGGTATGGACTGGTAGGACCGAGACTCATCTGGATTCGTTTCAAGGTAGGCATGACCAGGCTGTTCCTTATTATAGGTTACGGTCCAGGGAATGATGCCTTGGATGATGAGAAGGATGAGTTTTGGAACTTAGTGCGGGAGACAGCGGATAAAAGAAGAGCGAATGAAAAAGTAATATTGGCAGGTGATCTGAATGGTTGGGTCGGTGTCAGAAGGAAGAATTTTGAGAGAGTGTTGGGATTGCATGGCGATGATAGGGTGAATGATAACGGGAAAAGAGTGTTAGAAGTATGTTTGGAGTTGGATCTCTTTGTGGCGAACACATTCTTCGCACACAAGGAGATCCACCAGTACACTTGGCAAAGAGAGAGAGTTGATCGTATTGAAAGGTCGATGATTGACTTTGTATGTGTGGACTCTGAGCTCCGGAAGGCGACAAAGGACACCCGGGCATTTCGGGGCGCCGGACTGTGGACGGATCACTTCCTTGTGATAACAAGGATTGATCTTTTCTCCGGTTGGCGCTCGAGGGCTCGGAAGTTGGAGCCTGTCCGGAGAATCAGGGTCGAAAAACTGAAAGAGACGAATGTTAGGGATGAATATGAAAGACTGACTAACGAAAGGCTAGAAGTACATGATGATGAGGAACGCTCGACGAGTGAACTATGGAATGTTATGAAGGAGGTGCTAGTAAAGAGTGCAAGAGAAGTATGTGGAGAAGCGTTGGTAGGAAGGAAAAAAGGTGATGCGTGGTGGGATGATGAGGTGAAGGATGCTGTAGTGAGGAAAAAGAAAGCGTGGAATGATGTGCTTGGTGCGAAACCAGATGATGGAGGTGAGAAAGAAAAAAAGAAGAATATATATAAAGCGTGTAGGAAAGAAGTGAAAGAAATGGTTTGCCAGAAAAAGAGAAAACTTGAGGAAGAGGAATGTATGAAATTATCGAGGAACGCCGAGGAGAATTTGAAAATATTCTGGAAGGAAGTAAAAAGAAAGAGATCTGGAAGTGAGAAAAACAGTATGAATTGCATCAAAGATAAGAATGGTGATTTAGTGATGAATGGAGAAGAAGTTGTTGAAAGATGGAAAGAATACTTCGAAGAATTGTATGAAAGTGGTACTAGTACAAACCAGACGAATGTAGCAGATAGTATGAATGTAAATATTGCTGAGGACGAGGAAATACGTATGAATGAAGTTGTGCTTGCATTGAAAAAAGCAAAGAATGGTAAAGCTGCGGGACATGACTGTGTGGCCATAGAGTTCATCAAGCAAGGTGGCCCGAAGATTCTCGAGTGGTGCCTGAGGCTCTTCAACTTGTGCTGGGAGAGTGGCTGCACTCCTGAGGATTGGAGGAGGGCAGTCATCTGCCCTTTGTACAAGGGGAAAGGCTCAAGGTTGGAATGCGGCAGTTATCGGGCTATCAGTTTGCTGAGCTCTGTGGGCAAACTGTATGGAAAGGTATTGATTGAAAGAGTAAGAAAAGTGACTGAAAGTAAAGTATGGGATGTGCAGGGTGCTTTCATGAGTGGCAGGGGGTGCACCGATCAGATCTTCTCCCTACGGATGGTCGTGGAGAAGCTTCTGGCTAAACACCAGAGGCTCTTCTGCGCGTTCGTGGATCTGGAGAAGGCATACGATCGTGTGGACCGAGAAAGACTGTGGCGTGTACTGTCGGAATATGGGGTGAGCGACCGACTGATTGGCGCAATCGCGTCTCTATATACGGAGAGCTCTGCTTGTGTCAGGGTGAATGCTGCGTTGTCGCAGTGGTTCACTCTCACAAAAGGGGTTAAACAGGGTTGCGTCATGTCGCCTTGGTTGTTCAACCTGTTCTTCGACTACTGCATGCGTCCTCTGAATGAGCTGAATGTTGGTGTGGACCTAAATGGAGTGAAAGTATGTGCGTTAATGTTTGCAGATGATTTAGTGTTGATGGCTGATGATGAATGTGAGTTACAACGGATAGTATCCTGTGTGTACGAAAGCTGCGATATGAATGGTATGAAAATGAATGTAAATAAAACGAAAGTATTAGTGTTCGAAAGAGAGGAAATAAGGACAAATTGTGTGATAAAGGTTGGTAATGACTGTCTGGAGCAAGTGGATGAGTATGTATATCTGGGAAGTTTGTTTACTAGAGATGGACGCTGTGATGGAGACATTGAAAGAAGGAAGCTGGCCGGTACTAGGACGAATGGTGCGCTCGGTCCGATTGTTAGTAGTAGCAATGTGTCTATGAAAGCAAAAGTGCTAGTGCACAATGCTGTCTTGGTGCCGACCCTGATGTATGCTAGTGAGACGTGGACGTGGATGAAGAAGGATGAATCAGGGTTGAATGCAGTAGAAATGAGGTCATTAAGAAGAATGTGCGGGAAAACGCTGAGAGATAAGATAAGGAATGAGGTTATTAGGGAAATGAGTGACTGCAAGACTGGTGTAGTGACAAGAATGAAAGTAAACAAACTAAGATGGTTTGGGCATGTTGAGAGAATGAATGATGACAGGATGACAAAAAAGATATATCTGAATGAGCGAAGAGGGGTGAGAAAGCGCGGCCGTCCGAGACTGACCTGGTCCGATCATGTCGACCAGATCCTCAAGGATGGACGCGTTTTGAGTAAAAGGAATCGGAGAGCGTGTATGACTAATTGCATGAATGTGACGGAAGCTAGGAGTGTGTGTAAGGATAGGGCTGTCTGGCGCTCTGTCCTCTCTGCCTACCCTGCAAGGGATGTGGCGTGAGGGTATAGATAGATAGATAGATATTTATGAAGCATAATATAGTGGTACAATGTTTCTTATAACTAATACATATAATAAGATTTCATTAATATTTCCCCACTAAAGCAAGACTTGTGTGTGGGAGAAGTGTTCAGTTTTTAATTTAACCAAAGTATTACTACAATAACTTAAAAATAATATAATACCAAACGATAACTACACACAACATATACATTGTACACAGTCTATCTATGTTTATTCGAATAGGCGCGTCACATCGCCGGTACCCAGAAATTATCTAGTAGCATACCGACAATGCAACAAAACCAATTCTGCATGTACATACATACAATTTATCTATACATAACATAACAGTATATAATTATATAAATTTATACTCGTAAAACGCTTCTGTTCTTTTTCGTTTCACGACTTGCTTCACTGATATCAGATTGGAATATTTAATTAATCACCCAATTAACATATCCAAATCTCGTACACACAGCTATGAAAACAACATTGTTATCGTGATTTTGTTAATGCCATGTAAAAACCTTTCTTCAAAATAGTAATATGTACCTACCTACATATACAATTATCTTCGTCTAACTATGAAAATGACAGCAAAAATACTCAACAAGTAAAAAAATCTGTTTTAAACAAACAAAGCTTTAAGGCCCTATATGCTGTCAGGGGGCTTTGGCGCCCTGAATTTTACTCAGCCAATTCTGAGGGAATCGTCTTGAAACTGAAAACGGTGATAGATAAAAGTATGGACTATAGATAGGCTGTTATAGAATTACAGGATTTGGAAATTCCTTGAATAAAAAAATATTCCCAAAGTACTCCTAAAATTTACGGGATCTGAAGATTTTCCGTTCAGTTACTCAGATATAAAAGTATAATTTAGCCAAAATACTGGTAATTATAATCTTAACAAATCGGCTGTTTTAGATTTTTTAATTTCTTCCCAGGTTTCTTTTAAAAAGGTATAATTCACTTTGTCGCTTACGTTATTCTTACTGAGCACTAATATTCTCATACAAAAATTGAAAAAGTTTAAGCAAAAATAGAACGATTTTTGCTCAGTGCATATAAGACCTCAAATATTATTATTGTTTCTTTTCTTTCTTCTGTATGAGATCACTATGGAAACTTTAAATTAGGTTCTACCACCAGATGGAATAATCACACAATTATTGTATTGTGTTTTCATTTCAACTATTGAGTTCTACAAAACAAATTCATCATCAATTAACAACTAATTGAAGGTTTTAGCTTACTCCGCAGATAAAAATATGATTTATTTTACGTAGGTAATCCCAAATCATTTAAAACGATATTGGGCATGTATGAAATAATTTATACCTTATTCGGGTTGACTGTAAGATATTGCTTTTGCAATAAGTCCGCCTTTTGGCACACTGTATTATCTTGTTTTGTTTTTGTTGTTACATATATTTACTGGCCAATAAAGTTTTATTGGAATTTATTAGACAATTGGGAAATAGAAACAGTTGACGAATATGTGTACCTTGGCCATAAGATAAAACTTGGAAAAGAAAACCAAACAGCAGAACTACCAAGACGAGTAGGTCTGGGCTGGGCCGCATTTGGTAAATTGAAACATGTGTTTGAAAATAAAGAAATCCCGATATGCCTAAAAAGAAAAATGTTCGATACATGTATCCTCCCGATGTTGACATATGGCCTAGAAACAATGACACTAACAGCCAAAAGCATACACAAATTAAAGTGTACACAGCGGGCCATGGAAAGTGAGGCGTGAGCCTTCGAGATAAAATTAGAAACGAGGAAATAAGACGCCGAACTAAAGTTACCGATATTATGGACCGCATTGCAAAATTAAAATGGCAGTGGGCTGGTCATATGGCTCGACAAGAGGATACTAGGTGGGCACCCAGAATCCTACAGTGGAGGCCCTGGAACAAAAGGAGAAGCGTCGGAAGACCTCCCAAAAGGTGGTCTGATGACCTAGTACAACAAGCCGGAGGAACCTGGATGCGGAGGGGGAGAAACAGAGATGAGTGGAAGAAAATGGAAGAGGCCTACGTCCAGCAGTGGAGGGAGGAAGGCTGCGGAAGAAGAAGAAGAAGAAGAAAGTTTTATTTATTTATTTATTTATTTATGACGTATGTATTATATTAAACTAAAAAAAGGTAGGTACATAATGTTATGTTTATTTTTAGTAGGTTTTGAAATATAATAATCAGTCAGAAAAAAACTGTCGGATACATCGCTTTTAGTCGGTGTGCTGTAGATTTTTCGCTGAGAATATTTCTTCTCGACAATATTTTCTCATATGGCATCATGATCAGGAAACAGGAGTAAATTGATAAAACTGAAACACGAGATTACAATTTATTTATTTATCGTATGCTCAAAAGAAGTATATCACATCCCTCAAAGGAAAAAGTTTGAAAGTTGGGCGTTGGGCAATGATAAATTTCGCAAGCAAGCTTGGTCGTTAGAAATTAAATTGAACGTTCTTTACACTTAGTATATTCAGTCGCTAATAAATTATATAGACATAGACATGATTCATAAGCACGCCCTCCGTTCAAATTATAATAAAAAATCATCTGCGCCTTTCTCGGGCCCTAGTTACTGGTACATATCATTTTGACGTATTCCCGGGTCTGGATATTGCCGTATATCCGTTATTAACATTGATGTAGGTATAAATTTGTAATTTTGCTGAACATTTTAATAGCGATCACTTACTAATTGGTTCCAATCATCTATCATCATATTGATTCATTGTCCTTAAACAACAACTCGCAAATACTACTCGTATAACCCTCATCAAAATAATTTATACCTTATTCATGATAGCTGTTCTATCAATAAATGAGTTGCAATCAAATATAGATGGTCGTTATAACATCCCTTATGTGTCGTAATCATCATAACCTTGGTAGGTACTATTCTAATGCTGAGAATTATATTATGAAAGCTTATTGTTGCTGAGCAATAATATCACGCTACCTAATTATACAGGGTGTCCCGCAAATCAACGATATCCCGTGGAGGGGTGATAGACCAACTCATAACGGACCAGAAAATCGAAATATGACATTAGTAAAAAAATCGCTCGTTCTCGAGATATCGGCACTTTTTTGTTTTTCGTGAAATTCGACACCTTCGTTCAGTTTTTCGATCGCCACGGCCACAAAATTCAATATTCTAAGATTCTTATTTTTGATCGTAATCCTGAATAATCCAGCTATTTGATTATAATCCAAAATAAAACGTACTATGTCACAATTTTGAAAAAAAAGGACATCGTTTCCGGCTCTCGAGTTTTTTTTATTTTTTATTGGCAAATTTCGACTCCTTTACAACTTTTATGCATACATCTTTTTCCCCTTCTATCCTTGGTTGGGTCGGGGACTCAAAGTATCTGCATATCTTCGCCAGAGGCCCCTGTCACTTGCAGTTTCCACGACCTTTGGGCACACCAACCACAGTCTCTCTTCGCACCCTCTTCACTTGCTTCTGCCATCTATTTCTGGGGCGGCCCACCTGTCTTCTGCCTGCACTCTCGGCTTCCAGATAATCAAGAACCAACTAACAGAAATTGTAGAATTATAGTGTTATCTAAATATGTACTAAATTATTTTTGTATCGAAACGTCGTGTCTTTTTGTAGGGTGTGATTTCAATTGTTTGATATGCTCTATAATGCCTCATCCGCATGATCGCCGTCCCTCCACATTTTTTGTATGAATGCATGAGTAAAAAGACGTGCGGACGGGGTGATTGTGTTGGACTGTATACGCAATCGACGGTTAACGTCCTTTTACTCGTTCACACATAAAAACGTGGAGGGTTGGCGAGCGTGAAGCGGCCGCATAATGCTGGCGCCAGACGCTCGCCGACCCTAGCCGACCTCGCCGTGAATGAGTGAAAAGGTGTGTGGTTGAAAATGTTTGTCTTGACGTGTACCTAACCGACCGTTGACGCCTTTCTACTCATGAACACCGAGCCTTTACGATCCTACCCGAGCATGTCTATGAAGCATAAAATATTGTTTTTAGATTTCCTTCCCAGTACGAGAGTCATGCCACGCTGGGGAGAATTTTCTAATCAGGTATGTAATAGGTACTACTTATTCTTTGTAATAATTTGTGACTTTTGTGTGTAGGTATTTCCGCGTAAGAGTAGGTACATAAACAAACTCAAAAACATGTACTTAGTGAATTCTAGTGGGTAACATGTACTTAGTGAATACTAGTGGGTCCCGTGAAAATTATATTCACGGAATTTGGCATTTTTTTATTAACTAACTACTCATACTGCCACTCTACCACACCCTTAAAATTCTTCGAAGGAACATATCAGAGAGGGTCTTGGTGTCTTACCTACTTTCCATACTAATTCTACCAAGCTCTGCTAAAATGCGACACAAAAAGTGAGACTTCGACGAAAATTTTTAGCCACCCATGAACGCGTCGCTGCTTTCAATTTACATACATATTCATTGTACCGCACCGCAGTGCTAAGCACGACTGCAAATCCAATCGGAAGCCCTCGGCCTCCAGTGGGTGGTGGTTCGCTCCAAGAGTGGTGCACGACAGCGGGTTGTAAGGCTGCTGATTGCCTCGGTGTGTAGCCCGACAATACCGAACGGGGTGTTCGCGTACTGTGGTTCGATGTACTGCTAGGTACCGCCTCTTCTTCTTCTACGCCCGGCCCCACGTCAGCTTCTTCGCCCGGCGCCGTCCCAGGTACGATCTCTACCCGCCAGTGAGGAGTGTTTGCTGAGCGCACCCAAGGTCGCACTGTCAAGCAGTACTGACCTGCGACTTATCCCAGACAAACACACACACACCAGTAGATAGCGATCGCTTACCACCTCGCAACAGTCACTACCCGCCGGCGGCACGAGACTATACTATTTTACAATAGTACTGCTCGCTTCACGCCTTTAGGTATCGCGCAACTGTATGCAAGGCAGCCTGTAGTCCGTGTAGAATGCCAGTGGTCGAGGTTGATGAGCTGCGTTGTCCGGTAGAAGTTCCAAGTGAAGAGCGGTGATCCAAAGTCGTTTCCAAGGTAGCAGTAGTAGATGTCAGAAGGTCAAGTAGAGAGAAGTGAAACGCAGAGAAGTTCGGGGTAGACTCCGTTTATTATGAGAATGCGGGCAATATTTATCCGTGGCCGGAAAATAACGCACATGAAAAAAACGCATATGAAAAAATCTCATAAGAATATAGCGCATATGAAAAAAGCGCATATGAAAATAACGCAGTATGAAATTAACGCAGTATGAAATTAGCGCATGGTGAAATTACCTCAGTATGAAATTAACGCAGGGTGAAAAAAACGCAGCATGAAAAAATCCCATAAGAAAATATCTCAGTATGAAAATATCTCATAAGAAAAAAACTCATATAGAAAATAGCGCCATATGAAAAAAGCTCATAGTCTAGTATTAAATTTGGATTCTCTCTGATTCTAAATTATTGAATTACTAGCAAGGTTAACTCGATGCCTCGCTCATTAAATATACGCTTTACGAGAAGATTTTTTAACGATCTTTGGGATAATTGAAATATTTCCTTAACCCTCTTAATGTTGTTCTGATTTCATGGTTTTCGGGCTAACCGTGTATAAATTGGCTTTTACTCGACGCTTCTACATTCCTGTTGATGTGCTCTGAAGAAGAAGATACTAGCATGAGTGTCGATGAAAAGTCAATCTACACATGATTCGCCCGCTTCATCAATTACTTACTCTTCATGTAGGTAGTTATGGTGTCAGGCGTTACCTTCTGTATTGTAAAATTACATATTATTTTCGGTTTTCTTGTCAAACAGAATATAAAATACAAACAGGTACGTATTTTATTTATGTTCTATGTTAGTAAGGAAAATGAATTTATTATTTTCTTGTATAGAGTAGTACTATATTTTTACTAATGCAGATACCTGTCCTCGTTAGGAGAAAAATAAATAAATGTTGGGGTTAACTGGAAGATATCGCATTTCTCCTATAAGTTCGCCCTAGTGAACAATGCTTTATAATCTGTGGTATGTTCATTTTTATATTTATGTGTATACTTTGTTCACTTAAAAAATAAACAAATATATGTGAAAAATTAAAAAGTATGTAAATTTACAAATAAATGTAAAAAAGTGAAAAAGTATGCAAATTTACAGTAATGTTTTTCAACACCTTTTATTTGGAGGAAATAATATTATAAGGATTTCATGACAGGGAAAGTTAAGATAATACATAAAAATTAAAACCTCATTACACAACTCCTTGAACAGATTCATAATACATATTTCTTAGTATCAGTAATATGGTGCTGTTGGATTTCCCGATCGAAAGTTGTGAGGTAGTCTGTTACGTATTTTGGGATGCTGAATCCGAATCCGAGGTTTACCAACAAAATTTCTTGATTGAACATGGCGGAAATTTAAATTTTCTGGCGAATTCTGCATTTGAACTTAAAATCCATCAACTTTTTGTAGGTCATATTTTTATCATCCAAAAGAAGTTAATAAAATAGCTAGGTTGTATATAAAATATTAGGACTGAAGTATTTACATCGCAGCACAGTTCATCACAGATCAGCACAGCACACAGCGCACAACTGCGTATAGCACAGCACACACCACAGTGCACAACACAGCACGGTATTTATTTCTTTAAACCGTTGATGTAAAAAAAAATGTGTAAGTACACGATTGTTATTTTAGATAGACGAATTGATTTTAGACAAATGGGTTTTAGACGAATTTACTGGACACCCTAAAATATTCATCAATTCATCACGAACTACTGTTTTAAAAACTGCATCCATTAGATTAAGTATAATTGTTTCATAAAAAGACAACAACTTTCTTTCGAGGAGCTGTTCCGTGTCAAAATCATGTCTGAACGACTTGGGCTATTTAAAAATTAGAACCATAACAA
Organism: Ceraclea dissimilis; assembly: GCA_963576895.1. Classification (NCBI taxonomy): domain Eukaryota; kingdom Metazoa; phylum Arthropoda; class Insecta; order Trichoptera; family Leptoceridae; genus Ceraclea; species Ceraclea dissimilis. The sequence goes on from OY756360.1 coordinate 10,602,558, forward strand.
ACACCTATTATGTTTTATACATTTAGCAATTTACCATTACAGCCAAGGCAAGACAGGGCCAGAGCCGTCGCTTGTGTGCAAAAGCAAAAAATGTCACGGCCCCTATTCTCATTTATTTTAGATATATGGGTGAATTTAGGAACCTAGCCTAGCCATAGTAAGCATAACGTTGTATTATTTGAGGAAAACGAGTGCGGAGCTAGCACCAACTGCGAAAATTGCTTTGCTAGAACATGCAGAACCGACGGTCGTGAAGTAAATTTAAAATACTGTTTTTCTTGAAATAAAAAGTGTTATAAACAATGCATCAGATAGTGACGATGCGATTAGCGCCGCAGTATTTTTTTATGAAACAATCGCAATATAATGGATACGGTTATTAACAGTACCTAACTTGTGATGAATACTTTCCTGCCTGCGACCGCCCCTTGTATAAGCTGCCTGAGTTTATATAACCATCCATCTATTATTGACGATAATAAAATAATAAACAGATTAAAATAAAGGTTACATCAGGTACATTATTTCTACGGTTCACATATTGTTATAAGGTAAATTAGGAAATACCATATTTTCAGAAAGACAGTATATTATTTTTTCAAATAATAATGCATGGCAGCAATTATCAAATCACTCTTAAATTCAGTAAAGCTTGATATATAGGCTTAGAGTAATTATAGGATTTCTCTGTGTACATAGGTAAGGTTCCAATATATTGTTTTGTAGGTAATGTTTATCTATCACAAACACATTTTTAAATAATTATATAATTGTCATTTAGAAGACATTGTAATAGAGTAGAAAGAATAACACGAGTAGATACTTAATTTAATACACATTTCAATCATGGTACGGGCTCATGCTCAGTTAGGTAGATCACGCCGTATACCATGTGCTTCTTATTTATATTCAAATAAATAAAAATATCCTTTTATGTTAAGTATATGAAAAAATATCCCATTACAGTAAAACGTATCTAATGAGCGAGGCATCGAGGCAACCATGCTAATAATTCAATAATTTAGAATCAGAGAGAATCCAAATTTAATACTAGACTATGAGCTTTTTTCATATGGCGCTATTTTCTATATGAGTTTTTTTCTTATGAGATATTTTCATACTGAGATATTTTCTTATGGGATTTTTTCATGCTGCGTTTTTTTCACCCTGCGTTAATTTCATACTGAGGTAATTTCACTATGCGCTAATTTCATACTGCGTTAATTTCATACTGCGTTATTTTCATATGCGCTTTTTTCATATGCGCTATATTCTTATGAGATTTTTTCATATGCGTTTTTTTCATGTGCGTTATTTTCAGGTAACCATATTTATCCCCATACGCACGACGTCGCCGCGCGACGGTCGGGAAAAACGGGGGGAAACGCCGAACGGCCGACGTAAGTAACTCTCTCCACCGTCCGCTTCACCCATTCCGTACCGAACTGCCCGTCAGGTCAGTCGCGTACGGAGCGGTGATTGCAACGCCACGCGTATGAGGACTTACAAATTACAATCATTTCATACATCAAACAACTATGGCCCTATCATAATAATTTCCTTCGCGTGCCTTCAGCCAGACGGTTATATCAACTCGATATTCTCTTTATTACCGGCTGAAGACACGCGTAACAATATACGTAACTTATTCTAGCTACAGTATTCAACAATTCAGTGTTCAAATGATCTATTTCTATACAAATCATACAATAAATCACATATCAATCTCTTCGAAGCGTAGCGTCTCCCTCACGGCGAAGTGCTAGGTATGAACGGCGGGAATAGGTATTCACGACACCTCCGCCGTCCGATACATTCATAGAACTTGCAAAATTTGCCAAAGGCCCAGCGTAAGAAACATACGGGACTTGGATTCTACCAGTATTATGTAATGGAATATTAGATACCTAGTAATAAACTCCCTCTATAATACGTACTATATAAGCAATGAAACCTATACACCTAATAATTACTTCAATTCAACACATACGACTTGGATAATATTGCAATCTTGTCTAGTGAATAATTCGATTCGTAGAAGTTCATTAGATTACACAAACATTCACACCGTACCAACTATACACACACTTACTAGTGAGGCATATTATGGAATATACATAATATGCCTCACTAGTAAGTGTGACGAAAGTTTAGATTTTCCTTAAGACTATGCATACCGACATTTCAAAAATTTCTAAAAACGGGAGACCTTCTATCTCGACAACCGTTACTAAATTTGCTTTGGAACAAAATAGGGTAGATGCATTGAACCTTTATCTAGGGAATAACCGTAAAAGATTTTTTATATCTTGTATAGATTTCTCAAAAATAAATTTTAAAAACACCTCTGATCTTTTTTCCGAAAGACGAAAACTCGTTTCCCGAAAGTAGCGGAGTAATTTTTTTTTCTTGTACTGATAATATGCATTAAAATCTAGGGAATAACCGTAAAAGTTTTTTGATAGACCCAAAATTAACCCCAAAAAATGGAAAAAACGCTATTTTTACCATTTTATCATGCGATTGTCACGCGATTTTGAACCTTAATGCCGTGGGAAAAGTCTGTGACGTCATTCCTGGTGCCAAGCCCTTAAACTCAAAATGTTTTTATTCCAGAATTTCACAGGATCTCATCTTGATTTGCAAAACCACTCTGTCCTGCACTTTCTAGTAACAAGTCTTGAGGTGGTCGGTAGCCTCGTTGGTAACACGCTCGACTGTTCCAACCAGGCTACCGACCAGTGGGCGCGGGTTCAATCCCCGACTTACTCCACCTCACAACACAAGCTTTTAAGCTTTCTGTGAAGTTTAGAAATATATATTTGGGTTTATTTTGACAAACCCAGATTCATTTATAAAAAGAAAAAAGTCAAGGCCCCCTGAAAGCCTCCGTCGCCTGAGCAGCACGAAACATTTAATCTATATTTTCTTAGTTTGGTGAACTCAGGATTGTTCCATAGCCAATAACATTGTATCGTCACATTGTTTTTCACCTCTCAGAACATCGAAGCTTAAATAACGGTAGAGCATAAAATCTCGTAGAGAAAATTAGACCTGAACCTAGTCCCCTATTTTATGTTATTTGCTCAGTGAAGTGGTGCTATTTAATATAAGATTGTTATTTTGCTGTTATTTTATTGTTCATCAGGCATGTGATTACTTCTTTAAGTACATAATCTAATGTATGAAAATCTTTGTATTTTAAATCTAAATTTATCTCATCAGTTTTTGAAATTGTAGTACTTATTTTTATACTAAGGTATTTTTTTTAATACATATAATTACGCAGTAAGCATATTTTCTAGTAATTTCCCAAATTGGTGTTCATATTGGGATCCCCCATACCCGGGAATTGTAGAGTAAATACACATTATTCGTGTAATTTTAAAAATGGTGGCACCCCTATCTATACGTGTGTAAGAATGTATACCAATCTTCTTTTCACATCTTCCGGTAGGCAATTAAAGAATTTGGTATCTGGCTGTATATTTCAATACAAAAGTATACAAACATTTATCACAAAGACGAAGGCCATATATGTACCTAACAAATTCAGTGGCGAAAGGTGGATTTCTGCAAAAGGAAAGCCGGGGCTAACATTTCTTATGTGATTACGTCAGATTAGACACTATTAAACCTATCGTTTTTTCCAAAATGTAACTTGATGGGAGTCGTGTTCTTAGGTAGCCTCGCGTCAGCTACCCATAGATAAAACATTTATATAATTCAATTATTAGCATTCTAATTTCACTTGGAGGCGGGAGGCAAACTCCTTCGTCAAGTTGAAATTCGAGTGATGAATAATTTGAGCGTACTCCTTTTAGGGAGATTTGTTACCTGTCCCATTTATGTTCGCTATAAATTCACAAGTTCAGCTGTGATAACACGGGTGTGGGCACGTACCCGTACATCACGTAAGGACCCTTTACAATTCTACACTGTAACTGATACAAGTAGGTCTAGGTGCCTACAACTATACATACCTGCTTTCGGAAACATTTAGGATTAATAGAAACATGCTTTATGTAGATAACTAACAAATTATTCGTATTTGTCAAGTAACTTAATTGCTATTTGTTTGATTAATACATCTGTATACGCACAGTGTCAAGCACTTATAGCTACCAACTATCCCCCCCTCCCCCGAAATCTGGTGCATACACGACACAGGGCGGACGGGAAGATTTGTCTCTGATATCTCGGCGCACTTCAGTTCTCTTTTGTAACGACTTTTTATGTAGATATGATACAAACTTATGTAAAAAATTTCGCCTGCGCCGCTATTTACACGGTATCCTTCCTACTATATACAAAAACCAGGTTAAACACTTCACCTACTCTTTTAAGAAATTTCGCCTGCGGCGCTAATTTTTCGTTCCTTTTACTATAGGATTAAAAAAATGCCAAAAAAGTCAGTGTCTAATTGTCTATAAGTACACAAGTATTTTTTTTCACATAGTTGTTTGATTGAATAAATGTTCCCCCCCCCCAAACCAAAAGTCTGGATGCGTACTTGTACAGTGTACACTTTATGCGCCCGCTACACACTCGCGAGTCACCACAACCTTTTGGTGTTCATGAGTAAAAAGGGGTGTGGATGGAACGTTTGTCTAGACGTGTACGTGACCGACCATTGACGCCTTTTTACTCATGAATACCAAAAGTCGTGGTGACTCGCGAGTGTGTAGCGGGCGCATCATACTATATCATAGTAGATGCAATAGTACCTGTTTAGTTGTTACGCGATTCCTGCAGTAGTATGGAATAATTACATTACTTCAGATAGTGATTTATGTGTTAAAGCGATACCCCACGGTGCGCGAATCCGTATTCGTACGTGATTTTGGATTTGTACGTACCTACCGCCATACACATCATACTACCGCCATACACGCCATAATAAATAAATAAATAAATAAATAAAACTTTATTGGCCATACACATACACAAAGCATCTGTAGATTTACGGACTCACTTCTTCCCACGGCGTGTAAATCTACGTACGAATCCGGAATCGCACACCGTGGGATATCGCTTTTAGAATATACTCACGAAGGTCGATTAATATGAGTATAATCGCCATTTATGGTAATTTGTGCTACTCGTGCTGCATAATACTCGTTCAAATTAAAAAAACACTATATTCCTATTAAGGGCTTGCTACCAAGAATGACGTCACGGCATTTCCCACGGCATTAAGGTTCAAAATCGCGTGAACAATCGAATGATTAAATGGTAAAAATAGCGTTTTTTTTTTTAATTTTTTGGGGTTAATATTTCGTCTATCAAAATATTTTACAGTTATTCCCTAGATTTCAATGCATATTATCATTACAATACCTCCGATCTTTTTTCCAAAAGACGGAAACTCGTTTCGCGAAAGTCGCGGAGTAAATTTTTTTTTACTGGTAATATGCATTAAAATCTAGAGAATAACGCGATTTTGAACCTTAATGCCGTGGGAAATGACTGTGACGTCATTCTTGGAGCCAAGCCCTTAATTGGACATCCCACTGAGGATGACATATTAATGTTGGATTTCACCGACTTTTCAGGAGAGGAATAGCGGAGGAGTCACTTATCATTATTTTATATACAAAATTTGTGCTAGATTGCTCCTTACGTCATAATTCCTCACCTAGGAAGTTGGTGAAATCCAGCATAGGTCCCGAAAGATCTATGGGTTTTTCACAATAAACACTCAGTGGAAGTAAGTAACACTATTTTTCGTTTTGATATTTTTTATAAGTGTTGAAACGTGCTCCATAAACTTACACTTCCAACCATTACCAAGTTTCTACTGATAGCGACATAGTGTTATAGAAGATTTTTAAAATACATATAGTACAGTTAAAGATTGATATACCTAAAATTTTAAAATTATGGCTATGATATGTAGATATGTTTTTAATTAAATTTTCAATAAAACTCTATTCGTAGTTTTAATGGGAAGTTTAAAAGTTTAATACAGTAAGTAATCATGTGCAATCAATTTATCAGTTTACTACAATTCATTTTACAAGAGGTAATTTCTGACCGTTTGAGTTTGGATGTTGGTTTGGAAATCAATTTAATTAATTTTGTTTTACGATGTATAATTATTGGATGTGAGGTAGTGCCTCAGGAAACCGAAGCTGGCCAATGGTGGGTTTAATTTGAAACCAAAAGGTTTGATTTTCACGTGACCACAATTTAGTGACACAAAATGTCACAAAACCTGCGACAGACAAGTTCGCAATAATAATTTATAATGAGTTTACCTACGCGGACATTAGATACATATGTATATTGTACTCGTATATAGGCGACACTTTGTATAATGCGTACCTTGGCATGGTTGGGGCGCAGTTGTGTACTTCTAATCTGGAGGTGTTAGATTCGAATCTCGGTGCTGACGATGCAAAACACAAGCATTTTCTGAAAAATTATTACCCAGAAACACTTACTAATTAACATACTCACATTTTTTGGTTATTAGCAATTCGGTATTTTGGTCAGAAATACTCATATCATTTTTCCTTATCGGCTGTAAATTTCCGTAAATTCCTATTTCAATTTGTGGGCATAATCAGAGCTTAGTCTTCCTTTTTGATATGTAGGACTGTAGGTAGCAGGCGCAAAGCTACTTAAGAACACGATTCCCATCGAGTTACCTTTTGGAAAAAATGATAGGTATAATAGGGTCTAATCTGACGTAATCCCATTAGAAATGTTAACCCCGGCTTACCTTCTGCAGAAATCCACTCTTCGCCACTGATAGGTAGGTACCTATATTTGTCTATATCCAGAGAGTAGTTGTATGAGAACCTTTCAACAAATTCTGAAAATTAGAATTAGGTATGTATTTGTATAATGTTAGGTGTTTGTTCAAAAAAGGTGATGTTTGAATACGTAACCGAAAAACTGATACAATTTACTTCAGTGTACCTATCATTTTTAACCACTAGGATCAATAAAAAACATATTTATAAAAGTGCCTACGTATCTACCTAGTAATATGAACCTGTCCACCAATACCCTTGCAACAATGTGTGTGTATGTGTACATTGTGTACAACTCTACCTAAAGATACGAGAAGAGTATAAGTTTCAATACTTCGCCACTATAGGCGAACACATGTTGTATCTGTATTTTATTCAGCATATTATACTAAACCTTTTCTATACTATACCCTCACGCCACCTCCCTTGCGGGGTAGGCAGAGAGAACGGATCGCCAGACTTTCCCATCCTGACACACACTTCGGGCTTCCGTCACATTCATGCAATTCCTCATACATACTCTCCGGTTACTTTTACTCAAAACACGTCCGTCCTTGAGTATCTGATCGACATGGTCCAGCCAGGTGGTTCTTGGACGGCCGAGTTTCCTTACACCTCCTCTTTCACCCAGGTAAATTTTCTTCGTTATTCTTTCATCGTTCATTCTCTCCACATGACCCAACCATCTCAACTTGTTCACTTTCATTTTATTCACAACATCCTTTTTACATTCACTCAACTCTCTAATCATTTCGTTCCTTATTCTCTCTCAATGTTTTTCCACACATTCTTCTCAACGATCTCATCTCGACCGCATTTATACTTGATTCATCCTTCTTCAGCCATGTCCAATGTCCATGTCTCGCTTGCATACATCAGTGTTGGTACCAGGATGGCGTTGTGCACCAACAACTTTGCCTTTGTCGATGCGTTGCGACTTTTCATTATTGGCCCAATTGCCCCATTCACCCTGGTACCTGCTAACTTTCTTCTTTCAATGTCACTTTCACACCGACCATCTTTTGTAAACAAGCTTCCCAGATACACATACTCATCAACTTGCTCCAAACATTCGTTACCAACTTTAATCGCACAGTTCGTCCTTATCTCATCTCTTTTAAATACCATTACTTTCGTCTTGTTGACATTCATCCTCATCCCGTTTCTTTCGCAGCTACCATGCACACAGGATATAATTTCCTGTAACTCACTTTCGTTTTCAGCCATTAGTACCAAATCATCCGCAAACATCAACGCACATACCCTCACTCCATTCAGGTCCACACCAACATCCATTTCTTTTAACGGACGCATACAGTTGTCGAAGAACAGATTGAACAACCAAGGAGACATGACACAGCCTTGTTTTACTCCTTTTGTGAGGGTAAACCACTGTGAGAACGCACCGTTCACCCTGACACACGCAGAGCTCTCCGTATACAGCGATGCAAGTGCACGAACCAATTGGCTGCCCACCCCGCAGTCCGACAATACACGCCACATTCTTTCACGATCCACGCGATCATATGCTTTCTCCAGATCTACGAACGCACAGAACAACTTCTGGTGTTTATCCAAAAATTTCTCCGAGACCATTCGCAGGGAGAAGATCTGATCGGCGCACCCTCTTCCACTTAGAAATGCACCTTGAGCATCCCATACCTTACATTCCGTAATCTTTCTCACTCGTTTGCCCACAGAACTCAACAGGCTGATGGCCCGGTAACTACCACATTCGAGCTTCGGGCCTTTCCCTTTATATAGAGGACATATGACAGCCCTCCTATAGTCTTCCGGAGTGTAGCCATCCCTCCAACACAGGTTGAAAAGCTCCTAGCACCACTTGAGAGCACTCGGACCACCGTGCCTGATAAATCCCGTAGCTACACAGTCATATCCTGCAGCCTTACCATTCTTTGCCTTTTTTAGCGCATTCCCAATCTCGTTCATACTAATTTCATCGCTACTATCCTCACTTACAACTAAATTCGCTGCTCCGCTAGTCTTGTTCATACCGGCATTACTTTCAAACAACTCTTCAAAGTATTCCTTCCATCTTTCAACCACATCTTCACCTTTCATCACCAAGTTGCCGCTCTTGTCTTTAATACAGTTCATACCATTCGTCTCGCATCCAGACCTTTTCTTTTTCACTTCCTTCCAAAATAACTTCAAATTTCCTTCCGCACTCGCCGACAATTTCTCACATTCTTGCTCTTCGAGCATAACTTTTTTCCTACGTACGATATCTCTTACCTCCTTCTTACAATCCTTGTATATTTCAACCATCCTTCCTCTTCGTATGTCATCCTTACCCTTCGTACTCAAGACATTCTTCCATGCATTCTTCTTCTTTAACACAACATCTTTCACCTCATCATCCCACCAGGCATCACCTTTCTTTTTCCCTATCACCGCCTCACCACATGATTCTTTTGCACTCTCTACCAACACCCCTTTCAACATACTCCACCGTTCATCTACTGTCTTCTCACTTTCATTGTACACTTTCAACTCCACCCTCCTTCATTCATCATCATCTCATCTCTCACATTCGCATCACTCAGTTTTTCGACTCTGATTCTCCTGGAGGGCTCACACTTTTGTGTCCTCGATCGCCAGCCAGAGAACAGATCAATCCTTGACACTACAAGGAAGTGATCAGTCTCCAGCTCGGCGCCTCGAAACACCCGAGTATCTATGGTAGCCTTCCGGAGACACGAGTGCACACACACAAAATCTATCATCGACCGTTCAATCCTTCGACCTTTACTCTTTCTTTCCCACGTATACAGGTGGATCTTCTTATGTGCAAAGAACGTGTTAGACACAAAGAGATCCAACTCCGAACATACTTCTAACAACCGCTTGCCATTGTCATTCACTCTTGCGTCACCATGCGCTCCCAGCACCCTCTCAAAGTTTATATATATATATATATATATATAAACTTTGATATATATATATATATATATATATATATATATATAAACTTTGAGAGGGTGCTGGGAGCGCATGGTGACGCAAGAGTGAATGACAATGGCAAGCGGTTGTTAGAAGTATGTTCGGAGTATATTGATCGGGTGCAAAGTACAGCATAATAAATATATCGTTTCATACAATTTCGTCATCCGAGAACAACAACGTTCCAACTGTCATGGACTAAACAATCGATACACATCTCTTACAAACGTATTTGACCTTTAGGCTGGCCACACACGTCCCGAAGTTCAGTTCCGGAATCAACCGTTTTGCAAAAAAGTTCCGATCAAAACCTCACTCTGAATTCAGCGTCACCCCGATTTTAAATTCAGAAAGAGGTTTTGGTCGGAACCTTTTTGCAAAACGGTCGATTCCGGAACTGAACTTCGGGACGTTTGTGGCCAGCCTTATAGTCTCCCTTTAAAACTACACAACCTTAGGATTTATTTTTACTATTGTAAATCGTAGATTATGTCGACTAAAAATATTTTCACATAAAACGCATTGTACCTATTTCAAAATTTGCCAGTGCGAATAGGTATTATAGTCCGAATTACGTTGAAGCATCAAATTCTCAAATAAATAAATAAATTTTTTTTGGCCAAAATAAAAATGCATAATAATTACAAAAATAAGACAATCGTGTGCCAAAAGTCGGACTTATTGCTAACGCAATATCTTACAGTCAACCCGGGTAGTACTCAAATAGTGAAATAAATTTGTTATTTAACTATTTTTTTATGATTATTGCAATCACCTCTAACTTTTATATTTTTTCTTAATTATCTTTTGCCATTTTTATTAGGTTTGATTACATCTCAATATTACTATAAAAGTCTTCGAAAGGATTTCGAAAAACGTAATTTTCCGGGCTCCAACGTATGTACCTACCTAGGTCAAAGCGCACTGAGATCCGGAGTGTTGGACCTATGTATAAGTACGAGCATATTCGTGTTGGAATGGTACGAATACATACCTAAGGTGGTTTACTTAATTATTTTTTAACAGTGGTTCTCCAAAACATAAAATGTCATCATACTCAATCACTTTGTCGTCAGTCGAAGGGAGCATACACTTTTCAGGTATCGCTAAACACTTCAATTCATTCTCTCTTTCGATCATTTCGCTGTCTTTTTATTCATATTGCAAAATAGTGTATTCGTAATACATAAATACATATTCGTACACTAGTGTTGGCGTTACTATTAGTGTTCAGAACCGGGAAATCCCGGTCCCGAAAGAACCGGGAATTCCCGGTTCTTCTGAGGTTACAAATAACCGGGATTTAAAATTTGTGTCCCGGTTCTTTCGGTACTTTCGGGACTAGACTTCAAAACGCAAAATTTTGTTTATATGGCGTGTGCAGACTGCGGGCTCTGAAGACGTGGTGTAATGCGGTTAGCAGGGGAAGGGGTCAGTTGTTTTGTCATCGAAAACTACAAAATTCGGACATCTCAAAAGTAAGTCTTATTTTTTTAGACGTAATCTTTTTGGTAAGAAAGATGTTTATTTATGACTAGCTGTATTTCCCGTGCTTCGCAACGGCTAAAATTGTGTACGGGTGGTGAAGTTACATCGTCTTAGAATTAAATACCTAATGCAATAAATTTTTGGCATATAGGAAGGAATATATTTGTTTTACCTAGTAAAATTATTTTTTATGTATATAGGATTCTGCTCAATTCAAATTTCACAAAAAGATAGTAAAAAAAAGAAGAAAAAAGCGTTGGGTATGGAGTGGGATCGAACTCGTACCCTCGCATCGCATAACACTCAATTTAAGTTAAGTACGCTAGCCCCTACACCACGCGAGTCAAAACAGACGACGACAGAAAGTGCCGCGGAGCAAATGTCAAAACTATTTTTTAATTATTATAGACACATTTTTAGTCATACAGAAGTATTTGTAGAGCAAAACATTGTATAAAAATAATCCTTAGATGTATATCCTAGTTCTAGATTATGTAACGACGCAAACAAATTTAAAAACCATATTAACGGGACTACTTTAAATGGCTTCTTTAATTTTCATACTAACTTGATAGAATTCAGTATCTTGGGAAAACTTGACAATTTTACCAAACCACGATACAAATCATATATTTTAATTTTTAATAGCCTATGTTGAAGCCGAGATTCCATTTGTAAGTTTATTTAATAGATGGATGTCTAAAATCGTCTGGTATTAATGTTTACTTCGGACGCGAATCGTCATTTTTTCACATTCTTTCCCGGATCATTTATGATTCATAGATGGCGGTAGTGATGTTTTATAAAATCAGAAATGAAATAAAAAATCATTATAAATCAATAATTCCCTTTGTTGCACATCTTTTTATCCAAAATATCAATACAATCTCGTGCAAAGTCAGTGGCGTATACGAATATCTACTTTTTGTATTGTACGTATATAATTAAAACAAAATTAAATTAGGTGCAATGCGAAATGTTTTTTGTAAACAGTATATATACAATTTTCAAAATAACGTTCCGATGTGATTGTGACGGCGTTTTGTCAAATACTCAACGCTGTCGAAAATCCACAATTATTAAGGAGATTATTATGATCATATCGGTTAGTTTTTATAGTACGGTGGACGCACCAATCCCAAACCAGTTAAGGCAAAAATTCACATTGCAGTACCTAAAAATCATTTTAATTATTCGGTAGCACCACTTTCTACTCCCTTCATAGGCTGGTATCCTAGTACCGAAAGAACCGGGATTTCCCGGTTCCGTTGAAGGCCGGTACCGAAATCCCGGTTCTGTAAAAACACACCGGTTCCGGATACCCTAGTTACTATAAGACAAAGTTATGAATTGTTATGTTATAAGATCGTCATACTCCTACGCAAAACAACTTCACCAGATTCTGGTTTCATTCATAAAATAACATCCTGCGAATGAACTCAGCCTGTAGAGGAAACTGATTGTTGTAAAACAACTTTGCATATTTGACCACTTCGCAAGAAGCGTATTAGCATGTTGAATCTATAATTAGTTCATGAATATAAATGCTATACACTTTACGAGGCTGTTCTCGTTGTAATGACGTTGGACATGCAACGAAGATAAACACCGTATTATGAAATCGTTGACCCATATATGGGGTGTTCGAAATTTGTTTCGACTACAGTAAGAGTGTACCTTCTTATAGTAATTTCATTATTATTAATATAGATTCAGCGGAAATCAGCATCTTCCTTAACCGAGTGAAAACAAGACATGAGCTTCTGCTGGGACTGAATTATAAAGGTATGAGTGGGTGCAGGATGTATGTATTGGTGTGGATGTGCTTTTGTGTCGATGATATTTTGTTTTGGATCTGTGCATTACGATTCCTTTTACTCGTATGTTGAATGATTGAGACTTCTATACGACCTTATGTGTTTTTTTTTTTATTATTTTATTTTATATTACTTTATCTTATTTTGTCTCAGATTACCTTACCTTGCCTTACCTTACCATACCTCACTTAAACATACTTTTTAACTTACTCGTTTACTTTATTTTACTTGTTTTATATTATTTGATCTTATTTTGTGCTATTTTATTTCAGTTTCATTATTTTTGCACATTTGAGGAATTGACCCAAATATATATTGTATAGTTGGGCAATTCCTGCGTAAAATGTCTTGTATCTATTTTGAAAATAATTAAAGCAAAAAAAAAGATATTGGTTATCAAACTCGCTAGATAATTTTTACTCAAAAGATTAATTGGGTAGGTCCCTACCTGCAAAAAAAAATATCTACCATTAGTTACAATGAAATTGGTATATTTGGTCGATGTTTGGTAACTTTGTGATAGCTAAGAATATTTTTGAGAATCACAAACTTTACCACTTATTAAATTAATTACGCTCAACCGCCATGATACCTGTCACCTGTCAGTATCAAGTGTAATAGGTATAATAAGTAGGTCATGTTAAGCTTTGGGATAAACCGCAGCATTGAGATAAGTTCGCCCTTCCTAGTAGACGGTATTATGTGATTTATTTTAGGTACACTTTGTTTTGTATTTCCCCAGCGAACCTTGAATGAGACCTCCTTTGAAATAAAAAGTTTTTGCGTAAAAGACTGGATGATATGGGAGCTGAAACTCCTGAAACATCCAGGGGTGGAGGTGGGTTTACCCTTAATGTATTTTCTCATCCCGCATATCTTGCGGGGTAGGCAGAGAAAACGAGTCGCCGCACTTCCTTATCCTCACACACATTTTTTTTCTTTTTTTTCCTGGGGTTAACTGGAAGAAATCGCAGTTCTGCGATAAGTTCGCCCTAGTGAACAACGATTTATAATCTGTACTATGTCCATTTTTTTATATTTATATGTATTTGTTGTTCACTTTAATTCAAATAAATTAAATTAAATTAAAACTTTTCTTGCTTGCGGTACATTCGTGCAATCCGTCATACAGACTCTACGATTCCTTTTACTCAAAACGCATCCGTCCTTTGGCTATTGATCGACATGGTTGAGTAAGTATTTCTTGGACGGTCGCACTTCTTTACACCTCTTCTTTCGCCCAGGTATATTTTATTTATTATTTTTTAACTTTTTTCATCGTTCAACTTCTCTTTGTGCTCCCATCATCTCAAATTGTTCACTATCAAACTAGTTACAATATTTGGTTAACAATCACTCAACTCTCTTATAACTTCACTTCTTCTCCTGTCTCTCATTTCATTTCCTATCCTACTTCATACTTACCTAATTGTATTTTATGTTCATGGAAACAATTTGTTCACAACACATATTTGTTTATAAATTATAAAACCTGAATGAAATTTGGATCGGCCTGTATAAAAATGTTGCCAGATCGATGCCTGATAATTTGCAATAAATAATAAAATTCCCGCCTACATAACGTTTGGATCGCTGCAGCACACCTGATATTAATACATGTACCTACAAGTGGCGAAGGGTGAATTTCTGCAGAAGGGAAGCCAGGGCTAACGCATTTCTTATTGGGTTACGTCAGATTAAACATTATTATACCTATCATTATTTCCAAAAGGTGACTCGATGGGAATCGTGTTCTTAGGTAGCTTCGCGCCTGGTACCTACATACTACATACTTAGGTATCTACATAGATAGTACGGTCCTAATACTTCATGGACTTGTATAGAGTAAGGTCTTTAAATTCAACAATATCCCATACACTTTGGTAGATTGAAAGTATTGAAACCTACATACTATGACGTGCTTTCTTAGTAGAATACATTTTGTTTATACCAATCGTTCATCGCCGCGTATACCTACTATGCAAATGGGACCTATTCATAACATAGAGTATTGCGTATATAACTACGAGAATTGTGTCATCAGGACAAAAAAAAACAGCTCAGAATAATGTGGACGGCTTTAAGCCTAGAGCAATGTGTACAGAAAAGTATTTGGGATTGTGTATACAAGCCCAGATCCTTTTTGTAAAAAAATATAAGAATAACGGGTGCAATAAAAAACCTTAGTGCTTAAAATTTAAACATTTCTAAATTTTACCGAGCTTCGCCATTAAGTGAGGTACGTATTTTGCAAAGTGCATTGCAAACACTATATATCAAATCAATAGTAGTTGAAGGTTCTCACGATGATCCATATCTAGATTTGTTTTTTCAGGTTCAACCGTGTGAAGATCTGATGATCCGACGTTTCGGCGAACGTACTGCTGTCTTGGTCATCATAATCCGTGAGCAAGGCGGCAGTACGTTCGCCGAATCTACAGTATATCAACTCGTTATTCCTAATGTCCTGGTGATCTCGTTATCATGGTTTTATTCCATACTACCTTTGTATAACGCTCCTAGCTCAAAACATTTTGATCCTACTTTGGTTTTGGTATGGAAGATTAGTAATGGAGGATCTATGAATACCTAATATACCGATGCATTTGTACGTATTTACATTCTATACATTGCAAATCTCACGAGTGTTTCCGTTCTTGGACTACGGTTTACTCTGCATCAGTGGATGAATATTATACAACATTCGGGCCTTCCACAAGGCATACTAATACACAGAGAGAATAATAATATAATTGTATGTCTATGTTCTCCCTTAAGGTCTTGGCACCAAGAATGACGTCACAGTCATTTCCCACGGCATTAAAGTTCAAAATCGCATGAACAATCGCACGATAAAATGGTAAAAATAGCGTTTTTTTCTATTTTTTTGGGTTAATTTTGCGTCTATCAAAAAACTTTTACGGTTATTCCCTAGATT
The DNA here is from genome assembly GCA_963576895.1 of Ceraclea dissimilis. Taxonomy (NCBI): domain Eukaryota; kingdom Metazoa; phylum Arthropoda; class Insecta; order Trichoptera; family Leptoceridae; genus Ceraclea; species Ceraclea dissimilis. The sequence continues at coordinate 10,618,526 of OY756360.1, forward strand.
TTAATGCATATTATCTGTACAAAAAAAATTACCCCGCGACTTCGGGAAATGAGTTTCCATCTTCACCCGGACACAAGCATGCACTACGCAGCTTCGCCGGGTGCGATACAACAATAATTTTGTTTTAACATGTATTTTATTCGGAAAATAAACATATAAAAAAAAATAAAAAAAATAATAATCTTTCGAAAAAAAGATCAACGGTGTAATTAAAAAAAATAATTGAGAAATCTATACAAGATATAAAAAATCTTTTACGATTATTCCCTAGATAAATGTTCAAAGCATCTACACTATTTTGTTCTAAAGCATATTTAGTAACGGTTGTCGAGATAGAAGGTCTCCCGTTTTTAGAAATTTTTGAAATGTCGGTATGCATACTCTTAATATAACTACATGACTTCACAATAAACTCACCATTGATTGGACTTCGAGTACAAGCGTGTAGGTACGTACTATGCAGTACACTCTACCATAACATCATGGTGTGGGCAGATTTTACTATCGGTTGTTATTCATAACACTTACATGTACGTAATGCCAACACATTTACACGCATCTGACGTTATATTAATATGCATAGCAAACATTTTAGAATGATATAAGACAAATAAAGCTAATTATTATTTTTCTATATTACGTGCCTACAATATATAAAAACATAACCCATCACTCTGATGATTTTTAAAATGTACGGTTTAATTAAGTGCTATAACAGCTTTCGATAGTTGTTTTCAAGATATTTCATATTAAGTTAATTAGGTAATAAAGCCTCGACCTTTAGAAATTCTCGAACCATTATTATAGTACCCACACAATCACATGTCTAAAATGCGAGTGTTAAGTGCGTATAGGTTGGGGTACGCGAGTTTAATCCCCCTGGTCGACTTACCCCTCATTTCAAGACACAAACTTCTCCTGTTTGCTGTAAAATGTACCTACAATATTGTACATATCTTCTTCTTGTTGTGACATATCAGGTCCCCCCGACATCGGCGATCACTCTGGCGAAAAGTTCCCTGTCCTGCGTTGCCCGGAACAGATCGTCCACCGTCCTCATTCCGGTCCACTCTCTATACATACATATAAGCAAATCTATGTAAATTCATATTAGATAGGTCCAGATTGATAAAAGAAAAAAAGCTTATAAAAATAGCAATCTCTACAAATAATAAAAAGCAAGCTATTGTAATATTTTCCAGTTTTACTGTTTTAATTAACTTTCTGTCACTTTCAAGAAACAAAATAAGGTGGAGAGATTTTTTTCCTTATTGGCGCTCTTCTGGGACAGCTGTACAGAAGAAATACGAGTAACGCAATATGTAGGTAATTTCTAATGGTATCCTTTTGAGTAGGGTTTGATCATCAAGTAAATGGACATTGTACAGTGTACGTGTACGTACACGGTGCAAGTCTCGTTGTTAAAGAGCATTTTTCTTATAGAATACTGAATAAGAACCAATAAATACAGAGGTTTCATGATCTAATACTTACTTGCTTTCCGTGTCCGGAAGACTATCAAATTTTGTATCTTCAATGTTCGGCCACCCAGACACCCCCGGCATTCGCCAGTAGTGCGTCCTCGGGCGTGCATGTCACTCCTGTTTGGGGACATGTAAGCAGGTGACTGTGAACCTGTACACCACCACACTCACAGGTGTCTTCCTCACTGTCAAAGATCTAATTATAGGCAGCCACAAAGCACACTCAGTCTTATGTAACTTTCTTTTAAAATAATCTTAATATTGCCTTGTATTTTATTTTATAAATATTAATGATAAGTAGAATAATATTTTACATATTAAACAGAGATTCATCTGAGACCAACACCGTGGCTTGGTATAATTGGTGATTTTATTTATTGTATTAATTGGTTTTGGAAGAAAATAAAATACAATAAACTTGAATTGAAGGATGTAAAATAAAAGAGCATTGCTCCAAAACTGGATATCAATGACTAAACCCCATCTTCTTTACACGCAGAGATTGTATTCTAAAATGGAAATTGAGTAGGCAGGCAGTTTTATTTTCATAAAATTGTTATGCTTTCATTACCATATAAATTGGAACACTGGGTGCATAAATTGATCGTATTATTTTTCAATAAGTCGATTCCCGACAACTTTTCTCTTGAGAATATCACATAAATGTTAATACTCGTAAGGAGATTTGCCGATATTTGGAATGAAGTTAAATTGTGATTTACATATTTCGTATATTTTCTAATTCTAACTTATTTTGCGATAAAGTGTATTTTATTTTAAGACTATTAGGAATACGTGCAAAAACATACTCTCTCTCTCTTATCTGTACCATATCCCATTTATCTGGGGTCAGCGGCTCGGATCCTCTCTCTTAAACGTGTAAAAACATACCTGCTTTACAATGAGAAATCGATTTATTTCGTACATACCTATTTCAAGTACAAACTTTATTTCTATTATTAATTCCATCCGTCTTGGCCACCGTGCGGACGTTACCTGCAAGTGGAGTTTAAGATTGTATTTTTGGTAGCCCTGATTGTCGAATTTTGTCATAAGAACTGTCAAAGGTTCGCAATATTCTCACATTGTATCTTTTACAAGTAACCTACAATACCTAAAATATTACAAAGTAGCGCTAGAGAAATCATTTTAAAGAAAACAAGAATGTAGTTCTGCTGAAGGGAAGCCAGGATTAATAATATAAAATTTTTATTGAGTGAACTTTTGATTCTTTGGTAGATATAGCTAATATTATAGTTTAAGGACTCGGTACCAAGAATGACGTCATAGTCATTTCACACGCCATTTAAGTTCAAAATCGCGCGAACAATCGTATGATAAAATTGTAAAAATAGCGTTTATTCCATTTTTAGGGGTTAATGTTGCGTCTATCAAAAAACTTTTACGGTTATTCTCTCGATTTTAATGCATATTATAAGTACAAAAAAAATACTCCACGACTTTCGCGAAACGAGTTTCCGTCTTTCAGAAAAAAGATCAGAGGCGTTTTTTTTTTTTTTTTTGTGAAATCTATACAAGATATAAAAAGTCTTTTACGGTTATGCCCAAGATAAATGTTCAATGCATCTACCCTATTTTGTTTCAAAGCATATTAAGTAACGGTTGTCGAAATATAAGGTCTTCCGTTTTTAGAAATTTTTGAAATGTCGGTATGCATATACTCTTAATCGATTAGTTTTATAAGAAAGGAATACGTATGAATGAACTTTGCGGGTTTACGTAGGTGGCGAGAACTTGTCAGACCCGTTTGGTTATTTGCAATCATATTCATAATAAAACATAGCCATCAAATATAGGTATACAATAACCTGCCTACAACAATCTACGTGATATAGAAATACACAACATTTGTATACCTATTTACATTATAGTCCAAGAGCCCGCTGCTTAAATTACGACGTATCTGTTTTTTGATCGAAATGTGGTATAAATGATAGCTTACCAATAGGGTATTACATCGCACTAGGGTTGCCTAACAAAATCTTGCCGCAACCCCCCCCCCCCTGCCCCCCCCCCCAAAAAAGTTCCTCTTCGCGGTTTTTCCCATTTTATATGAATATGGTAAGAGATAGGAGAAAGTAGTCAATGACAAAAATAATCCTTGCTAAATTCTCTGCAAAAAATGTTAAGTCATTTTTTCCGTAGAACTAGCAGTTTACCCGCAACGGCCGGTCAAACGGTCAAAGAATAGGATATTTTTTGAAAAAATAAAAAAATAAATGTTTTTTTTTTCTTTCACATTCTTCCACCCATTATCACTAACATTTTATGGAAAAAAAATACCCTATTGGTAAGCTATCATTTATACCACATTTCGATCAAAAAACAGATACGTCATAATTAAAGCAGCGGGCTCTCGGACTATTATTAGATAACATTTGAATCAGATATTGTTCCTGCGAAAAAATCTTTGATGATATCGAAAATTATTCCTGCCAAAAAATAGCGGGAGAGTGCTTTACAATATAGAAACGAGCTGATATAATTATTAAAAAACAAAGCATAAATTATATAAATCTCTTAGATTATTGAAGTACCTAATCAAATTATTTTAGTACTCTAAGATAAATCTCTACGAGAATCATAACAAGTACCTAATTTATAGTCAGAGAATTTCATTAAGAGTACGCATACAAGACACTTCTAAAAACGGGAGACCTTAGATCTCGACAACCGTTGCTAAACACGCTTCGTAAAAAATAGAGTATGTAGATGCGTTCAACCTTTATCTAAGGAAAAAGCGTAAAAGATTTTTTTTATACCTTGTATACATAGATTTTCAAAAAAATGTGTAAGACACCTCTGATCTTTTTCCGAAAGATAGAAACTCGTTTCTCGAAAGACGCCAAGAAAAAAAATTGTAAATATAATACGCATTAAAATCTAGGGAAAAACCGTAAAAATGTTAACCTCCAAAAATGGAAGAAAAAACGCTGTTCTTACCATTTTATCATGCGATTGTTCACGCGATTTTGAACCTTAATGCCGTGGGAAATTACCTTGACGTCATAGTGTTTAATTACTGAATTTCCGCACGTCAGAATCCAGTAACAAATCGTAAAACGAAATAAAAACACATTATCATCATTTTTCTTATCCCGACATAACATACTATATATACTCGTACTAACTTGCGTAGAACAGGAAGGAGAAAATCATATAACCAACCAGAAAAACGACATTTTCATTCAGATTAAATAGGTATGGTACCTAGAAGAAGTCATTATATTTGGTCTAGGTAGTATAAGGGACTTACGTTTTCCGCTATTTAATAGAACCAACTCCCTCTGTGGAACACAATAATAATATAATGAATGATTTCACATTTCCTCTGGAAAATTGTTTTCCCTTTCAGTGTGGCGCAGAGATATTTGGCTGACAGTTTGACGTCATCAAAAATGTTTTTTACCATTATTCATTTTTTTATAGAAGATGGGTTCTAGAGAGAACTGTCATGGTGGCGGTGATTCTAACGATTCAACTCATTAAAAACAGTGTCTAAGTACTAAGTTGGTTCCTACCTGTGAAAATTTACGAAGGGTTAATTGCTTTTATACACGTTTTCATTATAACACGTTTTTATTATATTTCACGCGGTGTTGTTTGCCACGTCTACATCTTTCGCAAATTTTAATAACTTCCTCGCTAATTAGAGACCTGGAACTTTGCAACCATACGTAAACTGGGTGACAATACTTACAGCACCACTTTGGATCATAGGATTGGAAAGACGAAAACTTGTTTCCCGAAAGTCGCGGAGTATTTTTTTTACTTTGTACTGATAATATGCATTAAAATCTAGGGAATAACCGTAAAAGTTTGTTGATAGACGCAAAATAACCCCTAAAAAATGGAAAATACCAATTTTTCCATTTTATCAAGCGATTGTTCACGTGATTTTGAACTTTGATGTCATGGGAAATGACCATGACGTCATTCTTAGTACCAAGCCCTTAAAATGCTCCATAATAAATTAATAAATAAATAAATATATTCTCCAAAGAAAAAAATATATTTCCATACAATACAGAATCAACTACGCCAGATTTTTTTTTTATATAAAAGGATCTGGGCTTGCATACACAAACCCACATACTTTCCTGCACACCTAGCACTAGGCTAAAAGCCTGTATCGCAAAGTGTGGAATACATCGCCAGCGCCGGGGTTTGAACCTGGCACCTCCCGTTTGAGAGACTGCCGCCTCAACCAACTGCGCCAACCATGTACTCTTTATTTCGTATTTGCGATAAATAGCTACAGCTGCGAGTCGTATTGGTCAAAAAAATTACAAACGGTGTAAATATTCCATCGAAAATAAATAAATCACATCGTAATCAACTAAACACGTTTAAAAATATTCCAGTACCTACATTAATAAACTGGATACGATAGTATTAACTGTTTGCCTAATACAGCATTAAAGCTGTACAATGAAGCTTTTACTTGCCAATAAAATAACGTCATGTCCTCATTTGATCCCAAATTCATTTTATTAGAAAGCTCCCACACTGCGTGGGTAGGTACCTACGTATATTTGATTGACAATTAGGTTTTACGACAGGCAAAGGTATACGAATTTAATCCAATAGCTGTCCTTTTAAATTCTGAATCGAGATATAAATACATAGGTACCTAGTTCATATATACATGTGGTTATTGCGTGCTGAGAAAATATTTGCGCATCATTACTGGATTATTGATTGTGGATTGTAGGAAAAATAAAATAATTAGAACATATAATTGTTTTCGTTTTTTTTTCTATCATCATCATCATTTCGGTTTTCCTGCATCCAAAGCGCTCCCCCTAAGGCTGGCCACACACGTCCCGAAGTTCAGTTCCGGAATCGACCGTTTTGCAAAAAAGTTCCGATCAAAACCTCTCTCTGACTTCAGCGTCACCCCGATTTTAAATTCAGAAAGAGGTTTTGGTCGGAACCTTTTTGCAAAACGGTCGATTCCGGAACTGAACTTCGGGACGTTTGTGGCCAGCCTTAGTGTCCCATTTTCATTTCCACGATTTTATGTTTTGAGCGTATCGCATCCATGCCAACTTTGGCAATACAACCAACAATAATTCAACCATCCTCACATAAGTCATCACATTAGGACAATATCCACACTCGTCCTAAATAGTACCTACATGATTGTTATCTCAATTTTTAGAAGTGCGACTTTTTACCAGTTTCTTAAAGTTTTTTTTTAAAGTTCTTTTAAAGTTTAACTTTCCGCTATCGAATCATATGTTTACTTACGTGGACGATGCATGTATTGCAAGATTCAACATATATTGTGAGACAGTGTTGTTTGTAGTATTATTTTCTTATTATAATTATATGTGAGTTTGCTTCTCCCGACACATGATATTCCTTGTGGGGGAGGCAAACATAAACAATGTATATATCAAATGTTACGATTAAATAAATAAAATAAACATAAATAATAAATATGTGAAATGTGCAAGACTGATATAATATGAATTAATAAACTCGTTGAAAAATATGTTTCATATGTTAAGATGTCTTCATTTTGATAAATTGTCAACCCCGATACAGGTCACGTAGTGGGGGTAATTATATACTATACTGTGTACATATGTATTATTGTATGTATTATTTATGTAATTGGAATACTGAGATGAATAAATAAATAAATATTATGAACTTTTTCAGGATGAACATCCTTTTGTGTTGAACCACATTCATAAATAAGTATAAAATAACTACAATCCGTAATTATATACCTAACAAATATTACGTAAGTGTACATATACGTACATTACTACAAATACAATATTTTGTATTTGCAAAGAGAATTTTGTAATAATCTTATACTTTGTTGAAAACAAAATTTGTGTAATTAATTAACTGTCTTATGCACAGACACATTAATTCTTTAATTAACATTTACATACTTACTAAATAATTATTAAATTATTCATTTTAATAATTAATTAATCTTCGTCTTAAAAAACGAGTCAGCAATTTTATAATTTTTAGGTTATGCTTGAGAATTACCTAGAGACAAGATAGAAGACGAGAACTTTAACTTTCAAAGGTAACTAAATTATTTTGAAGTTGAACAGTAAATTTCTGGTTGCATGGGGCTACACTACAGCTAGCTTCAAAGTCTTAGGTACTGTGTGTTAATTAATAAATTAATCATTACCTACTAATTAATAATTAATAAAGGTAGATCCAATCTTTATTAATGAAATAAAAGAGACAAATAATTATTTATTGATTACTTATTATTATCAAACAAACTTCGTAATTTTATATAATCCTTGATACACCTACGTGTCTTACGTCCTTAATGTGTATGTAATTCAATATTTGAAGTAGACAATAGAAACGTAATATTCACCACGGTTTCTATTCTTGTGATAGAATTAATTAACCTGTGTTTAATAAGGTATATATCTCATATTCTACAATGCTTACCTTTATTACAATGTAGGTTGGGTAAGAATATATGAGAAAGTAGATACTTAAATAAGTAAGCCCACCTCGAACCAATAGGTAGAACTTTTTACTTACCAGTAAAAGGTAGGTAACACAACTTTTTTAACTTGTAAAAAATCTAACTTTAGCATGAAACCGTCGGTCCATATTCTTCCCATTAGAATAAATAATTCATCGCAAAATGAAGTACACACATATGTAGTATTATATACACAGGATAAATGACATGAACCTTGTTACATGAATTTATTTATTTATGTATAGTATGGTCATGTATATTCAATTTCAATTTCAATTTCAATTTATTTTCAAAGAATATGGCTTACAAAGTATGTGTATCATTAGAACATTATTTGTATTATATTACTTCAAATTAAATTTGAAGCCCCCAGACAGTATAAGTTTACTGGTATAAGGGGGTGGTTAATATTGTACATCAAATCAATTATAACATTAATGTACATTAACAGGTCATGTTTGATTATCTGAATTTAAAGTATTATTTCTCAAATAATCAGTCGCCGATTCATTGAGTGTCAAGAAACCTTCTGGGTTTCCTCCATACGCTGTGAGACTGCACTCCGCAACAACATCGCTCACGGTCTGCCTCTCTGCACCACAATCACATCTTGATCACCCGCATTAAAGAAAATATTATTAAATTTATCTGAATGGATGTCAATTTATCTACTTAATAATTTAATCATACCTCTAGTACCTTCCTATTGATCCAGACCTGTCGTACAATTCATACAAATTATATCCTCACTTTCGTCCCTTTTTCTTAATTATTCGCAGCTATTTGTAGGCCTCTTCTGTAGGTCTGTAAGGTGGTCTCGAGTTATATGGAAAGATAAAAGATTCTTTCAAAGCCGCAAAAAAATTCTATCACACTTTTGAAATGTTGCTATCAGCCGTGATATTGGAAGCAAAATCTAGGTACAGATCTAAGGCATGCCTATCGAAATGTTCATTTTATTTGTGTAGATTTTTAATCGTATTGAAATTACTCGTAATTAACTCATCGTAATTAACACTCGCTAATTAACTCATCATTTTTATCTTTGCTATATTGAATCCCCCGACGCTGTCGATCACTGGCGGAAAGGTCCATCCTCATTCCTGTCCACTTTCTTATGTTACTCAGCCATCTACTTTCTCCAAACTCCCCTCTTTCCTCTATCTAGCCCTTAATATTAGGTGTGGAAGGTGATATTTTTGTCCGCGTTGGAAAAGTAGGCATGTGACCTAGATATGAGACATTCTTCACTTTAACATAAATAATTTTATAAAGGTATAACATTCACACCGCTGTAGGTAATTGTAGGTTAATTGTTTGCAGTCTCAGATTATAATGTACCGGCACATGCCGCATTCTCTTAGATAATAAAACAATAACTATTTTTCATGTTTCAGCTTTACTTCTCGCCATCTCAGACCATTATGTCGCAATATGTACGTATCTTCCTTCGTTATCATTTTGCCGGTTTATTGCTCTCATAAAAAATACGAGCGGTCGTTAAAAAAGGAAGCATTTCTGATAATTACATCATGGAGTCCAGTTGAATATATCTACAGGTAAAAATAATTAACAATTCTTCTCGTGTAGACTAAAACATAATATATTTTTCGTTTGTTGTTTTACAATTAAAACACAACCCCTATAAAACATGAAAACCGTGGATTTATAAATGACTTGCTCTTTATATTCGTTTCCTGCCAAATGACCACACATTTGTAAACAAAATGAAATTAATAGGCTTAAAATATCGTTTATTAAAACATTACACATAAACATTTCAGCAGTATACTTTAACCTGCATCATCGTATTAAAATTTACAAAGCATACTGCATGGGAACCTGTATTGAGTGTATACTTACAATTATCACAATTCATATGAATATCTTACTAATAGTCAAAAGTATAGCTACATGGCTATACTCCGAGAAACGAATACAAAAAATGATACCTTAGCTTACATTTTGCATAGTAGTTCTGGTTTTTGGATATGTTATAAAGATCGGTCCTGTGATTAAGAATCCAAGTTTTCGACCTCCCAACCCTTGTGCGTTCACTAGGGCGAGCCAAAAAGTGTCGAAATTTCGGTCATTTTTCAGTTTATTGATCATAACTTTTTTACAATGCATTTTAGAGAGAAACATTGTACCTAAAAGTTGTAGAATATTGAATTCCCTGCAACTTATGTTTACAAAGTTTTTTTGTAAAATCAATATACAAAGAGTTATGCGTTACCAAAATTTCAAATTTTTTCAAAAAAATGCACTTTTTTTACAATTATTTTCTTTATTTGAATATATTTCCTAAACGGTACATTTAACAGAAAAGTGTTGTAAATAAATGTTGTAGATCGTTCAATTTCCAATAAGTTTGATATCAAATATTTTTGTCTCGGACCAACCAAAATAGAGTTGTGATCTTCTGAAAAAATATAAGACGAACATTTTCGAAACTTTCAGTATAGTACGTATGACAATAGTAATCAGAAAAATGCAATTTAAGAATTTTTTTTTTTTGGATCTTATTAAGATTGGTGTCGTGGTTTAGAATCCAAGTTTTCGACCTCTTCACTCTTGTGTGTTCACTAGGGCGAGCCGAACACTGCCGATATTTCAGTCATTTTTCAGTTTATTGATCATTATTTTTTAATTATCCATCTTAGAGTAAAAGATTGTATGTAATAATTGTACAGTAAATATTGAGCTTAAATAAATTTTCAGGAGAGCATATCTCCTTTATTATTAGTCCAAGTCAAAAAAGTGCGGTATCATTTTTTGTTGCAAATTTAATATTCTACAATATTTGCTAAGAAGAAAAAAGTGAGAAACATAATTTATTAAAAAACTATAGGCCTATATGCATTCTTCCCGCGATTGAAAAAATATTGGAAAAGTACCTTCTTGGGAAACTGTCGGCTTATTTGGATAAGCATGGCTTGTTGGATCCATCTCAGCATGGATTCCAACAAAATAAAAGCACTGAAACATTGTCGTCAGATTTCTCAAATCACATTAATTCTGAACTGAATAATAAAAATCATGTTCTTGTATTGTTTATTGATAATTCTAAAGCTTTTGATACTATAAATCATGATAAATTATTATTTATGTTAGAGAGTATAGGGATTCGTGGCCACGTCCTGAAGTTATTTCAAAATTATTTGTCAAATCGTACAATATGTGTTAAAATAGCTGAATCTTATAGTGTAAGGAAGAATATATCATCTGGCGTGGCCCAGGGGTCAATTCTGGGACCCACCTTGTACATAATCTTTGTCTCATTCATGAGAATACTTTTTAAAAATGTAAAATATTTTGTGTATGCTGATGACACGGCGCTGGTCATGTCTCACCCCGATGTGTTGGAAGCTAATAGATTGCTACAAGCAGATTATAATAGACTGTTGCAATGGTCCCATGATTTTGGTCTCCTGATTAATGAGAGAAAAACTAAATTAATGCATGTTAGAACTCCTCACACGGTGTGTGACACCACGCCGATTATTAGATCTCATGATTTTAATTGTATACACAGAAATGTTGAGCTCCCCACAAATTGCAAGTGTACTGCTTTGAATATTGTTAATAAATTTGTATACCTAGGTGTAATTATAGATGATAGGTTTAAATGGGATCTCCATGTAAATAAAATTTGTACTAGGTTAAGATCTATTGCTGGTAGAATTTATAGAATTAAATATATCGTGCCTAAATCAGCACTTCTAATTATATACAGGTCCTTGGCGGAGTCGTTAATTAGATATGGAATTGGTTCATGGGGTAATTGCGCGAATACGAATATTAAACGGGTTATGATGGCTCAGAAGAGCATCCTTCGGTTATTCACTGAAAAGGTTAAACGTGATAAGCGTTCTTTGCCAAGTAGAAATGACGTGTCGGTTGCTTTCAGGAAGCTTAAGGTACTCCCCGCCAAGGGCTTGTTCTGGCAGAAGATAATCCTTGATCACTTTCTGAAAAATGTTTATAAGAAAATCCCGCGTTATAGTCATCAAACAAGATTTAAAGTAAATTCCGGTTATTGCATTCCAAAATTCAATAATAAATATGGTAAGCGCACTCTAGAATATAATGTCCCCAAGCTGTTTAATATGATGCCGTCATCTATTAAAAAATGCACAGGAAAGTTGAAGAGAAAGGGACTTATCAAGGATTGGTTGTTGAAGTGTAGCTTTGTATATAGTTGATACCTTTTGTATTTGTATTTATATAGGATTGTATTATACATAAGTGTCTTGTTATTGTGTTGTGTATGATAGTATGTATTATACATGTATATAAGATAATGTATATAGTAGAATTAGGATAGTATTGTTACATATTTATTAAGATTATTTGTTTAAGAGCACACGCCGACAAACTTGTTAGGTTTGGCGTGACTTGATTGTTGTAATTTGTATATATTTTATGACTTATAAAAAAGATTTAAAAAAAAAAAAAAAAAAAAAAACATTTTTCGCTAAAACGTACCGTGCTGAAAAAAAACTCAAAAATTGTGAAAAAAAAATTTTTTTCTTAATAAAAATATGTTTTTTATCATATAATTCTTTAAATAATAGCTTTTCAAAGAAAATATTTCCAACCTAATTTACAGGAAATTTAATACTGTACAATTATTACATACAATATTTTACTCTAAGATGGATAATTAAAAAATAATGATCAATAAACTGAAAAATGACTGAAATATCGGCAGTGTTCGGCTCGCCCTAGTGAACACACAAGAGTGAGGAGGTCGAAAACTTGGATTCTAAACCACGACACCAATCTTAATAAGATCCAAAAAAAAATTTTCTTAAATTGCATTTTTCTGATTACTATTGTCATACGTACTATACTGAAAGTTTCGAAAATGTTCGTCTTATATTTTTTCAGAAGATCACAACTCTATTTTGGTTGGTCCGAGACAAAAATGTTTGATATAAAACTTATTGGAAATTGAACGATCTACAACATTTATTTACAACACTTTTCTGTTAAATGTACCGTTTAGGAAATATATTCAAATAAAGAAAATAATTGTAAAAAAAGTGCATTTTTTTGAAAAAATTTGAAATTTTGGTAACGCATAACTCTTTGTATATTGATTTTACAAAAAAACTTTGTAAACATAAGTTGCAGGGAATTTAATATTCTACAACTTTTACGTACAATGTTTTTCTCTAAAATGCATTGTAAAAAAGTTATGATCAATAAACTGAAAAATGACCGAAATTTCGACACTTTTTGGCTCGCCCTAGTGAACGCACAAGGGTTGGGAGGTCGAAAACTTGGATTCTTAATCACAGGACCGACCTTTATAACATATCCAAAAACCAGAACTACTATACAAAATGTAAGGTAAAAATACCCATTACCTGGACTATAGTATAATCTCAGTTGCTAATGCACGTATTTACTTACAGAAATAAAAATAAGATAAATTGTATTCTTAGTTTTGTAGACTTTAAAACAACTTACTTTGAAATGTCTTTCAGCAGTTATTACCTACATACCCGAGAACGACTGTCTATTATACCGAGAACGACATTACCGAAATGTGTATAGGTATAGTTAATAGGTATATACAATATTCCACTAATTATAGGTAATTTAAAAAAACACTAATTTTATTTTCTCACTTTTGAGGCGATCTATCTGATCGCCGTATATTCTACTAAAATGAGTGCCTACCTGCATACCTAATTAGTAATAACCTATTTACAAAAGCAACATTTTATAAGAGACTAGTGCTCAATCCCACCAACTTCAACCTAGGAAGGAGACCCCTAAGGAATTTCCATACAAAAACACAGATAACTTCAGTGATTTTATAATGATGTACAAAGTAGGGAGCAATAAATCCATACAAAATGCAACGTGCAGCTCACCTAGTTAGGGAGATTCTGGGCGGAGATATTTGGACACCTAACTAAGGAGAGCTGCATGTTGTATTTTGTATGGATTTATTGCTCCCTAGTTAACATCATTATAAAATCACTGAAATTATCTGTGTTTTTGTATGGAAATTTCTTAGGGGTCTGCTTTCTAAGTTGAAGTTGGTGGGATTGGGCATAGCTAAGTTACCTGTGCTTCGCAACGACACAGTGTCTCCCGATGGTTTGAGCTAGACAAAATATGACTCGCGATCTGATTTTGTTTTTCAACGCCATTTATATGATACCACCCATGACCACACACAACACCTCATCACCATGGCATCTCTTAGGATCAGCTTTTTCTCCAAAAGCCGACGTTAGAAAACAGCTTATATTAATTAGGTACCAAGTACGCATTTTGAAATTTATAAATATCTAAAAACAGGAGACATTAGATCTCGACAACCGTTACTAAAAATGCTTTAAAAAAACATGCAGTAGATACATTGAACCTTTATCCAGGGAATGACCGTAAAATATTTTTTATCCTGTACAGATTTCTTATTAAAAATTGTGAAAAATACCTCTGATCTTCTTTCCGAAAGATAGAAACTCATTGTCCGAAAGTCGCAGAGAAATATTAATTTGTACCGATAATATGATTTAAAATCTAGGGAATGACTAAAAAACCAAATTAACCCTAAAAAGTGGAAAAAAACGCTCATTTTATCATTTTACCATACTTAATGCCGTGGGAAATAATCGTAACGTCATAGTTGGGTAGCGAGCTTTGAAATGACTTTAATATGTGGTTTGACTGCTGTGTGTACAAATAACATTCAATTTGTTTATGTCAGATAAATTTAAAACGTATTTAGTAAGCTCAAGAAAAACAATACCTCGTTGTCCCTAATGGGAAAAGTAATACCTAAGGGACACATTAAACTGCCTCCTTTGTGGAGGTTTTGCACGTGGAATAGAAAATGAAAAGAATAATATAGAATTACGTATTGCCAAAGCAAATAATCCATGTCTATTTTTAATAATAAATTATGCAAATAAAAGGTTTTTGTGTTTTTTTAAGGACATAATCCATTTCGGTAATAAAAAATTGAACTCCAAATTCCAAAATAATCGTTTAAATCTATAACTACTCGTATCATTCTACATATAACTGCTGTTTCTTTCACAGTTGGCTGAAATATATTGCTTTAGCAATAAGCCCGCCGTTTGGCAATTTATTGGGTCTTATATACCCAACCCCACCAACTTTTACCCAGGAAGGAGAGCCCTAAGAAATTTCCATACAAAAATAGGGATAATATTCTATTTATTGAATAAAGAACAACAGCTTCCAACATCACCAGAGCCTAATTCCATATAAAATGCAACATGCAACTCACCTACGTTAGGTGCCCAAATATCTCTGCCCAGACTAGGATTAATACCAATAAATACGAGTAGAATATTATCCCTGTTTTTGTATGGAAATTTCTTAGGACTCTCCTTCCTGGGTAAAAGTTGGTGGGATTGGGCATTAATGTTTTATTTAGTGCCAATAAACATTTATTACATTTTCCACATATCTCAGCATAAGCTGGAACTACAAGAAACCAAGGACGGGCGGAAGCCAAGTACCTTGCTTTCTATCAAATTTGTGCCTATGACGGAGTGCGAATTTTTTTTCGGAACTATGTATTAAAAATATATAAATCAAAAATTTATTCAGTTAAATGGCAAGTTTATTGCCATCTACAATTTATCTGCCAACCATAATTTTACAGATTAATAGAACTCGGGTAAAAGAGGGATAATAACTTTGTGTATATTTAATTTATTGTAAATTATATTAAATTATTTAAAAAGTATATTAAATTGTGCCCGTTGTAAAGTATCTGTTATACTTAACAACGGGCGCCTTAGACGTCTTACAACAGACTAGTTCAGAAATAATTATGCACAATATTTAGAAATTCTCCCAAAATGAAGTACGTAGAGGATTTAGTATAGAAACGCTGTAATATTTTCAGGAGTTCCATTTAATTCCTTTATATAATACTGATAAACACCTCAAAGTCATGTATGTTTGCAACGATGGCCCTTTGGCAAACGTTGCAAGTTCTATGAATATGTATGTAAATTTAAACCAGCGGCGCGTCCGTTAGTGGCTAAAAATTTTCGTCTAAGTCTTACTTTTTATGAATGAAAATTTGAAATATCGAATGTACCTACTAATGAAATGATGAATGAAAATAATTTTCCGCGTAAAAGTACTACATATACCCAGCAGAAAATAATTTGATTAGGTACTTCTATAATCAAATATTATGTATATACTACATAGTGCAGTAACGAGAGCAAATTTAATGGCATTTTCAGGAAATAAATACAGTAGTCTACTTCCGTTTCATACTTTACGTATTTGGGGGCGCTGAATTCGAATATCAACTTTGCCACCTCGTAAATGTGATGCGTTCTGAGATATTCGAGAAAAACTCAGAAGAAAACGTTCTTTTTAGAGACTTTCGCTCATAACTCGAAAAGTATACATTTTAGAGAAAAGAATCTCGAGACAAGAATAAACAAGAGTAAATTTCCTACAAATAGCGATGCTATTATTTTTTCTGAAATAAACCGCTTACGCGCTACTATGCGCTAAAAAAGAGCATAAATTCCACTCTTTTTAAAAAAATATTTTTTCTTTTAATTTATTGACTATAACTCAAAATATATAGACTTTTTTGGAAAAAATTGTTGTACAAAAATAAAGTACACTATATTTTCTACAATTAATGCTACGAAGGTTTCTGAGACAGACTAACCTCTATTACGTTCGAGCGCATTGAAGTTCACTTTAGTACATTAGAATAAAATTCTTCATTATTTAAAATGGATATATAACATTAAAAAAAATAAAAAAATCTACTAAACTTCCTTGATGCTATAAATGCAAGGCTGAAATTTTTATATTTTAATATTTGCTACCCCTCAATAGCGATGGGTTGGTAGAAATTTGAGAATTCCTTAGAAACAAAAGCTCATTCTCCAGTTTTCTGTCCATAATGTGAAAATTAAAAACAATAGGGACAATCATACTTAGACAAAAATAAAGTACATTTTATTATCTATGAACTACCTTAATAACTTTTTTTAGTCAAATAGACGATTCAGCAGCCAGAGTCCGTTAAAAATTGTCCATATCTCGAAAATATTCTAAAATCTCTACTTATTTTGGTTTACCGCCTGTAAATAAGAAACTAAACATTTTTAAGAAACAAAATGTGAAAATTCATCAAATTTCCTACAAATTGTGTCTCTTGCGTTTTCGCCCTGGCGAACTGGTTCGATGTTAAGAAGCATCGAAATTTGGTATAGCGTGTCATATTAATTAAGCGTTGATAATACGAACTACGACTATGATACGTGTGTTACATACCATGACATACCATAGTCGTAGTTCGTACGACTATGATACGTGTGTTACATACCATGACATACCATAGTCGTAGTTCGTATTATCAACGCTTAATTAATATGACACGCTATACCAAATTTCGATGCTTTTTAACAGCGAACCAGTTCGCCTGTTCGAAAACGCAAGAGACATAATTTGTAGGAAATTTAATGAATTTTCACAATTTGTTTCTTAAAAATGTTTAGTTTCTTATTTGCAGGCGGTAAACCAAAATAAGTAGAGATTTTAGAATATTTTCGAGATATGGACAATTTTTAACGGACTCTGGCTGCTGAATCGTCTATTTGACTAAAAAAAGTTATTAAGGTAGTTCATAGATAATAAAATGTACTTTATTTTTGTCCAAGTATAATTGTCCCTATTGTTTTTAATTTTCACATTATGGACAGAAAACTGGAGAATGAGCTTTTGTTTCTAAGGAATTCTCAAATTTCTACCAACCCATCGCTATTGAGGGGTAGCAAATATTAAAATATAAAAATTTCAGCCTTGCATTTATAGCATCAAGGAAGTTTAGTAGATTTTTTTATTTTTTTTAATGTTATATATCCATTTTAAATAATGAAGAATTTTATTCTAATGTACTAAAGTGAACTTCAATGCGCTCGAACGTAATAGAGGTTAGTCTGTCTCAGAAACCTTCGTAGCATTAATTGTAGAAAATATAGTGTACTTTATTTTTGTACAACAATTTTTTCCAAAAAAGTCTATATATTTTGAGTTATAGTCAATAAATTAAAAGAAAAAATATTTTTTTAAAAAGAGTGGAATTTATGCTCTTTTTTAGCGCATAGTAGCGCGTAAGCGGTTTATTTCAGAAAAAATAATAGCATCGCTATTTGTAGGAAATTTACTCTTGTTTATTCTTGTCTCGAGATTCTTTTCTCTAAAATGTATACTTTTCGAGTTATGAGCGAAAGTCTCTAAAAAGAACGTTTTCTTCTGAGTTTTTCTCGAATATCTCAGAACGCATCACATTTACGAGGTGGCAAAGTTGATATTCGAATTCAGCGCCCCCAAATACGTAAAGTATGAAACGGAAGTAGACTACTGTATTTATTTCTCCGCGAAAACACCATATGACTAGACTAACAGTCGATGAAGCAATTTTGCCAACATTAAATCAGGTAGTCGTGAATTTTTGGTATGTTATGTAGGACAATGAGGTAGTTAAGAATCCAAATTTGCACAATTTTTCTCCCTCCGCCCGCTTCGCCACATTGAAAAAACCTTAAAAAATTGCCACTTTTTATATATTATGCACTATAACTCAGTTATTTCGCGTTTAAGGTCAAAATTATTTATTTTATAATTTGTACATTATAAAATTTCCTACAACTATTATTTAGGACATTTTGCTCTAAAGTAAATACCAACGGAGCTTTCAAGCTCCCAAAATTGGTCAAAATTCTGTATTTTTTCAATTTTGAGTTTTTAGCCACTATACATCACAATAACTTCGTTATGGCTTATTTTAGCCAGAAAATTTTCTTTTTATCCTATAGAGAATTCAATTTGCTACAAAACGCGTATAGCATTATGGATATTGTGCTTAAAACAACGACGAAGAGATAGATTTAGAAAAAAACAAAATAGTATTTTTTATGATTTCCTATACATTTTCTGATTTCACATACCGTTCGAAAATGTATGAAGAAAAGTTGACTTAATTAAATATACGCTTAATTATATCGATTGGTCTTACAATTTATGACACATATTTTACCTTGTTGGAATCAGCAAATATTTCGGAAAATTTTAGGATAATTATTATTCAAAATATATAGTGAAATATTTAGATTAGATATGTTCTAACAATTGAAATAATTTTTCTGATAAATATTTAATTCGCAAATAATCGCCATAATTCCTTCAAATAGAAAACCATCCCTTAAAATGTTTATAAATTGAGTACCTATATCCTTAAGAAACCCACCTGATAAAAAATATAATTAAAATTGCTTTAGGGTTTTACTCAGTCGAACGAAAATTAAAAGATAGTGCAATTCATCGACAATAATGAAATGAGCTTTTTTAACATCCTGTATTGTTTCCAGTATTCGACATAGGACACTCTGTGTATATTTTAATGATAGATATTTGGATATATTTTTGTCTAATAATCACATGATTTCAATTTGGGTTTAGGCTGAATGATACACTGTGATAAACAAATTTCCTAAAATTTACTCCATTTTCTAGTTTTTGAAATACAGTGAAAAAACCTGAATATTTTTTTAAATTTATTTTCTTCAGAAGAACTCAGTAGAGATGTGGGTACTTAGTTTTAATACATTTTGATAGAAAATGTTTTATTGATTAGAAAAATTACAATGTTTCCCAAAATAATATTTTTCTGGAATTTTTGCCAACTTTCGAAGACCTATAGCCAAAATAATTCACTATATTTTTGTATCTCATTTATCTTAAAGACTTTCGTCATATTCGTAGATTCCAAAAAGGTAAAACTTTCCTCATAAAACTTATCAATAATGGACAAAATTAAACTAAAACTTAAAAAAGACAACTTTTTCCCATACATTTTCGAAAAGTGTGTAAAATTCGAAAATGTATGGAAAATCATAAAAATCACTATTTCGTTTTTATTCTAAATCTGTCCCCACTCCGCTATTTTGAGCATAATATAAACTTTAATATACGCGTTTTGAAGTAAATTAAATACTCTATAAGATGTTATAAGAATTTTGGGCTGAAGTTAACCATGCCATGACGGAGTTATCGTGATGGTTCTTGGCTAAAAACTCTAAATTTTAAAAATACTGAATTTTGTCCAATTTTTGAAGCTTTAAAGCTCGGTTGCTATTTATTTTAGAGCAAAAATTTGTGAAATGAAGTTTATAGAAAATTTTATGGTGTACAAATCGGCAAATAACTTTTTTGACCTAAAACACGAAACAACGAAGTTATAGTGCATAACATACAAAAAGTGGCGATTTTTTAAGGTTTTTTCAAGATGGTTAAGGGGTCGGAGGGAGGAAAATTGTGCAAATTTGGATTCTTCACTAATTTTATTTATTGTCCTATATAATATACCAAAAATTCACGGCTACCTGATTTAATGTTGGGTCTCCATACTAACGAATTTTAGATCTACTGGCCTAATATTATTGATAGAGAATGCAATTCGAATTCTTTCAGTAATCATACTTACTGTAGGTAGATATGTATAGTAGGTAGGTATGGATTACAATGGAAAGTAGGTAAGACCAAGACCCTCTCTGATATGTTCCTTCGAAAAACTTTGAAGGGCGTGGTAGAGTGGCAGTATGAATACTTAGTTAATAAAAAATGCCAAATTCAGTGAATATACTATTCACGGGAACCCAGTCATAACATAATATCATAAGGTTTACGTACCTATTTTGAATGTAAACTGAATTTCATGTTTGTCTTTAAGATTATGTCTTTATGTTTGATAATACCTAATGTGTATTTACTTAATTGTTGTTTGTTAAGGAATTATACCAGTCATGGCCAACCTGCGGCCCGGGTTCCTAATGCTGCCCTCCGCCCTGAAGACTTTTTCCTCAAGAGGGCGAGTATAGGTGTTGCCACATTTGGAGTCTATTATTAAATCGTCTATTTTGTAATACTGACAACACATACATGATGGTGATTAGACTACAATCAAGCATAATACAGGGAAAAAGAGTTTTATTACAAATAATGTAACGAGTATAATGAACAAATATTTCCAAAAATTGTTAAGAGTGTGCATACCGACATTTCAAAAATTTCTAAAAAGGTAGACCTTTTATATCTCGACAACCGTTACTAAATAAGCTTTGGAACAAAATAGGGTAGATGCATTGAACCTTTATCTAGGAAATAACCGTAAAAGATTTTTTGTACCTTGCATAAATTTCTCAAAAAAAAATAATTAAAAACACCTCTGAACTTTTTTCCGAAAGACGGAAACTCGTTTCCCGAAAGTCGCGGAGTAAAATTTTATTTATGTACTGATAATATGCATTAAAATCTAGGGAATAACTATAAAAGTTTTTTGATAGACGCAAAATTAACCCCAAAAAATGGAAAAAACGCTATTTTTACCATTTTATCATGCGATTGTCACGCAATTTTAAACCTTAATGGTTGGGAAAATACTGTGACGTCATTCCTGGTGCCATGCCCTTAACAACTTGATCAATCACCGACAACAATTGGAATGCGTGAATCGTTCTCAATGGAAATTGGAAATACAATCGTCCAACTGCGATGTGTGTCGCCTGAATCATCGGTTGATATTTTAAGAGTAGCCATATTGAAATTTCAAAAGAATTCTAAAAACGGGAGACCTTTGATCTTGACAACCTTAATAAATATGCTTTGGAAAAAAATAGAGTATGTAGATAGATTGAACCTTTCGTAGGTATACTGAACCCATGATTTCTCAATGAAAGTGTGAAAAACACCTCCGAATTTTTTTTTCGCAAGTGCGATTCGTTTTGCGTAGTATTTAAAATTTGTGTATCGATAGTATGCATTAAAATCTAGGTAATGACCGTATAAGTTTTTTTATTGAAGCGCAATTAACCCAAAAAATGGTAAATATGCTATTTTTACCATTTCATAATGCGATTGTTCAATGTTCATGCGATTTTAAACCTTAATGCCGCAGGAAATGACCGTAACATTATAGTTGTGTTGACATACCTAGAGAAACGAGTGTCAGAAAAACTATTAGGCAATAAAATGTTTTGAAAAAGTTCTATGTTTTACTATTTTTTTTGTGGCCCACCGAACTATATAGTATGGGTTGAGTGCCCCTGCGTTAGACAGTAACCCTAATGTATTCCAAAGTTCCAAGAGGCTTTACTTATTTTATCACGTTGTTTTCATTTTAAATAATTCCTTCTCAGTTAGATAGACCTCAACAACATAATGCCTCATCCTCATGCTGGCCGAGCTGTCACGTTTTTTGTGTGAATGAGTAAAAAGACGTGCGGACGGTGATTGTCTTGGATTGTATATCTAACCGACGGTTAACGCCTTTTAATTATTCACACAAAAAACGTGACAGTTCGGCCAGCATGTGGATGAAGCATAACCCTCACTCGAAAATTCCATCAATGCACCTCTCTATCTGCACAACACTCATATCTGTAAAAGATTTACAAGAAAATGTATTAAATATTAAGGTACCAACAAATACCATTGACGGAGGCTAGGAGTGTCCTCTCTGCCTACCCTGCAAGGGACGTGACGTGAGGGTATAGATAGATCTTTGTCGAAAGCCTATTTTATTGGCTATAATTTTTAGCTTATTTTGTCAAAATCGAGTTGGTGGTTTATGATTTATAGTCAAAAAACCCAAATGAGAAATTTTCATACTCCTCAATTTTCAAAAGACCATAACTCCAAAACAGTTGATTTTTCGGCATACATTTTTTAAACTTTTTTTCATCCTCTATCACGTGTCCAAATATTGAACATAAGGAAGCTATAACTCCGCATTTGATTTTTTTTTTATAATGAGGTCCTTTTGAAGTAAAACAGGAATTTCTTTTTTTATAAAGGGAACTATATCCAGTTTTGTACCTTTTAAAAAACTACACTAAATGAGAAAGTTTTTAATATAATTTGCCAGCTTAATGTCATACTAAATTTTTACAGTGTTAAGGAGCCGAAATTTGCTAATAAAAAACAAAAAACTCGAGAGACGGAAACGATGTTCTTTTTTTCAAAGTTGTGAATTAATAGGTTTTATTTTGGACTGCAATCAAATAGCTGAATTATTCAGGATTACGAATCAAAAATTTTAATCCCATAATATTGAATTTTGTGACCGTGGCGATCGAAAAACTGATCAAAGGTGTCGAATTTCACGAAAAACAAAAAAGTGCCGATATCTCGAGAATGAGCGATTTTTACTAAGGTCATATTTCGATTTTCTGGTAGGTTATGAGCTGGTCTATCACCCCTCCACGGGATGACGTTGATTTACGGGACACCCTGTATATGCTTTTTTGCACGAAGATTATTTTTGTGTAGACCTAATTGTGATGATGATGTCTGGTTAACGTGGTTAACTTGGAAGCACCATATCTTGTCAATGTGATAAATCCAGATTAATTTTGGGAACAATGGGTTTACGTGGAAGGCACATGTAACAGATAGCTTTGGAAAAAATAATTACGAAGTTTATACAATAGAAGACAATAGCCATTTTGTATACTTCTATCTATACCTTCTGATATAATATCGATTGTTATGGTATCAATTTTCATACAACTACTTGTCTTTGTGACATTCCATTACATAATGCTGGTAAAATCCAAGTTCCGTATGTTTGTAACGCTGGGCCATTGGCAAATGCAAGTTCTATGAATATGTATGTAAATTTCATACAGCGACGCGTTCATGGGTGGCTAAAAATTTCTCTCACTTTTTGTGTCGCATGTTCGTAAAGCTTGGTGAAATCAAATAGGCACGTTGTAAACAATGGAATTAATTCGATTTTTTTTGAATTCACTATACCAATAGCGCTTTAAATCGGTCAAAAAATATTGGTTGACCAATTCGTCCAAATGTAAAGTTTTATGAATGAAAATGTTAAATTTCGAATTGTACCTACTAATGAAATTATGAATAGAAATAATTTTGAAATACATACATACCTGCCTATTAAATTATTGATAGAGAATGCAATTCGAATTATTTTAGAAAATGGGTGAAAATAATTTGATTAGGTACTTCGATAATCAAAGTCTTTTAGTAATCATACTTACTGTAGGTACCTATAGTAGGAACGTATGTAGAATCAGTATAGAAAGTAAGTAAGACCCTATATTTTTTCATGCTAAAAAGCGACTTATTTTCTACACCTCTGTCTTCTTACCGAAAAGACGGAAATATAGCTTTTAGATTATTTTGAGTGTTTCCTCTCTAGGGCTTGTTTTAATGATGCAAGACACACAGCGTCTCAAAGTATGTACATTGTTCCTATTACAAAGATATCAGAACATTATCAGGGCAGCATTATCAATGGCAATAGCAGGGAAAGACTGAGTCTTGTGATCTCCCCGATATGTTCCTTTGAAGAACTTTAAAGGGCGTGGTAGAGTGGCAGTATGAGTAGTTAGTCAACAAAAAAGGCCAAATTTCGTGAATTTAATGGTACCCGCTAGTTCTTTTTTATTTATGAAAAATGTAAGACAGGGAGTTATCCTAATGTTAGACATTAGGGCAAGTATACATCATTTTTTAGATAGTTGCTAAGACAGCAGGATAAAAGGTCGTCTTCAAATTTTGCGATCTCATATATCACATTGTTATACATAGTTACATAAACGGCAAGAACCTTTGGTCACGTATGTGTTATAATAGTACATAAATCTATGGGGAACTATTATGAAATTTATCATTTATGCTCTAAAGCATTTTATTTTCTCCTTGAGGTGCCGTCGTTGGCGTCCTTAATTTTATGTTTGATAGATTTTTGTTTTTGAATCATGACGGTATGCCTCAATAAATATTGCTGAATCTACATAAATATTTTTTTTAAGGTAAAGTATAGTATTATGTTATGACTTTAAAGTTTCATTGTTATAGTTACCAATATTAAAAATAAAACCATACATGAATAGGGTATAGAAGTCACTATTTTTTCAATAAATTGTATTTTATTTATTGTTAACTCAATCAAGGAAATATTATGACACCTAATGGATTAAAACCAACAACGAAATTCTAAAGTCATAAAAAATATATATATTGTTTGAGGGGTAGTTTTTCAAAACTGCATTTTTCTTCTTCTTTGTATTTTTATAGATCTATTCTGTTGATTCTTCTCAGATTACTCAGTCTCTTGCTATAAGGCCAGGCTGTCATTCCACCGCATAGGGGGCCTTCCAGGTGGGCGTCACCCAGACGGTAATTCCTTGGCTGCCGTGTACACCAGTCTATTGCTGCTCATTCTATATATGTGGTATCTCCAGAATCTTGGCCGGGATCGTATGACTATGGTTACGTAGGCCCAAACGAGTAACTCTTTAATAAAATCATTCAAAATAAATAAATAAATTTAAAAAATATATCAAAGTTTTTTCTTTAAAAACAATTATCTGAATCATAAAAAAATAATACAGTTACGTAATACTCGTATGTACGTATTGTACGTGTATCTACCTAACCTACATATATTGTTGAATTAAATTAGAGATAGGTACCTTATTCGTGGGGGACCTTTTCGGCGAGGGCAGTGAGAGGGTTGCAGCAAGATCTTGATAGGCAGTCCTAGTGCGATGCTTGACCGTATGTGCAAACTATCATTTAAACCACATTTTGATCAAAAAACTTTAGGCTTTATAGGTGTAATTAGTCGCATTATGGAAAATCATGGATTATGCCCAGGACGGGGAGCTGTGTAGGACTAAAGGAGAGGCCTATGTCCAATAATGGACCTAAGTGGCTCCAGAAGAAGAAGATGGAAACTCATTAACATTTTATGAAGATACTTTATATTGCTTTCTCACAAAAATAATAAAATTGTACAAATTATAGGAATTAAAATACATAATTATAAGCAGTACCTTCAATACTTTTATACTTCAATCGCTCTGTTGAAGAAATATTCGTTCATTTTTTCTGTTATTATTATCTGTAAAGAAAATATCTCAGTAGATAAGAGAATTATTTATTATTTCTTGAAAAACAATTTATATTTTTTGTGAAAACCTCAGATTTTTTCTAGATGTACTTAGTTATTTCAACAGATATTCATTTTTAAAAATAAAATATAAACATTAAGGGTAAACCCACCTCCACCCCTGGATGTTTCAGGAGCAGTAAACTCCTTCCGAAACATCTCTGAACATCCTTAACCTAACAGCTGACCCACGATGCGACTGCGGTGCTGTCTCTCAGACCCTGTATCATATAGTGGAGGAGCGCCCTATACATAGGTTTCCATGGAACGATGGAGGATTTTAATAGTTTGACGACCAAAGCTAAAGTATGTCTGAGTAGTCCGAGAGCCCACTGCATAATTTATGACGTATCTGTTTTTTGATCGAAATGTAGTACAAATGATAGCTTACCAATAGGGTTTTACATCGCACTAGGGTTGCCTATCAAAATCTTGCCGCAACCCCCCTTGCCCCCCCCCCCCGAAAAGGTCCCTCTTCGCGGTTTTTCGCATGTTGTAGGAATATGGTAAGAGATAGAAGAAAGTAGTCAAAGACAAAAATAATCCTTGCTAAATTCTCTACAAAAAATGCTAAGACATTTTTTTCATAGGACTAGCAGTTTACCCGTAATGGCCGGTCAAAAAACAGGATATTTTTTGAAAAAATAAAAAAAAAAGTTTGATTTTTTTTCTTTCACATTCTTCCACCCATTACTACTAACATTTTATGGAAAAAAAATTTTGGCCTGCGGCGCTATATCACTGGTTATTTTATGAAAAACTAAATTTTAAGAATTTTCGCCGCTGAGTTTTATTGTAATAACTCCGAAATTATTAGATGTATGAACATAAGTTATAGTTCGTTTTGTAGCTAAGACTATGGCAATTAATTCGTTCTTTGACTATTTTCCTCTAGCTCTTATCAATTTTCAACCAATTAAGTTTAAATTCATTTTTTTAGTTTTTTAAATGAATTTCGGTTTTGGACCGGCTATTGCGGGTAAACTGCTAGTTCTACGAAAAAATTGACATAACATTTTTTGTAGAGAATTTAGCAAGGATAATTTTTGTCATTGACTACTTTCTCCTATCTCTTACCATATTCCTATAAAATGCGAAAAACCGCGAAGAGGGACCTTTTCGGGGGGGGCAGGGGGGGTTGCGGCAAGATTTTGATAGGCAACCCTAGTGCGATGTAAAACCCTATTGGTAAGCTATCATTTGTACCACATTTCGATCAAAAAACAGATACGTCATAAATTAAGCAGCGGGCTCTTGGACTAGAGGGACAATCATTATAGCGCCTGGCATGCCAAATGCAAATACATAATTCAGGCTCGGGACCCAACTAATGACGTCACGATCATTTCCCGCGGCATTAAGGTTCAAAACACAGGCGCAGGCTTTGAACAGGCGCATAATAAAATGTTAGAAATATCATTTTTTTCTATTTACGGGTTTAGTAAAATAAATAAATAAAACTTTATTGGCCAGTAAATATATTTATTTATTTATTTATTTATTTATTTATTTATTTATTTATGGTACAAATACAGTCACAACAGTACGATTAAACAGGAATATGTATTGACAAACCTGACCAATTACATTTGTACACAAATAACAACACACAAACACAGTTTTTTTTGAGAAATCTATTAAAGATATAAAAAATCTTTTACGGTCATAAGGTAAGTTTCAATACATCTGCTCTATTTTTACAAAGCATATTTAGTTCGGTGGTGGAGATCTAAGGTCTCCCGTTTTTAGAAAATTTTGAAATGTCAATATGCCTACTTTTAATGTTCCCTGGAGGAGCAAAAGACTCACTGCATGGATATACACACTACTACATTTTCTTTAAAAGTAGCATCTTACGTTTTTCTTCGTACACACATACTTTGTTTCTTAAATAGTTTACCACGAATCCGCCGATTTCTGAGGCATAGTAAAGCACGTTGGGTCAGCTAGTATACTATAAAAAAGTATATATATGCGTTGTTAAAGCATTCAACTGAGCTAATCGAGTTAAGACTTTGGTTAAGTTGTACCCTGTGCAGACGCTTCAGGAGATGTCTGACATTCTGTAGGAGGAATGTCAGTTCACTAGGTTCAGCGGCACAATGGAAGACATCCATAACTTGTCTCCTGAAGCACTTCAATACCTGAGCTCTCACGAACTTAATCTCTGACTCTGGTCTCTCCAACGCCATACGATATATACGTCTGAAAGTGTACTTTTAAAGTTATTAAAAAAATATGTATATTGTATTCTGTAATTGTTAATTTTAAGTTATAAATTTTGTATTTGTAACTATATTAATAAATAAAATAAAATTAAATTAAATATATATAGAGTGTACGAGTATGTTACATATTTTTCACTTAGTTGCACACCTCTCATGCGTGGGGTATATTTTATAAAGGTTAGTTACAGGTATTTATAAAGATTTTAAAAATATGTATTTTAAAATAGGTACCTACCTACACAAAGTTATTTTTTACTTTAGTACCTGTATCTTCAGAAACCTATTAATACTCTTAAACCTCCATGTAAAGTCATAGGTACATACGAGTAAGTCTACAGTCGTTATTATATATTTTGATTACCCCACCCACACTTACACAGTACACCTCCCTAATATTATAACTGCACTAGTGGGTACCTACCCGTGAAAATCACGGAGGCTTGCTTAAATATGTTTTTGTGTAGCCACCTATTACTATTCTACCATTCATAGCTCCTCGAGTAAACACAGGAAGATCACAAGGCTCCGTCTTTTCCCCGTCTCTCTAATATCGTCATGAAAGTCATAAGACCAGATTCATATTGACGACTTTTTTAGTTGGCACCCACCCCTGAAAGCCACAAAAATCCTCTTACATGTATATCTACATACATAGGTAATTTACACACATATAGATGGTGGGTACTTTAAATAGTTCGATTTGCAATCTTTACGTGTATAGGTACGTACCATATAATATGTATG
Source organism: Ceraclea dissimilis (assembly GCA_963576895.1). Classification (NCBI taxonomy): domain Eukaryota; kingdom Metazoa; phylum Arthropoda; class Insecta; order Trichoptera; family Leptoceridae; genus Ceraclea; species Ceraclea dissimilis. The sequence goes on from OY756360.1 coordinate 10,647,506, forward strand.
AGAATTCTATTTTCGTTTTCTGTCACGTTGCATAAAATGGTACTTACTTTATTATTTCCACGAAAGAAATATTTAAAAACTATTTGCATTCATAATTTCATTAGTAGGTACGGAACCATTCGATATTTCAAATTTTTCATTCATAAAAGTTTAAAAAAGTGAGATGTTGACGAAAATTTCTAGCCACCAAAGAAGGCGTCGCTGCTTTAAATTTACATACATATTCATCGAACTTGCAAAATTTTCCAATGGGCAAGTGTTACATACCTCTACATGCCTCGGATAATACGAGTATTATGTAATGGAATGCTTGAACTTTTATACTTTGGTATCTACCTACACAATACTTCATTTAAAATTAGTTAAATTAATTTCATAATACTATATTCCCAATCACTGAATCAGAGTTAATATTTAAGGTATTTTTACTAATTTACTAAGAAAACTCTAAAACTATACTCCTGAAAAATGCGTCTTCGATCTCCAAGCCTCACAAGTCTCTAGAAATAATCCGTGGAATTTCAGGATCTTTTGGTCTTTCTCTCTGCCTCTTGTATTATATTACACAAAGTTTTTTTTTTAGGGATCATTCGCTTACTGTATGAATACCATTCTGCATTGCGCTTATTGTAAAAGAGTAATGCCCGATCCCACCAACTACCACCTAGGAAGCAGACCCCTAAGGAATTTCCATACAAAACCACAGATAATTTGAGTGATTATTATAACTGTCATAACCTTTAAGATATAAATCCATACAAAATACAGTATGCAGCTACTTAAGTGAGGGAGATTCTGGGCGGAGATATTTGGCCACCTAACTAAGTAGAGCTGCATGCTGTATTTTGTATGGATTTATATCTTAAAGGTTATGACAGTTATAATAATCACTCAAATTATCTGTGGTTTTGTATGGAAATTCCTTAGGGGTCTGCTTCCTAGGTGGTAGTTGGTGGGATCGGGCATAACTCTATTATAGGGAGTCGATATTGTGACAGTGAGACGTGTTCCTTCGCTGCAGTGTTATTGTATTTGCTACCTACATATTTCACGTGAGCCGTATCTTTTTTCTTTATTATTTACATTATTCTGTTCCTACATTAAGGGCAGTTTTTTATTTAGAGTTATTTTATTATTTTTTCTTGTATTATAAAAATACACATTTGTTTATTTTTTTCGTTTATACTGAAATTTTGTTAGCGCGAAGGTCGAGATGGATCTCGACCCTCCCCTAAAAAATCCCGACCCGCCGTTTCCGCCTCTGCCGGACCCACCCGACTCGCGAAAACGGAATGTAGCTGCTGCAGATATACCCCCACTTGACGATGTTTCCAACGCCAAACAAATATTCACAATGCCCATCAGAGAACATTGGTACTCCGTAAAATCACTAGGGCCATATATTGTGAATGTGCAAATGACAGAGCAAGGAAAAGCTATATTCCCAATGAGCTTCGGCAGATTTCTACGCACAACATACATAGGATTGTTAACGGATCTGTCAGATCAGAGGGAAAATTCAAAATTACCATGGAATTCGAGAAAGGAGAAGCAGCCAACGCCTTTATTAAAAACATCTTCATTACATCAAACGGGCTTTACAAAGCATTCATCCCCTCCTACAACGTCACGCGTATGGGGATCATTAGAGGTGTACCGACGGATGTGACAGATGAAGAAATCAAAGAGTCCATTGAGGAATCCAATCCAGATGTTGGGGCGGTAGTCAAAATTAGAAGATTAAACTACAAAGATACTTCTAATGGCGAGGCGGTCTGGAAACCGTCTCGATCAATGGTCGTAACATTCGAAGGCCAATCACTCCCCACCCATTTGTATATTTTTTATAACTCATTCAATGTGGAGACTTATTTCTTTCCAACGGTTCAATGTTACAACTGTTGTAAATTCGGTCATACGAAAAGCGTATGCCGGTCCCCACCCAAATGTTACAACTGCGGCGACAACCACTTAGCGAACGAATGCTCTGGCCAGGATATCAGGTGTCTTTATTGCAAAGGCCCCCACAAAGCTATAAGCCAGTCCTGCCCTGAATATGAAAGGCAAAAGGCGATCAAGCAAACGATGGCTTGTAGAAACTTGTCATATATTCAAGCAGCGGCCCTCCACCCGCAAGCACACAATAGCTATTCGAATGTTACCGCCAAAAACGTGTCAGAAAGCAATCCTCCACCGCCAACTCCCTCTTCGTTTTCCCGTCTATGTTTCTCAAATCCCCCCTTTTCATCACCAGCCCATCCTCCTCCTCCCCCTTTCAACTTAAACTCTGCAGTGACTAAAAAACCCACCACACGCGGCAAATTCACCTACAAAATTCCTTCTTACATGAAAAATATGCGACCTCCAGAATCCCTCCTGTATTTCAATAACGGTTCGTCCCTTTCTCAGTCCCCTATAGGTTGTGCTTTAAGGGACCTTTCTAACGTTAATAACAGTGAAACTAACCCATCCCAAGTAGAAAAACTACAAAGCTCTCTTTCCTCCGACAATTCTGATTTCATTAAGAATATCATAAATATTTTAATTGATTTACTCTCATCAACCCAAAACAACCTACCGACCAACGCAGCTTACTTGATTTCTTCACTTCAATCATTCATAAGAGAAAATGGCTCCTCACCAACTACGGATTAGGAATATTTCCATCCTTCAATGGAACTGCCGTAGTGCAGTTTCCAACAAGGATGATGTCTCTCTCTTGCTAAAAGAACATAACGTTGATATCGCTGCTCTATCGGAAACACACTTTCACGTAGACCGTTCTTACAATTTCCACGGATTAAGCTGTTTAAGGGATGACCGCCCCGACGGTTGGGCAGGAGCAGCCCTGTTAATAAGGAATAATTTACAGTTCAATATAATTCCTCTCCCCCGTCATCCTAATATGCATCTTGTGGCTGCGTCAATATTGGATATTACCGTAGTATCGGTATACTATCCCTACGGCAAATATTTTGATCAATCTTATTGGAGATACATAGTAAGTAAACTTCCCCCTAACTTTCTGATTTTGGGAGATTTTAACGCGCATTCTCCTGTTTGGGGCTGTGTCAAATGGGACACTCCGGGAAGAAACGTACTTAATTTTGCAGATGTTTCCGATCTGATTATTCTCAACATCGGACAACCAACAAGAATTTCTCGTCCAAATGAAGATCCTAGCGCTGTCGACTTATCAATCTCCACTAGCGGCTTAGCTTCTTTAACATCTTGGAAAGTACTCGGCGACAATTACTCAAGCGATCACTATCCAATCGTACTTTCTGTTAACCATCAGCCTCGCCAGGCTGATAACCAGAATGCTAGAAAGGGATTCAGTACTAGAAATGTCAACTGGGATCAGTTTGAAAGCTTTTTGGAGGAGAATGATGAGAGCATGGAATCAAATGTAGTGTCAAATGATATTAATCAGCGCTCTAACGAAATTACTAACCTCATCCATAATGCGGCGAATATAGCCATTCCCAAATCCTTTCCTAAAATTAGAAAGCCCTCGCCCCCCTGGTGGGATAAAGACTGCTCTGGTGCGGTAAAGGAGAGACGTAAGGCAGTAAAAATGTACAAAAAGAACATGTCTCCAGAAAATTTCCTAGCGGTTCGTAAGGCTCAGGCCGTGACTAAAAAGCTCCTTAGAAAAAAAAAACGTCAGGGATGGTTCAATTTTTGTTCATCCCTATCTCCTGAAACGAATACTTCAGAGGTATGGAACTCGGTGGGTCGTTTTCGAGGTTCTCTGACACCACGCCCCAATCTGGAAAAGTGTCTGGATTGGGTTGAGGGGTTTGTGGGAAAGTTATCTCCTTCGTATGTCCCTAACGTCTTGGAGCTCGCAAGGAATTCAGATACTTCTCAGCTAGGGCAAGATTACATGTTGTCTTGCTTCTCTCTAAACGATCTTGCGTCAGCTATTGACTCAGCCGGGGATTCATCTCCGGGTCCAGATCTTATTCCCTATTCATTCTTTAGACACTTTCCCAAGTCTTTACTTCGTATAATATTACAAATATATAATGATATGTTAAGGTCGGGATCTGTGCCTGAGTCGTGGAAGCGTCAGTCGGTTATCCCAATTCCGAAACCTGGAAAGGATCTTTCATTGGGATCATCTTTTAGACCAATAGCATTGTCGTGCTGCTTTCTGAAAATCTTCGAGAGAATGATTAAGACTAGGTTGGAATGGTTCATGGAGAGTAATAGTAAGTTGCCGAGTTGGCAATTCGGATTCCGTAAAGGCAGATCATGTATTGATAACCTAAGTACGTTGGTAACCGATATCCAATTATCCAAGACAGAAAACAGAGATACGATTGCTTGTTTTCTGGACGTTTCCAGCGCCTATGACAGCGTATTGCTCCCTGTGTTATTCGAAAAACTTATTTTCTTGGGTGTTCCTCAACCGCTATGTCTGTTAATTTTCAATATCATGTGCGAAAGAAAACTGCTCATAGAAACACCGCTGGGAGTGTTGGAAAGATCCGTCTACCGAGGCCTCCCACAGGGCTCCGTACTCAGTCCACTGCTCTTCAATATCTACACACAAGACATCCAGCAAGCGATCCCTCCCCATTGTAGCATTTTGCAATATGCAGACGATTTTGTTATTTATTCATCAGAGAAACACATTACAAGGACTGCAGAAAATGTGGAGCAAATGTTAGTATCCGTTAATTCGTGGTTTAATGATAATGGTCTTGAACTATCCCCTTCCAAAAGTCGGATTGTTGTTTTCTCAAATAAGCATTCCATACCTAATATCTCGATAAAATATAATGGCTCTCCAATCCCCATTAAAGAGTCGGTAAAATTTTTGGGAATGATAATACATAGAAAATTATCTTGGAATTTGCACATAGAATATATTTCGGCCAAATGCGAGAGAAATATCAATATCCTCAGGGCAGTATCTAGAGTGTGGTGGGGAGCCCACCCTACCACTATGAAGATATTATACTCGGCACTTATCCGTAGCCATTTGGATTACGGTTGTTTCCTTCTTGATCCTTTGCCAAAATTCCTCGAGACTAAACTCCAAAGAATACAATCCAAGGGCTTGAGACTCATCCTGGGCGCTATGAGATCATCTCCTATAATTGCTCTCCAAGCAGAGTGCGTAGAAATGCCCCTTTCCCTAAGAAGAAAATCCCTTGCATTTCGGTTTCTAATCAAACGCCTCCACATAAGTGATCATCCAATCCTTTCCAAATTACATATTCTAAGAGAAAAATATACCCGTCCCCGCTCCAAAACCCCTACATTGCTGACCTTGGCATGGGATTTTTCCTTTGCAAACTTCTCAGACCAAATATCAGCTCCCCCGACTCCTATATTACCAGTTCCATTTGTGGGTTCCTCACCCCCAGCAGTTATTATCAGATCAATTGACCTGGACAAATCTTATTCGAGGCTTAGTCCCCGGGTGGTTAATGTAATATTCTCTCAAATTGTAAATGAAAAGTGGCCATCCCATGTAAACGTATTTACGGACGGTTCCAAACTCTCCTCCGGAGAGTGCGGGGCAGCTTTTTGCATTCCTCTTCTGAACATTGAAAGCAAATTTGAGTTACCAAGTTGCGCCTCTGTCTTTACCGCAGAGTGCGTAGCTTTACGAGAGGCATCGAAAGAAATTATAGGCCAAAAAATATCATATGCACTAGTTTTGACCGATTCACTTAGCTTAACCGATAACATACGTAATAATTTTAAAGTGTCAAATAGCAATCATCTGATACGAGAAATTAAAGATCTCCTGCTCATAGCACAAGGAAAAAACGTAAATATTTCAATCGCGTGGATTCCTTCCCACGTAGGTATTCAGGGAAACGAGAGGGCAGATGAATTGGCCAAAGAGGCGTGTACCTGCGGAACCAAACCCCGTCCCTTCATACTTCCCATATCAGATTGTTTGAACAGAGTGGAAGGACTAATTAGAGAGGAGTGGAATACGGCATACTCCGAGGCTACCACCGGAGCACATTATCGAGCGATTCAGCAATGTATCCCCTCCCATCCCTGGTATAGTAACGTCAAAATACCAATACTCAACGTGTCACTACTTACCCGCCTTCGAATCGGCCATGTTGTTCTGGCTTCTCATCTCGCTAGAATTGGAGTAGTCAGCGACCCTTCGTGCGAATGTGGGGAAGATGACGAAACTATCGACCACATATTTTTTAACTGTCGTCTGCTCCCAAATTCCATATTTCTCAGTGAAATCAAAAGTGTTTGTGTGACCCTTCCAATTAACATCCAATCTCTTTTAGCACTCAATAACCCAAAAATGAATAGTTATATAATAAATCACCTTAAAAGAAACCAAAAAAACGTATAAATTACATATAAGTTATCACTGTTCTTAATATCTAAGTTTAATCCTCTAATAATTCCGTTCCCGTACATTCGTACATCGTAAAGAAAAACGGCCCTTTGCCGAATATAATCAAGTGATGTATTGTTGTAGTTTCTGTGACGAAGCGATGTCGTAGCTCGTGTGTGTGGCTATAGGTAACTATGATTCACCCGCACAGGATAGTAATATTGTAATGTGAATGTTCTTATTTGTATTCGCCGTTATATGATGATTGCGTCATTGAACAGGTGTTATTACTTGTTACATATAAAGTAATGATTACTCTAACGAAATTTCTCTACAAGCTAGGTTATGATTAACACAAGGCATGTATCACTCGACAACGGGTGCTTTGCCTCAAAAAAAAAAAAAAAAACTCTATTATAGGGTAATATTTCATATACTCGTACCTAACATCAAATATTTTTTTGTTTGGAATTTTTGTATTACATATTATGTTTCGTAGAGAACAAAGCGCAACATTGTCGAGACTGTAAATTCTATGTTTCTTCCCCATCACGTTCTCGTATTTGTGAGCGGTTCGAAGGGCCACAAGGGAGAGAAGAGAGGAAGGTGGAAACATGGAACTATATACAACAAATTAAACTTATCTACAAATGTCACTTTCACATGGCATATTCGTTATACAAGATCCTCGTGAATTAAGACTATTATTTTGATATTCAACAATTTTGTTTATTTTAATGACGCTATAGTCTATTCCAGTGTTATAATAATTGCCCTCAAGTTTTTCTTTAGCAACCTAATGAAATTTAACATAATTCTATCCCTTATTTTATTTTTTAATTATTACTGTAATTTAATTATATCAATTAAAACTAAAAATTAGGTAAATCAATTAATTTCTTCGGTTTGAGTTTCCTGGAAATGATCCCTAGGGCAATATAGTAAACCTTCCAGGTACTTTATATATTTATACAGAGCCTGTTAGAGAAACACAAACACAAGAATCTTACAGATGAGGAATGTTGGTTCTGTCTTAATTATCTATGTGAGTTTGGCTCTATCTTGTCAATTCCTTCAATTATCCTGAAGTGTACTTATCAACGTGTTCATTATTTACAATTATTAAGTAAACAATGTGCATTGAAAAGACGTTGACAAATAAATTATTTGTCTAAAAAATAATAAATTTGGGCACTCTGTGGTGTGGTGTAATTTGTAAAAAGCTTATCTCTGTATGTAAAAAAATAAAACACATCCTCATTCAGTGTCTGCTTTAAAATTCATAAATCATATCAGATTAATTGCTTACTATACGCATCGCACAAAAATTCAAAAACCATTCTCTGAAGTCAAATAAAGTACACCCATAATATACACACGTTAGTACCCTATATAGACCGGTGAAGTTACAATAAAAAAGGGGGTATAGCGTAGATAATTGTCGGAAAGCTGGAAACTATTTTAATCCCTTCATTAACATGCAAAGAAGGTTTCTTGAAGTTTGCACCAATTTTCTGGTTGTGCTAAGTACAGGGTGACCCATAAACCGAAAAAATTATGTATTCTTTTCAGTTTTTCAGTAATAACTTCTAAACGATGCTTTCTAGGAAAATGGTGTCTGTTTATAAATTAAAGTACATAATATTCTGCGTCGTTTGAGCATAAATACTTCTTTGTATCTCAAAAATTATTGTGATACAGACACTGCCAAGTACATATTAATTTTCAGAACAAATTGAAATATTCGTATTTTTCACTTTTGTTGTTGAATAACTCCCCAACTCAGGTATTTACGGTAATATTTTACTAAAAAAAATTAATTGTGAGTCAATTTTCTCTAACTTGTGATTAAAAGTTTAGACCTTCAGCACATAGTTTATGATGCACAGGTGTTTAAAGAGAGACGAGTGAAAATAAGATATTTACTAAATGATAGATTTAGATATGTTAAAGGTAAGCTAATTTAAATTTTACGATTCCATTTTATTAAAGTATAGTTTTGTCAAGTAAAATTCAAATTTTCAATACTGTTACGCCACTGCCTAATATTTTATATCGAAAGGAGTATTTTTTTTATATTCATTGGCTTTATTAAAATATCTCCTAAACAGTTAGTGTTATGAAAAAATATTTATCTCATAATTTATCTAGAATAATTTCTCTATATTATACTTGAAAAATAATTTATCTTATTTAAATACTAAGTGAGGTAGAATTGATTAAAAATGGTATATAAAAAATAAGTTCATACATGCCGTCACTTTTTGTTAAATTACTTCTAAACCAAGCGGTGTAGCGTAAATCCATTAAATTTCATTTAAAGCGAAATAAATTTCCTATAAAGTAAGTGCAATAAAATTAATTTGGGAGTTATAATAAAAAAGTACTAGATGATCAATATCAATATTTTGTAAAATAATTCCACGCTTCCCATACAAAATGTTCCTGCGTAGCAACGTGCCTCTAAACAAAATCAACTTTGATAATCTAGTACTTTTTTATTATAAATCACAAATTAATTTTATTATACTCATTTTATAGAAAATTTATTTAGCTTTAAATTTAATTTAATGAATTTATACTGCACCGCTTGGTTATGGAGTAATTTAACAAAAAGTGACGACATGTATGAATTTATTTTTTATATACAATTTTTAATCAATTCTACCTCACTTAGTATTTAAGTCAATGAAATTATTTTGCAATTATAATATAGAGAAATTATTTTAGATAAATTTCCATACAAATATTTTTTTCCTAACACTAACCGTTTAGGAGATATTTTAATAAAACCAATGAATATAAAAAAAATACTCTTTTCGATATAAAATATTAGGCAGTGGCGTAACAGTATTAAAAATTAGATTTTAATTGACAAAACTATACTTTAATGAAATGGAATAGTAAAATTTAAATTAGCTTATCTTTGACATATTATCTAAATCTATCATTTAATAAATTTCTTTATTTCACTCGTCTCTCTTTAAATACCTGTGCATCCTGAACTGTGTGCCGTAGGCCTAAACTTTTAATCACAAGTTTGAGAAAATTGATTCATAATTAAATATGATCAGTAAAGTATTACCGTAAATATCTGAGTTGGGGAGTTATTCAACAACAAAAGTGAAAAATACGAATATTTCAATTTGTTAAGAAAATTAATATGTACTTGGCAGTGTTCGTATCACAATAATTTTTGAGATACAAAGAAGTATTTATGCTCAAACGACGCAGAATATTATGTACTTTAATTTATAAACAGACACCATTTTCCTAGAAAGCATCGTTTAGAAGTTATTACTGAAAAACTGAAAAAAGTACATAATTTTTTCGGTTTATGGGTCACCCTGTACTTAGCACAAGCGGAAAATTGGTGCAAACTTCAAGAAACCTTCTTTGCATGTTAATGAAGGGATTAAAACAGTTTCCAGCTTTCCGACAATTATCTACGCTACAAAGCTAAATTTCCTGGGCTAATAGGTACATCTACCTATTTCGATGTGGTTCCATACACATACCTACGTATTGCCTTATAGTCTTCAAGGCTCTTCACGATATGGCTCCAGAATATATATTTCAGAGCTTTGCCTCCAACAACCTACAACCCACACTCAGGTCTCACTCAGACACATCCACGAAATTAGAAATGCCGAACATTTGTGGGAAACCTAAAAACCTCGGCCGAGCCTTTTTCCGCGGATCCTTCAGCCTGGAACGAACTCCCCATGAGCATTAGGCAGGCAGAGACTGTGACTCAGTTCCAGAACCAGCTAAAAACACACTTATTTAAGAAATCTTTTAATATGAATTAGTTACCTATATATCTAAGTATTTGATTAACAAAGCGCCCTTGTGGCAGGTCCATACTCACAAAACAGCGCTATAGAAATCTTGTTATTCTCCACACATCTCAGCTTTTTTACAAGCCGGTACTATAAGAAAGCAAGTTTGTGCTTATGAAGGATTGTTAAGAAATTTCCATACTATCGAGCACGTGCTGATTATTATTGGTTTTTAAAATTCTTTATATATATTTTTGCTTAAATCCAAATCTTTTATTGCTTTATGTAATGTTTTTGGTACGACCCCAGTAGATGAAATTATGACCGGAACCACCCTTACTGAATTTTGATGCCATATATCCCGTATTTCTTCAGCCAAATTTGTGTATTTTCATATTAAAAGATTTCTTAAAGAAGTGTGTTTTTAGCTGGTTGTTGACTGAGTCACAGTCTCTGCCTGCGTAATGCTCATGTAATGTACCATCATTGACCATACGATAAATAAATAAATGTGTATTTTCTAATTTTGTCTTGGTGTTTTTGTCTTAAATTTTGTGTATTTGGTACTGAAACATCGATCATTATTATTATTATATACGATATCGGACATAGGGACGAAATCTCATAAATAGAGTTGATTATGGTTGGTTGCTAGAAATTACGATTGGGTGACAGCTCGTCCCCCGACACTTCATCCTCCGACAGTTAACATCGCACGGACGATTCATCCGCCGAGATTTCCTCTGACAGTTTATTCCTTCGACAATTGATAGAAATAAGTCCGCCCTTTGACACTATTGTCTCAAATATATATTTATTGCCATTAAGGGCTTGGCACCACGTCACAGTCATTTCCCACGGCATTAAGGTTCAAAGTCGCGTGAACAATCGCGTGATAAAATGGCAAAAATAGCGTTTTTTTCCATTTTTTGGGGTTAATTTTATGTCTGTCAAAAAACTTTTACAGTTACTCCCTAGATTTTAATGCATATTATCAGCGAAAAGAAAAAAAAATACTCCGCGACTTTCGGGAAACTAGTATCCGTCTTTTGGAAAAAAGATCAGAAGTGTTTTTAATAAAAAAAAATGAGAAATCTATACAAAATATAAAAAATCTTTTAAGGTTATTCCCTAGATAAATGTTCAAAGCATCTACCCTATTTTGTTCCAAAGCATTATTTAGTAACGGTTGTCGAGATATAATTGGTCTCCCGTTTTTAGAAATTTTTGAAATGTCGGTATGCATACTCTTAATAAAAATAAAATAATTAAAATTACTGTTATAATTTATTTATTTATCGTATGGCCAACATCACGCCTATTTCAATTATCATTCGTTATGTCAAAGTGTAAAAAAAGTTTAAAGCGCAGAGTGAATCGCTTGTCAGAGACTCAAATCTAGATTTTATTATATATTGTATTATGAGAAAGTCTGATGCATTGCATTGTTATAATTAATTGTTATATAATCCTTACGTGATAACATCAGGTGATTTTGTCCCACGCTTTTTCGTCTTATATGTATAATTCTCTCCTTACAAGTTATGATACATAGGATAATACTGTTTCTGGGAATATGAAAACAAATTTTATAACAATCGAATTACCTTTGAAAAAGTTTCACATATCGTCGTCACACCTCTGCTTCGAATGAAAGTAAAAAATTAAATATAAAAGAAATAAAACTCTCTCAACTCGTAATGACTCTTCTTTTAACGTATGTAGGTATTTCACAATATGTATTTGAAACAAGTGGAGTATATAATATGTAAAAAGTGCCAAGTAATTCACTAAATCATCTTTTCAACTCTCGTTTGATTTCAAATATCGGAATTTGTCGTGTTGTTGGAGTTTTATACCAAGGCATAGTTTTCGAGGGAGGTATTTTTTCAAATTCTTTGTTCTCTTTTATAGCATACAGTAAGGATGGTCCTTCTACAGAATTTCCACTCGCTGAAAAAGTTTTCAGATAAGCTTCCAAGGTCCATGAAATCATTGCCCTCTGTATAGCTTTCTTAACGCTTACTTCTCATGCATTGCACGAAAAATTATTGACGTACAGAAAATTCAGTTACCGCTTAGGTAATCAGCATCGTTCAACTGACTGCTTATCCTATAAAATTGCCCTTTTCTTTACGTTTTTTCTTATAAATCTACCTATTCAACTAGGTAGATAGTTTTCATAGAATTGGATGATTCTATCAACATAGTGATTTAAATAATACGTCAGATTTATTACCAACGATTCATGTTCTAACAACATATTCAACGAATTGATAAGTCTAATTAATGGAATTGGTATATTTGTTTCATTTTATGAACCTGAATACCTAGTTATTTTCGTCGTTGAAACCTTTAATTTTTTTTTTGAATGAGTTAATTTAAATAAATGAGTAACTAGGTACTATAGGACAAAGAATTTCATTTTGCGCTTCACGTTTGCGTGATATGTATTAATTCATATTTTCCCCCTCATTTTTACAATATGTTAGAAATTTAATGGAGCGCATTTTTCATAAAGAATTTTGCCATAATTCCATCTACGATAATTAGATTACCTAAGTTATACTCGTATATCTATGGGTTTATTTTATGCCTATTAAAACTTTATATACGTTGCTCAAAATATGTTATAGGTTTATACAGGGTGTCCCAGGAAGTGCGACCAAGCGGAAGTCCAGAGATAGAGCACCTCTGGGGGTACCTAAATACCCCAATATATGTTCCGCGATTTTTTGTGGTTTTCGAGTTATTAATTTTTTTCGTATTTTTTCGCCAAACCCCGACATGCAAGACTTTATTGGTCACAGAGCCACTAATTTTATTGAGGTACATACTTGATTTTTTTTTTCTAAAATAGGTGAATAATATACCTTGTAGGTATAAAAAGAATTATAAGTCTAGCTGTTACTATCACGCCATAAAAAAAATGACGAATCTCAAAATTAGTCACAATTCAAAATATTAAAAATGTTTGAGGTCGTTTTAAAAAAAATAATCATAGATAATTTTTTTTCTTATTACTTTTATAAACTTTCAAATTTTATAAACTATCTACCCTGTAAATTTCGTTGCGCGATCTCTACGGGATCATACCTAAAAATTGTTTCAATGCAAAAAAAGCGGTAACTCACGAAACGAAATTTTGATGGATCTCCATACAAAATGTATGGGGAGAAAATTTCCAAAAAAAAAATCATAAATTTATACCTACTATTTTCATATCCGATTTTTTTGATCTTCTAGTCGAAATCTAATGCGAAGTTTTTGAAAGTAACTAGAAATTTTTTTTTAACTATGATTATTTTTTTCAATAAAGTCCTGCAAGTCGGGGTTTGGCGAAAAAATACGAAAAAAATTAATAACTCGAAAACCACAAAAAATCGCGGAACATATATTGGGGTATTTAGGTACCCCCAGAGGTGCTCTATCTCTGGACTTCCGCTTGGTCGCACTTCCTGGGACACCCTGTATGGACACCTTTACGCTCATGAGCTTTCAAAACACTGTATTTCATAAAATATAATAATTGAAGGACTCCGACGGGCTTAAAGCCCTCCGCATCCCCGGGTAGCACAGGCGCATATACCGTCCTCTTTACCCGCACTTCTTGGCAAAGTATTTTTAAGAGGTGGGCTCAGGGTTAGCCAGAAGGGAGCCCCCGACAAACCCCTAACTTACATTCCTTAATAACCGAAATATAATAATATTTTACGATAAATTTGTTTTTTTTTTTCGTACTAGCCCATACTCGTGAAAATTCACAGATGTCTCTTTTATGAAACCGGTTGAAAATAATTCATATAGAAGAAAAACTTGTAAACATATTTTATTTGCATATCGAGCAATGTTTATTTTGTAATATGTTTGAATTCACCTCTCGTTTATAAATAAAGCCAGGAAAAATTATCAATAATTTAAACATGTTATTTGTTGTTATCAAAACGTAGTACTTATTCCATTTATTTCAGCACTAGGGTGGAATAATTAGTATCCATATTGTACTGTTTTCTGTAAATTTGGATATTAATGTTTTTTTAGCTACTCAATTTTCTTATTAATTGATTGAATATTTATAAAATATTTATAAAATATGCAAAATATTTCAATTTCAATTTATTTATTTATGAAGCATAATATAGTGGTACAATGTTTCTTATAACTAATACATATAATAAGATTTCATTAATATTCCCCCACTAAAGCAAGACTTGTGTGTGGGAGAAGTGTTCACTTTTTAATTTCTTATCGTAATTAATATCGTATTAATTCTATTGTAATTTTAAATCTATTGTTCATACATATTTAAGGTAAATTAAAAAATATTTTTATTTTATTTCTTAATGAGATTGGAAATTTTAAATTAATAAATCATTTTAGTTTTTGTTTTTATATTTAATTGTAACTTTTTCCATAATCAGTTCAGAACATTCCATTACATAATTCCATTACATAATACTCGTATTATCCAAGTCATGTAGGTATGTAACGCTTGCCCATTGGAAAATTTTGTAAGTTCGATGAATATGTATGTAAATTTAAAGCAGCGACGCCTTCGTTGGTGTCTAGAAATTTTCATCGAAGTCTGTGAAGAATGAATGAAAAATTTGAAATATCGAAGGGTACCGTACCTACTAATGAAATTATGGATCAAAATAGTTTTGAAATATTTCTTTCGTGGAAATAGTACAGTATAGAAAAGTAAGTACCATTTTATACAACGTGACAGAAAATGAAAATAGAATTCTCATACATACTATATGGTACGTACCTATATACGTAAAGATTGCAAATCGAACTATTTAAAGTACCCACCATCTATATGTGTGTAAAGTACCTATGTATGTATGTAGATAGACATGTAAGAGGAGTTTTGTGGCTTTCAGGGGTGGGTGCCAACTAAAAAAATTGACAATATCAATCTGGTCTTACGACTTTCATGACGATATCGGAGAGACGGGGAAAAACGGAGCCTTGTGATCTTCCTGTGTTTACTCGAGGAACTTTGAAGGGTGGAATAGTAATAGGTGGTTACACAAAAACATATTTAATCAAGCCTCCGTGATTTTCACGGGTAGGTACCCTCTAGTAGGCAATAATATATAAGTAGTAAATTAATTAAATTAATTAAAGTAAATGAGATATAAAACTAATGTTGCCATGGTCTGGATCTCTCATCGATCGCCATATAAGTATACCTAGTAATAAAATGTATATCACCAATGTATTGGATTGTAATATGATTTTTTCATATTGTTACAGGTAGATCGTTTCTTTTACAAGTGATTTCCCCAGAGACAAAATACCATATATTTTTGTATTTATTTATGTTAGTTAAATTATTAACTAACCTCGTTATTACTTCTGTAGTGGGAGATTTCTTTCAATATTTACATATAAGTATATGGAATTTGACGCAAAATTAAATAGGTATGTATTTGTAACTCCAGAGAATTTTGAAAGTAGATTGATGTAAAATACTTAGAAACATCTACATATTTTTTATTTATTTTATTCATTGAATAAAAGCATAGAATTTTACAGCTTATTAACGAATATTACTTTTTAACGAATGCTCCTTATGATTATATGCACAGAACCAAACAAATTACAACATACACACTTAATTATTGTTGAATGAATCTGAGTTTACTGAAATGAAGCCAATGACCCATATTTCTGTACACTTCACAGAATTTCGGAAACCTTGCATCGTGAAGCACAGTTAACCGACATAGGAGATCGAACACACACAAACACACCAATCCTCAATTCACCCCACATTCAAACACAAACCACACTTACAATATAATACATATATGCAACACATTCGAGTGTTCTGAGCTTGACAATAAGTAAATGATGTACCTACTAAAAATACTATGCAGTAAAGATGTATTTTTATATTCCATGTACGTAAGGAAATATTGGACATGACTCCACAAATATTCTGAGTTTGAAACTCATACAATGTGACTTTGCTGTTGGTAAACTTTCCAGCAGTTTGCAAAGAATTACGGTCTTGTGATATCAAAACACAAGACTGGACAATGAGTTGGAAAATTGTGCCAGTCACAACTCCCAAGAACTTCAAGGAAACTCGTAGTAATTGCACTTTCAGTACGTAGGTACAAGCCCTCCAACAAACAATTTTATATGATAAAACTTATTTGAATAGAAAACTTTAATATTCTTACAAAATTAGGTAAGTAAACTTTTCCCTTAAAATCTATAGTTTGTCGAATTCTGTCTACAATTTCACATCAAAGTACTATTATTGTTTTAAAAAATCACTGAAACAGAACATCTTTCCATTTGTTTTCTTACTCGTCAATACAGTATAGAAAATCTAGTAAATGTACAAAATACATATAGGTAGCTATACATTGTTGTACAGGACTAAGTAAAAAACATTTTTCGTTGGAATTTGATCTGTTTCGTTTTTAGGCCTGTATTTTTCAAACATTACCTATCATGGGCGTAGACAGGGGGTTCAACCCCTCCCCCGCCCGGAAATTCCTCGGCCAACCCACCATTTTATACATAGCAGAAATGAATACATAAACCTATTATATCACAGTTGCTTCATTAAAAAAATTGCCTGCGGCACTAATCTAATTTGTTGAGTGAGGGTTAGTTCACAAAAAATAAACTGGACTTTTAAACGATTATGTTTCATCTAGGTAAACCTTCTTATGCTTTATGACTTACTTCTTATGCTTATGTAGCCCCTGCGGCGCTGACCCTTTGTCATGTTGTAACCCAAAAATATCAACAGTTAACCCGTTTCTGAAAAAAAATTCACCTTTGATAGTTTTTTTCCATTGTGTAATATCAAAATTTTAGTTTCTTCTTGTGCAATATTCTGCAATGTCAAAACAGAAGCTAGGCTTTGACCCCCTTTTGCCTCTTCTCCCCGAAATGAATTCCTAGCTACGCCCCTGTTACGTATGCTTTTTGTTCAATATACGGTGTATAGTTCTATTCATATAATTCAAGTTAACTTAAAAAATAATATGAAATATTAAATTTAAACACGAGTACACTGCCCTCTGACAAACTTGTGAATTTAATATTTAATTACTTGTCAAAACGAGAAAATAATTTTTCCAATGAATTGTGCTTTTCGGTTCTCCATTTATAAAATAAAAGAGCTTGATATTTTAAACGAATTAAAAATTCGGTTCAATTTATTTGTGTGAAACTGACGAGATACTAAAGGTACACATAACTACTATAAATACTTTTACTTTTACAATGGCATCTCTACTTTTTTCATTAATTACGAAAGTTCTAACTTTATAGCCGAAATAGAAAACAAAAGCTTATTTTAGTAAAGTTTTAAGTACTAGATATGTACTATACGTATTTGGTGAAATTCGGATTCTGCATCGTATAAAGTCTTAGTGAAATATACCATCACCCTAGAGACGTATTATCAATAGAAACTTTGTTGTAAGTTTAAGGGACAAAAAAGTTTAATGTGAGTAGATGTGGGCATTCTAACTTGACAGCCTTTTATGATTGGTGTTATTGTCCTATCCCTATATCATTCATAGGGACAGAGGAACTCTTGGGAATACTTTATATCAGTGGTCCCCAACCTATGGGCCGCGGCCCAGTACTGGGCCGTGGACCAAATGGTACTGGGCCGCGCCGCCTGCTTAAAAATCAAAATATTTTTTTGAAAAATCCTCTATTAAGTATATAGCTGAAAACAATTATTCCGTAAAAATGCCTTCACGCTAAGTTACCATCTACACTGTACCTGATCAGTAGCTATGTATCTTTGGTGGAGAGAAGGTGTATGTCGTTCTTCTATCTGTTTACCGGTACCTACTTTCTCGCGTTTAAAACCTTTCCTTCCCTGTGATATGTAGCCGATGCACATTTTTTTTTTTTTTTTTTATTTACGAGTATTTAAATCACTTTATTACAAAATAACAACATTGCTCCAATTAAACTGTAATATCTCTATGAGTGGCGTATATTCCTCACTTCACCCGTTTTTCAAAAAAATTTCGCCTGCGGCGCTACTTTTTTGTTGCATTTTTAACCCATCAATTATAATGCCAATCTAAATCGCAACCTTTCTGAGTGCACCTTCATGAAAAAATTTCGCCTGTGGCCCTTTTACCGATTTTTTACTACGTCGGTGTTAAAATTTTAATTGCCTCCCCGAGGAGTTTTTTCGCCCCCCCCCCCTCGAAAAGAAAACCTATATACGCCACTGATCTCTATAAATATAATAAATACGGGGTTGAGATTTTCGGTATTCCTGAGGGACCTTGTTCTTTATGATGAGGAGCCACAATTTATTATTTTATGTTTATTGTTAATTTAAATACATTTTTCTTTATTGTTTGTTTTTAATTTTTATATTTCTGTGTAAGCCCCCCCCACCCCCCAATGTAACCCCCCTACCTCAGTGGGTCGCGGTGAAATTATCAAACGCTGAACGGTCCGCGGCGACAAAAAGGTTGGGGACCACTGCTTTACATAATACTTAGCTACGGTTATTTCACTTACGTCATCTTCCTGCTTTATTCTAAAAAGAGCCTACGTACTGTATTTTTTGTCTTACAAGAAAAATATGACAAGTTTAAGACATTGTTTTTTAAACATAGAATTTTCGACATGATGCAGCAGACGCATCTGAAGGAGAGTTGTTATCTCAACAGATATATTGATCGTCGTCTAGTTTAATGTAATTACTCATCATCATCATCAGCCCAGTGCAGGACATAGGCCTCCCCTCTTCTCCTCCACTTCTCCCGCTCCTGTGCGATTCCTATCCACTGGGGTCCGGCAAACCTCTTGATATCGTCCATCCATCTGGTAGGTGGTCGCCCTTGTAATGTACGAGTAATTACTATTTATTATCAATCAGCGATTCCGGTCCATCAATCCGCCTCAGCCGGGAATCGAACCCATTCCTAGAGAAGTACCGGCCCGCTGCCCAGTCTCAGTAGTAATCCTCTTGTCTCTCCAGTAGTCTCCTTCTCGCCTCAGCCACTAGGCTTCATAACACAGCGAATAGAATATCAGTGTATCGGATCTAGTTCTGGGTCCGAATCCCATCCCGAATATCTCAGATAACTGAGGTATGTTTATTTCACTGAAAGTTTTAGTCAGAGTATCCATAGCGAGCTGAATATATGAGTGATTAATGAATTAATCTATGAATGTGTAATATGAAAGTATTTTAGAGAAATTTTCAATCTAAAGGATTGATAATTTGATCGAATTGATTATTCAGTTAAAACGCATTACCTCATTAGATAATAATATTATTAGCAGAGTTCGCTTTCTAATACGAGTAATTTACGAAGTAACTATTTACTTAAAGCATCGAAATAAAAATTTTTCGTCCCAATAATAAAATATATTTCCACAGTCAGCATTAAAAATGTATTAAAGTTCATTCATTATGTTTATAAATCACTATATTATTTGTCTTTCATTATGGAAAAGGGGAATATAATAGTTTCATTTTATAAAAGCTGATATTTTTGTTGGCATAAGCATCCCTTGCTAGGGTTGGAAAAGATAGTCAATATAGTCGTAACTACACAGGTGCACAATTATTAATGTTTTGTTGCATCTAAAACATCCACAATTACATTCAAAATTATTGGAATAATTTTATTTATATCTTATATTTATATTTTCAAACTCAGAGTATGTTCGGGAGGCTCTCGAGGTGGGACCCTCACTCCTCTTCATAGAAAGGTCTCAGCTGAAATGGTTCCGGATGTCAGAGGAGCGACTTCCGTTAAAAGCTCTAAAAACCGAGGGTGCAGGCAGAAGACCGATGGCCCCCTCCCCCAGGAATAGCTGGCAGAAGCAGGTGACAAAGATGTGCGAGGAGAGACTGTGGTTGGAGTGGCCAGAGGTCCTGGAAGCTGCAAGTGACAGGGGCCTCTGGCGAAGATACACAGATGCTTTGCGATACACAGACCCAATCAAGGATAGAAGGGAAAGAAGATGTATATAATTATGTATGTATTTTCAGACTATTATTGTTTCAGAAAACCCATTTTTTATACAGTTTACAATAATAAGTTTTGGGTAAGTAGGAAAATATTGGTTGTCATAGTCTAGTGGTATAAACATATTGTTTAAAAATACCGCAATGTTATTAATTTTTTATTTCACCGAATGTAAATACAACCCCCTTATAAGAGCTCCCACACACTTTCCAACATTCAGTTAGAAGTTTTGGTCGGAGCTTTTTTTCAAACGGTTGCTTCAGTTACCTGAATGTTAGAAAGTGTGTGGGAGCCCTAATTCAAACTATAATTCCTCATAACCACACCTAGGTACTATATAAAGTCAAAACTCTGTATTTTTCAGGACATGCAGGCATGCCTCTGTTTTTTTCTAGGTTATATAATAATTTACAAGTTCATATACCTATTTTGAAAGATCGGGTATTCCATTTTCAAGAACTCTGATAAACATTTTTCCTTCGTCGAGTGCTGAACAAATAGAATAAACTAAAAGCCAAAAGTAATACCTAAACAGTTAAAAACGTTTTGTGATTGAGGATTTTAATTATATTTATTTTTAAATATCCATAATTAAATTAATTATTATTTGGTACTCTTTATATCAAACAAAACTTTTGTTTAGTATGGGTGATTGGTTCCACCAGTTGAACCAGTTTTTCAAAATCTTTGATTTTGTAAGTACATATTCAATAAATTTCATCAGAATTTTATACTTCTCTACTGCTTACCTCTTTAGTACTACGAGGTAATCAGTAGCGAAGTATAAAATTCTGATGAAATTTATTGAATATGTACTTACAAAATTAAAGATTTTGAAAAACTGGTTCAAAATATGGATAGATAATGTTCGGCATTTTTATTCACAAGGGTCTAGTGTATTTATTAAAAGAAAAAAAAGTACTACTTAATTATAGTTTTTATTGAAAAAAAATTAAAAGATGTCAAAACTTTCAACAAAAAAGAATGAAATTTTGTTTTTGTGTTTAATTTTAGCAAAGTTATTATTATTTTTATTAAATACTAGCTGTATTACCCGTGCTTCGCAACGGCAAAATTTGTGTATGGATGGTGAAGTAGGTCGGCAGTGGAACCCAAAATCAGTGGTACCATCATGTTTAGTTAAAGTACTGCAGAGCCACTAAAACTCACAACAGTTTTGGGGGGTCTGCATATTTTTTTTTTCAATTTGACCCCCCCAGCCCCTAACTCCCTCCCCTTATTCCTGCGGATGTCGGGAGGGTGACTATTCATCTTATTGAGGTGGGAAACTATGGATTCGATACCAATATCACTTTTTTCATTCCGACCCCCCCTAGCCCCCTAACTCCCTCCCCTTATTCCTGCGGATGTCGGGAGGGTGACTATTCATCTTATTGAGGTGGGAAACTATGGATTCGATACCAATATCACTTTTTCATTCCGACCCCCCCTAGCTCCCTCCCCTTATTCCTGCGGATGTCGGGAGGGTGACTATTCATCTTATTGAGGTGGAAAACTATGGATTCGACACCAATATCACTTTTTTATTCCGACCCCCCCCCCCCCTAGCCCCCCTAACTCCCTCCCCTTATTCCCGCGGATGTCGAGAGGGTGACTATTCATCTTATTGACGTGGAAAACTATGGATTCGACACCAATATCACTTTTTTCATTTCGACCCCCCCTAGCCCCCCTAACTCCCTCCCCTTATTCCTGCGGATGTCGGGAGGGTTACTATTCATCTTATTGAGGCGGAAAACTATGGATTCGACACTAATATCACTTTTTTCATTCCGACCCCCCCAGCCCCCCAATACCCCCCCCCTCCTTATTCCTCTGGATGTCGGGAGGGTTACCATTCATCTTTTCGACACTAAAAGTTATATATATTTGAAAAAAAAGTTTTTTTTCTTGCCCCCCCCCCCCTTTGTGCCCCCCTCCTTGTATCCCCTACCCCCATTAGAACACTCCTTGGGGCAAGCACAACAATTTCCCAAAGTTTCATCTCAATCGGATGAACGGTTTAGAGTCTATAAAGGATATGGTGAAAATGTTAGAAACATTGGGACGAACTAAAATATTTAAGTAAATGTAGGATTATTTCACTTCAAAGCAGGTACCTACCTACTTACAATATATTTATTTTTTGTGGTATGGCAATTTTTTGTGGTGTAGCAACTTTGCATAAGATTTTAATAATTGTAGAACATCGATTAACAAATATTCGGAAGCAATGTAATCTATGTCAGATAGAGAAAAAATACTGCACCCATCTAGAGAATATGACATCTGTGCAACAGAGAAAATATATGAAATATTGGTATGACAAAAAGACAATATGAATATTTTGCTCTTGTCGTAAATTTTAATTTGGCAAATGGCAAAATTTCATTTACAAAACGTAAATAAAAGCCTATTTTACCTTTTACATTGCAAATAATGATAATACCACCTCTCATTAATTTAAAAACAACTTATCATTTTAAAAAGTGACATTTGGACTAACACAACTAATGGTGGAGATTTTCTTGAAAAACCTTGAATTTTGATGTTTTGTCTAAAGAAATATCTCATTCAAGACTACAAATTATTAAACTTTTTATATCCTAAGTGTATTTTGAGAATGTTTACTAAATGCACTCAATAAATGAATGCACAAAACCATTTCATATAAAAGATTACCCCGGAATGAATTAACTGGAAATTGGACACAAAGTACTCTCTGTTTCAAATATGTTGTACGCTGGATTAGTAGTAATTCTATGGAAAAAAATTGTATCCATGGAAACCCATGACAGAAATGATATTAAATGGGAAGTGGTGATATAAACAAACGAACTAAAATATTTATGTGGGATTTTTGACATCGATTAAAAGCTTGTTTTATTACGAGACAGAAAAATATATTTTTATTAATTTTGGACCCATAGCATCAGAGTTATTCAGTGAAATGTGATGGTGGTCGATGTCGGCGGTGGAATTTTTTTAAAAGGGTGTAACTCCCCAACCCTTAGCAATTGGGATGACATCCCTTTGGCAGATCTACGTTTCAGAACATCCTCTATCACCTCTCAAAATATCTGAATAGCGGAACCAATCACCCTGTATACGAGTATGAGTAGTTAATATCCTATAAATATGAATTGTTGTTATTTACTAAGTGAAAATAGTAATCTTTTGTTATTGTTTGTGTGCAATAACCTCTTGGGAGTAAAATAGTGTATTTGTTATTTTTTCATACTTTTCATAATAGGGAATAAACCGTCTCTATTAAATGCTAGAAGTAAGTCACTTCCTAACCTTAATATTATTCATAATCATCATCTTCTCATATCCCGTTTCAATCTCAACGCTCGAGAGTGATATCCCATCTACAATGTTACAACACCAGCTGTGAAGTGCATAATCAGAGTATTGTCTATATCAATGATTTCCACCGGTGGGGCATCGCACCTCAGAGGTGGGGAACCATGCCTCAACGGTGGGACACCACGCCTCAGATGGGACACTTCAGAAATTACCAACTATTCCACGTATTAGATATATTTATTTATTAGATTTCCGATAACTTTTAAATAATCTTTAAAATATTACTATGAAAAAAATCGTCTGCGGCGCTGTTTATGATACATGTTCATGAATTAGAAAGACCATATACGCAGTCATGGCCGTCGGCAAGAAGCAATCTTACATTAATCACAAATTATTGTGAAAATTCATTAACTTGCGACTGTTTTGTTAGAAAAATTTGCCTGCGGCGCTAATCATAACTGTAATTGTATATAAATCGCATGAGGTATGTAGTTGTGTACAGGGGCCCCCCGGTTTTACTACATGGCATACAAATGTATCGCATATGTATATGTTTTGCGGTGGAGCATACACGACTGTTAGAAAGGCTTTGGTGGGCCATGGCACGAAAAAGGAAGAAACACTGGTCTATATATATGGTATGGTATCAGGTATGGTCAACACAGTCATGGTATTCTGTGAAAGATTTAATATATAGCCGCTCCAGTGAGTATTGTGAGAAACCGACACATTTTTTCCTTTCATGTCCTTAAAAATAGGTTCGCATTTCCTCCTTTTGAACCTTTTTTATTTGAAAAGTTCTTAAGATGCAAAGATGTTACTTAGCGGAATTAAGACATTTTGTGTGGGTATCTAAAGGACTACGGGAACACTTGCACGTTAATATAATTATTATATCGTAGAATATATACTCGTAGCTGGTTTTTCAATAGATATACTCGTTCCCGTATAAAGTTACTATTTATTTTGTTTCCCTTACATTAAATCCTTAATGAAGACTTTATTTGACCTGACATTAAACAAGGTGAATTTCATTAACATTTGTCCCATTAATTATTGTTATGCTTGACATAATAATATCGACCTGTCCAATACAATTTAGTAATAACTGAAATAAAAACCATATACCGCATTGTTTGATAGCACGCGATCAAGAATATTACGGAGTTTTGTTCAATTTTATTATTATTTATCAAGTTTTGTGTCAGTATTAAATTATGTTTCATAGAGATGGATCAGTACAAACTTTTGTTGAACATAGTAGTAAGAGTTTTAGTATTTCCATATAAAGCTGCCTTTGTTCTCAAATCTACATAATTATTGTTAGGCATAATAGCCTTACCAAATTGAATGAAATATGTAAATATTTATGAATAACGTGCATTTATTTCGCCATTTACTTTGTGTAACTATTTAAAAGTTAAAGTTTCTTTTCAGTATATCACGAACCTAAATTAAATTTTAGTATTATCTTATTAAAATATACAATAAATAAATGTTGACTGTTTTGACCGAAGGTTCTTGATGAAAATTAATAATAATGAAAAACGGTGTATAGTTTCTTTCGCAGTAAGGAAGCAGTATCAGTATGAAAAATCTGCTAGTGTTGTATTGTAATACGAAAGAAACAAATATCCAGGATAATATCCTTTATTCATCTCTCTTTCTTCTTCTCAGGTTTCAATCCAATGGATTTGTTTGCAGCAAAGAACACCTCGCTTTCCACTCCCCCCGGTCCTCCGCACAACGCTTCAGCTCCAAGTATAAGGAGCAGCTCATATCCTGGAGAACCTGCTCCATATATTCCTGTCGGGGTCGCCCTCTGTGAGTTGTCCCCTCGGTCATTCCCTCCATTACGGTGTGGAGGAGGTTTTCGTGACGTATTGTGTGTACTTGGCCCGTCTCTCTGAGATTGTTTTGAGAAGGTGCCTTCCTTCTTCGATTCTGTTGAGAACTTCGTCATTCGTGATGTGGTCCCTCCAGGATATTCCTAGGATTCTTCTGTATGACCACATCTCGAAGGCCTCTAGTCTCTTTCGATATCTTTCAGTTAGGCACCATGTCTCACAGCCGTACAATAGGATACTCCACACATAGGTTTTTACCAGTTGTTTGCGGAGCTTTATATCTATATTATGTGACTCAAAGATCTTTGCTTTTTTATTAAAAGCGAGTCTTGCTTGGTGTAACCGACTATCAACCTCTCTTCTTGTACGGCCATCCCAGGTGATCCTACTCCCGAGGTAGACAAACTCTTTGGTGTGTTTTAATGGGGCTCCAGACAACGCCACACTAGAGATCTCTCTAGAGATCATATAACAATAGTATGTACATTTGTATATTTATTTATTTTATTTATTTATTTATTCACGGCGCAAGCCTTTAACATAAATAATAATAACAAGTACAATATAAGCAACAACAAAAATAAGTAAGTTAAGGTACATCTGAAACATTGACAAAAAAATATAAAATATGAGATCAAAAGTACATGAGAGATGGTTTGTAAAGACTAATTTGCAGGTACAGACAGCCGACAATAATCACTATTTATATTTACAGTATATAGATATATGTTTCACAATTTGGACTTCAGCAATGATTTATATGTATTGAGTGTACAGTTGAATATATCTATATTATTCAGATATGTATTCCCTACACTATGTAGTCTGTGTAGTGTGTATAACAGTATTGTAAAACAAGCCCACATATTATTATGTTTTCTAAGAAGGTTTCTTAGGATTATTCAATTTTCTAAAAAGGTTCTAGCAATTCGATTACACCCATTTTAATTAAATATGTAATGTATGAATGTTTTCTTCTTTTTTGCGTGTCTATGATTGCTTACACGTGTGTAATATAGAAAATATATTCTCAATTCATCATTACTGAACATTGAGAAGATGTGAACAGTGATGGAAAACTCCCCAAGGAGGAAACACGTCTGAATCTATCCTTGTATTATTGCCCCTTGAGGTTCGTCCAATGTGAACACTCAACACACACAATCTTCAGATAACAAACATACCTATGTACCTACTTGTAGTTACACACCTGTTTATTGGTTTGTTGGTTTTTTAAATCATCCGTAGGCCTTATTTAAGGCACTTGGAATCGTCAGGTTTATGTACTTACATATTGAAAAAAATTTATACATTGTTAACTTATAAACTGAAAAGTTATAAACAGTTACAACAAAAAAATAATGGAAACAATAATTACATGGTGACAAAACAAAATTATAAAAAAAGGTGTGGATTACTTCGGGTGTAAATTGTACAGAACTACATTTATACGTCAATGATTTTATAGATGGTTCCGGTGGAATTCAACAGAAAACAAATTCGCATATCATACAGGCCGATTCTAAGCACGACTCCCATTCATTTTTCTCGGAAACTACAGGTTTCCCAAGTTAGGAAAAAATCATAATCTAAAACCCACTTGAAGAATCATACACCTACTGATACTTCCCGTTCTTTAAACCGACCGGAAGTAGCCGTATCAAAAGAAAGGTCATGTGGGAATCGTTGGATAAATCATTGAAAAAGGTAAACATATTAATGCTTACTTTCACTCTCAAGATAATAATCCACAAAAGTGATCCTCTGAAGACAGTTTATAGTTTATTTCTAAACTGGTAATAATGTAGGGGAAAGTGCGGGAACCGTGCGTACCTAAGACAAAATTGATGCTACGTCGAAACCTTTTTAGTTCAGAAAGTAAAACATTGATATGTGGAAGCCTCATATGTCTTCTATCGAACTGCATACTGTTATTTACTTTAAATAGTCGCAGAACTGATCTACAAAGCATTAAATGAGACAAGTCATTTGCGCACCATTCACCATATACCGCAGGGTAATGGTGCGCATGGGTAGGGCAATTGTGCGCATTCAAGGCGAAGTTAAACGACCAAATTTATTTGCTATAAGTAAAATAACCAACATTTTTTTATTAAGTAGACAATTGTCATTGTTTAAGATTACAATTATTATTGTTGACAGTGAGAAAAAGCACTAAAAATGGAAAAGAAGTCCATTTGAAGATATCACATATTTCACTCGCCAAAAAAACAGCGTTTATTCTGTGATTTTGTCACAGAAGATTTTTCAGCTCCCATCATAAAGAAAAATGGTTGGAAGATATTCCTTTCAAACCTTTTCACAGTGTTGACTCGGGCAGGTATGCTAATTCTTTACCGTCAGCTCAAAGTTTCCTTTATTTTTAGTATCGCGTATAGTTTTCTGCAATACCAAACTAGTCTAACTGTTTACGTTGGTTTTTCTATCATATTCTAGGCACTCAGATTAATTGAAACATTCTTTTATTATAATTAGGTGCCTATTACGTAATTAATGTCGATTTTTTTTTAATTGTGAAAAATGTATTCCTTGCCATTTAGTTTCATGAGGGGTAATCGTGCGCATTCATAAAACAGTATGCACTCGTATGCGCACAATTACCCCTCACGTGGAATTCAGCATCTATCCAAATATTATAAAAACTATTCTACAAATAGCACCAAACTATATTATATTGGTCAAATGAGATAGTTAACTACCGAACTAATCATAAAACATCGAAAAATTATTGTAATTATGCGCTCTCCTTCTTATTTTAGTCAGTGTAAAATTAGAACAAAATACTAGTTTTCAATAAAATCGCATAAACTCGGCAACCTCTTCATCGATTGAGCTGAATCTTACCAAATACGTTGGCCTTATCGGCGGCTACAAAACTGCATTACTAGAAATATTATTTGAGGACGGGATCCTGCTGAATCTCACTGCGCATGATTACCCGCTGCGCACGGTTCCCCCACTTTCCCCTACGTTTCTCCCAAAAGATGTTACATTTTAACAGATCTGTGTATCCAATGCTATATTTTGCACCTAAGAGTATCTACTACATACGATATTTATTTCTATTCGATCAAGCGGAAGCCATTCATGATGTCAAATTATGGTAGATACATTCATGGGCATCGCCAGCCTTAGAGTTAATGGGGGCAACGAGAATAAAAAAAAAGATATAGCATGAAAACGCGTAAACAGCACCGCAAGCGAAATTTTTTTGTGAGACATAGTAAAGAAGGTTGTGACGTAGTTTGTTTATTTGAAAATTTATGTAATACTTTGCACAATAATATGTATGAAAACTGATTCATTATAAAAGAGTTATAGAAAATAGCGCCGCAGGCAATTTTTGCTGCAAACTGATGGAAATTCATACTAATTTTAGAAAATTTAAGATATGATGAGGAAATTTGTTGTAGTGATGTGATTTTTGTGAGGTTTAACCAATTAGTATGAAAAAATAAATACCTATTCTAATCTCCAGGGGGGGCAGCTGCCCCCTGCCCCCCTGACGACGCCGATGGATATATTGTCGAAAGTGAGAATTACGAGTTGTATTGTCGGACTTTTGTAAAAAACAGTTTCAGAACATATGGCTAAAAAATATGGCTTAATCACACGTTTGTTCGTTGAGGTCAAAGGTGCAGATAACATATTCAATCGTTTCTAATTTGTGAAACATTTAACATGTTTTTTTTTTACCTTTGAACTTACTCGAATTTCACACAGAAGGTTTTAATTCACCAATTTCAGCCGGCAAAAGCTCGAGTAATTGAATTATTTTTGGAAAGTTCAACGAAACAACTTTACTAATATTCTATACTGGTTCCAATTCTAAGGTTGATCAGCACCAAGTATTCTATCCCTCCATTCCTCATTGTTACCCGCCAACCTTTTATTTCTTCGTAGCTGCTACAGAGCACGCCGCCGACCAACTGGTCTATGTAGCAATCTCTTAGGGAACTTCTACGGTTTTCGTTTACCGTCAACCCCTCGAGGATTGTAATGACCATGAGACTCGGATGCCTAAAATGTCGTATATTTTTTTATTCAATTTCTTTATTCTGTTTTTTCCTTTATTTTTGTTCAATTTCTTTTTTTTCTGTTTGTCCTGGGGTTAACTGGAAGAAATCGCAGTTCTGCGATAAGTTCGTCCTAGTGAACAACGTTTTATAATCTGTACTATGTCCATTTTGTATATTTATATGTGTTTGTTGTTTACTTTAAGTTTAAATAAATTAATTAATAAAATGTTAAGGCGTATCCACTTGAATCCTTTTTGGGCAATTCTCTCTATCTCTCTCTCTCTCTCTCTCTTCCTGGGCAATTATTATTCCAACATGATGGTGGGCTCTGCCATTCTTGTCTTTCGCCGCCATTCGGCTCTATCCTGTGCATCCTCCGGGGATGCTCCACAGTCTCTCATGTCTTGCCTCACAACCTCGCACCACCTCCGCTTGGGCAATTGGGCAATTCTGATACATGGATATTATGATGTTCAATTTCACATTTGTGTTAACTACTTACATTCTTATAGTTGTGTAATTGAGATTGGGTGATATAATTTCGTTTAGGGTTGTGTTAATATAATGTAAATTCCTTCTATACATATCTACCAGTGACGAAGGGTGGATTTCTGCAGAAGGAGAGCCGGGGCTAACATTTCTTATGGGATTACGTCAAATTAGACACTATTTTATACCTATGATTTTATCCTTTCATAAATCATTTTATAAAAGGTAACTCGATGGGAATCGTGTTCTTAGGTAGCTTCGCGCCTGATATCTACGCAGAATATGTCTGATTATGTCGGTATATCCGTAACGACATATAATGGAATAAGAATCTTCTGATAATGGATTTGATTTTCATTTCTTTCCAGAGAATTTTAGGTTTTGTAGTGCTCCGTCTCGCTCTACCAAATCCTCAATTTATATCCTTATACTCGTGCGTTACGCCTACGAATTAAATTAGGATTTTACATTCCGAAATAATAACTACGTCGCAATCAATGTACACAAATAAAATGAACAACTGCGCATATTAATTCAATACATATTACTCAATATCAATCATTTAGATAGACAGATATGTTACGCGTCTTATGGTATTTTTGAAGATCCTCTAAATTTCTTAGTGTGATTGGTTCCGTTGTTCAAATATTTGCGGTGAGGTGATAGAGGATGAAAAAATATGAAAAAAAGTTAAAAGGAGCATATCCAAAAATCAGCCAGTTTGGAGATATGGCCTTTTGAAAATTGAGGAGTATAACAATTCCTCAATCAGGTTATTTTGATATTTATAGTACCTTCGTATTTTTGCTCCATACTTCTTCTTAGTTCTTCTACACTGTTGTAGGATTACTGCATTGTATATACTACGGAATGTAGAAAAATCAAGGAACAAGGATAATTTGTAAAGTAATTTAAATTAAAACAAACCTGCGCTCTACAACGACTCAAAAAAAACTTGTGCGGTTGGCAACTTTATCAATTGAACAACAAAATAATAGCTTAACCTCCTGAGTGCTGAGAAATATTTTTGTTCTATTATCAATAAGTATATTTTGGAGAGTGCATTTTATAGGCCTTAAGGGTAACCAGAAAAATATTTTAAAAAATCTCGGAAGGAAAATCGCGTTCGTGGATCTAGAGAAGGCATACGATCGTGTGGGTCGAGAAAGACTGTGGCGTGTGCTGTCGGAATATGGGGTGAGCGACCAGTTGATTCGCGCCATTGCGTCCCTATATGCGGAGAATTCTGCTTATGTCAGGGTGAATGCTGCGTTTTCGCAGTGGTTCACGCTCACAAAAGGGGTAAAGCAGGGTTGCGTCATGTCACCTTGGTTGTTCAACCTGTTTTTCGACTACTGCATGCGTCCTCTAAATGAGCTGAATGTTGGTGTGGATCTAAATGGAGTGAAAGTATGTGCGCTAATGTTTGCAGATGATTTAGTGTTGATGGCGGATGATGAATACGAGTTACAACGGGTAGTATCCTGTGTGTATGAAAGCTGCGATATGAATGGTATGAAAATGAATGTAAATAAAACGAAAGTATTAGTGTTTGAAAGAGAGGAAGTAAGGACAAATTGTATGATAAAAGTTGGTAATGACTGTCTGGAGCAAGTGAATGAGTATGTATATTTGGGAAGCTTATTTACTAGAGATGGACGCTGTGATGGAGACATTGAAAGAAGGAAGCTGGCCGGAACTAGGACGAATGGTGCACTCGGTCCGATTGTTGGTAGTAGCAATGTGTCTATGAAAGCAAAAGTGCTAGTGCACAATGCTGTCTTGGAGCCGACCCTAATGTATGCAAGTGAGACTTGGACATGGCTGAAGAAGGATGAATCCGGGCTGAATGCAGTGGAAATGAGGTCGCTAAGAAGAATGTGTGGGAAAACGCTGAGAGGTAGGATAAGGAATGAGGTTATTAGGGAATTTATTTATTTATTATGACATAAACGGCCATACGGCCTTTGAAAAATACAAAATATAATCAAAAACAATAAAAAATTCTCACAATTGGTAGTGTAAGCGAATGTAGTACATGTAGTAAATGGAACATTTAAATTTATATTATGAAGAATTTATTACAATCGTAAAAAAAATATCACTTAATATGGACAAAACTATACAACAAAAACAAAATATGACTGTAAAATATTCATATGAAAATCAAAAAGAAAAAAGTCAAGAAAGAAATAAATATAAACAAAAAAAAAAAACGTACAAAACATAAAAAAAACAATACCAGAAAAAATAATAATAAAGATCTTGAAAAAATTTGTGACAAAAACAAATCAGACATGATTGTAAGAAAAAATGGAAATGAGTGACTGCAAGACTGGTGTTGTAACTAGAATGAAAGTGAACAAACTGAGATGGTTTGGGCATGTTGAGAGAATGAAGGATGACAGGATGACAAAAAAGATATATCTGAGTGAACGAAGAGGTGTGAGGAAACGCTGCCGCCCCAGACTGGACTGGACCGATCATGTCGACCAGATCCTCAAGGATGGGCGCGTTTTGAGTAAAAGGAATCGGAGAGCGTGTATGACAAACTGTATGAGTGTGACGGAAGCTAAGAGTGTGTGTAAGGATAGGGATGTCTGGCGCTCTGTCCTCTCTGCCTACCCCGCA
This sequence comes from Ceraclea dissimilis, assembly GCA_963576895.1. Lineage (NCBI taxonomy): Eukaryota > Metazoa > Arthropoda > Insecta > Trichoptera > Leptoceridae > Ceraclea > Ceraclea dissimilis. The sequence goes on from OY756360.1 coordinate 10,679,933, forward strand.
AGGGACGTGGCGTGAGGGTATAGATAGATATAGACTATATAAAGTACTATGGCATCCAATACCATCCAGATGTCATTGGGGGATTGTTTGGGGTTTTTTTTTTTTTGTTTTTGAAGTACTATGTGTAGGACCAAATCACTCGGGAGGTTAAACAATTGATTCCAAGAAGATCGTTTTGAAAATTATGGCAAGAAAAATAAAACCTATATAACTTTCGTGGTTACTGGATTGTCCATAACTTTATGCTCTATTTAGTGTTCATTGAAAAAGTTTTTATATCTCATGCACTCTATTCTATTCAGAAAAATGTGGATACACATTCCTTCATGTACATAAATAAATCTGATTTTGGCGTTTTTTTTTATGATTATTTTGTTTGGGGAGGAAGGGGGTTTGCCGTTCTAGCCGTTGTCTAGGGCGCCAAGTTTGCTCGGGCCGGCGCTGAGCAGAGGACTATCTACATATCTATGTAGGCGGGCAGATTATAAGGCGCGATATAATATGGTGGATTTACCCCGTAATTCCCAACTAGTAGAAACCCTACTAACTTTAACTAAAAAAGAAGGTATGTTGACAGCCTGGATTTTGCGCAGCGTTAAAGTTTGCGTTTCTTTTGTACACCCAGTAATGACCTAATACACGTGAACAGTGTATACTTGTATAATCAATGAGTGTAAAATAACCGTAAATGGAGTACTTAACCAACCATCTGATGGAAACAGGTTAATATTTTTCAATCCACCAAACCAATATCAATTAAATGAATTGAATATTTTAGCACAGTATATGAATCCACCTATCTGTCTGAACAAAATTTATTTCTAGTAATTTTGAGTATGAATGTTCAGATATATGTAATAGATACATGTAATTGTCTATAATTTTCATCGGAGTCAAGTGATACATATTTGATATGTCGAATTCCTAACATAATGCTGGTAGAATCCAAGTCTCGTATGTATGTAACCCTGGTCCGTTGGCAGTGCAATTTCTATGAATATGTATGTAAATGTAAAGCAGCGACGCGTTCATGGGTGGCTAAAAATTTTCGTCGATGTCTCACTTTTTGTGTCGCATGTTTACAGAGCTTGGTGAAATCGAATAGGCACGTTGTAAATAATGGAATTAATATCAGTTTTTTGTTTAAATGTATGGATTTTTTTTGAATTCACTATACTACCAGCGCTTTAAATCGGTCTAAAAATATTGGTTGACCAATACGTCTAGACGTAAAGTTTTATGAATGAAAAATAGAGACTGCCGCCTCAACCAACTGCGCCAACCATGTACTCGATACAGTTATATACTATAAGTCTGTATCTCAGAGTAATATAATGTAGAGTTGACAGTTGACACGGTTGAGCCCGGCGTGAGTAGACTCGTGCTATCTCTTTTTAGTTCCTACTAAAATACATTACGAGAAAGTGACAAATATAATCTTTACTAGCTGATTAGGATTGTCCTCTGTCCCAGTAAATTTGAGGAGGAGCGGGGGAGTGGGAGGGGAAATGTCATTATTATGTTGCCGACATGTTGCCACCAGGCTGCCAACCTAACGATTAGAATGTATGGAATTCCTAGCAATTGCTGCAGGATTCGCGGCAAATTCGGTCTCTGCCTTTTTCATAGCAAATGTTTCTGCCAGTTTTCATACAAAAAATGTGTGGGAAGGTATCGGACGTTTCCAACGTCTGTCGATCGGTCTGTCCCATACTTGGTCTGAGGTCTGTATCATTCGACGTGGAGTGGAATGCCGTATACAACAATAATAAAATTATACCTACTATAAGTTCAATACAGATTTCCCTTTTTGAGTTTTTTACAAAACTGCTTGCTAATAGTTGGCCAAGAAGAGCGCTTTCTTGCATTGAAATAATATAGGAGCAGAAACAGTACCTAATCGATGCTAAAAATAATGTTCCAAGCACACTTAGTCTGGGAAACACATTCAATTAATTATCAGTTTCAAGTTACAAATAATTACAAGAATTGTAAGGTATCTATAATATCGGCTGGTTTACCAACCTCTAGAAATGATTTAATGAATTTCAATTATGTACGTCGTCGATCTTATTTTAATGTTTACCTTGTGGCCATTATTATATTAGTAAGACAAAGTACAAAAGAAATGATTTTCCTTTAGCTTCAAAGCTTTCGATATCAGTAGGTATCCACTCTTTATCGTCTATTATTCTCTTAGACGTCTCATATAAATCTTTGTACCTATTTCAAATCATCTCAAATGTAAATATTTATTTAAGTCGTATCCAAAGCATTATGACTATTGTAAACTCATTCACCATTTATCAAGTCTACTCCCATCTGTCTACGGCTGCCTGAAAAGATTATATATTTGCGATTCGAGATATACTCGTAGGTACACTTTTTCATCAAAACTTACCTTAACGTGTCCGGGTGGATCAAGGCATACCATTGCAATATGCGGCGACAGTAATATACTTACTTACTTAACGAATCCGTTCACACTAGGCCAACCCACTCCAATACACTGCAACAGCCACTGCTTTTTCGTTAGCCCTGTATAGGTCCGCTTTATCACACCCCTCCGCCATATCTCGGCAGACGAGGAGGTGTTCGTCATCTTGTGTCTCTCCACAGCTACAGGAGATGTCCTCCTCCACACTTATGCTCGTTGGCTGTTCTCCGTTTCTAGTAGCTATTTCAGCGATCGTTCGGTTGTCACACACAGAGGGGCGTAGATATGGGTTGTCCCCAAGGCTCAGTCCTTGGGCCTTTCTTCTGGAATGTTCTCTTTGATGATCTTTTGCGACTGACACTTCCTCCGTCAACGTCGATTATTGCGTATGCCGATGATGCACTGCTGCGCATTTCTGGAAATTCACGGGCTGAAATTGAGAGGAAATTTAGGGATTCAATTTCTGCAATCCTGGAGTGGGGTAGCTCGAATCGTCTGACGTTCTCGCCGAGCAAAACCATGGCGTTGTTGATGAAGGGAACTTTGAGTCGGGGGAGAAACCCTGTAATGCGGATGGACGGGCACCCTGTTAGGGTGGTCGACGAAGTCCGCTATCTCGGCGTCGTTCTCGATAGGGGCTTCACTTTCTTGCCGCATGTCAAGTCCTCGGCGGGGCGGGCTGCTGCACTTTTCATGGCACTGAGAAGAATCAGTAAGGGTACTTGGGGTCTTCGAACTGGTACTGTTAAGGCCATATACAGGGCAACTTACGTGGCTCAGGTCACGTATGCGGCTGAGGTGTGGTCTCACAGATTGTCGGTTGGTTCGGTTGCTTTGGCTGTCTTGAGGGGGCAGAGGTTGCCTTTGCTCGCTGTCACGGGGGCGTATCGGACGGCAGCCAGCGATGGCCTTCCAGTCATTGCTGGAGTCCTGCCGGCCGATCTTGAAATTCTGGATTTTGTTGCTCGGAGGAGAGTCAAAACTACAGGTTCTGCTGAGCACTTTGGCTTATCCGTCACCTCCGGGTCGTCGACGGCTAGGGAGCTGAATAGGGCTTTTGGAGCTATTCGTGAGATCACTTTGGACGAGTGGCAGAAGAGGTGGGACCGGGGGAGAACGGCAAGATCTGTCTACAACTTCTTCCCCGACGTAAAGGCTCGCATGAAGAGGACATCTCTGTCGTTGAGTCACCTTGCGGTCCAGCTTGTGACGGGACACGGGAAGCTCAAGGGAAGGCTCTTTGAGCTTGGCCTGGCGGCTGAACCGTGGTGTGTCTGTGGAAGGGTCGAACAGTCTTCGGGGCATATCCTTTGGGAATGCCCGATTATGGAAGATGCGAGGGATGAAATGATGATGGGTTTGAGTGATGACACCCCGCGTCCAATCTGGTGCGCGGAGTTGATGTTGAATGGTCGAAACGTGGCGTGTTTCGAGAATTTTGTTAGTGTTTGGCACTCGCGCTGGGAATCGCACTTTGAGGTTGGGCCGGTCCCCACCCAAAGAGTGGTTGCCTAGCCTAATTCTTTGGTCTTTTTGGGTCGAACGAGAACTCTTTCGTCTCGTGTTGTCTTCTTCTCCGCTTGAGGAGAGCCGGCTGAATCCTGTGTCCTTGTCCAGGAGGATACCTCCAGGGTCGCGCCACCTATGGGAGAAGTGATCTTCTCCTGAGATGAATTCTCAGCAGCTGTGCTTCCATTTGAGTGTGCGTGTGTGTGTGCACGTGTGCGCGTGTGCTCGTGTGCGCGTGTGCTCGTGTGCGCCTGTGTGCGTGTGTGTGTGTGTTTGTGCGTGTGCGCGTGTGTGTGTGTGTTTGTGCGTGTGCGCGCGCGTGTGTGTGTGTGTGTGTGTGTGTGTGTGTGTGTGTGTGTGTGTGTGTGTATTATGGTGTTCCATGTAAGATCAAATATATTATGTAAGATTGAATTAATAAAATACGTTGTAATTAGAATAGCATAGCTCGTAAGACTTACATATAAGTATAGATATAGCTTGAAATATTGTAGTAATAAGTGAAATTTTGTAACCTCCTTGGACAAGGATATTGAAGGAACGTAATTCGGGGGTGGGGTTTGCCGGGGGGCTCCCTTAAGGCTAACCCTGGGCCCACCTCCTAATAATATTTTGCTAGAAGTGCGAGTAAAGAGGTCGCTATTAATGCGCCTGAGCTACCCGGGGATGTGGAGGGCCTTAAGCCCGCGGGATTTTCCTTCAATTTTCCTTCCACACTTATGCCCCATCTATGCAGGTTCTTTTTGCACCGTGTTACGCAGACTCGGAGCCTATTTAGAGTTTTCCAGGTGCAGAAGGGCAGTTGGTGCCCCGGTCCCAATGTCTCCAGCTATATAGCCTTGTCATTTCCAAAAATCGGGTCCACAGTCATTGATTGTACAACTTTATTGCAAATAAAATGTTTTTTATTTTTCATTTGATACACTAATTTTCTGAATTATTTGGGTGAGGGTTATTGAAATTACTTCTGAGTATTATCGTGAAGGTTAATTTGAAGTCAAAATACTACTGATGATTCATATAACCTAAATAATTCATCTACTAACAAAATAAGAATATGTATAGCGATAGTTATCTATATAGATTAAGCTAAAGGATCCATAGGAGGATAGAGTTCCATGGGATTATGGTTGATTGTCGAATGGGTTAATAATAATAATATGATCACTTGAAATATCAATCACATCTGCCAATTAACTCTAGTTTTCTTCACTTGGATCGACAGTGGACAATTGACCTAAAACAACACCGTCATACAAAAATTCAAAGTTTTGATTGCAATGCTTCTAAATCCATCTTACATCGCACAATGTTAATAAGCCAACAACGTATTTAATATATGCATATTGACATTTAAAAAAATTCTCGTCAAGCGTTACTAAATATGCTTTGGAAAAATAGAAGTAGATACATTGAATGAATAGATACAACTAGGGAATAACCGTAAAAAGGATTTTTTATACCTTGTATAGATTTCTTAAAAAAAATGTGAACAACACCTCTGATCTTTTTCCGAAAGACAGAAACTAATTTCCCGAAAGTCGCAGAGATTTTTTTGTATTGATCCATATTGCATTAAAATCTAGGAAATAGCTTACTGTAAAAGGTTTTTCATTGAAGCGAAAATAACCCTTAAAAATTGAAAAAAAAAATATTTTTACAATTTTTTGATCCGATTTTGAATCTTAATGCCATGGGAAATTACCGTGACGTCATAGGTCGGGAGCCTTAATGATGGGACGGGTTATGCAGCAGTGGTTTTGAAAGTCCAATAAGCAATTATGAGGACGGGGACAGAGCTAGTCAAACTCATTCATGATAAATAGCATAGTGTAAGAGCATCATCCAAGTTTTTTCTACAGCATATTAATGCCATTTAACCTACTACTTAGTGTCTCCGTACTTTATATGCAGTACTGTTGTGTCGTCCGCGTTTTGCAAAACACGTAATTTACGTATCAACATCCAAGCAACAGTGCATTCTCATAGTATGTCTCTGAAGGAACATTGTAAAAGGACGCACACATACTCAAATAATACGCTATGTTGTGGAGAGTAATGGAGGTGTATACTCGTACACTAGCGGATCCAGGGTTGGGGGGGGGCTAAAGGGCTGAAGCCCCCTCCAAAACCATGAGTGACAGTACATTATAATACAACCATTATACAACTAGTTACCGAAGAATCCCATTACTACCACATCGTTTTCTCATCATGTCGTGAATTTCCTAAAACTACAATATTTGGAAAAAAAAATCTTAATTAAGCCTTCTGTTTCTTTCATATCACTTCACCCCTTTTCCAAAAAAAATCGCCTGTGGCGCATTATTCCAGCCCTTATAAATAGTCTAAAATTGTATTTTACTTGCGGCCCATCGCTCATTTATAATTTCAAATGGCACTTCATCCAAGAAATTTGCCGAAGCCTACTATAGAAAGACAAGCAGGTTCATTATTTCATACATTTTCTAAAAAATTTCGCCTGCGGCACTAATTTATGACGATTCTTTTATTTCAAGAAAATAAATCAAACGATAGGAATTGGTATCATGATCCACTTCCCTCAGGCTCAAAAAAAGTCGCCTGCGGCGCTGTTCACATTTTTAATGCTGCAAGGTCATATCATTTGCATGTGACGACCTTCAGCCCCCCCCCCGCTCCAAAATTTGAATCCTGGATCCGCCACTGTACTCGTAGCTAGGTGGGAAGATAACACAGTGGTGTTTTTAAATTAAACTGCATGTATAGTGCAGAGTGCTATACGTAATCACGGTTAGAAGATATTTTGTCATTAGAGAAGCAGTTATCCGCATTGCAGTGGTTAAAGTTACTTTCATTAGATTACACCTATCGGTTATCCTACCGTAGGAATATCATAATATATCGACTGATTAATTAAGCGCTATTTAATTATACAATATTGACTTTTATTCTTATCAAACCGTTAATACGAGTATGTTTAAATATCTGTAGTTTATAGTCCAGTCCAATTAAATTCAATGCAGCTCCTTGATGGAAACTTGTGGGGTAGTCTGAATTTCTATCACTTCTTCTATCATTTCTATCACACATATTTTGAGGTGCTGAATCGGAATCCGAGGTTTGCCATTAGAATTTCGGGACGGAATATGGCGAAAAGTACAAAATATGGCGGAAATTATTATTTTCTTGATTTGAACATGAAAACTATCAACTTTTTTTAGGTTATCTTTTTATCAGAATTAAAGTAAGTACATAAAATTTCCCACAATTTTTGCATGCAATTTTCTTCTCTAAAATAAATAGCAGCGGAACTACAAATACTGGCCAAATTTTCTTCTTATTTCAAGTTGTGAGAATGGAAAACGTATGGAGTAAGTTCATCTTGTTACCTTTATAACCAAATTTCAAGAATTATTCTTTAAATTAATGATAAAATTAATAAAAACTATAAACATGTTTTAAATCTTGTCAAAAATTAGTTAATAGATAAAACAAATAACTGATTCAAAATAATGTTCTTTTTCACCATCCATCGGTAGCCTGGTTGGTAACGCGCTCGACTGTTAATCCAGTGGGCGCGGGTTCAATCCCCGACTTACTCCACTTCACAACACAAGCTTTTAAGCTTTCTGTGAAGTGTACAAAGATGTATTTGGGTTTATTTCGATAAACCCAGATTCATTAAAAAAAAAATTGATGTTAAGAATGGAAAATATAATAATTCACATCAACATCTTATAGATATTATGTAGGTACATTACATTTTTTATCTGTAGGTCTGTTATATAATTCAGATAATCTATAAACTACCATAGTAGGTATTTATGGGAATTGGCGTTATATATGATTCATTAAAAATTATAAATAATTAAATGTCGCTTTAAATATAAATTTCCAATCCATAAAATTATGCAAACTATGATAAATATGAAATATTGTAATAATTAGTGTATATAAAAGTATCGCCTACTTTGTATTAATAATTAAATTTATAATCTACTGGTAAACTCCAAGTCCTGTATGTTTGTAACGATGGGCCTTTGGCAAATTTTGCAAGTTTTATGAATATGCATGTAAATTTAAAGCAGCGACGCGTTCATGGGCTGCTAAAAATTTTCGTCGCAGTCTCACTTTTTGTGTCGAATGTTTCCGGAGCTTGGTGAAATCGAATAGGCACGTTGTGAATAATGCAATTTTCTGAATTCACAATACCACCAGCGCTTTAAATCAGTCAAAAAATATTGGTTGACCAATACGTCTAGACGTAAAATTTTATGAACTCTGAACTCTTTTTAAAGTAACCACCTTCTATTATATGCGTGTATAGTCCCTATGTATGTAGGTAGACATATAAGAGGAGTTTTGTGGCCTTCAGGGGTGGGTGCCAACTAAAAAAGTTGACAATACGAATCTGGTTTTACGACTTTCATGACGATATTGGAGAGACGGGGAAAAAATGGAGCCTTGTGATCTTCCTGTGTTTACTCGAGGAACTTTGAAGGGTGGAGAAGTAATCGTGGTTACACAAAAAACATATTTAGCCGCAAGCCTCCGCGATTTTCGCTTATATTATTATGATGATATCTAGATACCAACTCGCTTTACCACAATTTCACCGATCGCCGAGTAGTAATGAATACTGTAGTAATGAATACCTATAAAATATAAAAGAGTGTGCATACCGACATTTCAAAAATTTCAAAAAACGGGAGACCTTGTATCTCGACAACCGTTACTAAATATGCTATGAAACAAAATAGGGTAGATGCATTGAACATTAAGTATCTTCTTTAGATTTCTCGAAAAAAAAATTAAAAACCCCTCTCATCTTTATTCCGAAAGTTCGCGTTTTCCGAAAGTTTCCCATAAGTGGCGAAGTATTTTTTTTGTACTGATAATATGCATTAAAATCATATGCAATAATATGCAAAAAAAGGTAAAAACGCTATTTTTACCATTTTATCATGCAATTTTTCACGCGATTTTGAACCTTAATGCCGTGGGAAATGACTGTGACGTCATTCTTGGTACCAAGTACTTAAAATGCGAGCTTTTGTAGAACGGCAAATTATCTTTCAGCTAGTCAATTATTACCTTCCTATCCCTATATAGAAGGATTAGATGAATTTAGTATAGAATTTGCAAATTAAACATAGTAATTTTATTAGTCACTGTAGAACCATTATTATGATAGATTGCGGATATTAATTGTGGCTTCACCGTGCATAGATTTCCGATTCATTTTAAATTCACTACTTTTATAATATGTGAATGAATGAATGAATGAATGTGCACGACTTTCACACATTCACGCATTATTATTGTAGGTGTTTACAAAATAAAGTGCTTGGAAAATTTTGAATTACAATGGGTGAACCGCGATATTACGGTAAAAAATTCATAACATTTTCATAACTACCTATAATTACTTTGGAAACCACAGTACTTATTAAAATATGTAATATCGACAATCGTTCACAATTATTTTACGCGCCGACTCAGTATATTTTTATTTAATATCAGTTATGTGTTTCTAGTACATTGTTGAAAACAAATAAAGGAGGTAACATTATACCCATATACCTGATTCCGGAATACGCTTGTCCTTGGTGAAGTTCTTAATTTCCGCTCCTCCCAGATATGGTCAGTTTTCCAATATTTATTAGCTCCGTGTGACTTGTTCGCCACCACCCTCACTCTACCCCACTATTCCAACTTCTTCTACATCGAGATGAGCAATTCAAAAGCAAACCTTTTATTGTAATTCACCTCTATATTTAGCTAGGTACGAATTACATACATATAGATATGTTTATGTACAAAGCCGTATCATTAACATATTTTCCTTTGGCAGAAACCGCATGCTTTAAAAGGTCTACTTGCGAAGCACGTTGTGCCCGCCGATCTCGACTGACGATTAGTCTGATGACTGATGCAGTCAAATTTGGCCGGATAAGAGGTCAAAAAGCCTAACACTGTCCGGCTTTGGCCGGACGAAGGTCAAAGCTACGCGTAACGTATTTTTTCATTGAAGTAAAATTTTGTAACGTAATAATCATAGTTTATCAAAGTTCAGGTTTGTAGGCAATTAATGGAGCATGAAACAAGTCCATAATTAAGAAACGAAAATGATTGATAAATAAAATTATTAGACCAGTGAGCTAGTCCTCTCTTAACCTATACATAGGCTCATAAAAAAGGTTCAACCAAATTAAAAATTTCATTTCATGTCTTGTATTTCCGTAACAATTAAGTATATTATAAAATTAATAACAGACAAGGATCACCAATAAATTCATCAGCAAATCGGATATTCACACATCGCGAAATGCAAATTTGTAGACGACATTAGATTTCGACATTTTCTATTTTTACATACAACGAAAGATTAGGGATCTGATTTTGATCGCTTATTTTTTGTTACGTCTAGGTTTATCCTGACATATTCGTATATGAGTGATGTAGGGACAGAGACCAATTTCTTACTTAGCAGAGAGAGTTTCCACAATGGAATAAAGTAAATTATAAACTCATATGGTCTGTTGAGTTGATAGGTATTCAGCAAGATGATTATTTCAATTGTTATACTCATATATCATCCCGTCCATCCCCCTTATTTCCACTCTACAAATTTCCATTGTCTTCACATCATAACTTAAATAAGTTTGAATGTATATTTTCGTAATAAGCTAGCATTTCATACTTTAAATTTAAAAAATGTAAAAATGCCTTGATGGGTATTTTCCGTTATTGTATAAAGAAGAAAAAAGGGCAAAAAAAAATAGAGAATCTTCTTAATTGATTGGATAAAAAGGCCACTTTCCCAACAATCATTTAATTGTACGCCGATTGAAATATTTCATTGTTAGTCACAGAGGCAAAGAAACGTTTAATGAATTTCAAACATTTGTTACAAATTCACGAGGAATGCTGACTTGTGAAAAGTTCCTGGACTTATATTTTTCATTAAATTGAAAGCAATTCAAAGAACAAATTCGTAGGTCCCAAAAGCATCTCGACTCACATTAATTCTGGGATTGTTTTCAAAGGATTAAACTTATAAGAGCAAAAGAGTTTAATGAAAGAATCATAAATTTTACTCACGACGAACTAATTTTTTTCGTCTGCTTTATAACATTATCATTAACTCAATCAATTCTCTTCACGAAAATAACTTTATTTTACTTCAAGATGGTATTTAAGAATTACACGTTTTTGAAAAGCAAATAATTAATTCCATCTGAGAAATTTCCATGCGTACTCATTTATTCGTGCAAACAGCAATTATGATCAAAAGATATTATTTGCCGAGTGTATAGAAAAATACATAGAACTTTCATGTGTTTGCATATATGTACCTACCACATAATATTTCATTCAGTGTGGTTCAATATGGCATGAAGTCACTTAGTGGATATTTAGTTGAAGATGTAGTCGGCGTAGTAGTACAAAGATAGTGATTCGCTCCACTTAGAAGGGATATAAGATATAATATTGCTTCCCATAGTGAATTAGGTATTCCCTCGACAATATTTAAGTTCCTAAGAAGAATCTTTATGAAGCGATTTGCCCGCCAATATTATCTCCACGAATTCGTATAAGGGAACGTGGGTCCCTAACTGCCTCCCACTTGTGATATCACAATGTTCTCACACAATATGGTATAATATGGTGCGGGTGTTGTTGAGAAAGGTGTATTTATACTGTATAGGCATAATTTACAAATTCTAAACTTTTCCTCTTCGACAATTTTATATCGAAAAGTTGGGAATTTTCCCGATTATGTCAATATGATTATTATTATATCCTCGTGGTGTTGATAGTCATCCCTTTTATTCACAATGGTGACTATATACTTTTATGTTTATACCATAATATTTTATTACTCTACCAACCTTTTTTTCTCACCCAAATAATTGGACAGCTACACGAAAGTTACCTACGATAACCATATTCGTTTCAAATCATATTACATAATTACAGGTGTCAGAAATTGCATGCAACAAGTTTTTGAGAATCCGGGTTTATCGGAATACCTATAAACAAATACAAGTTTGTACACTTCTCAGTAACCTAGAAAACCTTATTTCGTGATATGGAGTAAGTCAGCATAAAGGATTCGCCAGTTTTTGGAACTCAATTCGCAACTTGGATGGAACGCAACTTTGCAATTCTTACATGTCAGACTTGAAGCAAATTTTATGCTTTATAAATGGGACCACAAGTTTTATTGCCCTATAATGCAGAAAAACGGCAGTTAAACGGCATGATATTAAAAAGTGGAAATTCTATGCCGAATTTGCCGAAGAAAGGTTTTTTGAACATGGCAGGGCACGCCGACTGAGAAAAAATATTGAAATTCTTATTCCGACCTACGTATCTTCTTCTTCTTCAGCCCTCTATCTTATCCTCTGTTTACCGGACTATATAACAATACATATTCTTGATTTATTAATATTTATGTCTGCAAAATGTCTAAGTTTCAAAGCTGAAAGACGACAAATCATAATATTTCAAACGCCTTTATATTAAAATAAAACAGGCAAACTGTTATTGAAATAAAATAATTTTGGATGTGAGAAAAGGCTGAAACAATTTTGTCTTCAATAAATCAAAAGTTATGTGACGGAGAAACGCGTAAAAATAGCAATATCAGTCTGCGCAGTGCACATACATAATACAGTAATATGTTGGTGTATCTACCTAGTATACCTCTACCGTGGTCGTCGTCAGGGGGCGCAGCTGCCCCTCCTAGAGATTGGAATAGGTATATATTTTTTCATACTAAATGATAAAACCTCACAAAAAATCTCATTATTACCACACATTTTTCATTAGTATATCATAAATTTTCTAAATTAAATTAGCATGGAAATCCATCAGTTTCTAAAAAAAAAGCTTGGAGCGCTATTTTTTGTTACTTTCTTTTTTATAAAAAAAACATTTTTAATGCATCTTATTGCTATATACATTTTCAAATAAACAAACTACATCACGACCTCCTTCACTATGTCTCACAAGAAAATTTCCGCTGCGGCGCTATTTATGCGTTTTTTTGGGGGCGCCCCCGACGGCACTACCTGGACCAGGTGTACGAGGACATGAGCTGCGCCACATATGTCGAGCTGAAGAGAGCTGCGGGAGACAGAGAAGAGTGGAGAACAAGATGTAGGAATTTGCTGCAAACCAATCCGCAGGATTAATTTTTTTTAACTTACTGCCCCTCCCTAGCTCCGAGGCTGGCAACGCCAGTATGCCTATGTATATACTAATAGGCATTCCTGACAAATACAGTTGTTACAAAACTGAAGCTGATCTTCAACAATGTGTTAATGAGTAATATAACAAAACTACATCAGTGCTACACAATGTAAGGCTTCTACTGGGGTGTGGGAAGTAGGGGGCATCACAATGTGGCTTCTATATAATAGTTGGGCGGAAGATACTGATCCTTTGATCACATACCTGCCTACGTGGTTGGGTGTATTGTATATGAGTGTATAGTGTGTATACATGAACGTCAAAAAACACGGCAAATAGCTATCGTCGTGCTGCAAGTAAACAGAATGTTTAAAACTGCTGGGTCTACCTTGGTATACACGGGCTCATACAATAAAAATAAAGTGTGTTTATAATATACCTCTAGATATACAAAAATTTATACACATTTTAATCATTTGAACGTCTATCACCATATTTGGAATGCAAAGATTAACCAAACTAATATGGTAAAAGATACATTCAAAGGAACCTCAAACGCAAACAGTAATCTTTATAAATTAATATTCAACAATTAAGGATAGGATTGGCAGAATTGATGGTAGTGGCGTATACCTGTAAAAATTGTGATATGGTGTATGAGTATGTCGGTGAAAATATTAGAGCAGTTAAGAATATGCATACCAACATTTAAAAATTCAACTGTTACTAAATGTGCTTTGGAACAAAATATGGTATGGATGCATCGAACCTTTATCTAGGGAATAATCGTATTTTTTTTATATCTTGTATAGATTTCTCAAAAAAAATAATAAAAACACCTCTGATCTTTTTTCCGAAAGGTGGAAACTCGTTTCCCGAAAGTCGCGGAGTATTTTTTTTTCTTGTACTGATAATATGCATAAAAATCTAGGGAATAACCGTAAAAGTTTTTTGATTGACGAGAATTTACCCCAAAAATGGAGAAAAACGCTACTTTTACCATTTTATCATGCGATTGTCACGCGATTTTGAACCTTAATGCCGTGAGAAAAGACTGTGACGTCATTCCTGGTGCCAAGCCCTTAAGTCTAGGTTTTACAAACATTCCAGGCCATTTAGAGTTCTATCTGGTTAGACCAGAACATGAACATTCATATGATATGCACAATATATGCACAGTATAGTGGTCTAACATTCCGAATGTGGTGACAGAAGTTTGAATGCCTTGGAAACATCAGAAATTCATAGAAATAAGAAGAATATTGTAAATATTCAGATCCCACATGCTTCTCCGCTATTATTATATCCAACCCCGCTTACTGCTGGTCCCTATACCATCCCTCCATCTATTATTCGCCCACTCCATAACCACTTTCATCACACGTTCTGCCTTTTTATAGACGCGGAGGCATGACTTTGCCAACACACTTCTCAGTATATCAGCCAGAAGAGTCTACATATTATCATTCATGATTCACATATAAACTCATCAGCCTAATACAGAGAAAAATTCACCTATCCAGATATCATGGATATCACAGGATTAGGCTCAGATGCGCGGGGCCTAAAATACAAGCATTGTGCCTGAAATATCAGTATTTAGGAATCGTCTTACAATATTGCAAGTATTAATAATGACCGATTTTGGCATTTTTATGTATAAATTTTCCGGTAAATCTAATTTTTTTAAATTGTTTATTAGCGATTTTGGTATTATACCTGTAGCTGATAATACTAATGGGATTATATATACCGACCTAGAATGCCAAATATTTTTTATTTCACCTGCTAATTCTGTATATTTACGAATTTTTTCTGCGACGGTTGTTTGAATATTAAATGAATATTAATATTAAATGAATATTAATATTAAATATTGAATAAAAATATTAAATTTGTCAGTATTAATTAATTATTAATCTAAATTATTCGCAGTACCTAATATTAGTTTTGGATACCAACTCGTGGATAATGTGAACTCTAACATCAACCACAAAATAAAATATTTACATACCATGGGAAGTACCTTATATAGTAGTACCTTCCAAAACTTGGAAACATTATGGAATATGAAAAGATGGCGTTGAACATTTGGAGGCAGGGAAATATTTGTTTTATAATTACGTAGAATCAGAGATGGTCCCTGAGAATCTTGAAATGTTTTCTAAACACACCTGTCCTCTTCAATTTATACAGGTTGTGCAGATGTTATTTCAATTCTTTGCTATTTCTTACAGTTAAATTGTCATTTTTACTAAACAGGAATACTCCTATAGTGTACGTCTGATTATTTTTTTAAAGTATACCAATAGGTAAATACTATAACCAATCCATGTTAATATGAATGCCATGCAGATATACACCCCTAGTGAGGACCCCAGGTTGTAGAATTGGCCTCCACTCATTTTAGATATTTTTTCCGAATGTCCTTCAAAAACCAGGGGTCCATTAAACTCCCATGCATAAGACATTTGACAAATTTTTAGCAGTGAAGTTCCCTCCCCATTCTGAATGTCAAGTTTCTTTCTTGAAGGGTCCATGGCTAAATATACGCGTTGACTCTAGAAATCAACTAAAGTCGCCCAACCGAATGAAATATTTTACTAGTAGGTATATAATGTAGAATATCTATATGTTAAGAATACATTCAGTCTTATTGATTAATAGTTGAAATCGAAGTAAGTATAAAAATATTATTTTACGAAGTGAATACTATTACTGATTTATGTAAAAAGAACCTTGTCCTCCATATATTAATGTTCTCGTAAACACAGAGAGAGTGAAAAAGGCTGTAGATGCTAATAATTCAAACCGATGCGATGTAGCATTTAAGTTCAATTTAGTGCAAAATTATGGTGAGGTTTTGAGAAGCTCATTACCAACAAAAATTCCATTAAAACTTAAGAGTTTATTGTATACTATAATACACTTTTCTACTACATCCTGTAGAAAGTAGAGGTCGGTGGTTTGTTTGCTTAATGGATAAGAATAGGAATGAATGCTCACTGACTGCTGGGGAGGAATTAAAACTTTTCCGCTTAACCTTAAGATCTCTTCTAGAACCTAAACATATTTACATTTACACAACACTAATGCTTATAAATGCTAATTATTCTCCATCCACTACCCGTGTACATTGTACGCTGTAATGAAGAAATAGTAATAGTATTAACAAACACAACCACAGTACAATAATATCCTGATTGAATGCGCTACACCTTCCTATTCGACTTACATATTTTATACTTATTTGACTATTCGACCTGTTCCACTAAAACGCTTTTAGTTAAACTAAGAGTAGAAAGAGAAATGAAGACATTTCTCTTACAAAAATGAATGAATTCATGAATCTCGGGTTAATGAATCGTGTTGACTGTAAGATATTGCTTTAGCAATAAGTCCACCTTTTGGCACACTACGATTGTTTTATTTTTGTAATTAATATGCATTTTTGTTTTGGCCAATAAAGATTTATTTATTTATTTATTATTTATTTATTAATCTCTCTCCTTGGGCATTTATTATCCCCACATGATGATGGGGTCTGCCATTCTTGTCTTCCGCCGCCACTCTGCTTTATCCTGTGCGTCTTCCGGGGATGCGCTCGTATCTTGACTCACGCCACCTCCGCCTCCGCCTGGGTCTTCCTCTGGATCTCCAACAGTCTTCTACTCACATGCCCGTACCACCGTAATCTGCTTTCCTGAATTTCGACGAATGAATTCATGAAAAAACCTTTAAACGACTAACAGTAAAAAAAAAAGCGATTGGCTTATCGATAGAGTAGCACAATTCGCATTGTGCTACTCTAACTGTATAACTTTAGATTAATATAGCTTCAAGACTTTCCAGTTTAATAAAATACCAATTACATTATCAATAACGTGTATAGAAAAAAATTCTGAATGAAAATGATAATCTTTTATTGAAATTTTTATTAACATTCATCCGTGAATTATAAAAAAGAAAGAGAAAATTACTCTCGATGTAAGAAATCTTGCAGCTCTTCAATGCAGATGAAATAAAATATTATTGAATTATTATTGGAAGTAGAAAGTCAATGTACCAACTTAAAGGTTGATTATAATAATATGATCTGGAAATTTTACTTTCAAGATTTCCCTTAGATTATTTTAGGCTTCATCTTCTTCTATCCTATATAGATTTCAATCTAAGAAGGCTAAATATAATATCCTTTTGGCAAAATATTATTAACCCACAAATTGATTATACCAACGCCTCCTAGAAAGACTATCTAGGTGGCAGTGATTATACCCAATATTAAGAAACAACAAGAATTTGGATTATCAGTACAAAAGATCTCTCATTTCTAAAATACAATATCAACTTATGTATATAGAATGGTTTTATTTATACGGTGTAATAGCCATCGCGGACCAACCGAAGCAGGGTGTTAGGATACCTATCGATTTAATCCCCATGTACGTTCAGCGATTTTTTCTTCGCATTAACTAGGTATAAATTCAAGTTTACCAAAAATTTTAGATTTTAATTTTGTGTCTTTGTGGACATATTTATAAAATAAAATATCATATTCGATTCCAACGCAAAAACAGGTTTTTGACTGGCCGCCATATTGTGACATCACGTTCTCCAACTCGTCCATACAAATAATCCAATTTCTGACTATGAATTTCATGGGTTTATGACGTCACAATCACGTTAACCAATGAACGCTCGTTTCAGAGCACCTGTGTTAATTAAAATTACATTTCAAAATTTTATTTGTAATTCTAGTAAGTAGAACTATCGACTTATATATTTTTCGATCGATAAAAAAAATGCAAGTACCCAATTCTAGAACCAGGGCATCCCATGGAGCCTTATACTACTATGTAGTACGTACATACTTAAGTACACATACGTACAAGTATTCGAGGGCTGGCAGAAATTGCCATTTGGCAATAAGCCCGCCCCTTGTATGTTTTTCTGTACAATAAAGTTTATTTTATTTATTTATTTATTTTATTTATATACATGGTTGGCGCAGTTGGTTGAGGCGGCAGTCTCTCAAGCGGGAGGTGCCAGGTTTAAACCCCGGCGCTGGCGATGTATTTCACACTTTGCGATACAGGCTTTTAGCCTAGTGCAAGGTGTGCAGGAAAGTATTTGGATTTGTGTAGGTATACAAACTCAGATCCTTTTTCTAAAGTCAATTTTCACAAAATTCTTATATAATTTATAATAGAGATGAGCTGTTCGCGTATTTAAACACAAAATGAATTAAAATAATTCGCCACTAGTAAGATTACAGCGAGCGGGAAAAAATCATACTGAAATAGTAGATATTTTCGGCGTAAGCCTCAATGTATATAGGATGAGAATGTTTCAACATTTTGGTTCACTTCTGCCCCTCATGTAGATGTGATCTTGATTAAAATAAAAAAATAGACAATAGTGCGAATGGATGTCAGTCCGCTACTGCTCTGTGTGAGCCTGTATTTTGTTAGTTTGTTATTGTTAAATAAATAAAATGTTACAATTTGTTGTGGGTATGTTGCTTAGTACATTATTTTTGTTTTGTAGGTTATTGTATTTAAATATAATATTGTAATTTATGTAAATGATCTACATGATCGTATATTAATGAATAAATAAATAAAGTGCCTATATTTTTTTTATAAATAAATCCATCTATCTATCTAATATCATTCTATAATGAATTATTGTAAAGCCGTATTTCGTTCTTATACACTTATTATGAAAGTCAGTGAAAGGGATGGCAGTTATTTTTTTACAGTTAGTAGGCATCCTTCTCCACGTTGTCCTTTAAATGCTCGAATCCTTTTTAATGTCACTTTTATGGTTCCGCCTACTTGAACATCCAATGAGCACGCTTCGGCCATAACGAAACACTTTAAATTAAAATTATGTTTAAATTATGTCCCACCATTTAGAAATTATTTTTCTGTGTGAAGGAAAACTTGAATCGTTTGAAACTCTAAGCTTACTGCTTTCCTTTTTGGACTAATTTTCTATACTTAATGATGCCTCATTCCAAATTTATGTTTTAAATCGTGACAATTTCACGAGAAATTATTTTATATTAAGTTAATAATGGGAGGATGTAGTGGGAAATGAATATTGCGGGTTCATCAGGACAGCTTCACTTTATTAGCAAAATGTATTTAAGTAATATTTATAATGTGCCACTTACTTAAGTTCTTAAATATTATTTTCTACAAAACCAAAATATTTTCTTCAAAGCCCAAACTAATTTTAAAATGTTTTATTACATCCTCATCATTGTAATGACTATGATATCTATACATGTACGGGTATTATGACTAGAATGAAAGTGAAAAAAACTTAGATGGTTGGGGCATGTCGAGAGAATGAATGACGACAGAATGACTAAATAGATATGGGTAAACGGGAGCCCAGATCCTAAAGGATGGACGCGTTTTGAGTTAAAAATATCTAAGAGCGTGTATGAGAAATTGTATGAATGTGACTAAAGCAATAATCTGTACTATATCCTTTTTGTATATTTATATGTGTTTGTTGTTTACTTTAAGATTAAATAAATAAATAAATAAAGCAAGGAGTGTGTGTAAAGGACGGGTCAGTCTGGCGTTCTATTTACCCCGCAAGGGACGCAGCGTCAGAGGATAGATTGATAGGTAATATAGGTATAGATAAACGGTACGAATTCTATACAGGAAAAAACATTGGTACGTAGGCAGTGAAAATAGAAAATAGTGAAAATAGATACTTTCTTGATGTCAAAACTGAATTCATGCAGATTGCTGATGGTTTAGAAGTACAATTGCTCTCAATAGAATCGATAAACAATCGACCCCAAATTTATATGCTTATATTCCGTAATTCACAACCAATTTCTGGATGTGTGCCACCTACTAAGGAAAACAAATTATTCACTCGTAATATCGCTACTGTAAAATAAAGATTTCGTGGCTTATTCGCTCCAGCTATAAATATAACTAATTTGTATAATAAATAAAATAAAATATAGTAAAATCTGTCAAAATTGTTATTAAAATGTGTCGTAATGTTTTATTTTTCCAACCTAATATCATCACGGACATAGTACATAGATAAATAATATGCTCCCTGGTGATACATCATCGTCAGGCAAAGTGGGTATCTACCTACATCTAATATGGTAGCTCTGCGCAACCCTAAAATTTCTCCAGCAATGTCATAAAGCAACCTCAATCTGTAGCAATCCTAGAGAGAAAAACTCTAAGAGACGATCTTGGGAAGCACTTTTCATGGATGAAATCTCGAGGGATGAATCAACACTTATAGATTATGACGTTCCCAAGCGCTGTACAAGAGGGAACAATAAATTTCTACGAAGACACAAGAGGAGGTATCATTCCTACCTATTTCATTTCGCTTTTTCTGGAGCGAGACTTATTTTCTTTACCCATTCATTATAACGGGTGTATTTTATTCTTGTTATCTGTTGTCCACATACCAGCATAAAAATACAATTCAAGCGAATTGAGTAGAGAGAATCTATTCTATTCTTCTTCTTATTCCTACATTCGATCCTTCAATGGTGAGCTTTCATGGCCTCCTTGATATATTCTGTCCATATGGCTGGTATTTTACCTCGGAATTTCCTGCCTCAGCTTGAAATAAACCCAACATAGTTATGCATTCTCCTCTTACATACGGTTAACAGATGATTTGTACTATGGAGCTTCTTTATTCACTCTAATTAAACCACGCAACAATTTCTCTGATTCTTAGATGTAGAGTGGACATGAAACTCACTCTCATTCGGTTATATATTTCATCAGCACTCTTATTGTAAACACATTGTTCTGTTTACTGTTTACTCTCAATAATGTTCTGGAACCCTATAATGTCGACCGAGAACCGGCTACAGACATCCAGGCAGACCACAGGCGAGATGGTCTGATGACATCAGAAAGGTGGCAGGACAGCAGTGGCACAGAAAGGCGATATGGACAGGGAAGTGTGGAAGTCGAAAAGGGAGGCCTATGTTCAACACTGGACGAGGGAAGGCTGATGATGATGATGATGGAATGACCAAGGAATAAAGCCGGTTCCAGCGAAACCACTGACTATCTAAAGAATATCAGAGTAGGAATAGTTCAGAGTAGGGAAAATGTTCAGTAACGTCTGTAAAAATATAAAAAAAAATGTATACGGGGTTATTTAACCATCACTAATGTTAGTGCATTATGTGTCTATAGGTATATTTTGTTATGAGTTGAATTGAAGAGTAACATCTGGTAGGATTATTAAGCTAGTTAACGTAGTTTTATTTTATGAAGATCTAAATATCTCGTGCAAAAAAATAAAACAGTTTCCAGAAAGTCATTTGGGTCACGTTCACTAATGATGATTCACTTAATCTAATATACCTACCTAATTATTCAATCTTCAAAGTATGGATAAGATCATTTTATAAATGGGTTGATAACGATGTTTGTATAACATCTCCCCAAGAGTAATTTTCATAATAAGTAGGTAGATGGTGTACAATATTGAAAGCGGAACATTTATCATGTGGAATAAAAATTCTACAGATGTGAAATATTTCGTTTTATGATGAATGAGTTAGAATAAAAGTTTCTTTGTGATATATATTACTCCATTTAAAGATATCTCAAAACAACTGTGATGGAAACAATGTATGAAGATACGAGTATAAAATAATGCATTGTTTTAGCGCTATTCTTGAATATTATTTTCTTTGTAATGTTCTATAACTGCAGCTCGTGTTGCATTTTAATGCATTTATTAAATTCAATCTGTGCGCGGTGTTGAAATAACTTGTATGTAATATTTTACATATCGTTACCAATAATTCAATATTTTATCCTGAAATGAAAACATTCTGCGATTGTGGAAAAGTATTCAATCTGATTAGATTTTCTTTTACTCATTATTCCTTCAATATAATAAATATTTAATTTTAACGATCTCCCCTTATGTTATTTACTCGTGGTCATGATAAACCCTAAAAAACAATCACATTACTACCACACATTTTTTCATCATATCATAAAAAAAGTATGAAAATGCTGAAAATCCATCAGTTTCAGAAAAATTTGCCTGTGGCGCTAGTTTTTATTGCCTGCTTTTTTATATAAATAAAAAAAATCATACATATTTCATTTTTTCATTTCATTTTCATTTCATTTCATTTTCATTTATTTAATATCCACAAAATATATAACAAAGTAAAAAATATAAGTAAGAAACAAGTATTGGATTTTATTGCCCCACTAGGCGAAAGCCTGTTCTGGGGCAATACTAACTACAATATAGTTCAAGGCTACATGTATGGACAAAAAAATAATAAAAAATACTGGAGAACAAGCAATACAAATGATTCAAGAATGTTGTAGACTGATTACGGTACAATGGTTGAGGATTAGTTAGTTAGGTCTGTTTATTATAATGCAATATGTTTATTAGGAGGTGTACAGCCGTGAGAGATCATCTAGTTGTCCATGAAAGGACACAGAAACAATGTGTGGTGTGTGTGTGTGTGTGTGTGCGTGTATGTGTGTGTGTGTGTGAGGGTGAGTGTGTGTGTGTGCGTGTGTGCGTGTGTGCGTGTGTGTGTGTGTGTGTGCGTGTGTGTGTGTGTGTGTGTGTGAGGGTGTGTGAGGGTGTGTGTGTGTTTCTCATGTAAGTGTGTGTATTAGTGTTCGCTCGGACTCTTCCCTCCCCTTGTCGAGTAGCCACTTTGTCAGTAATTTTCCCAGGTTTCTCCCGCTGGGCTGAATGGAGTCGATGATGGATGGTATAACTCTATTGTAGACTCTAGGAGCTAGGAAGCTAAAATGCCTTTGAGCAAAGGTAGTCTGGGTGGTTGGTGGTCGCAGAAGGTGTCTGTTTCTGGTGTTTTGTGTCAATACGTAATCTGGCAGGTATTTTGTGGGATCCTTGTGGACCTGTTTGATTATTGTCCTTATGTAATACTGTCTCACATCTAGGACTCCAAACTCCGAGAACAGTTCATTTGATGGGTAGCGATATGGTCTTTTACAGATCACTCTCAAGAGTGACTTTTGAGCAGTCACTATCGGGAAGAGGTTTGTTTTCGCCATCCCTCCCCATCCTATAATACCATAAGTAATTATTGTCTGTCCAAGGGCGTAGTAGAACATTTTTAGATCCCTCAAATCAAAGATATCTCGCAGAGTTCGGAAGATGTACATCAGTTGGCGGGTTCGTTTTGCTACATTTTCAATGTGGTCTGTCCAGCGGAAATGTTTATCTATAGTTATACCTAAATACTTATACTTATCTGTGCGTGTCAATCCACTGCAGTTACATATTAAGTTTGTGTTGCAATTGTGTACAGTGATAGATGATTCCGCAGTGTCTGGTTGCAATCTACCATCAATGCTATAGGTCATATATTTTGTCTTTGCGATATTTAATGTTAGCAGGTTCTCGTCCAGCCACCTCTTCACCAGGTTCACCCCATTCTCCGCCATTCTGTGCGTCTCATTCCAGTCTTCCGAAGAGAACAGCAACACGGTGTCGTCCGCGAAGGAGAGTACTGGGCCACCGATATCTAATTTGTTTAATTCGTTTATATAGATCAGGAAAAGTGTAGGTCCCAGCACACTTCCCTGGGGCACACCGCATGATATTGGTGCAAACGTGCTTATAATTTCTCCTAGCTTGACCGCCTGTAGTCTACCATTCAAGTACGACTGGAACCACTGTAGTGCCGTGTCGTCGCATTTCATGTTTCTGAGCTTTTGCATAAGTAGAGCATGGGAAACGGAGTCGAAGGCCTTGGCAAGGTCCAAATATATCCCGATACACCTTTTCCTGTCATCTAAGGATTGTGTAATATACCTGGTCACCTCTAGGATCGCATCATGAGTACCCATGTTAGGACGAAAGCCAAACTGTCGGCCTGCCAGTATATCATTATTATTAAGGTATTTTAGCAGTTGGGTGTTTACTATTCGTTCATAGACCTTAGACAGGGTGTTGAGAAGCGCAATTGGTCGGTAGTTTCTTGGATCTTCTGGATCTCCATCCTTAAATATGGGTGTAACATATGCTTTTTTGAGGTGCTCAGGGAAAACACCCTGTCCAAGACTCAGGTTTATAATGTGCGTAAGGGGTGTTTTTATATAGCTGCTTATGTGTTTGAGAGCTTTTGTAGATATTCCATCAGGTCCCTGTGCACATTCTGTTCTAAGTTTTTGCAGGGTAGTTAGCACTTCTGCCTCCGTGACCTGTTCGATTGTAAACGAAATGTTGGTAGGTTGGCTTGTACATTGTTGGTTGATTAGGTCTGATTCTGTCTTGTTGATATTTGATAGGATAGGCTCTGTCAGTTTTCCTCCAACGTTTACGAAGTAGTTATTGATATTCTGTGTGATTTCCTGTTGGTCCTCTATCAGTCTGTCATCGACTCTCAATTTTTTAATGGATGCACCTTCCTGTGGTTTGTGTATGTTCTCTCTAGCCACCTTCCAGACAGTCTTGACGTTATAATTGTCTTTCTCTATTTTATTCCTATAGTACAGCGTTTTGGCGAGCCTAACTGCTCTATGACATATATTGCGGTAAACTTTATAGTAGTTTAGAAGATTTTGATTTCCGGGGAATTTAAGAGTTTTCATGTGTAATTTGTCTCTTTTATGAATACTTTTGACCAGCGCATCAGTGATCCAAGGTTTTATTCTGATTTTGGAATGTGGTATTGTTCTAGTGGTGGAATTAAGATTTATATTGGTTTGTAATATGGATACGAATAAATCCATCGCTGAGTTCGGATCAGTATTGTTAAGGACAGTTTGCCAATTTTCCCTCTTTGCGTCTTCCAACAATGCACTGTAATTTAGAATGTTGATGATTTTAGGTTTTGGGATTGGTATTCTTCTTGTGTTATCAATTTCCACAAGAGTTGTGTAGTGATCAGTAAAAGTGGTATGTACAACAGCCGCTATATTTACACTCGTTCTACTTTTGACAAATATATGGTCAATACATGATTTCGTTGTGGGAGTTACTCGCGTTGGCTTATTGATTGCTGAGAGAAAGCCATGTTCAGATAGAAGACAGAGATACTCATCCACACTGGAGTCTCTGGAATCTCTTTCGAGGATATCGATGTTGAAGTCCCCCGCAACAATGTTCGTTTTGCATCTAGGTATGGAGCTCAATGCACGGTTTAGTGATGAAAGGAATTGTGTTGTATCTCTGTTGGATGGTGAACGATAGATGGCAAATACTGAGAGTATGTCCTCACAAGTTATCTTTAGTGCGTTTGCATCGGCTAGTTTAACGTTGGTGCACACTGCGTTTAGTGTTCTCTTTACCAGGACCACGACGCCCTCCGCTCTGTTAGCATGTTCGGTCGTTTGGAATGAATTATATCCCTCTAGATGATTTATAATTAAGTTATCCCCTAGCCAGCATTCAGTAAGTATGAGGACATCGGGCCGGAGGTCAGTACCACTCAAGAACACCATAACATCATCAAAATTACATTGTAGACTACGTATATTAATATTTACAACCCTAATAGTAGTTCCACTCGTATTTCGAAATCTACGCATGCACTCCTCAGGAGCTAGGTCAATGGTCTCAGGCAATATTAAATTTTCTATTTCAGAGTGTATTGACTCTTTGGAGGTTTGAGTGTATCGGTAACGTAAGTATCCAAGAAGCAATCTTCAAAACTCTCATTCAATAGTGGGCCGAGGTATTCAATCCAGGGGGTGTCATCAAAAATTCCTCCACAGCGGCTTTCATAGTTACGCATAGTCCCCAGTCCGCACAATAACAGAACGAGAACATAAACAAGAATCACCGCAATTTTCTCGACATATAAGTATGACACACAATTGCAGTTCACCACATTACTTGTATGTAGTATTTCCGTGGGTAGAGTTTTTAATGTTTCATCTATGTACAAAAAGGAATATAAATAAGCTTTTACTATGAAACAAGTACTCATGTAATACAAGTTCGCAAATTTTAAAAAACAACTTATAATTAATACTATTATTACCATCATGTTTTGGAGAGAATACGCCACCATTCTCGAGTTTAGAAAATAACTTAGATCCATTATTACTATCATTATTAACTTTCGGAAAAAAGACACATTTATAATTAAATTTAGAAAAGACTTATGATTATTATTATTATTAGTTACTATTAGATTTCGGAAGAAACTCACAATTATAACCAAATTCAGAGAAAAACTTACAACTATTTTTATTATTTTTAAGAGCTGATAAAAACTTACAACTATTTTTATTATTTTTAAGAGCTGATAAAATCCACAATCATTTTGAGATTCAGGATAAAACTCATAATTTATATTTCCATCAGACTGTGAAAGAAATCCACCCTTGTTATTAGATTTAGAAGAAAACTTATAGCTATTGTTATTTCCATTTGGCTTAGAGTAAAACTTATGACTACTTCTACAATTAAGATTTTGATTTAGTAGTTCGTCACGTCTCAGTGGGGCGAAGCAGCGACACTCAGCGCCTCCAAGTCTTCCAGGTCTCTGACCCGAAAAACCTTCGACTCAGGGCTCTGTCTAAGGAATATACGCCCATTTTTCACCCATACGAAGCGATACTTTAGTATGCGAGCCCTCTCACGCGTAAGTCTATGAAGGTTTTTGTTTTTGATAGTCAGATGCTCATTAAAGTATAGAGTTGATTGACCCTCCTCAATGTTGCCTCTTCCAGTCTTGAGACGGGAGAGGAAATCGTCTCGTTTTTTAGCAGACGTCATTCTCACAATAATATTCGACGGCTTACCGTCACTTCGTGGTGACAGGCGATTGATGCTATCGATGTCTCGCTCATCAAGCTCATACCCCACCTTATCGGACAAGGCTTTTATGTAGAGGCTAAGGTTCTCTCCCACCTTCCTGGGTGCACCAAAGATTTCAATGTTGTTACGCAAGAGATCCTGTCGGTGTACTTCCTCTCTTCGTTCCAGCTCTTCCACTCTCCTCCTAAGTAGCTTAGCCTCTTCTTCCACCACTTCCTGCCTCTTTACAGTTCCCTCCAGTTCATTGACTCTTATTCTGAGACCATCATACTCATCAGATAGGTATTTGAGTGATGACCTTATCTCATCCAGTGCGCCGAACATCTCTCCTTTCATAGTGGCTAGTTCTGTCGAGATTATCGTCTGCATCTTCTGGAAGATCCTCTCAAAGAGGGTGTCCATCATTTGGGCAGACATGGTGTCCCCCGATGGAGACAGAGTCCCACTGCAAACCTCCACTCCACCAGACTCACGCTCGCCACTGGCACCATCATTATCATTACCCCTACGTTTTTTGACGCCTTTGCAACATGGACATTTCCATGTTGCTTTCCTTTCCTTTGTCATTTTTTTGTAATTTTCCTGTGTCATGTTAAGACATAGGATATGGTAGGTACACTTGCACTCCGCACAACACAACAGGTCATCCGTCTTAATGATTCTCTCACAAGCGTTACAGGGATTCATATTTATAAAGGTAGGTATTACTATTAGTAATAAATTTGTAAATTAAGTTGCAATGGAGTAATACTCAATGTACACAACACAGAAAGAAAACTATGAAAACACAATCTTATGTAAAGTAGAAGTATGGTGCAGGCAGTAAAATGTTATAGAGTGATGTAAGAATTTCAAAGTAATAAGATTTAGGTATGAGTATTGTGTTATGTATATATAGATAGAGGGCAAACACAAATTTCTATGCGAAGATAGCAATTATCAAGTCATATACGCACCATACAATATATACACACAAGCCCGAGGATAGTTACACAAGTATTAAACAATATAATGATATAATATACGCTATAAAAGTCAATATAACATGTAGAAGTAACTGTTGAGTCCAATAAGTAGATATATACGCGTATCCCAGGACAATTAGGTATAGATTTTGCATAGGTAGACAAGACACTCCGCCATACATCCAGTATCCCGTGAAGTAGGTAGCAATCTCTCTGGTAATCAATCGCTCGCTCGATATTTTGATGATTGCGTTGTGTAATGATAGTTAACAGTTGGTAGGTTGACGTTTCTCAAATTGTGGTGCGTGATATTTGTAGTGATAAATTATAGTTAAGCAGTGTACATATATAACAGCCTGTAGTATCTTGGACATTTGATTTAAATAGCAGAAAGTGTGGTTCCAGACGTGTTGTTATGTTTTGATTTAGTGCAGTAGAGTTTGTGTAGTGTAAATTCCCAGTTTGAGGTTATGTGTTTATGGAGAATAATGAATAGTGTGCAATAAGTAGTCAGTTGTATCTTTCAGGACAATTCTATGTATCATAAAGCAGATTTGCTATGCACAAAGTATCATTTCAGTGATTAGGAGACAATATTATATATGGTTATTTCGTTCAATGTGCTGTTTACTTCTGTGCAATATGGTGTATTCGCCGACTGGCCGGATTTGTCGTGTAGTTTGTGTACTTGCAACACCGGGCGATATTGTTGTGCTAATAATTATAAACATTTATCATTATAAAAATTCGCCTGCGGCGTTATATACGCGTTTTAGTGCTACATTACTTATTTTTATGAGATCACTCGCAGACGAGTGGATAGCCGTGAAGAATAGAATACTTATTTTTAATTCTGCTCCCCCCCCCTCCTATTTCCGAGGCCGGCGACGCCCATGCGCGTGTTTCGATCTTGCTCAACCTCCTCTTGATAACAACGCTGCAGTTGGATTTTCGCCGAATTTTATGAACGGGACACCAAGTCACCGGACACTTTTTGGTATTACGGTCATCCATCAAGTCCTGATTAGTTTTATATTTTATATTTTTTAACATATATCTATATGCTGTAAATATTAATAGTTATTATTGTCGGCTGTCTGTGCCTGCAAATTGGTCTATACAAAAAATTTCTCATGTACTTTTGATCTGATATTTTATGTTTTTCTTTTTGTCAATGTTTCAGATGTACCTACATATAGTTACTTATTTTTGTTGTTGCTTGTATTGTACTTGTACAAAACTATTGTTAATGTTAAAGGCTTGCGCCGTAAATAAATAAATAAATAAATATTTTGTCTTATCCATTTGGAGATATTAAAATCAGTGTTAATTTAAGTACGAGTAATTATAAAAAATGTCTTTATTTTATTTTTATTTTTAAAAGCTTACGATGATACGAAGTTAGTAATAAAATTGATAAAAATATAATGCCTCATCCACATGCTGTCCGACCTTCCACGAGTCCCGCGCGAATGAGTAAAAAGGCGTTAACCGTCGGTTACGTATACAGTTCAAGACAATCACCTCGTCCGTACGTCCTTTTACTCATTCACACAAAACTCGTGGAGGGATGCCGAGCGTGAAGCGGCCGCATTACCCAAGAAACCAAATTCGGTCGCGAAATTTGCAAAGCGGTCACAAGTGGTCACAAGTGGTCACATGTGGTTGCCGTGTCGACACTGTGTGCACACAAAAACCCGGTCACAAAACACACACATTGTGTGGTGAATGTGTCCGAACAGAACTCGGTCACAAAGCGCACACATTGTGTACGCTTTGCGACCAGAATTGGTCGCAGAGTGTACACACTGTGTGGTGAATGTGTCCGAACAGAACTCGGTCACAAAGCGCACACATTGTGCACGCTTTGGGACCAGATTTGGTCGCAGAGTGTACACACTGTGTGGTGAATGTGTCCGAACAGAACTTGGTCACAAAGTGCACATATTGTGTACGCTTTGCGACCAGATTTGGTCACAGAGTGTACACACTGTGTGGTGAATGTGTCCGAACAAATTTGGTTCAAATTGTTCGAAATATATTAGTCCACGCTATAAGTAGTTCTCAATCTGTTTCTTGTTCAGTCGTGTTTGTAGTGTTGAAGCGAATAGAATCCATGGCTTTTTCATATGCTAGAATATCTATAACTTTTATTCGGCATTTTATGCGCTTCCAACCACTTTCAGGCACACTGTCCTCGTTTCTCCTGGCATCTTCCAATATAGTTTTCCGTATAAATTTTGGCCAATACAAAAGACCCTCCTTCACCCAACCACTAGGAACAACAGAAATCACAACTGCCAAATTTTCCTTTGTTGCGACGAGCGTATACGGCATTTTACACAAAGACTGAAGACGTTCTAACATGAGGAGCGGAAACTGTTTGAGAATAGTAGATCAAGAACTATGGCGGCTAGCTAATGAAAAGCATTGTGACCGCTTTTGGTTACATTCGGTCACAAAGCGGTCACAACTGGTTACAAGTGGTCATAAGTGGTCACATTTGCGACTACTCCATATCCTACGTAATTTTGATAATTATGTTCATTAAAATGCATGTTTAATCGTTTTACAGGATGAAATTTGTTTGGATTATAGCGTAATAGGTCAAAATTAAGGTTCCTGCGAAACAATGGACTTATTGGAAGTTGTATAGAATTTAATATAAATAAATATGACTATCACATTAATTTATTATTTGTTGTTAAAATTAATAATTAAAAAGGCGCGTTAAAAATAAGCCACCTACTTCACTAAATTACACGATAAATTTTTATTCGCAATGAAATTCTGATATTATTTAGCTATACCCGCCCGTTTTTATTTTCATTAATATTATATCATGGCTGTAAAGTATTTTGGTGTTAAGAATTTTGTTGCGCATCCATGTTAAAATTATAAATATATATATTTATTTTTGCGGGAAACCGCAAATACGTACGCGCCAGCACCGGCGGGCCATTCAAGTGGTCACATTTTGGTTACAAATGCGTCCGAATGCGACCGGATTTGGTCGCATTTGTAACCAAAATGTGACCGAATGCGACCAGATTTAGTCACAAATGTTCCCCACTTTTGGTTGCGGTTTCGGAACTGTGTGCGAACAGCGACCGAATTTCCGATTAGTGTGCACACAGTAGTGTGCGAACGTGTGCGAACGGCGACCAAATTGCGACCGAAATGGTTTCTTGGATACACGAGTTCCCAGCTTTTCAAATGTGATTGATGTCATGAATCTACGTTAAGAGTGTGCATACCGACATTTCAAAAATTTCTAAAAACGGGAGACCTATCTCGACAACCGTTACTAAATATGCTTTGGAACAAAATAGGGTAGATGCATTGAACATTTATCTAGGGAATAACTGTAAAAGATTTTTTATATCTTGTATAGATTTCTCAAAAAAAATATATTCAAAACACCTCTGATCTTTTTTCCGAAAGACGGAAACTCGTTTCCCGAAAGTTGCGGATTAAATTATTTTTTTGTACTGATAACATGCATTAAAATCTAAGGAATAACTGTAAAAGTTTTTTGATAGACGCAAAATTAACCCCAAAAAATGGGAAAAACGCTGTTTTTTACCATTTATCATGCGATTGTTCACGCGATTTTGAACCTTAATGCCGTGGGAAAAGACTGTAACGTCATTCTTGGTGCCAAGCCCTTTAATCTAGTAATTATGATGCTTCTCCTCTCATAGGTTTCAAATTATAACATTTTTCTCTAAATTCCTTTTCAGCGACTTGAAGTCACGGTGAAAAAAAGACAGGAATTTATTGTTCACACATTTCACTCGCATAAGTTTTTTTTGCATTCGGGAATGTTACGTCGTTAAAATAAATCTCAAACTTTATGAAAGATGTTTGTGTAATAAACAGAAAGTATTCCAAATTCTCTGAAAAAGTTGATAAATGATGATGAAATAAAAAAAAAATGTTGCGGACTGCCTAAGCTTAGACTATCTGTGCAAAATGTTAAAATGATGTTCAAGTTTTGTAGTACTTACCTTTGAATGTATAGTTATTAACATATATAATGTATGTAATAAAAAACAAGGCTTATTTTCATTTCGATTATTTTTAAGTTTATTTGCATTGAAAACTTTTTCCAAATCACACAATACTCAATATTCAGTGAATTTAAGGGCTTGGCACCAAGAATGACGTCACAGTCTTTTCCCACGGCATTAAGATTCAAAATCGCGTGACAATCGCACGATAAAATGGTAAAAATAGTGTTGTTTCCATTTCTCTATCAGGAATCTCTATATCCATTTCTCTGTCTATCAAAAAACTTTTACGGTTATTCCCTAGATTTTAATGGATATTATCAGTACAAAAAAAATTTAATCCGCGACTTTCGGGAAACAAGTTTCCGTCTTTCGAAAAAAAGATCAGAGGTGTTTTTAATTTTTATGAGGAATCTATACAAAATATAAAAAAATCTTTTACGGTTATTCCCTAGATAAAGGTTCATTGCATCTACCTTATTTTGTTCCGAAGCATATTTAGTAACGGTTGTCGAGATAGAAGGTCTTCTGTTTTTAGAATTTTTTGAAATGTCGGTATGCACGCTCTTAATATTTTGACATATTTTCATTTTACTTTCATCGGGATACTTGAAGAACAAAATTTCTTTCAAGGACCTCCGAGATGAAGACGCCGAGTTGCATAGCATGAAACTAGATTGAGGGATATTTAAAATACAGAAATCAGAAAAATGTTTAGTACGGAAGAAATCCTCGTGTGGGGGAAGACAAAGAAGAAGATACTGGAATGGACGTACATGAAGAGAATGCAAAATAACGATAAACCAATATTTCTCACTTCTTTGATTTTGAAGGTTTTACTTTGTGGCGACATTATATTATAATTAAAACAATATTAATTTGTTTACGCCACTTTTATTTTGACCACAGTCGACATATTGTTTCGGGAACAATGTTCCCTTCTTGTATAAGTCCTGAAGCAGGGAACATTGTTCTAGAAACATGTTGACTCTGGTCAAAATAAAAGTGGTGTAAACAAATTAATATTGTTTTAATTACAATATTTCTCATTTCACACACACACGCATTTCATGAGAATACAATTGACTATAGGTACAATACAAAGGACGGCAGATATACGTAATTACGTACCCACAGTCTACATACAAAGTTAGGTACATACATTTATGTATTTACAAGTAAGGGATCAATATAACTTTTATGTACCGACTCCACTCTACTGAAAGAAAAACAACAGTATGTCGATTTATGACTCTTTTATGACACTGTAATATTGTGTTGTGTCTCAACGTTATTTCTAGGTTTACCTATAGGTTCAATCACTTTTGTTTATTTTTTGTCGAATCCAAACGACAACAATCAAATATTTTTCTTATTTTTCATACACTTGATGTATGTAATGTGTATATCAAATTAATGTCACAAGTGGTTGGTTGGC
This sequence comes from Ceraclea dissimilis, assembly GCA_963576895.1. Taxonomy (NCBI): domain Eukaryota; kingdom Metazoa; phylum Arthropoda; class Insecta; order Trichoptera; family Leptoceridae; genus Ceraclea; species Ceraclea dissimilis. The sequence continues at coordinate 10,713,278 of OY756360.1, forward strand.
AGATATTACCTACGGCAATAAACCCGCCATTTGGAAGATATGTTTTATTTTCAATAAAGATTTATTTATTTATTTAATCAGCGGATACAACACTACAAACAATATTTTAGAATGATACGAAATACTGAGAGGCCTTTTTATATATTTTCTTCTCCCCAGCACACGCTGGCTCATCTCAGGCTGGGGAGAAATTACAAATCTCATTTACTGTGTTTCTGTTTTGTATTTTTAAAAAACATGCGACTCGCGCCAGTGATAGTCTTGATGCTCCTTCGATCCTATTGGTTAATCACAACGCCTCAGATTTCATGTGAAGTTTAGACGTACACAACCTAGAAGACTTACTTTCAAGCCCTGATTGGTTTTGGTGTCCTTAAGGTGCCCGCTTAAATTAGACAGATCTGTTTAAAGTGCTTTCTCTAAAAAAAAAACATCCTCGTTGTAATGTAATAGCAACAGTGAAAACGCAAACATGCAGTTCACAAACAGTGGATTTCAAAAATTTTATCCCTTGAAATCTGAGGCATTGTGATTGGTCAGATGTTAACCAATAGGATCGAAGGAGCGTCAAGATTATCACTGATGCGAGGCACAAGTGAAATATTGAGAAGCCTTTTTATATATTTTTTATTATTATTTATTCACTTCTCCCCAGCACACGAGATTCATCTCAGGCTGGGAGAATTTACAAATCTCTTTTATCGTGTTTCTGTTTTGTATTTTAATAGTATGTTGCTATTTTGTATTTTTTTTTTATTTAAATAAAGATTTATTATTATCATTACTTTATTAGATACAGATTCACGCTATTTACAACAATAACACACCAAAGCTAAACTAGTGTTATTTTTATTAATTTTTAATCCTTCTGATTCCCAAAGCTCTTTATTGTTATATTCTTCCTTTAAGGTTATTCTGGTGTTGGCCGCGTGTCTTTTGATCTTCTCTAGCTTCTCTAGCTAAAAGACACGCGGCCAACACCCGAATAACCTTAAAGGAAGAATATATATACCATGCTGCGCTGCGAAAACCTACAACATCTCTTTAATTTTATTAAATTTTTCCAATTTTTATAATACTTAATTATTTGGAGATAAAATGAAACATGTTCTATTTTTTAATTGGAAATTGTAGAAATATGCAATTCATAACAATTTTATGAAAACATTTTATCACATAGGCGCTTTATAAATGTGCACATGAAAGGGTAAAGCTGATTGAAAAATATTATTTTAATAAAAATAAATAGTAAAACAACTTTATTCACACAAAGCCATGCATTAAATAAATGACGAGTTTATTGCCATGGACAATATCTGTTACAAAAATACATAAAAATAATTAACATTTATGTAATGTTCGAAAATATTTTGGTAAACTAAATCGGTTACTTTATACTTTGATACGTTACGAAAACGAATCTCTTAATCCAAGAGCCCGCTGCTTAATTTATGACGTATCTGTTTTTTGATCGAAATGTGTTACAAATGATAGCTTACCAATAGGGTTTTACATAGCACTAGGGTTGCCTATCAAAATCTTGCCGCAACCCCCACCTGCCCCCCCCGAAAAGGTCCCTCTTCGCGGTTTTTCGCATTTTATAGGAATATGGTAAGAGATAGGAGAAAGTAGTCAATGACAAAAATAATCCTTGCTAAATTTTCTACAAAAAATGTTATATCAATTTTTTCGTAGAACTAGCAGTTTACCCGCAATAGCCGGTTCAAAACCGAAATTCATTTAAAAAACTAAAAAAATGAATTTAAACTAAATTGGTTGGAAATTGATAAGAGCTACATGAAAATAGTCAAAAAACGAATTAATTACCATAGTCTTAGCTACAAAACGAGCTATAACTTATTTTCATACATCAATTAATTTAGGAGTTATTGCAATAAAACTCAGTAACGAAAATTCTTAAAATTTAGTTTTTCATAAAATAACCAGCGATATAGCGCCGCAGGCTAAATATTTTTTTCCATAAAATGTTAGTGATAATGGGTGGAAGAAAATTATAGAAAAAAAATCTTTTTTTTTTTTTTTTTTTCAAAAAATATCCTGTTTATTGACCGGCCATTACGGGTAAACTACTAGTCCTGTGAAAAAATTGATATGACATTTTTTGTAGAGAATTTAGCAAGAATTATTTTTGTCATTGACTACTTTCTTCTATCTCTTACCATATTCCTACAAAATGCGAAAAACCGCGAAGAGGGACCTTTTCGGGGGGGGCAGGGGGGGTTGCGGCAAGATTTTGATAGGCAACCCTAGTGCGATGTAAAACCCTATTGGTAAGCTATCATTTGTTCCACATTTCGATCAAAAAAAAGATACGTCATAAATTAAGCAGCGGGCTCTCGGACTATCTACAAACAAAAATCAAAATATAATAGTAAGCCTGTTGAAAATATTTAAAAATAATATCCTTTTAATTGTATGTGAAAAAATATAAGAGTAAAGTAGATTATTAGAAAAAGTACCTAAAATAAATTTAATAAAAATAAATAATAATTTATTAGAAAATATAGACTTTCTTTATGTACACTCTTATAATGGTACAATTTAATTTAAACCAATTTTCTCATTAAAATTTTAGGTATAAAAAAATACTATTATACGAATTATTAAGAGTAAGCATACTGACATTTAAAAATATTCTAAAAACGGGAGACATTAGATCACGAAAACTCAAAATACTCTTTTTAAAAAACTCTTTTCCAAAATATGCTTTGGAAAAAAATAGAGTAGATACATTGAACCGTTATCTAGGGAATGGCCGTAAAATATTTATTATAGTTCTTGTATAGATTTCTCAAAAAAATGAGAAAATCACCTCAGATCTTCAAAAGTCGCGGAGATTTTTTTTTGATAATAAATTTTTAAATTTATAAATTTTTTCAGGAGTGTTTATGGAGAGGGTGGTGATCGTGTTGCTCCTGATGGCGATGAATCACATATCCATCTTAACGAGGCATTATTGAGCAGGTGCACGCTCGAGCAAGGTCAGGTGCTTACGGGATTATCAAAGCTGGATTCCAGGAAACCTATGGGACCTGATGGAATCCCAGGGACTTACTTAAAGAATTGCTCTCTGTCACTGGCTGACCCCCTATGCGTGATATTTAACGAATCCTTAAAGTGCGGCGTGTTCCCCAATCTCTGGAAGAAGAGTTTTATTTCTCCTATCTATAAAAAGGGCGATAAATCTAACATCTCCAACTATAGGCCTATTTGCATCTTGTCCACCATACCTAAGCTCTTCGAATCCCTCGTTTTGAGCAATATTTCTCATCACTTGAATCCGATCATTGCGCCGAATCAGCATGGATTTGTCAGTGGTAGATCAACGTTAACAAATTTAGTCGAGTATCAGAATCGAATTTAGAACGCTGTTGCTAACGGAAAACAAATAGACTCCATTTACACCGATTTTAGCAAAGCGTTTGATCGTGTGCCTCATGATGTCTTATTGAGAAAGCTCCGAGGAATGGGCTTGGGCGGTTCATTGTATAAATGGATAGAGAGTTACCTGTGTTTGAGGACTTTGGTGGTTAGAATGGGTAGTCATAGAACTGAGGGGTTTATGGCCACGAGCGGTGTACCCCAGGGAAGCCATATGGGCCCAATTCTCTTCTTGTTGTTCATTAATGATGTGACAACCATATTTGACGGTGTTGAGGTGTTACTTTTTGCAGATGACCTCAAACTATATAGTGAAATAAATGATAATGACGATTGTAGAATTATTCAGAATAATTTGGATAAATTAAATCAGTGGTGCTGTTTGAACCGACTGTACTTAAATGTGGACAAATGTCAGATCATTAGCTTTTTTAGGATTGAAAATCCTATTAAGTCCAAATATTGCTTGGGGGATGTGGAGCTCCAGCGCCTTGACACGGTCAGGGATCTTGGTGTCCTGTTTGATGAGGGTATGAGTCTTGTATCACATATCGACCACATCGCTAACAAGGCCTTGAGAATGCTCGGTTTCATGTTAAGAGCAACAGCAAACTTTGGGTCATTGACTGTTTTCAGGACCCTGTTCGTGTCCCTGGTACGTAGCCAGTTGGAATATAATACTGCGGTGTGGTCGCCGTACTATGCCGTGCATGCTAAAACCATAGAAACTGTACAACATAAGTTTTTACGATTTATAAATTTCAAGTTGGGTATCCCTGTACAGGACTTGAATTATGATTATCTCTTGTCATTTTTAAAACTTCATAAACTCTCTGATAGGAGGATCATATTTGATCTCATGCTTCTCTACAAGATAGTCAATAACCATTACAATAGTTCTTATTTAGTCCAACAAATTTATTACCATATACCTACTAGGAACACTCGACAGGCTATTGCTTTTCATAACACAACCGCCAGAACCAATTACATGTATAATGCACCACTGAATAGGCTCCACCGACTGGGTAACGAATATGGCCATTTGTCTGATATATTTTGTGAGTCCCAAGCGGCCTTTAAGAGGGCGATTTCAGAAAACTTTTTTGTAAACTGCCCACAATGAATGGGCTGATTGTTTGACCTAGTCTTGAATTGAAATATGATCGATGGTATATGTATTGATTTTAATTTTTGATTTTGAATTTTTGATTTTATTTTTTCTTATAGTGATTCTGACTTGTATATATAATATTGTTTTTTTTTTGTGTATTCAGACTTATAGGGATGGGGAAATAATTGAAACTTTATCCCTATCCTTGTACGTAACGATTGAAAGTTTAACACTATGCTTATATGTAATTATTGAAATTTTATCCCTATCCTTGTATGTGATTATTAAAGATTTTATTAAAAATTTTATCCCTATCTTTAAATGTAAATGTAATTATTGAAATTTTAACACTATCCTTAAATGTAATTATTGAAATTTTAACACTATCCTTATATGTAATTATTGAAATTTTAGCACTATCCTTATATGTAATTGTTGAATTTTAGTCACTGTCCTTATGTGAAGAAATTGAAATTTTATCCCTATCCTAATGTGTAATAATTCAAGTTTTAAGGTGACGATTATATGTAATTAAATATTCTCATTTTTTTTTTTTTTAATTCTGAGATTCATTGATATTTTTTTTGTTTCTTCTTGAATTCTTCTAGTGCACAATTTATATCGACCTGGCAACTTCATAGTGTAGTATCTGGTTACTAGAGTATGATGTTTAATTTGTATTATTAAGTGGACCGCTTATTGTGTTTGTGTCTCCCTCTCTCACGCGCTGTGTCCACCCTGTGTCAGCCTAGTGTGCGGGTGGGACAGAGATACATTATTATTTTAGTATTAGCATTATAATTATGTATGTATTGGTCCCCTGCACTATATTGTATAGTTGTTGACTGAAGATTGCCTAGGTTGATTTGACTTATTGTTTACGCATATTTTTTGTCTATTATTTTGATCTATTTTGTTGTAATAACATTATTAAAGGCTTACGCCGTTTATGTTAATAAATAAATAAATAAATAAATATGCATTAAAAAATCTAGGGAATGACCGTAAAGGTTTTTCGATTGAAGCGAATTAACCCAAAAAAAATATAATAAAACGCTATTTTTACCATTTTATCATGCGATTTTGAATCTTAATGCCACGGGAACTGACCGTGACGTCATAGTTGGGTCGCGAATCATAAATTATATACACGTGTTACTGAAGTTAATTAGAAATAACCTTCGTAGGCGATAGGTGTACGTACGTACACCCACTTATAGGTATCAACTTACATATTATCGTTAGCTTTTTTTCTGAATAATAGAGGGAATAGTATCATTATAATAAATAGGTCGTAAGCTTGTAAAAATTACGTAATCCTTTGTGATCTCATAAATTATATATCGCACCTATGAAACGAAGAAAAAGTTGAAAATTGTGGCCCAATTAAGCAATCTGAATAACTACCTAATCATTAAATGTCTACCAAAAAGATAACTCAATAAGTATTCGTAGGTTAATTACGATAAGTATATGTTTCATATTATTCGAATTATTACTCAATGAAAACATACATGTATGGTATAATTACTGAGTATATTTATATAGGTTATCGCGGTGGTTTTTGATTTCGGAGGGCGGCGATCTAGAACGAGTGGAAAAAGTATTTGTTTAAGATTGGTGTTAAAATTGTGTAAAAAAATGTTACCATTTATAGGTATAAAGAAAAAAATGGCCTCTGGATTTTTGTCTTTGAAAAATGGGTAAAATGATGGCAAATAGCCATTTTGGGCAAGTAAATAACTTCACTATTTTTTCTGGAGTTTATAAATGATTTAAAACAACGTTTTTTAAATAATTATTTTAAATTTCGTAGGTGGGGGCCAGGCCTCACGCCCCCCTTATGTACGCCCTTGCGTTATCGCAGTGTTTTTGTTTCGAGCTTAATAGGCCTTTTAAGATGTATCTAGTAGGTATTTCATTTATTTTCAAAACAGTATCAGCTATGATAAAAAGGTGAGTTAAACTATTCCCTAAGTCAACATACTTTTAAAAGATTTCTCGGATGACGCATTACTGTATAATCCTAAAAATAGTACTTTACAGGTGAACAGTGTAAAGTATATTATAATATTATACCTACATAGATAGTGGGCCCGGATAAAGCGATTAAATATGATATAGCCATCAATCGCCTAAGGGTCACGTACCTTACAGAGTACGTGTCTTGAATAATCCTGTCAATATTTAATATACCTCCTTTTCTTGTATTACCTCCAGCTCATCTTAATAGTTATATTACTTCCTTCTTCTAGGACTAGAATGATATCTTCATATCCCATTTCACTTTACAAACACAATCACATTACTGCATGATGTACCCCTACACCTGTTCGAGGAGGAAATATATCAAATATCTCTGATTAGAACTTACCTGCTACAGCGTAAGATTCTTCAGATAGGTACTTATACAGCTTACCTACTTATTTGTGTAGAGTAGAGCCACCACTGGTCTCCCTGGTAATCTATTATAAACAAATCTTCTAGGTAGGTTTATCTAGTATCTACTAGGTATTACACACTCAAGCTTTAGATTTCTGTATTCAATGTAGATTAGCCCACCTACGTAGAAGAGCAAACATCATCTAACTAGAGGTAGTATTTATACAATGGTACATAGTACGAACATACAAAGGGAACGATTCATTATTCGTATAATAATGTCATACTACTAATTTAATGCTAATGCAATCATCTATCTTATATTGAAAGTAAAATTGTCAAAGAATTAATGATGATGATGTGGTTACAATCTTGCTGATTGGTTTGTACCAAGCCTTTTCCTTCTTTCTTTCCACGCCGTCCTATCACTCACCAATCTCTTCACCTCCTTTTTCTAAAATAATTTCGCCTGCGGCGCTATCTCATTGGGCATACTTTGCTTTGTGTGGATGGTATTTTATGGCTTCTATAAAGCTACGGATATTGACCTTTATTGACATGGAGGGGTGTCCCAGTCGGTAGTCCGACACTTGCATTTATTGCAGCCCTAACTTACGTCTATGTATGTACATTATATTCTTGAAATGTGTATATATAGTACCGCTCGACCCTGTTGAAAAAATCTATGGTTTGTGGAATGGACGTTAGATAAATAAATATACCTATAACTACAAAATGAAAATAGGATAAACAATAATAGGTACATACCTAATCGCAAACTTTATGGAGTTCTGTATTATTTTAGTTTATCCGATATGTTATATCTTATTAATATCTAGTTTTTGAGCAACTTCAACAGTCAGCACTCTCGAGAATAGGAGTTACATAAAGATGCTTGAAAGCGTCTGGCCTGTTTGAATATTTCATGAACTACGCATAATAACATGAAGTTTGTCAGTTGTATAGTATAGTTACATAAAGTTATATACATATACATTATACGAGTAGATATGTAGTAGGTATCTATGTACACTCTACGGTAACATGTCGTCAACGATTCAGTATTATGGTAAGCATTTGGTCCTGTTGGACACAGAAAATTCAGTAATCATATAACAAAAACCTACACATATTTTTCGAGTGCTTTGATCAGAGGCTCATAGCTTTATTGATGTCATATTTAGTTTATATTTATAACTAGCTGAATTACCCGTTCCCAACGGCAAATTTGACAAACCAACCCGGCATGTTTTATAGGCTTAAACTGGACAAAATGTGACATAAGATTTGAATTTGTTTTCCAACGCCCTTTCATACGATACCACACGTGACCCCACACAACCCTTGGATCCCTTCATCATGATGGCATCTCTTATGAAAAGCTTTTTCTTCAAAAAACCAGCGACGTCGGGACACATCAGCCTATATTTTCGCAAATGTTATTCTATTTTTTTGCAGAAATCCAACTCAAATTTATTTTATTATTTTTTTTTAAATTTACTTTTTTTTTTTTTTTTTTTTTCTCTAAATTATCAATTTGTTATTTTAAACATTTTTATGCATGCATAGTTGGGTTGATTGGCATAAATTTGGGCTGATTGGCATCCACCCTTTGCATGTATGTAGGTATGTACTTCTTTGTAATAATGTTTTAATTAATTTATTTATTAGACTAAATGTTTGGATCTCTAGTTCACCGCAAGAATAAGATAATCAATAAGTGCACACTGCACACTTGGATAGAATCCTTACCCACTTAGGTATTTGATTAGAGTTTTATTATTCTTTATATTACAAGAACATATGAAATGAAATAAAATTATTACTCACAAGAACGTAATAAACCTACCCATATACTCACAAGAACATCTATTTCAAGAACCTCACGTAACCTATACAATATAACCACTATTTTTAGTCAATTTAATGGTTTCAATAAAAGTTTTACCGATATCAAATATTTTCCAATCTGGTTAACTCAATCACTGCAGATCCGCAACTTTTACAGTGCAAAATAATAAAATTTTACATTGCAACCAACTGTTACGTTAGAATAACAAAGGACTATACGAGTTTATATGTTGTTGATGTGTTTCAGTATTGGAGTGAATGAAATATTTACGTAATACATACGAATAGGAATATTATACAGACATTGTATCCCAGATAGTATTATATCACCAAAGTTATGTAATGGTACGTTACCTCCATACATATTATTCAAGTTATCGATACAATCGGATCCCATCCAAGTTCATGCATAGGATATGAGTATACTGCATAGTATACATACATTACATACGAGTACCTACATACCCGTTGTCTCGGCTCTCAACCCAATACAATGCACATTTATATGCACAATGCGCATATTGTGGTTGTGCAGAGCTGCGTTATTTGGTGCATTTGTTATTCAAGCTGTTTACTGCTAATAATATAACCACCCTTACAAATCGTAGTATTTACTTTATACGAATAAAGAACGGTGATGTTAGGCAGTGTACAATGCAGGAGACCGAGAGGCAGATCGCCGATGCGTTGGAGCGACCAAGTGAGGGCAGCCACAAACACCACTCTACACGAGGCCGCACATCTGGCCATGGATAGAGACTCGTGGAGGAGGATCGTCAACTGCGGGAATGAGAGTCGCGACCCTCAGTCATGAGGATATACGACACCAGCAGCAGCATTTTATACAAACTCGACTTCGACGAGAATATCTGAGGATAAGAGCGGCGACGGCGCCTCATACCTGGAACATTGTGTTGACTGCTGAGGATAGGGCGAATGGAGACCGAGATGAAGATATAAGGTAAGACAATCCAGAGGATCGAAACAAAATATATAATTCACGTTAACCTCCCAATTAAGAGTGTCCACAGCATATACACGCATGGTAGGTACATTACAAATCAATCAAGTGAATAATCATTCTATAGAAGACATACTATATTATTTATGTTTCATATTTCTATTCTGATGACAGTCAACAATATTATTACAGGACCAATATTTGAACAAGACATACCCCCGTTTTCACCAACTTTTACCTAAGAAGGAGACCCCTAAGAAATTTCCATACAAAAACAGAGATAATATTCTATTTTTTGACACGCAGGCCTACCAACCACACCCTAATTCCATACAAAATGCAACACGCAACTCACCTAGCCTGGGCAGAGATATTTGGGCACCTAACGTAGGTGAGTTGCGTGTTGCATTTTGTATGGAATCAGGGTGGGGTTGGTAGGCCTGCGTGTCAAAAAATAGAATATTATCTCTGTTTTTGTATGGAAATTTCTTAGGGTTCTCCTTCTTAGGTAAAAGTTGGTGAAAACGGGGGCTAATCTAATAGAAATGTAAGATTAACTTGTCACATCAATCAACTTGTTGAAGCAAAGAGAGTAAGAGAGAGACAGTATGATCATTAGCAGCAATTTGACTTCATTTTACATTTATGTAACAAATTAATTCTGGATAATAATATATCATTACGTGTGTATTTATTTTGAAGAAGGAAGTCGAAATTACCCTCGAAATAACGTAAACATTATCTTCCTATTTAAGTGTATCAGTAAGTATAAATAAAAGAGGAGTGAGTTTTGGAGGGCGTTCTGGGTCCGTTAAACTTCACCCGACGATTCGCTGGATTGCTTATGGTTCTATTGTTCTCCTTTCTTTAATCAGTGCGAGTCAACCGATTATGAGTGTTCTATTATGTACACCAGTTGACACGCTCAGTTGTTGCGAATAACATCCAACATTACGGGACCATCATCAGACTAGCTCCAAATATTCTTACTTCCAAAAGTAAACTGAGGCATCATTACCTTTCCATAAATAATCCATCCAATTGACAATCCCGTGATTCCTTCCTTTTCCTTATCATCCTTTCCACCGATTTATGTGTATTTTTATGTATGTATTAATATTGTATATATTATTATTTCAGTATATTTTTCTTCTTTTTCGTACACTTGTATGTAAAATAAATAAGTAAATAAATCTTTATTGAAAGCAAAAATGCATATTAATTACAAAATTAAGAAAATCGTAGTGTGCCAAAAGGCGGACTTATTATTTACGCAATATCTTACAGTCAACCCGATGTATGTACCTATGTCTTGAGTGTATCAAATGCTGGTTGGTTGGCAGACATTGCCTACGGCAATAAACCCCCCATTTGATGATTTTTTTTTTCATTCAATATTATAATTATTTATGTTATTTACGAAGGTCGAAATTTTGAAGACAATTCCTAAAGCAAAATATTATCGATGACGCAATTTGTATCTAAAGTCTTCTTGTTCTTAAAGTCTTCTATTTATACCTCTTATTATTACTTAACAACAAAGAGGAAAACCTTTATTGGATTTTGTTTTCTCTCTTGTTACCCTAATATACCTATTCCCTGCAACAAGGACCAAGGTATAATGATTGTTTCTGTAATGTACATACAATACAATACAATACCGCGCTCAGCGCTGGGATACCAATACAAAAACATATTAAAGGCTTGGTACCAAGAATGACGTAACAGTTATTTCCCCCGGCATTAATATTCAAAATCGCTTGAACAATCGCATGATAAAATGGTAAAAATAGCGTGAATTGTTTAGGCTGCAAATGTTAAACGTTTTTAGCTTAAACATTTCACTGTATTTTTAAATAAAATTTATCCTGAAAACTTTCTTTTGTTTTTTTTAATGATTTTTGTTTAATGATTCCAACGAGGCAATATATGGACTACATATAGGTCATTGGACATATCTGGGTTAAATAATAATTGTTAAAATTTGGTTATAAAGGTAACAAGATGAACTTTCTCCACTTTCCATTCTCACAATTTAAAATAACAAGAAAATTTGGCCAGTTTTTGGGGCTTGACACCTCTGCAGCTATTTATTTTAGAGAAAAAAATTGTATAGCAATTTTGTAGGAAATTATATGTATTATTCTGCTAAAAGATAACCTACAAAAAGTTGATAGTTTTCATGTTCAAATCCAGAGTCCGCCAGAAAATGGAAATTTTCACCATATTTCCCGTTTTTCACCACGTTCCGTAACGAAATTTTGTTGGCAAACCTCGGATTCTTATTCGGCACCCCCAAAAAACGTATAGAATGAATTAAATCTAGACTACCCCACAACTTTCCACTGGACTATATTCTTTGCTTGTTTAACATAGCAATCTTTGTAGTTATGCCATCTAGAAAACCTGGGGCGAGATGGTTTCTAATTCATCATGAATAATACTCGTATTATTTTAGGGCCAAGATGAGAATCTGTATTTACTTGTACATTAATATTCATTTTTTCACATATTTAATAAAAAGTATACCCGACCTTCTGATGAATATTGCAAAACTAAATTCTGAGTATTGCGAAACATATTACAGCAGAGACTCTATAATCCGAACACCGAAAATTAATACCCTGTTCGGATGTACGAAGCGTTCGGATTATAGTATGTAGAAATTTTGGAAAGCATTTTTCGAAATAAAACAAAAATATTTTACATTATGATGTATTTATTTAAGTATTATGTTGGATACAAGGCTACAGTCACACTTTTTAAAGGAATCTCAATATAGTGCTTTGACAAAGTATTGTTTAGCGACGCAGAAAATGCTTTATCACTTAATTTGAGACAGAGGCTATGAGAAACGGCGGTTACGGGATCGTTCGGATTATAGAGGCGTTCGGATTAGCTGGGGTTCGGATTATCGAGGCTCTGCCGTAATTGCGTCATGAAATGTATAGGTCAACGGTCGTTCGCGCTATATTTTTCTCAAAAATAGCACTAAATTTTAATTTTTTTATAAATACCTAGTCTTTAATCCCAAATGTAGTTGACGGTATGACTGTAAGACATTGCTTTTGCAATAAGTCCGCCCTTTGGCAAACTTCTGTGTCTAATAAGATTTATTTGTTATTTATATTTGGTCTGTGGCTAATAAAGATTTATTAATATAGTTAAGATTTTGATAATCTAGTAGGTATTATAATATACATGTTGATGTTGAAAGTAGTAGAGCAAACTTTTAACGACCAGTTAGCATTTAGCTATCTTTATAATATGCTCGTCGACAACAAAATAATTTTCTGCACGATGGAATCATTGCCACAAAGCTTTTAAATCAAAAGTTTCATTAATTTTAACAACTGTAGTAATCATATGCTGTATGGACTACAGAAAAATAAATATAATGTATTAAACCAAAGTGAGTGTTATTAAGTAAATACTAAAATATTCTGTTTATTTTACTCGGTAGGTATGGTTCAGACTAATCAGAGTCATGGTATCAGAATAATAAAATTAATTAATAATTACCAAAGCAAATCTGTCAATTAGTTGTAAATTGAATAAGAAACCTATCTTCATTATGGCAATTTAGTAAAAGTATCGTCAAACGACTCAAAATATTTACCTCCTACTTTAATTTATTCTCAGCTGTCACTTCGAGAACATTAAATCGCCCTGGCTTGACACTCAGATTGATTTCATGTTGGTAATTAATAAGCCTCTATATCTTGGTATAGCGCCTTCTAACTTTTAGGTTTACGCTATCATTATTTTACTGATTCTATAGAAGAGATGTTTGTATTTTACGAAAGAAGAAGCTTTGATTTTTATAAAGCAGAAAGGTCTTAATTTCTCACTAGGCATTCCAAATTTTGATAGTACATAAGTATCGATGTTTGTATTCGTAAGTACGTAATGTTGATCATTGAATTAAAAATTGATTTCAATATGCATTTCAATTTTAAACGCCTTTAATACCTCAGCATTTCCGGAAACGATCTCATTTACATCGGGAAATTGGAAATAAAAAAGGTTTTACGGTGAATCCGTAGATATTCGAGAGAACATACTTGTGCCACTTACATTTTATTGTTATTTTATCTTATACTACCTACACGTGTACGATACGCAAAGAAAACATTCCTTTTCAATCCTAAATGTACAATCATTTCTTCATGCAATATTATATAATGTTTTTTTATGCTAAATACAGCAAACTTCATCTGAGATATAATTTCATTTTCCGGGCTTGCAGACCGTGGTCTGAGGTGCTTTGTGCATCAACATCATCCTTTCACCGTTTCACCGGGAAAACATTGAGTGCGGTTTTTTGTAAAACATTTTAATTCAATCCCACGTGGTTCCTATTATTCATTATTCTCAAGTCTATAAGAACGGTAGGTATACTTGTATAATGAGAGAGGATATTCCCCATCTTTGACCCCCTCCGACTGCTGGACTTCGTGAGACATCTGGAACTAGGGAGAGGTCTACCATGCAGGGAGAGTAGGGAGATACAATCGATCTTATAGGTCACAGTGTACATTAAACCCCACCTAAATAAATATATATAAAAAATAGAGAGGATGTTCGAGGATTTCAGAAATAGTTTGAATAACCGTATAGGTACTCTTCTTGGTCAAATTAAAGAAGATATTTTTCTATTTTTTAAATTTTCTATTTAATTATACTACCAACAGGTATATTTTTAAACGTGACTGCAGATGATAATAATCACTCATTTATTATAGTTGCTATAGAAAACCGATGTTGGTTGTGATAAATGTCGAGATTTCATAACAATAGCTTTCCAGTCCAGACACTTCCAGTAGGTTACTTATATGAACCTACAGGTAACTTATATTTATATACCTACAGACGATACGGACGTATCTTGCTATACGTTTGCATAGCGATTATTAACAAACAGAATAATACCTATTATTGGCATCCCTCAATATACATGCATGTATATCCAAGTCTGCTCCCTATGTGGAGCTTTTTGTCGCTACCCAGTTTTTCCAAACTTTTCTGTCCTCTTCCCATGTCTTCCAGCCTTGCGCATCTCTGATGTGTACAACCTCTGGATGGTCATTGCAGGCCTGCTCAGACGTCTGTTGCCTACAGGGCGATATTGGAGACAGTGATGTGCCAGAGGCAGTCCAGCCTACGATTCTGTATTACTTGAGTGATAAGTGCGGCTACTGTGTTCGACTCCTGACTTCATCGTTCGTGACATTGGTCCAAGAGCCCGCTGCTTAATTTATGACGTATCTGTTTTTTGATCGAAATGTGGTACAAATGATAGCTTACCAATAGAGTTTTACATCGCACTAGGGTTGCCTATCAAAATCTTGCCGCAACCCCCCCTGCCCCCCCCGAAAGGGTCCCTCCTCGCGGTTTTTCGCATTTTGTAGGAATATGGTAAGAGATAGAAATAAGAGATAAAAATAATCCTTGCTAAATTCTCTACAAAAAATGTTAAATCAATTTTTTCGTAGAACTAGCAGCTTACCCGCAATAGCCGGTCCAAAACGGAAATTCATTTAAAAAACTAAAAAAATTAATTTAAACTAAATTGGTTGAAAATTTATAAGAGCTACAGGAAAATAGTCAAAAAACGAATTAATTACCATAGTCTTAGCTACAAAACAAGCTGTAACTTATTTTCATACATCAATTAATTTAGGAGTTATTGCAATAAAACTCAGTGACGAAAATTCTTAAAATTTAGTTTTTCATAAAATAACCAGCGATATAGCGCCGCAGGCCAAATATTTTTTTCCATAAAATGTTAGTGATAATGGGTGGAAGAAAGTTAAAGAAAAAAAATAAAAAAAAAAAAATTTTTTTTTTCAAAAAATATCCTGTTTTTCGACGGGCCATTACGTGTAAACTACTAGACCTATGAAAAAATTTACTTAACATTTTTTGTAGAGAATTTAGCAAGGATTATTTTTGTCATTAACTACTTTCTTCTATCTCTTACCATATTCCTACAAAATGCGAAAAACCGCGAAGAGGGACTTTTCGGGGGGGCAGGGGGGGTTGCGGCAAGATTTTGATAGGCAACCCTAGTGCGATGTAAAACCCTATTGGTAAGCTATCATTTGTACCACATTTCGATCAAAAAACAGATACGTCATAAATTAAGCAGCGAGCTCTCGGACTAATAGTCAAACCATCTGACTCCCAACATTCGCTGCAAGTATCTGTTCATTATAGACTACATATAGTCGATACAATTCAAGTTACTCGTAAAAATGTATCTACTGACTCATCTCGATAGTACTAACTACAGTGCATTCGCACAAAAGGTAAGTACTTTAACGCTAATAAGTACGTACCTAAGTATGTGGCACTTAATATTATTAAATGTTTCGTCATAATTTCCTTTCGGATCCCCCCCCCAACATTGACGATCACATGGGAGAACACTTTCTCCGTCCCGGGCAGTCCGAAACAGCTACCCCACAGTTCTGACTCTGATGCACTCTCGAATGTTTCGAAGCCATGAAAGCTGCTTCCTTCCGGCTCCTCTACGGTCCACTATCCTTCCCTATAATGACGAGCTAGGGTATAGCTAATTTTTCGTCCGTAATAACACAGCTAAACCTGATGTTTTACGAAGCTGGATAATGTTAAACTCGTCTATTAGGTAATAATATATGCTTCACTGTGAATTAACAAAGTAAATTATTATTATGTGTAGAAGATTAGAAATGAAACAATAACAATAATATGGATTACATTCATTACACTTATTATTAACGAAATGTGTTGTGTGAATTGTATAGAATTAACTAATTTAAACATTGCCAACACGATTTACCCGTGAAAATGACATTAAAGCAATTTGAGAAAAGCATATAAAGGTTAGCTGGCTGTGCAAATGAACCAAAAACAATAACTAACTACTGCCGGATGGTTCGGATTTAACGCTACCAATTCAACTAGAGCTGTAGTATGTAGTAGTAGTAGTAGAAAGAGTACTTTGGCATCGTACCAAGAAATTTAAATTCAACCCAAGTTCGTGGTGTTCTGTTATCTCACATACAACTACACCTTTAGTTCCCTCACTAGGATTATTACCAAGATAACAACACTATGCTCTACCTAACACTAAGTGGTACATATTTTTTTAACCATGATATAGCTACTTCTTTATTCGCATATCTATCTGAATACTATGCTGCTCTATAATATACTCTTATTCTCGTGGGGAAGGTATTAAGACTTGAATGTCACATTTATTCAGTTTGATACACCAAATGTTTACTTTGTCATATCTATAAGTGTCTACATATATAGTATATAGTTGTAACTTACATATATTGTATAGAAGCTCTGTGTAATGATATATACTAATCAGTGGCGTATATAGGATTTCATTTCGGGGGGGGGCCCGATCTAGTATTTGACTTTGGGGGGGTGGAGGCAACAAAAATTTGAAGATAGACGTATAGTATAAAAATCGTAGTAGCGCGGCAGGCAAAAAATTTTCGTGTATGTAAGTGAAAAAGGTCGTATTTTAGGTTGGTAATGTTGGTATTAATATTGTGTGCAGAAAATACAAAGAAGAATAGCGCCGCAGGCGAAATTTTTCGTGACTGTATGTGAAAAAGGTCGTGTTTTAGGTTGGTAATTGGTATTAATATTGTATGCAGAAAATACAAAGAAGAATAGCGCCGCAGGCGAATTTTTTTTGAATAATGGGTGAAGTGATGAACTTGAGTAACTTTCATGTTTTAAAATAACGTTTTTTAAAGAATTGTTCAACATTTCGGGGGGGGCCCGGGCCCCCTCGGCCCCCCCCCTATATACGCCACTGATACTAATGTTTATAATCATGACATAATATGCACTGATTTGTAAACACTCCTCTCTCTACTCAAGTATTTATTTATTTATTGAGAGAGTAGTACAAGGTTAAACTATGTAAATCGTGTACCTATCTGCTGAAAAATTATAAATGTACTTATATTATATTACCAAATAAATATATTAAAAATATCTTTAATAAAAGTGTTTGCATGTTTTTTTTTTTTAATTAAAGGCAATCCACCCGTCAACGAGTGATTATGTAATCAACAAAAAAAATATTTTTCATTTGGATATAGTAGGTACCTACCAGGCTCGAAGGTATCTAAGAACACGATTCCCATCGAGTTACCTCATGGAAAAAATGATAGATATAATAGTATCTAATCTGACGTAATCCCGTGAGACTTATTAGCCCCGGCTTCACTTCTGCAGAAATCCCCCTTTCGCCACTGGTATCTACCGATACTTTTGTCTCATTCTAAATAAGCAGTTAGGAGTAGTCTCTCTTTTGTAATCCTAGGGTTCCGCGAAACGCAATTTAGGAACAGCTGCCTTAGTGCATCAGATATTTCGTTCCATATTATTTGATTTGCAGGTTTATATGAATGTTTTAATACAATGAATGCCTTGTGGCGTGGTATAATAAAGATGAGTAGTTTGCTATATTATCAATGTGTACTCTATGTGTTTCGTACCTCCTGTAACGGAATGTAACAAGATAAACTCTGTAACATTAGATAGGTAATATAACATGTTTTATAATACGTATTATC
Source organism: Ceraclea dissimilis (assembly GCA_963576895.1). Classification (NCBI taxonomy): domain Eukaryota; kingdom Metazoa; phylum Arthropoda; class Insecta; order Trichoptera; family Leptoceridae; genus Ceraclea; species Ceraclea dissimilis. Next base: position 10,731,579 of record OY756360.1, read on the forward strand.
CTCATGGGCGCAAGCAGGGAGAAGGCTTTGGGGGTTGTAATCCCCCCCAAAATTCCTTAGCCAACCCACCATTTTATAAAAAATGAATCACAACATTATTACTACATCGTTTTTTCATACTGTCACGAATTTTCAATTTTATTGTGAAAATCCGTTGATTCACAGCTGTTTCATTAAAAAAATTTGCCTGCGGCGCTAATCTTATTAAAGTGAAGCTTTATTTACAAAAAATAAACTGGACTTTGGAACGATTCTGTTTTATCTAGGTGCTTGTTTTGTGTACTTACCTTCTTACGTTTTATGACAAAATTTTGCAATATCAAAATATAGATTGCCCTTGGGGGCACAACTAAAATTGAGAAAGCAAATAAAAAGTGAAAACAGAGCTATAGGGCTTCGAATCTGGCGACGCCCATGGTTGTTACTTATTGACTCTGGTCCAGAGCTCTAACCCCCCTCCCGAAATGAATTCCTGTCTACGCCCCTGCGTATCCTATATTAGATACCTAACTTAGTTTCCCGCAGCCATGTTGCTTGAACAACTTCTCCATTTCATAATTTGTTATCTTTGTCTACGGTGAAAACTTAGAAAATCTTATGTAGCAAAAGCTTCAGCTGTAACCGCTGTCATCGATATCAATGTAAACTCATCCAGAATATAATTCATACAAGCTTTTTAACATGTTGGAAACTTCTAAATATTGTAAATAAATAAAACTTTTTACACAGACTGTATTAACCAACAGAATACTCGTATTAACATAATATGAATACATACCTACTTTTTCTTCTAGTTACATTACGAGCGTAAATGATGTACCAACTTACATAACTCTGGTGGAAATCGGGTAAAAATGTATTGCAGGCCCTGTAGTAGCTTTTGCACGGTGTTCGAATATATAATATACTTACGGAATTTGAAACATTTCTTGATAGCAGTTCTCTCACCTACAGTCCAGTTTTTTTTTGTTGATATTACTTTTCATTTCATTCATTTCATTCTTCTTCTTCTTGTTGTTCTTAAAATAGGCCTTGTGGCCTGTTACGAAGATGGATTGGCCTCCTGCGATGTTGCGTATCGCAATAACAAGCCTGCAAAGTGTTTTGAAAATATTTTGAACGGTTATCGATAGATTTCGAAGTCGCGGGTTTAGAAGCGGGGAATGTTAAATTTGTACATTTTTATTTATAACGTGAATTGGTAAATATTGTAGCACAAATATTATTAATTAGAACTTTTTTTAATTGTTATGAAAATGTACGCTTACATAATTATACGTGTAAGTATAGTGTCTGTTATAAGTCTGGTGATCTATTCTCTCCACTTACCACGCAAACCGCGTCATTTTTGATGGATTAGGGCAAGTATTATTGTACAGTACACACAAAGGAAAATGATTATAACTTTATGCTATCAAAAGCCGAATAAAAAGCTGAAATTTTAGAGACTATAATAATGGAGAATAGTTTTGTTTTAAATCTCTGATTAGTCACAGAACCGAACGACCACTCTGTCCAGTAGATGAGGACAAAAAAAAACTTATTACCTACGTATCGCATCCAAATGTTTTCCCCCAATATTGATTTCTGAATTCTTTGCATATTTCGAATACAAATATTCTGGAGCATTTTTTGCAAAATTAAAATAGTCCGGATATTCCGCTTTCTCAAATTACCATAAATTCGTATGCACGCGGAAATTGATCGATCGGAACTTCATGGTTGAACAAGTACAGACGGCGTATTCCCCATCCGTGATTTTTAACTCAGGCAGTACCTATGCTCATATCTAGGCATCTGGCACAGATTGAATTATGAAGGAAATCGGAGTTAGGTAATTTCCACGGTGAGTTTATTAGGCATTACAATTATTTAAGGACAGTAAATTCATTAAGGGCCTATATATACTGAGCAAAAATCGTTCTATTTTTGCTTCGACCTTTTCATGAGAATATTAGTACTCAGTAAGAATAACGTAAGCGACAATCTGAATTATACCTTTTCAAAAGAAACCTGGGAAAACATTTAAAAATCTAAAACAGCCGATTTGTTTAAATTATAATTACCAGTATTTTGGCTAAATTATACTTTTATATCTGAAAAACTGAACGTAAAATCTTCAGATTCCGTAAATTTTAGGGATACTTTAGGAATATGTTTTTATTCAAAGAATTTCCAAATCCTGTAATTCTAGAACAGCCTTTAGTATTGGTTGAGTAAAATTTAGGATTCCTTTAGTATTGGCTGAGTCAAATTTAGGGCGCTGAAGCCCCCTGACAGCATATAGGGCCTTAATCTAATGAGTAAAATACGACTGCAATGTTTGAAATTAGTTTTATCAACGCTTTTCTTCATTATGAAGTCACACCAAGCACGAATCCAGACTTTTCGTTTGAGGTGGGGAGGGAAATTTATTCAATCAAACAAGAAAGAAATTTCCTATGTATACGCACTGACTTTTTGCCATTCCTTTTAAGCGATAGAATAGAAAATGTACCAAAGAAAAAGCGCCGAATAATACGAAAAGGTGAAGTGATTAACCTGGTTGTTTTAAATAGTAGAAAATATTATGCCGTGTAAACAGCGCCGCAGGCGAAATTTTTTATATAAGTATCATATCTACATAAAAAGTCGTTACAAAAGAAAAACTGCGGTGCGCCGAGATAGCAGAGAAAAATCGTTCCGTCCGTCCTGTTGTGTATGCGCCAGATTTCGGGGGGGAGGGGATAGATCCCGACTATCCCCCTCCCTTTAGATACGTGCTTAACTCTAGCTTTTTATCATGCCAACTAGAAATTAAGAGAGTGCATACCGATATTTCAAAATTTTCTACAAACCGGAGACCTTATGTTTTGACAACTGTTACTAAATATGCTTAGGAAAAAAATACGGTAGATGCATTGAACATTTATCTAGGGAATAACCGTAAAAGATTTTTGAAATATTGTATAGATTTCTCAACAAAAATGTTAAAAAAACCTATGATCTTATTTCGAAAAGACGGAAATTCGTTTCCCGAAAGTCGCGGAGTAATATTTTTTTTTGTACTGATAACATGCATTAAAATCTAGGGAATAACCGTAAAAGTTTTTTGATAGACGCAAAATTAAGCCCAAAAAATGAAGAAAAAAACGCTATTTTTACCATTTTATCATGGGATTGTCCGCGCGATTTTGAACCTTAATATCGTGAATGACTGTGACGTCATTCTTGGTGCCAAGCCCTTAACTTTAAAATATATGTGGAGTTAACTGGAAGAAATCGCAGTTCTGCGATAAGTTCGCCCTAATGAACAACGTTTTTTAATCTGTACTATGTCCATTTTGTATATTTATATGTGTTTGTTGTTTACTTTAAGTTTAAATAAATAAATAAATAAAATAATATATATTTATTGTCGTATATTATGTTTATTATATAAATAAATAAAGTTTAAAGTACATATAACGTATAATAATTTAATATTATTGAGTTTTTTTTATTTATATTTTAATGTCACCCTGTTGCCAGCGCTCTCAAGTACAATAGAATTATTCCGTTAAAAAATTAATCATATTCAAAAAAGGGGAACAAAGAAGTGAACTGTAATTCAGTTTACTTAAAGAATAATACGTTGGGAGGTATTATTCTCGAAAAATCATAGTCCCTTGTTATGTGTAGAGTTGGTATAGGTACTTAAGGACTTGGCACCAAGAATGACGTCACAGTCATTTCCCACGGCATTAAGGTTCAAAATCGCGTGAACAATCGCATGATAAAATGATAAAAATAGCGTTTTTTTCATTTGTTGGCTGATTTTGCGTCAATCAAAAATCTTTTATATATACTGCCTAGATTTTAATGCATTTTATCAGTACAAAAAAAAATACTCCGCGACTTTCGGGAAACGAGTTTCCGTCTTTCGGAAAAAAGACCAGAGGTGTTTTTAAATATTTTTTTTTAGAAATCTATACAAGATATAAAAAATCTTTTACGGCGGTTATTCCCTAGATTAATGTTCAATGCATCTACCCTATTTTGTTCCAAAGCATATTTAGTAACGGTTGTCGAGATATAAGGTCTCCCGTTTTTTGAAATTTTTGAAATGTCGGTATGCATACTCTCAACTCGTAACATAGACTTGAGCAATGGCATCATAAACGTAGGGAATAAAATAATATTATGAGATACTTGTATGTAGAAATATACCTATGGGTTTTTATTTGCAACTTCTCTCTATATTTGTTAGCCCAGTGTAATCTCCTCTTTAAGGTCACGTAGTTTTTTACTACTCTCGATGAAGGGTAAACAGTATAAATATTTTATTCAATGCTCTATACAAAATCCACACGATTTTTCATCCCAACTTTTTATTTCACTTCCAATATTCATCGACTCTAGGGAAGGACTAAATAATTTATTGAAGACGCATCGCCTTACATTGCAATTATGTTGGGATTCTAGGTAAACAGTAATCTATTTAATACTATAAAGTAAAGTCTGATTTTTGTAAGTGTTCGCATAACTTCCGCATTTAACAACGGATTGCTGCGAAAATTTAGAAAAACATTTGCGATAATATAGACTGTGTTTTAACGTTGCCGGTTTTTGGAGAAAAGGCTTTTCCGAGAAGATGCCATGATGACGAGGGAATCCAAGGTCGTTTGTGGTATCTTATGAAAGGGAATTTGAAAACAAATTCATATCTTAAGTTACATTTTGTTCAGCTCGAGCCTTTAAAGTATGCCGGGTTGGTTTGTTAAATTTTCTGTTGCGAAGCACGGGTAACTCGGCTAGTATGCATATATACAAGCAATTCGTACGAAAACTATACCTTCACGCCACGTCCTTTGCGGGGTAGGAAGATAGGAAGAAAACAGATCGCCAGTTATTGTAATTCTATAATATTTTACCTATGTATATAAATCTGATGATATAGCCGAAAACTCTGATAAGAAACGTTACGGTTTTTTCGCATTATTAATCTACCGGTTTTAGAACTTCACAGTCGACCGACACGACCGAAGAATAAATATCCTTAATAAAAAAACTCATCTTTTTATAACATGATTCCAAATTATGTTATATTAAACCCTCTTCTTCTTGGTAGTTTTATAAAGTTATTCATTTTGTAAAAAGGATGTGATATTTTGTATCACTGTGAATACCGTATATCTGGTATTAATATATTTTTCATAATAATTCTGCAAACTAAAAACATTACGACTCAGTATAATATATTACAGATCTCCCAACATTTTAATGATTTATCGCCGATATAAAGTGGGTATCTATCAGGCGCGAAGCTACTTAAGAACATGATTCCCATCGAGTTACCTTTTGGATAAAATGATAGGTATAATTGTGTCTAACTTGACGTAATCCAATAAGAAATGTTAGCCCCGGCTTCCCTTCTGCAGAAATCTACCCCTCCCCACTGGTATCTATTCTTATTATTGTATATCATGTTTGGTAATCTACCTATATTAAACATTTTGGGACTACAATTTTTCCATTTCCATAAATATGAAATAAAATATTTCTAATGTGAAAAGTTGTCCCTTAGCCCCACAAAAAAAAATTCTTTGTATTCGTATTTTATTGACGTCCTTACACTTGAAAGGTTGTTGGTGGGTAGGGCTGCCACCTCTCCGGGTTTGATTGGTGTTCTCCGAGCTCCGGGTTAGCATCGTATATCTCCGGGCCAGACTGGGATTTGCCAAAAGGTTGAGTAGGCCGGGGACTATGGACGGAAGAGATTTAGAGGGGGGAAGCCGGCTACGTTTCGCTTTTTGGTTTTCACGGAATTCTCTTCGAATTTTTTACCCCCCCCCCCCCCCCCCCCCGTGGGAAATGACTGACGTCATTATTGGTACCAAGCCCTTAAGCAAACAGAATACAGTTTCTAATATAGTTTCTAGTTATGTGTCATGGCCGACGGGATGGCATGTTTGATATTCTTGAAGAGTCCTTATAGTTCGAGTTCGAAGTTTGGTAACCTCCGCCCCTTTTAGGATCTTCTTAATGCAATTAGAAATATTGAACAGCATCGCTCAAACAATATTGAAATGAGACTGAGTTACAGTAATTAGTTTATGTTTGTTATTAATCACTTCGTTAATTTAAATCTTTGATTATTGAAGTACTTAATCAAATATATTTCGTCATAGTATTTAAATATTCTGAATGCGATACAATCATAAAGTCAAAGTTGTTTTATCGCTTCAAGCTTACATTATGATATTAATTATTTTGCATCGATAATAATTCATTATCACTTACACCGATAATAATATATTATTATTGAACGTTTGGTAAGCTAACATTTTATCATCCCCTATGTCTGAGCGAAACTTTGTATTTCAACTAAATATTAGATATACCGTTAGTACAACCAAAACTTACTACAAAATTTGTGGAAGGTAAAGAATTTTTTTCTGAGTTAGACTTGCCAAGTTTGAAACCATTATTTGATATGTCAAGCATATAATGGAGGTAGGCACCTATTGTTAATTCATACTTACATTATCATACATACTCGTACATCCCACCATATGTTCGCGAGTCAAAGTTTCCAAGTTAAAAGTAGACGGCGTATTGAAATCTAAAGTTTTTGCTAACCTCTCCTCACTTTGGTTTGGAAAACTTTGAATTTTTTACTCATTGCCGCAAGATACAATTTGCACAATTGATTAATATTCCTCAACGTTAAACGACTTAATTTTTAATTGAAATAATGCTGCAGCAGTGCATAGGTAATAATACTATCATGTTCTCTCTATATAATATAATGAACAATATGAACGTTTAACCTACATTTTTAATACCACTTGTTTTTTGGGTCCATTATATTCTCTTAAGTACGACTACGTTTTAACTTCGCTATGAAACTCCGTAAATCATCATATTTTGGTCACATAATTAGAGGCAAAATATATATACCATACTTCAGCTCGTCGTGAGAGGCCGTAGAGAGGTCGGAACGAATTAGCTTTCCCAGCTTCGATTGCTTTGAAACATTCGAGAGTGGGTCGAAGTCAGAAGTGTGGGCTAGCTGTTTCAAGCAAACTCTGCAAAGCTGTTTGAAGCAAACGAAGCGGACAATCACAAGGTCAAAACCGTGAGAGTTGTGAATATTGTTAGACTTGATGCTTCTAACAACTGAACAGAAGTAATATTTTTATTTTATTTTTACAACACAACAGCTTGTAACATTTGTAATATACAAAGAAAATAAAATACTTAAGAGTATGCATACCGACATTTCAAAAATTTCTATAAACGGGAGACCTTCTCGACAACCGTTAATAAATTGCTTTGGAACAAAATAGGGTAGATGCATTGAACCTTTATCTAGGGAATATGTAAAAGATTTTATATATCTTGTATAGATTTCTCAGATTTTTTTTTTGAAAAACATCTCTGATCTTTTTTCCGAAAGACGGAAACTCGTTTCCCGAAAGTCGTGTAGGTATAAATTTATATTTTTTTTGGGAAATTTTCTTCTCATACATTTAGTATGGAGATTCATCAAAATTTATTTTCGTGAGTTACCGCCCTAATGGCTTTGGAACAATTTTTAGGTATGAACCCGTAAAGATAGCTTAATGAAATTCACAAGGTAAATACTTTATAAAATTGGCAAGTTTTTGAAAAAAATCAAAAAGAAAATTATTCTATGATTATTTCTTTTAAATCGTCCTCAAACATTTATTAAAATTTTCAATTATGACTAATTTTGAGATTCAACATTTTCTTAGGGTTATGGTATCAGGTAGGCCCATAATTGTTTTTGTATCTGCAAGGCACACTATTCACTTATTCTAGATAAAAAATCAAGTATTTATCTTAATAATTGGCGTCTCTGTGACTAATAACGTCTTGTAAGTCGGGGTTTGGAAAAAAAATTAGAAAAACATTCATAACTCGAAAACTACAAAAAATCGCTGAACATACATGTGGGTTAAATCGATAGGTATTGAGGTCCTCTATCATCCTGCTTCAGTTGATTCACCGGTTGTGTTACACCGTGTATAATACATTCATATAAAAAAATACAAAAACATTAAAACTAGCTTTAAAATAAAAATAATAATATAAAATTTTAAACATACATAAACATATTACATAGAACTAAAAACTACCTATTTACTATTGGGTGTCCCTCTCTCCCATTATGTGCACAAAAATGCACTTATCGTGAGAGAGTTTTTAAGAGCTATAGAGAGAGAAACCTTCTAACAATCCTGCAAGATGATAGCAGGGCAGCCTTCTGCATGGCGTATCGAAGCCCACCATGCAATCCAAGCTTCTCAAGATTTACTTTGAGACTCTTAGGAATGACACCATTTGTGGACATCACTATAGGAATGATGACAGTGGAAGGTGTTCTCCACATCTCCATAATTTCATGAGCAAGATCAAGATATTTAGTAATCTTGTCCTGCTCAGCCTTATGGAGATTTTCATCATGTGGTATAGTGATATCCACAATATATGTCTTTTTTTCCCTACGATCAACCAATACAATATCCGGTCGATTAGCTGGAATTTTACGATCGGTTTGTATTGGTCGATCCCAGTACAACTTAACAATGCTATTTTCAAGCACCGACAATGGTTGATATTTGTAGTATTCAATTTCTTCATCGAGTAAACCGTATTTCAAAGCCAATTTTGGTGAACTATTTTGGCAACCTGGTCATGTCTCTGCAAATATTCAGTGCCACACAAAAGAGAACACCCCGACATAATACGTCGTAATGTCTCTCACATCTGACCACAAGCCCTACATTTATCAATTATATTTGGTTGTTTCATAATGAATTTTGCATAGTTATTTGTTACAATGACTTTATCCTGTATTGCACAAACAAAACCTATTATTATTATTATTTCGTATGGCTTCTGCCACCATTGGACGGCAACGTCAGAAGATAAAAGAATTATGCTATCTGTTACATACAGGAGACATGTACCATCCAGGCTTCCAGGCCATTTAAGGGCATTGGGTGTGGCATTGGAGATATAGACGCATATGGTCCAGGGAATGCTTTCATCAGAGGATAGTCTTCGACAATGTGGTTGATAGATCGTACTGGCTCTTCGCAGTGACAAGCAGGAGAATTCCGCATGTGCCATCTGTGGAGCATTTGAGCACATCGTCCATGCTCCATGCGGGTTCGATTTAAGGTTACCCATTGACGCCTCGGGAGTTCAAAGCCAAGAATCAGTACCCCTCGCGTCCTGTGCCAGGGCCCAAAAACTAAATGACGAAAACCAAATTCGGAGAAAATATGTATTTTTTTAGGAAAAGAACCGTGTGCTTGGACAACTTTCATAATTAAAATATAGTTTCGTAGAAGTGTAATTTAACTATTCTTATAATGACATTAAAATAAACTTACTTCGTTAAAGAATTATTAAAATAAAACTCACAACGTCATTTGGCAGATAATAATCGTCTCTTTCTCCGTATTTCGTTTGATCCATGATTTATGTGACGGTCTGTATTAAATGTAACAGATTTATTCCAAACCACAATGATGCGTGTAATATGTTACAATACCGTGAATTTATCAAATTCTCAAACATTTTATTCGGAGTAGCGTCATACATTCTAGAACTATGAATTCAAACTATATTATTCCGATACCAATAAAGATACGCACATTGCATACTGCACCGTGCAGTGCGGTTTTTGTTATAAACCATGCGGTGGATTTTGGTATAGTATAGTAAACCATCGAATGGAACAAATACAAAGGTCAATATTTTCATAGAATATCAGATGAAAATTCTGTATCCAAAATCCTACTCATAAATCATTATCAATGGTCATTCCGAACCGGAAGAGATTCAGCCTGTACACTGTTGTAGCACTAGTGGGTCCCGTGAATAGTATATTCACGAAATTTAGCATTTTTTATCAACTAACTACTCATACTGCCACTCTACCACGCCCTTCAAAGTTCTTCGAAGGAACATATCAGAGAGGGTCTTGGTCTTACCTACTTTTACGTACTAATACTACATACGTACCTACTATACATACATACCTATCTACCTACAGTAAGTATGATTACTGAAAGAATTCGAATTGCATTCTCTATCAATAATATAATAGGTAAGTACATAAATATTTTCTGGTAGGTATGTATGTATACTGTAGTACTTTTACGCGAAAAAATATTTTCATTCATAATTTCATTAGTAGGTACATTCGATATTTCAATTTTTCATTAATAAAAAGTGAGACTTCGACGAAAATTTTTAGCCACCCACGAACTGCTTTCAATTTACATACATATTCATAGAACTTGCAAAATTTGCCAAAGGGCCATCGTTACAAACATGCATGACTTGGATTTTACCATAGTATTATGTAATGGAACTATCACTAGCGGATCCAGGGGGAGGGCCTAGGGGGCTAAAGCCACCCCCCAAAAACTATGAGTGATATATATAATACAACTAGTTTCTGTAAAATCATATTATCACCACGCAGGTTTTCCTATCGTATCAAAAATTTTCTAAAATTAGTATGAAAATCCATTTAAATAACACAACAAAAAACATTTACCACACATGAAACTACATGACTCTTGCATTCCACTGAAATGATTTATATATTCTTTGTCTCGGGAAAAAGCTGATTCATTTTTGCCGAGTTTACGTATAGGTACATTTCCAAAGTTTCAGATAGTCAGGATAATATTGACCGATTGAACTAATTGTGTGCACCTGTAACTGGGCGTTACTTTGATTCTTTATTTAGTGTATAGTTTCCATTGTAATTGATTTTTAAGTTATGTCTGTATGTGTGTGCCTTTGAAAAAATAAGTGAATAAAAAAGTGGTTGAAAAACAGCTGCGCACCGACAAAAATCATATCAAGTACATAAAAACAACGGAGAGAAGTTAACAAAATATTCTATCAATAAAAATAACAAATTTAAGGAAAATTGTCGTCAATTTCCCTGCTGAAATATCACTTAATTATTTCCATCTTCATATAATTAAATTAGCTAGTCCATGCAACAGACGAGTATGGCTCTCCACACACGTCAGGATGTTCAGTTAGCTGAATCGACCGTTTGCAAAAAAGTTCCGACCAAAACCTCTCTCTGAATTTAAAATCGGGGTAATACTGAATTCAGAGAGAGGTAAAGGTCGGAATTTTTTTGCCAACGGTCAATTCCGTAAACTGAACTTCCGGACGTGTGTGGAGAACCTATATCTACAATACGAGTGTTTACACACATCTCACATTATGACAGTTACGTATAGAAAATCCCATATTTTGGAAGGTTTGTGAGAGGTTTCCCATATGAGATCTATTCGATCTATCTTCCTTTATCCCTTAGTGCATTATAAGATATATACAATTTTATTTCCTTAAGTACTAACTTCTCAGTAGGTATTTGATTAACAATTTTCTCCGAAGTGCTCAATCATATTACATAGTGATAGATCGACTGAAAATGAATTAATAGTTCACTGATAATAATATATTGAATTTTTACGATACATGCGTCTATCAATGTTTTTCACCGTATCTGTAATTATTTCTCTTTTAAACTATAATACGAGTATAGAAATAAAACGTATTGCTGATAAATTCCGTTAGCTAAAAGAATTCCTTTCTTCAATGTGTAAATACTTATTAGGAATCAATCGCTCGTTTATGATTCACCTAGGAGAGAAAAGTCTATGTCTAGCCCCCGTTTTCACCAACTTTTACCTAAGAAGGAGACCCCTAAGAAATTCCCATACAAAAACAGAGATAATATTCTATTTTTTGACATGCAGGCCTACCAACCACACCCTAATTCCATACAAAATGCAACACGCAACTCACCTAGCCTGGGCAGAGATATTTGGACACCTAACGTAGGTGAGTTGCGTGTTGCATTTTGTATGGAATTAGGGTGTGGTTGGTAGGCCTGCATGTCAAAAAATAGAATATTATCTCTGTTTTTGTATGGAAATTTCTTAGGGGTCTCCTTCTTAGGTAAAAGTTGGTGAAAACGGGGGTATGTCTCGTATTTAGCGTTGCCATCTCTAATAATTAAAAAGCCGGACATAGCCGCTAAAAAAAGCCGGACCTCTGGGTCTCAGGGCCCAACGCTAAATAAAAAAACTTTTTTGACTAAAAATTTGAAAAAAAAAACACATTTTACAACAAAGTTTTAATCCGTATCATTTACATATTTTCCTTTGGCAGAAACCTGCTTTAAAAAGTCAATTTCTTTAGTAATTTTATCATAAAAGTTTTTACAAATTCAACATTAATGCAATGGTTTCTGAGCTTAAATAAAAAGCCCAACAAAAGTCGGACGGGCCGGACGCACTCAAATTTGACCGGACAAGAGGTCAAAATGCCTAACAATGTCCGGCTAAAGCTGTGGCAACGCTATATGTATTATGTGTATTTATTTATCTTATGGTCAAAAGAAGTATATCACACATCCCTCAAAGGAAAAAGTTTGAAGGCTGGGCATTGGGCAATGATAAATTTCGCAAGCAATCAGAATCCGTACAGGCCATGGAAGATGTGCCGACTTTTTCTCCAAGTGTGGGTGGCTGGACTCCCCTGCCTGCGACTGTGGGGCGGAGAGGCAGACTGTGGGCCACATTGTGACCGAGGGTGGCCTCCGAGCATACGAAGGGAGCTTCGATGACCGATGACTTCCTTTACCTGAATGAGCCAGCGACTGATTATATAAAGAACGTTCAGTATAGTTTATGAAGACCAAGCTTGCTTGCGAAATTTATGTATTATGTAAATATTGCTAACGAATATCAGTAGAGTAATAATCATACCATATCGTTTTATTCAATTGTTGTCGTCCGTTTCACGTGAAACCACGATGGGAATTTGCGGTCCAGTTTGGAGCAATCAAACCACTTACCATATGCAGAAGTCTGTTTAAATTAAATGTTAGCCAAGCAGCCAGTACCAGGACATTATCATAGTGTTTCATTACCAGACACGCTTAGTGACTACAGACAATTCCCCGTTAGAAGTCCCCTAGTGCAAAGTTGGTTTAGTGTTGCTTAATGTGATAATACGATATGCTTAAATTTTTTCGCTACTTTCAAATTTTATTTAAGAACTGTTGTTTAAAACAATTTGCCAATTTTCGAATTGTTAGGATAAACTGGCAATATTGTTTTTCTGACTTATGATGGCGGCTTGAAGGGATTATTGAAGTATTTTTTTCTTTTTCCAACTCGCAAGACTATCTTTTCTTTAAAATGATTTCTCTAGCGCTACTTTGTAATATTTTCGGTATTGTAGGTTACTTGTAAAAGATACGATCTGAGAATATTGCGAACCTTTGACAGCTCTTATGACAGATTCGACAATCAGGGCTACCAACAATACAATCTTAAACTCCACTTGCGGTTAACGTCCGCACGGTGGCCAAGACGGATGAAATTAATAATAGAATAATACCAGCTAGTTGAACGGAGGCGAACGTTTCAGAATGACCTAATTATATATTAGCACATTCGCAATGTACGTGTAGTTTATAAATAAAAAAACGCTAGTACTCATATCATCGACGAGAAACAGTAAGTCCCAATCGGGTAAAATTATCAAACTTTTCAAAGGCCTTGAGGTCGTTAAAGCAATATAAAAGCGTTGAACGACGTTTTTTAACGCTATTTTATTTGTTGCTTTAATTCCTTTAAAATACCAGAATAAATTCTTTGACTGCAAATGCCAGAAGTTTTTTATCCTTTACTATGAAAATGATATCAAAGCATTAGAAACTCGTTCCTCATCTTATCTCTCAGCGTTTTTCCACACATTATTCTTAATAACCTCATTTCCACTGCATTCAACACTGATATTCCCAAAACCGATTTAGGTCTATCTAAATCAGGGGTGGCCAACCGGTCGATCGCGACTATTAGTCCAGTCGATCGTGGCAAGGCAAAAAATATGAACATAAATACGTAGAATAGACTGCGCAACGTAATCACTCCATGTTTGAAGAAATGTGTTGAACAATTTCATTCGTGTTTTGGTTCAACATATTTATGTGAGTCAGCATTTTCCTATTTAAAACAAACAAAAAATAAACACCGTTCTCTCTTGCCAGACGCTCATTCACTGGATTCTTTAAGGTTGGCAATTTCGAATTTCAAACCTGATTTTGCTAATCTAGCGGAAGATTTGTGTACTGAACTATGCTGTGTCATTTAAAATTTAAGTATGTAGTTGGTAGATCGCACAGGGCTTCCTCAGTGAACAGTACATCTTTGATCTAATCAAGTTGGCCACCCCTGATCTAAATCATAATACAACACGAACAAATTATAATCCCCTTTCTGTAGAAGCACCTGAGGCTGACACTAGATGTATGTAACATATTAAATAAGGATATGTGGATACTAGATATGTACAATGCAGTCCAAGTATATTCTTAGATATACAAGAAACATTGTTTTGTAAATTTTGCTCTCTGCAGAATTACTATAAATAAAAAATGTTTTATTATTACCCACTTAATCACTCACAATTCTCTAAATGAAAATCACAATGAAAGTAGATAAATATTTGTAGGATGACATAAAGATGCATCTTCTGAAAAGGCGTTTGTAAAGATGATAAGTGTTTATAAATCTAAAGATTTATGTCTTGCTTGAATCAAACTAAAAAGTATTTTTAGTAGCATTATAAAACTCTCAATTTTACAACGTACTTAATCATAGTTTTATAATGGCTGATTTGGCAATGAGCAGTGTTATAAATCAGTCTTCACTCTTAAGGCCCTATATGCTGTCAGGGGGCTTCGGCTCCCTGAATTTTACTCGGCCAATACTAAGGGAATCGTCTTGAAACTGAAAACAGTGATAGATGAAAGTATGGACTACAGATCGGCTGTTCTAGAATTACAGGATTTGGAAATTCATTGAATAAAAAAATATTCCTAAAGTACCTCTAAAATTTACGGGATCTGAAGATTTTCTGTTCAGTTTTTCAGATATAAAAGTATAATTTCTTCAAAATACTAATAATTATAATCTTAACAAATCGGCTGTTTTAGATTTTTAAATTTCTTCCCAGGTTTCTTTTAAAAAGGTATAATTCACTTTGTCGCTTGCGTTATTCTTACTGAGCAGTAACATTCTCATACAAAATTTGAAAAAGTTGAAGCAAAAATAGAACGATTTTTGCTCAGTGCATATAAGCCCTTAAGAACTCCGATGATTTATGGAATAAAAACCGTCTTCAGATGTGACAAACTCTACATAATGACAGGAGTATTGGAACTCAATGATAAACCAAATTGGGGTTCGTTCTGAATGTTTAAAATGCGCAGACGTATTTTTTCCACGTTACTTATCGAAAAAATAACACTTGTCTTAGAAAAGCGGACAGAAACTGGACCCAGCTTCTCGAACATTAAAAGAATTTAAGATTAAAATGACATGAATATTTTTAAGTCGCGAAAATATAAATAAATAAATAAAACTTTATTGGCCAGTAAATATATGAAACAACAGAAACAAGAATATACAGTGTGCCAAAGGGCGGACTTATTGCAAAAGCAAAATCTTACAGTCAACCCGATATATAAAACGAAGTCAACGCTCTGAAGGTATTTATAACTAGAATATTTCGTCCTGCGCAATAAATTGTTACAAGGATATTAATAAGGCTCCCGACCTAACTATGACGTCACGGTCATTTCACACGGATTAAGGCTCAAAATCGCGTGAATAATCGCATGATAAAATGGTAAAAATAGCGTTTTTGTTTCCATTTTCTGGGGTTAATTTGGCGCTATCAAAAAACTTTTACGGTTATTCCCTAGATAAATGTGAAACGTATCTACCCCATTTTTTCCAAAGCATATTTAATATGCTTTGAAACAAAATAGGGAAGATGCATTGAACCTTTATCTAGGGAATAACCGTAATAGATTTTTATATCCTGTATACATTTCGCAAAACAAATATTTAAAAACACCTCTGACCTTTTTTCCGAAAGACGGAAACTCGTTTCCCGAAAGTCGCGGAGTATTTTTTTTCTTGTACTGATAATATGCATTAAAATCTAGGGAATAACCGTAAAAGTTTTTTGATAGACGCTAAATTAACCCCAAAAAATGGAAAAAACGCTATTTTTACCATTTTATCATGCGATTGTCACGAAAAGACTGTGACGTCATTCCTGGTGCCATGCCCTTAACACAAAGCAGAACTGTTGCATTAATTAAACCAAAGTATAAAGATTTTCTTTGTAAGGCTTTTTGTTTAACTTTTCCGACATTTATTCACAAATTAAAAGAGATACATAGATAAATTTATGTGGAATGATTTACTCATTACTGGATAGTTTCCGCAAGTGAACCCTAGTTTATCATTTAAGAATATTATTATCTTGCTGTTAATGTATTATCTCTTAACACGTTAAACGCCAAGGGGGCCACCGGTGACCTCATCGTTTCTGCATTAATGCGCCATGGGGGGCACCGGTGGCCTCACGCAAAAAAATATGCTTCAAATGCTTTTTGGCGCCAACGCCAACGGTCATGCTTATCATTTGTTTCACGTATGTAAGTGACTGGCGTGGGGCTCGAGAGTTATCCTGTGCAGTGGGACACGGCTGCTCAGTAAATTTTGGGAAATAGCTTCCAAATTTCAGAAAATTCTGAAAAATATTTTCAAAACAGTTTTTTTTTATATAATTATGGAATCCTAGGCCCGATTCATGTATAACTTTTTTTTGGTACGTTACACATTAAAGTACATCGAATACCGAAAAAAAGATTTTATGTAAATTTTCATATTTGTTCCGTCGGCGTTCAACGTGTTCAACTAACTTATAACCCGTGTGGTTTGGTTAGCACAAAAATATTTACCTATTTATTTATAAGCACTTGAGCAGATAACATAATATACAAATATAAACATTAAATCAATTAAACTGTCTCATTTCATTCATGCATCATCTAACAACCACAAGCGCACATCTAGTCCATTCATATATAAAAGCATTCAGATATAATTGAAAGTCGCAGCAAAAAAAAACAGTAAAAACAAAACACAATATGCATACACAGACACAACAACTATAGGTACAAACAGTAAGCAAATCAAGTGAGTAATAAAGCGTGATACTCCATACCTCTCACATAAAGTTCCCTGGAATACTTTCCTTTCTTTTCGAAATTATCTAAATGAAAGCTTTACTCCTCAAAATTAATTATAGGTACATTGTAAATGTTTTGAATATAGTATACATAATCCGAGCACGTTATAGAAGTATGGTATAGATCACAGATTATTATTTTATTTTTATTTATTTATTTATTTATTTTTTTAATATTTTGAAATAGACTCTGCGTCTGAGATCAGTCGCACGAAATCGCATTACGTACTCGTATACGAGTAGTAGCTGTCTATCCACCACGTAAAAAAGCGATAATTTGACGTTGAATTTACAACAAAAATACAATAACATCTATTTCTGAAAATAATAATAAAAAAGCTTGATCAAATAGACAGTAAGCTTGTGTACAATACTGTCTTGTAAAGGAACCTACTTGCCTATATCTCATAAAAAGCTTTCAACGTAATACAGAGCACTGTAGATTATTTCCTTTCTTTTAATATTTTATCTCGAAATTGTTAGGTTACTACTTAGTAAGAACGCGCATTTTAGAAAACAAACCAACTTAGTGAAAATCCTTTACCCTTACCTAAATAAGGAAGAAAAATATCTATGTTAGCATTAGCTTAATTAAACGATGTTTGAAGAAACTTTCTTCAATCTGTTTTCTACAAAGGATCACCTAGTAAAGAGCTGGTATATTATTATTTACCTAACACTCTGTAAACTGGTGTGAGTAGAATGATATTAGGCCAGCAAATTAATTTATCTAAGCGTTTTAAGAAACAAAAAATACCTTAAAGAACGTTAATATTCCGTATTTTTTTAGCAAAAAATATTATTATACCATTATCACACTAACGCAATGATAAATTAATTTATCATTCACTCATTCAAGTTTTTCCTCATGTTTCAATCAAAAAACAATCCATAAAATCAGTGGCGTACATAGTTTTTCATTTCTGGGAGGAGTGAGGGGGGCGATATAGTATTTGACTATGGGAAGGAGAGGGATGAAAACTAAACCTGACTGTTCAATCTGAATAAATTTTTCACGAAGGTGAATGAAAGTATTATAATTGTCACGTACAAAAACCACAAAAAAATGAAAGAATGGCGCCGCAGGCGAAAAATGGGCGAAGTGATGAACCTGGGTGTTTTCTAAATGTTTGAAAACAACGTTTTTTATATATTTTTTTACATTTCGGGGCGAGGAGGCGGGCACCCCTTCGCCCCCTCTATACAATGCCCTTGAATAAAACTATTGCGCCGAGCGTTTTGATATATAGGATTAACTGGAAGAAATCGCACTTCTGCGATGAGTACGCCCTAGTGAACAATGATTTATAATCTGTACTATGTCCACCTTTTATATTTATATGTGTTTGTTGTTCACTTAAAGTTTAAATAAATAAATATGTATGTTTCGTCATAGGAAGTAAGACTCAACATATGTAGATTGTAGGTGGACTCCAGAATCCGATAGATGGTGCTCTATATAATCCCAGCACGTCGTCATCTTCCTGAAAGATCGATAAAACGATCGAGGGACAGTTAGACTTCAGCTTACCGAGAAGGTAGGCTTTCTAGATCACTAAATCAGATCTAACAATAAATAGAAGAGACTAGACTATATGGATGATGTGTTGTAAATCCAAAGTTTCATTATGTGACCGGATTTATTTATTTATCGTATGGTCAAAAGAATTATAACACATCCTTTAAAGGAAAAAGTTTGAACGTTGGGCATTGGGTAATGATCAATTTCGCAAGCAACCTTGTTCGTCAGAAAATAAATTATTCAAAAGCGTAGTTAAATTTTATATTAAATACTTAATACTTCATGCAGTGTCGAGAAAATGTAATGCTGGACAATTAATACAGAAAATTAGGAAATAAAGTTACGTTCATGTTTCACTCATCGACTGTGTGTGATTAACAATTTGGTTTGAAACAAACCTCTGCAGTTTAACTAGGCATCATAACCTAACTTTTCGTAACACCTGTTTTTAAACGAAACAGCTCTCGGTATAAATTAGAAAAAAATTCGGAAAAGTAATGATTCTATGGAGTTTTGGAAATACGTTTCAATATTTCTTTATAGTATGCAATATAACTAAATACAAAACAAGTTTTCGTAGTCGTTGTACTTTGGTATCAATGCATCAATCAGATTCAAAGTTGAAAAGCCATCGCTGTTGAATATAGAAGTATAGGTACAATGGAAATTACGTATAACATCACATCATGTCACGACGGACCCACTCTGGTCGCGGTGACGCAGGGGATAAACGGTCCTCTGATCTACCAAAAAAAAAATATCACATCAGTGTGTTCAGTGTTTGTTACCATAAAATCCAAAGTCGCAGTTGTACCGACTAAAGTTCAAAATAACACATTTCATGTCACATTGCAGTACAAGTGTTGATAAAAATAAAAATTTATTACTGTAGTACAGAAGATAACACTCGTAGTATCTCCTTTGTTTGTAATTAATAAAACATTTTTATATAAAAAACACGTCGTCCTACTGTATAACATTATGCTTCTATGATTATGTTGGCCCTTTCGATACTTTATCTGACCTTTTTAAAGCAATGAAAGGGTCATTTAAGTGATTTTGTATTTTGAAAAGTCTGTGAAACAAAATTGATGCCAAAGTTCAAAAATAGCAAGTTTGTGGAATTCATACTGGCGATGAAAATAATAAACAAACCAAAACGTGGACCCTCCACTTCTCCTATAGATAAAATAGCAAAATAAAACGATTCTTGCAAATCTGATTCTTAAAACTTGCACAACAAAGATCCTTTCGGAAAACTCATCTTTATGACATTACATTTTACAAGATTAACAGTTGTGAATACAGAGTTGGATGAACAGAAAATAAATAATAAAAAAAC
The DNA here is from genome assembly GCA_963576895.1 of Ceraclea dissimilis. Taxonomy (NCBI): domain Eukaryota; kingdom Metazoa; phylum Arthropoda; class Insecta; order Trichoptera; family Leptoceridae; genus Ceraclea; species Ceraclea dissimilis. Next base: position 10,751,594 of record OY756360.1, read on the forward strand.
TAAACTTTGGCAAAGTAAAGGAAGGTACAGACGTAGGTAAATCCATAGTGGTAGATAATAATACCTAAGTGGATATTATGGCATTTGATTTCCTTAGTTTATATGGACGGGCGAGGGATAATAATACAACTTGATGTAAATTACAAACTTGCAAACACCTGGTGTAATGTATGGAGAACTATACGTATATCCTAACTCAATTTGTATATTAACACGCAAATGACATCCGGCGTAGTGATTATATTACATATACACATAGCTATATACATCCGGATTAATATACATAATAATAATTAAGTGTAATTGAGGTCAATGGTGATACAAAGTGTTCTCTGGACGTGAACAAACGAGGGTATGTAGGCAGCCATTGGATTCAACATTCAGCAACCCTGTATGGAATATTCGTAATGGTGCTCTATACGCTAATGGCTGTCTGCAGTCATCAATTTACCACAGGCTCCGCTATCGTTGTTAGTCTTTTTCGGCATCGTTATTCTGTCATCCCGAATCGTTGCACGACCAAATAATATATTACGAAAACTGCTATTTTATTTGGGTAATTTATCTAAATGGTGCGTTCTTACCTTATATAAAATATAGGTATACCTGCATAATTTATCAATAGGTATTAAATAGGTATAACTTATTCACTTTGTGAACATAGATTTTTTGACTATGTCATTGGAAAACAAGTAATATCTGAGCGAATGTGTGGTGTGGTACTCGTATAGTGTATTAATATACACACTCCCGATGACTGATCCAGTCCATACAACAAACAGTTTTATCAAATCAGGTTCAAATCACATATACAAACAGTCATCTATATAAATGTATCTAATTTAAAAGGATTACTACATCGACATACATTGCTTATCTACGAGTATATGTGTTTTGATTAAATAATATAGGATATAATCTTTAAAGACCGTTCAATCTCTAAGATGTACGAGCAAGTAGATAGATATTAATTCAAAGGAACAATTTTCCATATTTCATAAACCAGAATCAATGAATATCTGATCGTAATCCTTCTTTCCGACCGTCACAGTTCGTTTCACTCCGCACAAATTATATTTATCTGTAGATATTTGATATAATAATACCAGTAGGTACCTGTATCTGCCAATACATATCGCTTCCTAGATATATTCTATTATAACACCCTAACGTATTTTAAGCGACATTCTCTTCGCAAATATTGTCAGTAGATGATATACGAGCATTTCACCATATGCTCATTTAACTAAACTGTTCCCGAGATATTATTGGAAAGATTTCATACTTCTATATATTACAACATTGAATTTATAGGCATTTACCAATATAAATCATGTTATTGTCTCAATATAATTCTTTCATGCATAGAAATAAATTATAGACCATTTTCCAAAAGTGACTCTTGAAATACTCTCCTTATTTAAAATGAAATAAGTTGAAGTATGTAGGTAAGGTAAACCTAACCGATGTAAAACTCATAATGGAAAGTGCCGCTGTCTTTCTCCTCGGGGGTTATTTGTTAAAAATAATAATGGTGACGAAATTTGCGATAGAAGTGAATATCAAAAATCTTACAAAATCAAAAACTTTTTATAATCAAACATTTGAATAGAGAGATAATAAAGAAATAAAGTCTATAAATTAACATAATTTTACTTTTTTTCTGTTAACCTTCCACTAGAGATGATATTTTAAAAAGAAATAAATTTATCTCTGAGACGATCTTTTCATAAAATAATAATAATATAATCCCTTGATCTTCTACACCAGCCATGTCAAAACTTAAAGTCACTAGTGGGCCAAGAGCATGAAGACTGCTGAAAAACTTAACGAATAGAGCACTATTATAGGACAAGTATATTTATTGTATTTCCAATAAAAAATACATCACAAAAAAGTATTATGCATAACGACATTTCAAAAATTTCTAAAAACGGGAAACCTTATATCTTGACAACGGTTACTAAATATGCTTTGGAACAAAATAGGGTATATGCATTGAACCTTTATCTGGGGAATAACCGTAAAAGATTTCTTATATCTTGTATAGATTTCTCAAAAAAAAAATTAAAAAAACCTCTGATCTTTTTTCTGAAAGACGGAAACTCGTTTCCCGAAAGTCGAGGAGTAAAAATTTTTTTTGTACTGATAATATGCATTAAGACCTAGGGAATAACCATAAAAGTTTTTTGATAGACGCAAAATTAACCCCAAAAAATGGAAAAAACGCTATTTTTACCATTTTATCATGCGATTTCACGCAATTTTGAACCTAAATGCCGTGGGAAAAGACTGTGACGTCATTCTTGGTGCCAAGTTAAATTAACCCCACAACATTAAATTTACACGCAAAATTTCTGGTTTCTTGGTATTGGTATGAAACAAGCAAGTACTACGGTTTTTAACACGCGCGGGCCGCATTATCTGGCCGTTTTCAAAATTTATCCGGGGCGCAGGCAAATGCTTAGTGGGCCGCATGTTTGACACGGTTCTTCCACACTATGTGTCTCGATACTCCCACAGAGGATCTGACACCCAGTAGCTGCGTGTAACAATTTGTATGGAATTGGGGTATGGGCGAGCAGGAATCTGATGTTCTTTATTCAATAAATAGAATATTACCTCTGTTTTTGTATGGAAATTTCTTAGGGCTCTCCTTCTTAGGTAAAAGTTGGTGGGATTGGGCATATTCATATTAATTCACTAAATACCTACCTAAAAATGCATCTCATATCGCTATTGAAGCTATTGTTTTGCTGTTCCACAACTTTCTAAGTTGTAAGAGACTGATCAAATGCGGAGTACCTATTAGATATTGTTTAGTTCTTTAAAAGATATTCAATTTAAACAAATTTAATATTTATTCGTGTTGAATTAATTTCGAAATAAACTCCATTATATTATTAGGGTTATTCCATGTAGATACATCCTAACAGAATTTACAAAGTGAAAACACCTGTGTCCTTTTAATCAATGAACACGTCACCTATTCAACACATTCCTCTTGTAAATTTGTTTCCTTTCACACCTAGATACGTGTTCCATCGCCTAGCCACATTGACGGTATCCACTTGTAGAGATATTTACATAAAAGCTTCGCCTCTCAATCTGTTAGCAATAAAATACACAAGCTTAGGTCTGGCGAACGTAACTCGTAGCTTTCAAATCGATGAAAGAAAAACATAACATGTACTATGTAATATGTATAGCATGTAATGCCCAACGGGTTTGGTTCAGGAACATGTCAGTTATCATTTACACGTTTATTTATTTATTTATCCTATGGTCAAAAGAAGTATATCACATCCCTCAAAGGAAAAAAATTTGAAGGTTGGGCAATGATAAATTTAAATAACACGTTGTATTCTTCAGTCGAACATTATTTACATAAAGTGAATACTATTTCATTCCCAACATTCTGTGTAATCACGAGTAAAGTGTAGCTACTACGGAAGGGTAATTTAATATTTTATTAACGCAGTTATCCATTTCGCATTACCCATTTCACAAGAAATAAATGTGTCTAAGAGCGTCAGAAGACCACCAAAGAGATGGACCGACGACATGGTCCTAATCGCTGGAGGAACCTGGATGCGGAAGGGTCAGAACAGAGACGAGTGGAAACAGATGAAAAAGGCCTGTATCCAGCAGTGGAGGGTAGAAGGCTGATAAAGAAGAAGAAGAAGATGCAGTTAATAAGGAATATTCAATTTCAAAAAAGTTCGAAACAATGAAACTTATTGAAACTATTTTATATTTTTTCATATTACATTTTATTGCTGATGGCATTTCAAAACCTTTGAAATAATTGAAACATAACTTTCATCACGTCTTTTCCATTTACATCTATGGAAACAGCTTTCTAATTTCTGTCAAGTGAAATTTATTGCAACATGAAAACATTTTGTTATACAGAAAGCCTCGTAGGTAGTTGGATTTGGAGAAGTCGCTAGATTTTGAGATTTAAATGAAATTGCTAGATTACGGAGTCTTTTACTTGTATACCGCTAAGCCTGTATATGTGAAAAAGGTTGCATATTTGCAAGTTGTATATTTCTCTTATGAATACGTTAGTGATTCTTTTCATTCAATAACTTTGTAAATTCCGCTCGCATTAGGAATTTACATAATCTTGTCAGCGAATGAGAGTAGTTCATTTTATATACGTATCTCTTCTTAGCTAAAGGAGTAGCTCTTTTTTCTTTAATATACCTTCCAGGGCTGTCCAATCGAAAACTGTATTATACTAACAATAATTTTATGAACCTAATAATCTATATATATAAAACTAAGTCAGTTTATTTGTAAGTGTTCGCATAACTCCCGCATTTTACGATGGATTGCTGTGAAAATTCACAAAAACTTTCATACCGATCTGTTTGGGTTTTGACGTCGCCATTTTTGAAAAAAAAAAAGCTATTACTGGGAGGTGCCATGATGATGAGAGGATCCAAGGGTTTTGTGGGGTCATGTGTGGTATCATGTGAAAGTGCGTTGAAAAAAGAATCCAGACCTTAAGTCACACTTTGTCCAGCTCAAACCATCGGAAGACACCGTGCCGTTGCGAAGCACGAGTAACCCAGCTAGTTTTTTTATATATGTAACCCAATGAACTTGCACACTGCACAAGTAAGGAGAATGGAGCCATCCAGACTATCTCACATAGCATGGAACGGCCGACCAGTCCAGCAAAGAGATGGATCGACAATATCACCTTCTATTTGATACAAACAACCATTGTAAATATAAAAATAAATAATTCAACGAGTACCTTGACATAAAAAAAAAGATTTAAGGAAGAACACGAGGTACTCCGGAGAGAAGTTTTCAACACAAGTTCGAAGACGTACTCATGAGGTATTTTGATTATACAACGTGTTTACTCGTATATATCTTGGAATTGGAAATATTGTAAATAGAAGAACGAAACACGTGTTACAGTGAAGTACTTCACATCAAATTCTTTTAGTCTATTCTAATAACAATACCGTTTCTCTGGAAAACCTTCAATAACCGTGAGGATTATGCATACCGACATTTCAAAAATTTCTAAAAACGGGAGACCTTATATCTCGACAACCGTTACTAAAGATGCTTTGGAACAACATAGAGTAGATGCCTTGAACCTTTATCTAGGGAATAACCGTAAAAGATTTTTTATATATTGTATAGATTTCTCAAAAAAATATATTCAAAACACCCCTTTTCTAATTTTCCGAAACACGGAAACTCGTTTCCCGAAAGTCGCGGAGTATTTTTTTTTTTTGTATTGGTAATATGCATTAAAATGTAGGGAATAACCGTAAAAGATTTTTAGTAGACTCAAAATTAACCCCAAAAAATGGAAAAAACGCTATTTTTACCATTTTATCATGCGATTGTCACGCGATTTGAACCTTAATGCCGTGGGAAATGGCTGTGACGTCATTCCTGGTACCAAGCCTTTAAATATTTATAGTAATGCTCCTAATGATGTGTCGCTGTATCATAGTCACGTTCTTCTCTCTAATATTAGATATTGCGAGACAATTATATTTCAAAATACCTACAGTCGTGTCAAATCAATATCTCAGCATTATTATTATAGATTTATTGCTGGAGAATATTACTAACAATGAGAATAAGTGTATACACAAGCAAAGTTATTATTTATACATTACATTTTAACAATTATATAGAAAACGGATGGCAAATGGAGCAACAAGCTCCTGTTCTGGCGACCGTGACTCGGTAAACGCCCTAGAGGCCGGCCACAGATGCGTTGGACAGATGACCTGAAGTTAACAGCTGGCCTCAAATGGACATCCGAGGCAAAATCCAGAGAGAGATGGAGACGAATGAGGGAGGCCTATATCCAGAAATGGAAGCTGCAGGGCTTATGAAGAAGAAGAAGAAGATATAAAAAAATAACAAGGAAAAAAACACTTACATAATAAGTAGGTAATGCTCACTATGGTGAGCTTACTGGTATATAGCGATATTTACCGGCTAACCCGAGATCTGTATCTACTCCTGCATTGATGAAGACTATTGCCCTTCCACTCAATGTTAGTGTGCCAAAAGCCTGGAGGAGTTCAGGAGGTTGCTGAAAACTCACCTCTTTGTGCGTACCTACGGGTCGGTCACTGGTCAGCCAGTGATAGGTCGAGTTAGCCAAAACTGATTAGATTCATTCATTTTTATTATTTTGTTTGTGACGATCCTATGTGGTGATTTAATATATCATTTTTACTGTTTGTGACGATCCTATATGGTGAAAAGAAAAATGTAAGGCGCCCTTGAGGCGATTTTATCGCTAAACGGTGCCCAAAATTGTTCAAGTATTATTTTTATTATTGATGTATAGTGTATATTTCTATGCATATTCTTCACTCGCGCAGTGGAATGTTTCATGTGCTATCTCTTCTAGAAGCATTAATATATTAGGTACGCGTATATTTGGTATAGTTGTATATCCATTTCTTCTTAAAACATCGAAATCTGTTGAACGAAACCTTCATTAAGTGGGTCTGTACTGAACTCGTATTATGACGATCATTGATACTTAAAAAACAAATATTAATCTGAAAGCTACAGATTTTATCGTTCCTTCTCTACCTGGTAGTTCCTCTGGGAGGTACCATCATACCCTAACAGTTGAAAGTTGTATACTTTGTTTGTGTTCACCATTATTTGTGGATGGTAGAGTTTCAAAGCGATATCCCACGGTATGCGAATCCGGATTCGTACGTGATTTTGGATTTGTACGTACCGCCATTCAAATCTCTACGAAAGCGTCTGTAGATTTACGGACACACCCCTTCCCACGGCGTGTGAATCTAAGTACGAATCCGGATTCGCGCACCGTGGGATATGGCTTTCATGTTCCCAGCGACTACAGAATAATATAACGCATTTCAACACATTACACACATCAGATATCTCAAGAGATTTCGCTTTAAGCTAAAATTACCTGAATGGGAGATTTTTGACATATTTATACCACCAGTGGGATTTCATTTAGCAAAATTAAGTTGAATAATATAATTCTCACTTCGCGGTATTGATTTCAGATAACCTTTATTTTGTGAGTTATCTCAATCGTTCCAGTTTGGAGCATTAAGAGTGTGCATACCGACATTACAAAAAATTCTAAAAACGGGAGACCTTATATCTCGACAAGCGTTACTAAATATGCTTTGGAGAAAAATAGGGTATATGCATTGAACATTTATTTAGGGAATAACCGTAAAATATTTTTTATATCTTGTATAGACGCTCAAAAAAAAATTTAAAATCACCTCAGATCTTTTTTCCGAATGGCGGAAACTCGTTTCCCGAAAGTCGCGGATTATTTTTTTTTTGTACTGATAATGCGCATTAAAATCTAGGGAATTAAAGTAATAAAGTATTTTAATAGACGCAAAATTAACCCCAAAAAATGGAAAAAACGCTATTTTTACCATTTTATCATGCGATTGTTCACGCGATTTTGAACCTTAATGCCGTGGGAAATGACTGTGACGTCTTGGTGCCAAGGCCTTAATTATAATGGTTTTGATTACTTTTCTGTTTTCATTCCGAGGGTTTATGCCAAGGAAATCTAGTTTCCAGAATAGATTTATTAAAATTTTATAAAATGTTTTTAATTATATATGGGAACAATATAATATGACACTTTTTTTGTGATACCATAAAATATTCATTTTATTTATTTATTTATTTATTTATTTATTTATTTATTAGATTATATACGGCCAAAAGCCTTTTAAATACATTACAACAATTAGGTCAATCAAAAAATAATACACAAATAACTCACTTAATACCACACAACCCAGGAAAATAAATAAATGTAAAAAATCAATATATCAAATAGGCAAAATAACAAAATATCATTCCATACACTCAATAAAAAACATAACAAATTGTAATCAATCATGTATACAGATAAAGTTAAGTCAGTTACAGTAGTAATTAAAAACACAAAGTCGAATAGATAAAAAAGATAAAAGGCAATATAATACCATGTATGAACACAAAGTATAAATTAAATAAACATAAAATTGATCATAATATTGATAAAAGGTTTATAATAAATGAAAATGTCACTTTAATCAAAAGGTCAAAAATACGAAAAAAAGTCATACCCAACACATACAAGGTGCGAGAACACCAATATACTTAAAACTATTCATTAAATGCAAAAATCCAATACATGTATTAAATGGACAAAAGAACAAATGTGATTCAAGATACACAACGCATAAAAATATAAATATGATATAATTACTAACGCAAGTCAGTCAGCAGTAATACACAACATTATACAACACAACATTATACACAAATGCAATATATCAAAAATATACAAATATAAAACCGATCTAATGCTGATAAAAGATTATAGTATTTTAAGCTGTGAAATACAGCGCAAGACAGAGACAGGCAATCACAGGTCAAATTGTATACCCATTAAGAGAGTAATTCAACGTACCCAGCTGTAAATAATTGTGTAAGTTTATTTTTAATAACTAATTCGGATGCATTAAGGATGTCGAACTCGGTGTCAAACTTATTACCAACAATATGCAATCTATTTATCGTCCTATAAAAGTGATAGTTGGTAGTGGCACTAGACACCGCGAACAGGGACTGCTGACGTGTATACCTACCTGGCACACGCAGATTAATCAGCGCAAGCAGTTCTGAGCAATGAAAAAAGTTGTTTATAATTTTGTATAGTGTTGTAACATCGAACATAATTCTACGGTCACAAAGGCTGAGCAGTCTCATTTCCAATTGTAAGAAACTATAATCAACTGCATCAGCAGGCAGACCCAACCTAAAATTCACGTGTCTCAAGAATTTATGCTGCACACTCTCGATCGCATTACTGTGGACCATGTAATGCGGAGACCAGACCGAAGATATATATTCAAGCTGGCTCCGCACATATGCAACATAAAGAGTTTTTACAGTTCTCAAATCAGTCATATCCTTGGATCAGTCATTTTGTCGTGTCAATTGTGAATACGAGTGTCATGTTACCGATCTCCCAAAGTAAATTTCAGATTACCTTACCTGGTTGTATTTTGTACTCTCCAGCAATATTATATTCAATCAATTGTTTTATTGAAAAATTGCTAGCGGTTATTTAACAAAATACATAAAAAATTGTGAGTAAAATGGTATTTTTTTATTCCAGTGACTACTCTATTATTGATTTGTACATTTATGTGAATAATTTAACATAGATTTTCGTGGAATATGTAAAATATATCAAACTTTGTAGTTTGACATTTTATAACGAATAAATAAATCGAGAAAAAGATCGTTTTTCAGCATTATCAGACCTAACAATTCTACTGCTTATTCTCCATCGCGGGCAGATTTTTTTTATGAAACTGGTGGATTTTCATACTAATTTAAGTAGTACTACTAAGCTAAGAGTACATGGTTGGCGCAATTGGTTGAAGCGGCAGTCTCTCGAGCGGGAGGTGCCAGGTTCAAACCCTGGTGCCGGCGATGTATTCCACACATTGCGATACAGGCTTTTGGCCTAGTGCAAGGTGTGCAGGAAAGTATTTGGGTTTGTGTATGCAAGCCCAGATTCTTCTTTAAAAAAATAAAATAAATTATCATAATATTATGGTGAAAGAATTTATGTTAGTTATGTCCTTTTTCGTGAGGTTTTTTCATTTAGTATGAAAAAATATACACTATAATCTCTAGGCGGCAGCTGCCCCCCGGACGACGATCGTGTTTCGGAATATTATAAATACCTACTACAAGCTATTCAGCTTTGATCGAGATCTTATGCCACGCATTTCTGTAAATTTTCTTTGTAAAAATTAATGGTCTTGGAATATGGTTACGTTAATAAAACGATCATACAAATCGGTAGATTAATGCGGGAACTCTTATGTAACTAACTAAAGAAAATAGTACTCATAAAATACTTTTCACAATTGCCTTTTCCGGAAAATTTCTCAATATATTTTACTTCAACATACGTCATTTTTTAAGACAAATTATTATTTGTTACAATGTACCCGCTGTCGAGTGGGTTATCTTTCCACGTATATTAATAAGAGAAATTAAAAATACAAAATAAGAATCAATTTTCATCCCTCAAGAGAAAATTCGACACTTATTATTTTTCCTAACTTCCACGTAATGTAGAAATTTGATCCGAATAATTTTAATCAAACTATTAAATTGACTTCATTTCTGAAACAATATTTTTATTCACAAAATTACAAAATAAAAATTAAATACAACCCGGAATCGGTTTTAAAAGATCAAAATTATAGGATCTATTATGATAAAACAATTATATAACAGATAGAACAATACATCATAATAGACCCGATGTAGTTTTACATAACAAACAAACTAAAATCACTTATTTAATTGACATCGCTGTACCAAATACAATTAATATTCAAACAACCGTCGCAGAAAAAATTCGTAAATATACAGAATTAGCAGGTGAAATAAAAAATTTTTGGCATTCTAGGTCGGTATATATAATCCCATTAGTATTATCAGCTACAGGTATAATACCAAAATCGCTAATAAACAATTTAAAAAAAATATACATAAAATTTATACATAAAAATGCAAAAATCGGTCATTATTAATACTTGCTATATTGTAAGACGATTCCTAAATACTGATATTTCAGGCACAATGCTTGTATTTTAGGCCCCGCGCATCTGAGCCTATATAATCCTGTGATATCCATGATATCTGGATAGGTGAATTTTTCCCAGTATGATGAGTTTATATGTGAATCATGAATGATAATATGTAGACTCTTCTGGCTGATAATACTGAGAAGTGTGTTGGCAAAGTCATGCCTACGCGTAAACAAAACAATACACACACGCATATTGCTTGTTTCTTTGTTTTTATCACATGAGACACACCTTATAGTCCAAGAGCCCGCTGCTTAATTTATGACGTATCTGTTTTTTGATCGAAATGTGGTAGAAATGATAGCTTACCAATAGGGTTTTACATCGCACTAGGGTTGCCTATCAAAATCTTGCCGCAACCCCCCCTGCCCCCCCCGAAAAGGTCCCTCTTCGCGGTTTTTCGCATTTTGTAGGAATATGGTAAGAGATAGAAGAAATCAATTAATTTAGGAGTTATTGCAATAAAACTCAGTGACGAAAATTCTTAAAATTTAGTTTTTCATAAAATAACCAGCGATATAGCGCCGCAGGCCAAATATTTTTTTCCATAAAATGTTAGTGATAATGGGTGGAAGAAAGTTAAAGAAAAAAAATCAAAAAAAATAATTTTTTTTTCAAAAAATATCCTGTTTTTCGACCAGCCATTACGGGTAAACTACTAGTCTTATGAAAAAATGGACTTAATATTTTTTGTAGAGAATTTAGCAAGGATTATTTTTGTCATTGACTACTTTCTTCTATCTCTTACCATATTCCTACAAAATGCGAAAAACCGCGAAGAGGGACCTTTTCGGGGGGGGGCAGGGGGGGTTGCGGCAAGATTTTGATAGGCAACCCTAGTGCGATGTAAAACCCTATTGGTAAGCTATCATTTGTACCACATTTCGATCAAAAAACAGATACGTCATAAATTAAGCAGCGGGCTCTCGGACTATTACTTGTTTGTTTATTTATTGCGAATAGAGACATACGTATAGCTTGTTAATATATTTTATTCTATTCCATATATTTTACTTGTATATTTTGTCACATGAGACACATTTTATTTATTTATTACGAATTAACACATACATATTGCTTGTCAATTTATTTTATCCTATAGGTACCATATATTTTAATTACTATTAATTTATTTTATCATATGAGATAGATTTTATTTATTTGTTTATTGCGAATTGACACACACTTATTTAAATTGTTTTATGTATCACCTGTAATTTTACTTACTTATTGATTTGTCTTATATCTTCACCTAGCACAGATCATAATAGTTCCAGTGTATCAATTTAATAGGATTTTTACATATTTATTTATTATTATTATTTTTATTTTTTATTATTTTTTTATTTTATAAATAATTTAATCAAAAAATGCCGACTACAAGAAGTAAAAGCAGAAATATTTCTTATATTACTATGTTTGATAGCTCTCAGGCAAATGTTCAGCCTGATGAGGCTGTGACTCTGGACGTGAGAACTGAGTTAAAAAATAGAATTGAGGAAGTAGAGCTGTAGAGGGGACAGGTAAAGGAGGATTTGGACATTTGCAAAAAAGAACTTGCATTGAAAGCTAAAGAAATGAATACACTGAAGAAAAGAATAACATTATTAAGTAAGCACGAACTTGAGCTAAACAAATATAAGAAGAAGAGTGCAGTATTGAGTCTAAATCTGGAGGCAAAGGAATTGGAACTGAAGAACATAAGAAGGGACTTTGAAAGAAGAAATGAAGAACGAGAGAAAAAACTGAAGGAAATTGAGTCAATTAATGAGATTATGAAGGAAAGGATTAACATAATGGAAAAAACCAATCTGACCCTGAGGACCGCGTATGACGACATCTATGAAAAGATGGAGGATTGTCGATGGGAAGTGGGCAGCCCTGGAATTCACACTAGCAGCCGTTCTGTGAAGAGCTTTGAGAAGGAGGTTGATGGTCCGGTGCGGGGGAGGTCTGGAGCGAGACTGGCAGTATTCGGTGATGGGGGTTCAAAGGGATTGGGAGCACAGCTGCATGGAAGGGTGAATGATTATAAGGTTGAGTGTATGGTTAGGCCGGGGGCTGGGATTGGGAGTATATTCAGTGATGTATGCAGATCATTGAAGGCTGCAACAAGCGGGGATACATTTGTGGTTGTGGTAGGAGAAACTAATAAACTTATAAGTTTTAAACAATATAAAAGTGCAGTAGAAGGAATTGTGCAAAGATGTGATAGGATTGGTGTAAGATATGCCGCAATGTTCAAAAAGGTCTGTGCCGAAGCTAAAAGAAAATTTCTGTATGATAAAATTAGGACGTCACGTAACCCCATTAGAACAACATGGGATATAATTAAGGAAGAAACAGGGAGATCCCATGCTGAGTATGACAATATTGATTTGACTGTGAATAACATTAAACTGACAAATTTAGAATTAGCAAACCATTTTAATAATTACTTCATTAATGTTGCTTCTTATGTAACGCAAAATCTTTCATCTTCTGTAGAGAATTCCATGAAACACCTAAAATTTTCAGTAGAGTCAATATTTAAATTTAAAGATCTATCTATCTATCTATCTATACCCTCACGCCACATCCCTTGCAGGGTAGGCAGAGAGGACAGAGCGCCAGACAGCCCTATCCTTACACACACTCCTAGCTTCCGTCACATTCATGCAATTAGTCATACACGCTCTCCGATTCCTTTTACTCAAAACGCGTCCATCCTTGAGGATCTGGTCGACATGATCGGACCAGGTCAGTCTCGGACGGCCGCGCTTTCTCACCCCTCTTCGCTCATTCAGATATATCTTTTTTGTCATCCTGTCATCATTCATTCTCTCAACATGCCCAAACCATCTTAGTTTGTTTACTTTCATTCTTGTCACTACACCAGTCTTGCAGTCACTCATTTCCCTAATAACCTCATTCCTTATCTTATCTCTCAGCGTTTTCCCGCACATTCTTCTTAATGACCTCATTTCTACTGCATTCAACCCTGATTCATCCTTCTTCATCCACGTCCACGTCTCACTAGCATACATCAGGGTCGGCACCAAGACAGCATTGTGCACTAGCACTTTTGCTTTCATAGACACATTGCTACTACTAACAATCGGACCGAGCGCACCATTCGTCCTAGTACCGGCCAGCTTCCTTCTTTCAATGTCTCCATCACAGCGTCCATCTCTAGTAAACAAACTTCCCAGATATACATACTCATCCACTTGCTCCAGACAGTCATTACCAACCTTTATCACACAATTTGTCCTTATTTCCTCTCTTTCGAACACTAATACTTTCGTTTTATTTACATTCATTTTCATACCATTCATATCGCAGCTTTCGTACACACAGGATACTATCCGTTGTAACTCACATTCATCATCAGCCATCAACACTAAATCATCTGCAAACATTAACGCACATACTTTCACTCCATTTAGGTCCACACCAACATTCAGCTCATTCAGAGGACGCATGCAGTAGTCGAAGAACAGGTTGAACAACCAAGGCGACATGACGCAACCCTGTTTAACCCCTTTTGTGAGAGTGAACCACTGCGACAACGCAGCATTCACCCTGACACAAGCAGAGCTCTCCGTATATAGAGACGCGATTGCGCCAATCAGTCGGTCGCTCACCCCATATTCCGACAGTACACGCCACAGTCTTTCTCGGTCCACACGATCGTATGCCTTCTCCAGATCCACGAACGCGCAGAAGAGCCTCTGGTGTTTAGCCAGAAGCTTCTCCACGACCATCCGTAGGGAGAAGATCTGATCGGTGCACCCCCTGCCACTCATGAAAGCACCCTGCACATCCCATACTTTACTTTCAGTCACTTTTCTTACTCTTTCAATCAATACCTTTCCATACAGTTTGCCCACAGAGCTCAGCAAACTGATAGCCCGATAACTGCCGCATTCCAACCTTGAGCCTTTCCCCTTGTACAAAGGGCAGATGACTGCCCTCCTCCAATCCTCAGGAGTGCAGCCACTCTCCCAGCACAAGTTGAAGAGCCTCAGGCACCACTCGAGAATCTTCGGGCCACCTTGCTTGATGAACTCTATGGCCACACAGTCATGTCCCGCAGCTTTACCATTCTTTGCTTTTTTCAATGCAAGCACAACTTCATTCATACGTATTTCCTCGTCCTCAGCAATATTTACATTCATACTATCTGCTACATTCGTCTGGTTTGTACTAGTACCACTTTCATACAATTCTTCGAAGTATTCTTTCCATCTTTCAACAACTTCTTCTCCATTCATCACTAAATCACCATTCTTATCTTTGATGCAATTCATACTGTTTTTCTCACTTCCAGATCTCTTTCTTTTTACTTCCTTCCAGAATATTTTCAAATTCTCCTCGGCGTTCCTCGATAATTTCATACATTCCTCTTCCTCAAGTTTTCTCTTTTTCTGGCAAACCATTTCTTTCACATCTTTCCTACACGCTTTATATATATTTTATAAATTTAAAGATGTGACTGTAAATGATATAAAAAGAATTTGCAAACAATTAAAAAATAAAAACTCCAATGACTTATGGTATATATCCACTAAATTGCTCAAATTAATCATAGACAAACTTGCTCCTTCTCTGACAATCATAATTAACAAATGTCTTAAACAGGGAATCTTCCCTAATAAATTAAAATTAGCCAAAGTCATACCAATTTATAAAAAAGGGGATAAAAATGACTTGAATAACTATAGGCCTATTTCAATATTGCCGGCTGTTAGTAAAATATTAGAAAAGATTGTCGCTGAGCAGCTCACCCACTACCTCACAAGCAATGGTATACTGCATCCCCAGCAATTCGGATTCCAAAAAGGAAAAAGTACTTCATCCGGTATAGCTTCTCTAACCAAAACGATTCTAGAATGTTTAGACACAAAGTGGGACTCTTATGGAATATTCTGTGACTTATCAAAAGCATTCGATTGTGTAGAACATAAAATATTAATAAAAAAGCTAGAACACTACGGAATATGTTACGCCGAAGGAAATTTTTTTAAGTCATATCTGGATGGCAGGCAACAAATTGTAGAGGTTAATAATGAAAGATCGCATTTGGAAACAGTGGACTATGGAGTCCCACAAGGATCCATTTTGGGTCCACTATTGTTCCTGATCTACATAAATGATCTTGCTCAATGTATACCAGAATGTAGCCATATTGTAATGTTTGCTGATGATACTTACCTTATAATTAAAGATAGTGTTAATAAGAATGAAACAATCAGAAATACAATTAAAACCTTAAATAGTGTGGAGGGGTGGTTCAGTGACAACAATCTAGTTTTAAATGTGACTAAAACAAATGCTATTCACTTCTCTCTGAGGCGCTCCCGGGAGCCTGATCAGGTTGTTGCCGCTCTCTCTGAAAGAGGTCTTGAGGTGGTGGACCAGTGTAAGTTCTTAGGGGTGAAAATTGATAGACAACTCCAGTGGTCACCGCAAATAGATGACTTGTGTAAGAGACTCAATGCAGCAATATACGCGATTCGAAAAATAAAAGAAACGTGCGGTTTCGATGCTGCGAAATCTATTTACTTTGCTTATTTTCACAGCATAATGACGTACGCAGTATTGTTCTGGGGCACGGGTGCTGATTCCAATAGAATATTTGTATTACAGAAAAGAGCCATCAGATCTTTGCTTGGCATGAGGCCAAGAGATACATGTCGTAATGTATTCAGGGAGCTGGGCATTCTTACATTGCCCAGTACCATAGTCTATGAATGCATCTGCTATGCGAGATCAAACCTAGCAAACACCCCGCTTAACGGAGAGTGTCATGATTACAGCACTCGGTCTAGGAATAATATTCGCCCTGTGGCTCATAGACTGAGTAAAGTCTCTAAAAGTTTTATTTGCCTGAGTGTACGCCTATTTAACGTTTTACCTGACAGCTTGAAACACCTGGAGCTTGGAGCTTTTAGAAGAGAGGTGAAAAAGTATCTTGTGGCTAAAGAATTGTATACAATTGACGAAATGCTATCCAGGACAATAAGTCCAGTTTAGCATGGATCACTATGTAAGGATATTATTATCTGTATGACGAAATGCAAACCGAGCCCTTTACACTCTGTTTGCATTGATTCTACTTTTCTGGCACATTGCCACTGTTAATTGTTCAAAACTCTTTTTATTGTTACTTATAATTATAACTATGTAAATTTGACGAGTCCAAGTGCCCGAAATTAGGGCCTAGGGACGATAATGAACAACAACAACAATAAACAACAATCAATTGTCTAAAGTTACCTACCATATTGCTTCGTAAAAAAATTGTCTGAGGCGCTACTTTTTAGTAGGTATATTTTTATAGGTATGTATGGTGTGTTGGGCTCCACTTGACTGTATGATCTTTATGTTATGTTGTCTTTATCTGTCAATTGTTGTGTGACAGTGTTGTTTGTAGTGTTATTTTTTTATTATAGTTATATCTTCTTCTTTTTATGGGCCGCTAAACCCTCACCTCCAGGTTCCGCAGCCATGTAATTGCATCGTCTGTCAATAGATGGAGCTGCTCCAGTCCTCCGTCGTAAGAATACAGAACACACTGGTTCACAATGTGTTCTGTTGTCTGCTCCTCGCCACACTCACACATAGCAGAGTCAGCTAGCCCCATTGGTGAAGGTGGAATGCAGTGCAGCTAACGCCGCACCTAAGTCTATTGAGGGAGCTCCATAGCTTCCTAGGTAGTGTGGAGCCAGGTTGTAGTTTAGTGGGGTCTGCTATTAAGTGATGGTTCTGTACAGCTGCCGTCGACCACTTCTCTCGCCATTTAGCATCAGCTGTGCATTCGGCAGTGTGTGCGGGTGTCCACATCCACAGAGGGTGCCTAGATTTAAGGCGGTGTACAGGCGGGTCATCGACGTCCGCATGTATAGGTAGCTCTGAGTTTTTGGAGATATTCCTCAGTTCCCTCTGTAATGCTTCTTCTCGTCTGATTTGTGGCGGTGCGATGTTGGAGAGAGCAGAGAGCCAAGGCAATGGTGTGGGTTTAAGGGTGCCGCTTATTATTCTCATAGTTTCATTGAGATGTGTTAGGCCGTGTTTCCACCTGCGAGAAAACTTCTGCTAGAACTGTCCGACAGTCTGTCAGACAGTAACTTGCATGTGTAAACACCTTTGCAAGTTCACTCGCGACAGTAAGCCGCTAGATTCCTGCGAGTAGTGGCGAGTGCAATAAATTGCAAGTGTAAACACGTTGACAGCTTACTCGCGACACTTCTAGCAGCTAGCCGATTATTTTCGTATATATCTCGCACTCGCGGCTAGCCAGTTTAGTTTTTGATACATGAATATGAGGAAGTGTCAGACAGTATCTTGCATAGTGTAAACACCTTTGCAAGTTCACTCGCGACAGTTAGCCGCTAGATTTAGCCGATAAGTTGCGAGTGCAATAAATTGCGAGCCTAAATACCTACACATCTACTCGCGACAGTTCTCGCAGCTTATCGAAAAGTTTCGTATATCTCGCACTCGCGGCTGGTCAGTTTTATTTTTGATAAATGAAAATGAATCGACAGACACGTGAATAGTCTCGAGAAGACAGTGGCGGATCAAAGATTCAAATTTGGAGGGGGTTGAATGTCGTCACATGCAAATAGGACCTCCTTGCATGAAAAATTTGAAGAGCGTCGCAGGCGAATTTTTTTAAAGAAAATGCGTGAAATAATGAACCTGCTTGTTTTTCTATAGCAGGCCTGGGCAAACTTTTTGAATGAAAGGCCGTGCAAAATTAGATTATTTATCAGTAAAAATAAAAAAAAAACAGATTATTTATCAGGGTTGGAATAATGCGCCGCAGGCGATTTTTTTTTTAGAAAAATCGGTGAAGTGATTTTTTTTACCAAACAACACCTATAGTAGTTTTAGAAAATTCATGACATGATGAGAAAACGATGTGGTAACATCATAATTTAAGAAGCCAATGGCAGAACGAATTTAAAAAATCAATGATCAAGAAGAGTGGAAGTCTATGCTACTGAACATAGATACAAATTATTTGCCAGAAATGGAATAATACGTCGTAGACGTAATATTTAAAAAAAAACATATTGTAGCATTATGTGAACCTTCTTGGGGAGGAAGCAGGATAGGTGTTCCGACGCTTACATAATACTTTGCCCAACAATATGCATGAAAAATGGCTTTTATAAAAACGTTATTCAAAATAGCGCCGCAGGCAATTTCTTTTAATGAAATAATTGTATTTTGATGGACTTTCATGAAAATGTATGTTATGATGAGAAAACTTGTGGTAATAATGTGATTTTTTGTGATATTTTATCATTTAGTTTGAAAAAATATATACCTATTCCAATCTCTAGGGGGGCAGCTGTCCCCCCCTGACGACGCCCATGGCCTAGATGATATATATAAATCCTGCTGGAGTTATTTCGAGGCTCTACTTGCAATAGCTGTCGCAACTTCTAGCACGCGTGTGTAAACACCTCTGCAATAAGTTGCGACAGTAACTTCCGCGAGCTTCTCGCACGCTATTTATTGCAGCTAGAAATTGCATGAATTCATATCATGTGTAAACGGTATTGCGAGAAACTTCTGCAAGACTTCCGCTAGTGCTCTCGCAGGTGGAAACACGGCCTTACATAGATGAAATGCTGTTACGGTCGTTTTTTGGGGGTTTGGCTTCAATTTCCACTCCTTCAGATACTTTTCTATTGCTTCGAGGTCTTTGTTTAGAACTTCAGAGGCCTTTTCCAGTGTTCTTTCTTGCGCTGCCAGGGCTATGTCGGGCAGTTATATGTGAGTTATATGTGAGTTTGCTTCTCCCGACATAGGATATTCCTAGTGGGGAAGGCAAACATATAAACAATGTATATCAAATGTTAAGATCCAATAAATAAATAAATAAATAAATAAGAAAAAACTACCTACATCATAATGACCTTCTGCATTCTGTTTCACAATTCATAGACGATCGTTCATTAAAAATGACTCTAAAAAAAACGCTTGCGGTGCCATTTTCTTATGCGTTTTTTTTTTAATTTAAAGCAGGTACATAAATCATATGATATCACGACCCTCTACACTCAGTCTCAAAAAAAAAATCAAACACAAGGACATATTTACACATGGAGATACAAGGGGGTAGTGTGGCCCAGAAACCACACAATTGTACACGCTTTTACGCAAAATTTGGAACGACTTTTATATAATGAAATAGCTCGTAGAAACCGACCCTCGGCCTTCCCAAAAATTAAATCCTGGATCCACCACTGAACTTTACATCACCATTTGAAAACAAACAAGATAAAAAAATAATATAAAACAGAGTGCCATGAAATTAATACAATGGAGTCAACTGATTTGAAATATGCCACGAACAATGAACATGATCAGGACAGAGGCATCGAAAAATAACATCAAGATATTATGTTTCTTATTTGCTAGACGCGTTTTAATTTATATTGCTACGAATCAAATGACATTATTATTCCTATTATTATTTGGGCTGTGTAAATAAAAGTGTATGATGTAGCTCTTATATTATTAAGATTAAAGTTCTTGAGGACATCATATTTTCAGCGGGTTTTGATAAATAATGTATGAACTGTGCGAAAAGGTCGAACCAATAATTCTCCTTTTGCATGAGCTTGACGAAATAATATTTAATGGGAACATAAATCTTATTTATGACTACCAGATATTTACTCACATAATAGTATGCAGGACTCAGGATCGTAATATCTTTGATGATACCTTCAACAATTTTTAAGTCATACTCATATTTACATCAGCTCACCATATAAATACCTAAGAAATAATCAATAACATAAGTACAGCGAATCTTCTCTATCAGCAAAATAATAGAGATGAACAGAAGATCACGAGAGATAAAAATAATGTTACAGGGAACCAAAGTCAACACGATACTAAGGGAGCGGATTCCTGGGTGAACCAAGTGAAAGAAGTAAGAGTGTTTGCATAATATCAGGAGTAAAAAAACAACATTTATAAATGAATATTCAACTCCAACTGTTGCTATCGTTTGAGCCCTAAGATGTATTAACACCAGTATGCAATTACATAAAAAAAAAACACTTATGCGTCACTCTAAAATATTAAATATGTCGATTAAAGCATAAAATTTCCCAACTAGGTCCAAAGGGCAAAATTAAATAATAAAAATCTACCTATAAATTTTCTTCAGAAAAGAGGTCTTGCATAAGAAGATCTTGTGAAGGCCGTGTTTCCACCTGCGAGAAAACTTCTGCTAGAACTGTCCAACAGTCTGTCAGACAGTAACTTGCATGTGTAAACACCTTTGCAAGTTCACTCGCGACAGTAAGCCGCTAGATTCCTGCGAGTAGTTGTGAGTGCAATAAATTGCAAGTGTAAACACGTTGACAGCTTACTCGCGACACTTCTAGCAGCTAGCCGATTATTTTCGTATATATCTCGCACTCGCGGCTAGCCAGTTTAGATTTTGATACATGAATATGAGGAAGTGTCAGACAGTATGTTGCATAGTGTAAACACCTTTGCAAGTTCACTCGCGACAGTTAGCCGCTAGATTTAGCCGATAAGTTGCGAGTGCAATAAATTGCTAGCCTAAATACCTACACATCTACTCGCGACAGTTCTCGCAGCTTATCGAAAAGTTTCGTATATCTCGCACTCGCGGCTGGTCAGTTTTGTTTTTGATAAATGAAAATGAATAGACAGACACGTGAATAGTCTCGAGAAGACAGTGGCGGATCAAAGATTCAAATTTGGAGGGGGTTGAATGTCGTCACGTGCAAATAGGACCTCCTTGCATGAAAAATTTGAAGAGCGCCGCAGGCGAATTTTTTTAAAGAAAATGCGTGAAATAATGAACCTGCTTGTTTTTCTATAGCAGGCCTGGACAAACTTTTTGAATTAAGGGCCGTGCAAAATTAGATTATTTATCAGTAAAAATAAAAAAAAATAGATTATTCATCAGGGTTGGAATAATGCGCCGCAGGCGATTTTTTTTTAGAAAAATCGGTGAAGTGATTTTTTTTAACCAAACAACACCTATAGTAGTTTTAGAAAATTCATGACATGATGAGAAAACGATGTGGTAACATCATAATTTAAGAAGCCAATGGCAGAACGAATTTAAAAAATCAATGATCAAGAAGAGTGGAAGTCTATGCTACTGAACATAGATACAAATTATTTGCCAGAAATGGAATAATACGTCGTAGACGTAATATTTAAAAAAAAAAACATATTGTAGCATTATGTGAACCTTCTTGGGGAGGAAGCAGGATAGGTGTTCCGACGCTTACATAATACTTTGCCCAACAATATGCATGAAAAATGGCTTTTATAAAAAAGTGATTAAAAATAGCGCCGCAGGCAATTTCTTTTAATGAAATAATTGTATTTTGATGGACTTTCATGAAAATTTATGTTATGATGAGAAAACTTGTGGTAATAATGTGATTTTTTGTGATATTTTATCATTTAGTTTGAAAAAATATATACCTATTCCAATCTCTAGGGGGGCAGCTGTCCCCCCCTGACGACGCCCATGGCCTAGATGATATATATAAATCCTGCTGGAGTTATTTCGAGGCTCTACTTGCAATAGCTGTCGCAACTTCTAGCACGCATGTGTAAACACCTCTGCTATAAGTTGCGACAGTAACTTCCGCGAGCTTCTCGCACGCTATTTATTGCAGCTAGAAATAGCAAGAATTCATATCATGTGTAAACGGTATTGCGAGAAACTTCTGCAAGACTTCCGCGAATGTGGAAACACGGTCTGAGAATGAAGTGTCTAGAAAGCTTCATAATTTAAAAAGCCAATGGCAGAATGAATTTTAAAAATTCACTTCACTTCCTTTTTTTCCTTAGCTTGGCTTTCACCGTTACCAGTGATCTCACCACAGATTGTCAAAATGTTAAAAATAAAAAACAAGAAGAGTGGAAGTGGCCTAGATCATGGGCGTCGCACAGCCCCGGACCTAGGGGGGGAGGGGGAGGAGAAATTTGAAAATTCGACATAGCATGAAAAAATCGTAAATACCGCAATAGCGATTTTTTTTGTGAGGCATAGTGAAGAAGGTCGTGTTGTAATAATTGGTTTACTTGAAAATTTACATAATAC
The DNA here is from genome assembly GCA_963576895.1 of Ceraclea dissimilis. Taxonomy (NCBI): domain Eukaryota; kingdom Metazoa; phylum Arthropoda; class Insecta; order Trichoptera; family Leptoceridae; genus Ceraclea; species Ceraclea dissimilis. Next base: position 10,774,385 of record OY756360.1, read on the forward strand.
TTTGCACCATAATATGCATGAAAATGTCTTTTATTAAAAGTGAGTAAAAATAGCGCCGCTGGTAATTTTTTTTCAAATGACATAATTGTATTTTGATGGATTTCCACGAAAATTTATGTTATGATGAGAAAACTTGTGGTAATAATGTGATTTTTT